>CM053609.1:44917538-44981898 GCA_028646535.1 Procyon lotor | reverse complement strand
TGCCCCCCCCCACATTATTTTTTCCTACTGTACTTTACCATCAGTAACTAATTCTATGGAAAGACTCATGGAAAATCTTCCAGAGAGGGTGATGTTTAGGTAGCATCTTAAGAAAGAATGAGAGCTATCAGGCAGAGAATGGAAGAGGCATTTGTGATGTGGGAAACAACAGGATTACAGAAATTAGAAACTTTGGGTGGCTGGTTTTGTTCTTAGCCAAGCAGGGGCTACACCACATTGTAGACCTGTTCTTCAAGGATAGAAGAACAGGAGAAAATACAGGAGGCCACGAGATAGAGGACAGAGGAAAAGAATCAGGGCATCTAATGGCAGAATTCCCGAGCTCCATTCTCCCCCACAATCCCAAAGCAAATCCTGGGTGATGGATCTCCGTTTCTCTCCTTTATTCTCTCCATGGTATAAACAGAGCGGTTCAGCCCATAGTCATTTATCCAGGCCTACTTTCCCCACACAGAAGAAAATTGTATTCCTTAGGAACAATGCTTATAGGCATATTGGTTACGATTTTCTTCTAAAAAGCAGAAGGCAATTTTTGTGGATTTTATTTGATTTCCTTATCAGAGGATGTTATTTGAGATTTTGCAGGTGCAGGCTAACATCTCTATGAGGAAGAGGCACTTTTGTTTATTTGTTCACTGTTCATGACTCTACAGGGCATGGTGGTGCATCTGGTTAAGCCCAGGAAAGAAGCATTTGCAGGATCAAGCCCCACCACCATATCAGTGTGCCAAGATGTTTTGAATGTAAAGACAGGGAAGTATTATCCAGTGGTTCTGCTGCTCGAAGGGCCTTTATCTGATTGTTTTAAAAAGTGAATACTTTTTCATAGAAAATGCTGTGTGTGGTTGTATAAATAAGGTGTTACAATGAATTTTAACTGCATTTAAGTAGGCATTGCACTACCAAAAGATGCAGGAGAGAAAGTGGAATTGAAATCATTATAAAAAATATGGATCCAGAGATAAGGCCTAATATAAAAACAGGTTTTGGTAACTACTTAGAGTAAATTGAAATTTGGTATCAATGCTAATGTAGTTGAATACAATCTAGAATAAAATACTGGCCTGATTTTCTTTATCACTCCATGGAGATAAACTCCTCATCATGGGAGATGAAATAACCCTTCAAGGTTTAATGCTGTTGCTGTGTGGTGCACAAAAAAAACCCCACTACCACCACAACAAAAACAACAACAACAACAACAAAACAACAACACATTAACTAAGTGGAGTCTATTATTGGAGAATGATTTCATGTTAAGTTTCAGATCAGTTTACTCATTTCAGAAGTTAGCATAATGAAAGAGCATTTTATATGCTTAGGGATGTATGTATGAATGTATGTTTGTATATAATGGTCACAGTAGTATGTTTTCATGATAACTCAGTCATTCCCTTTATCACAAATCAAGTCTCTTAATTCAACTGATCTTGGTTAAAGTCATAAAATCTTATAGGATAAATATCAAAAACAAAAATGGGAGATTAGTAAGAATTTAATAAAATGGTCCTTTCTTGAAATACCTGATCTGGTATTTCAGTCACTAGAGCAGAAACTAAGCCAATCTCAAGGCCTTAAATATATCAACCTTGTACTTTACATATGGTATCTTACTAAATAAATGTTGAAAAATTGAATTTCAAACAGTAAACTTGAACATAGTAGGTCAAACATTTAGATTATCTCTGGAATTTGATACTCAAGGTATTCTGTTGGCAAAGGCTCATTTTTACATGGCTTCTATGTTTTAAGTGACATCAGTAAACCACAGACCTTTCTGAGTCATTTATCTGTCTTTTCTCACCAGCTGTCCCCACAGACCTATCCCTTCAACTCAAACACAGCTTTTGGTCTTTGCTTTTCTATATCACTTTCATAAAAAGGATGGAGTGGGGAGTGGAAAAGTACAAAATCTGTATTTCCAATGTAAAAGATTTTTTATCTTTATTACTAATAATGGCAAAGCTTTATTTATATTTTTATGAAAATGCCTGAATGATTGGACAAGTAATATTTTTAAAAAGAACTATAGCTGTTTTAGTTAAGACTGCTGAGCTCAGGATAGATGTTGCAAATCCAAACAATTTGAACTTTAGAGTAAATACAAATTTTAAAGAAAATGGGATCTTCATGATCCCTTTATCTTCATGTCTCCTTTATCTTAGCTCATCAGGCCATTTTGTTTTTAAGGTTTTCTGTCCCAAGTAGGAGATGGGACCATATTACGTCTGTACTGCTTTGGTTATACATGATAACACTCATCATCAAAACTTCCAAAGTGCTCTACATTTCTTACAAAATCAAGGTCAGATTCTTTGTTGCATGGATATTAGTCGTATACTTTGGCTCTTCTTTTCACATACGATCACCCAGCTGTCAAGCTGAGCAGCCTCTTATTCTCCTTGGAAACTTGATGCTTTCTAAGTTCTGTCTCTTAGTGCATCCACTTCTTCTCACTCATTTCTTTTCTTCTTCTTCTTCTTTTTTTTTTTTTTTTTAAGATTTATTTGTTTATTTATTTGAGAAAGAGCATGGGGAGGAGGGGCAGAAGGAGAGGAAGAGTCTTAAGCAGATGCTGTGCTGAGCATTGAGCCTGATGGGCTCAGTCTCACAACCCTGAGATCATTACTTGAGCCAAAACCAATTGGCGGCACCCCTCTTCCCACCCATTTCCATGTGTTTATATCATATCTGACCTTAAATATTCAACTCAAATGTCAAATTTTTAAAAATAATTTCATGAGTCTTAGGTTGGACATATTTTTTTCCCTCTCTCTCTCTCTCTCTCTCGTTTATAAAAATCTCTCACATATTAAATCTAATTTTGTGATGCTTTCTTTTCTACTGTACCAATAACAACAACAATAATAAATATTAAATACTGTTGTATAATATGAAAGCTCCTTATGTACATTATTTCATATAATCCACATAACAACCGCATAATGTCGATACTATTATTATTCCTAATTCACCTAAGAAGAAATCCATAGAGAGGCACAGCAATTATCCAAGGTCAAATATATAATTTTAGATCTGGATTTCTAATTCATAGACCTTGTCCTTAACCAGGGGAAAAGATATGCCTCATACCTACACCTCCTTTTGTTTGTCATTTATCACTTCCTACTTTGTTGTGTAATTAACTATGACCAGTTACTATAGCTGTTGTTCCTTAAGGGTTAAATTTATGTCTGATACTTCCTGGTATTTAAACATGACTTGACTCAGTGTTTCACACAAATGTAAGGGTGGTCCAAAACAATTTGGTGAACAACTGAAAAATTTAGAACCTTTCGTACATTCTTTTATAGCTCTGACATGGAAGATTTCTGAGAGAGGAAAGTACTATGTTTAACTGTCATCAAAATAAAATGGAAAATACAGCTTGAGCAAAAGAAATGACATGTTCCAGAAGAACAAAATTAAAACAGGATTTTAAAATGTATTATCCAGTCAATCTGAAAATAAATAAGGAGAGTCCTGTGATTGAAGGAGTAAATGTCTTTAAACTTTGACTGTCACTGTATAACAAACACATATGTAGAAGCTGGAACTCTATTTCCCACTGAAACAAAAGGTTATATTAGATTAAAAGAAAAATTAATATTAAGCAACAGATAATATTATTGATATTTTAATAATAGAAAAGTAAATAATAACACTTTGTATTTATTTTTATTTATAACATCCAGATGAATTATTGGCTGATTTTCATCAATATGCTGTCATTGAATTGACAGAGCCTCAATCTTAAAGTAGGAGAAGGTGTTGAAGATAAGATGTCTTATCTGAAGACTACTAACCTTTTTATCTTTACCAAGCTCTCTTATCTTCATTGCTCTGCCTTAGAAGCTCGAGAGAGAGGCAGCCTTGAATAAACACTGCTTTGTCAATCATTTTATCCTGAGACTGATTCTTGGAGAGGAAGTGTCCCATCAGAAGGATGGAATGTAGTTCAGGCTTATGAGGTGGCAGGTAGATCTAGAAGGAGCTCACCTTCTAAGGGTGAAGAACCTTCTGTTTTGAATCATTTATCTCAGTCATCCTAAGTCCATACACAATTGTACACTGAATGCTCAAAAGAGTTAGACTTCCTTCAGCAATGGTCACATAAGTATGTAGCTCCTGAGCATGAGCATTAAAGAGAAATAAGGATGAAGGACTAGTTGGATGACAGTTTTTGACTCCATCCTCAAGGGTGTAATTAAATTGTGTGTCTTGCAAAGCTTCCTAAATATTAAGTATGTTCCCAATATTGGATATATTGTCCTATAAAGATTCAGTCACCCGAGAGGATTTATTCTGATTACTTTTTGTCTATATATTGTTAACATCCTGTAGATAGAACGAGGCAGATAGAATTTTCATGAAATAGTTTTTGGATGAATACTGTTTGGGTACTGGAACTTCAATTCTCTTACTAGTAATCTTCCATACAGAGGTTTATTTAGCTCTACTCCGATGTCATGAGGACTCCTATTGGGATCTTGATTTGGTGCTTTTATTTTCTACTGACAGTTTATTCATTATACATATATACCCTACATTTAGCCAAATTCTGTTCATAATGAAATCTTCATGATTAACCTTTTCAGGCTATCCCAAGGGTCTCACAAAAGATACTGAGTTTTAGGATGGCAAATTACACTGATAGTTCCTAAAGAGTTATGTGTTCTGTCTTTATAATAGAGGCCTTAGATTTCTTTAAATGTGCATCCCAACCATACTGAACAAGTTCAAGGATTTCCTACAGTTAACCAAATAAAAATCAAATTCCTTTTCCTGGCATAAATGGTAGATAATGATTTTCCTTCCTCTTCTTTCTGTACCTTATGTTTCTAACAAGGAAGCACACCTCCAGTGCTTTCTATCTTGGTACCTTTCCACCTTAGTTCCCTTCCATATGTTGTTCTCATTGGGGATCCATCACACTCAGGGTGCATGTTACCTTCTCCATGAAAAGTTCTTTGGTTTTGTCCAGCAGAATTGGTCTCTTCATTCTCTAAACTTATACCTCTCTTGTAGTCCTTATCATATTATTTAAATTTTATTACATGTCTGGTCTTCTCAGTCTGAGAATAAATCACTTGAAGGTAGGGAATATATTAATCTCATCTTTGAATTCACCTGGGCTCCTAAACCAGTGCTCAGAAAAGGTAGAGAGTAAATATTCGTCGGGAAAGATTGAGTGAATTATCCTTTTACCTAAAGACAAAAATGAAGACAATTTTGTACCATTTGTGTAAAATATTGGGTAAGATTGTCAAGACTGTTGTATGCAGAATCTTTTCCTTTTTTATTGAAACCATTAATAAAGATAAGAGGGATATGCAGACAATTATGAAGGATATATCTTAAGGCAAGTTGTTGGAAATAGTTTCAAGATCTTAAAAAATATTATTTCACAAAGAACCAGATAAAAAATATTATTTATTTTCCTGTGAGATTCTTAAATTATCTCCATTAATAAGCTGTCTCTCTCTGTGTGTCTGTCTCTCTTTGTCTCTCTCTCTCTCTCTTTCTCTGACTTTTTCAATTTCTAAGGTACCTTTTGATTCTTGGGATCATACTATGGTCTTTGGTGTGCTGGTACTTTTCTTAATAAACCCTTTCTGGGGCTATACCTTTTGGGGATTTAAGAATAAAAGGAGAAGTAAAAAAAGTACACCTTCCCCTCTGAATGTCATAATGGCTTTCAACAAAGAGATGGGTTGCTCATGATTCTTGCTTTTCCAATTCTTACTTTTCCCAGGGTAGGTAGAATATAGAGCCACACATACTTGTCCTTTAAATGTAACCATGCCATCTTATCATATTGTCTTTTAATGGAATGCTTTCTGAATGATTTCACGCAGGTGTGTGTGTTGAGGGGTGAGAGCAAAGCATGAGATGAACATGAGACTTTAGGGATGGATATGGAGCAATAATTGAGATTTTACAGTGGTTACAGAGCATTTTCCAATATCCAATCTTGTGGGTTCTCAGTCTTAGGAAAAAAATACTATTGTGCTTCACTAAACCCTTATCTTGATTCCTGCAAGACCTGACTATAGCCTCAATCTTTTTCATGGTTCTCTATTTTACTTTGAACAACATGCAGCAGAATGCATCGTCAATAAAACCAGTGAGCTGTAATCCTAGTTGGGTATAACACATTTTCCCCCTCTGTATTACTTACAGCTTCTCCTTGAACAAATTTAGCTGTACCATTTGCTGGAAACAGAAGTTAACCAAAATTGTCAAGCACCTCTGGTTACAGAAGGAATTTTCATTGCAATGCATAAGGGTAATACTTTCAGTGTGAGAATAAAATTTGAGAAGTGTACATCCAAATAGTATTCCCAAATACTACTTAGGTATTTTGTGTCTACAGAATACCAAAGTACCCCATCAATTTATGAATAATTAGTAGAAAAATATGTAAGTAATAATAGGATGTTATGGGAGCTAAAAGGACATCTAAGTATCTCATTTTGAAGATGAGAAAAGTGAAGTCCAAGTGGGGTAACTGATTTTTCTCAATATCAATTAGCCATTAAGTGACAAAACAAGGATCCCTGATTCCTGGTCCAGTGTTCCCTCCATCATACCATTAGATCCACCTAGCTTCAATAATTGAATCTCTCCTTCCAACCAAGATGTCCCATTCCATCATTGGGCAGGTCTCATTCTTATGAATTGCTGTCTAATAGTCTTAACGTTCTCAAAATCCATTTTCCCAAACCCTCCATCCATTGGACTTTGTTTTTCTCCTTAGGGCCACATATGTCAAACCTGTCCCTTCTTTCCAGTTGCAGTACTTCAACCACTCAAAGACAATCAAGGTTTCCTTGTCCCCACCGCTGACACCCCATGCCTTCCTGTAATTTTCTTTTTTAGGATAAGTATTCTCAGTTCCCTTAGTCATTCCCATGAAGAAAAAAGAAAAGAGTTTTTTTGCTACCAGTTAATTGACTGGTTTACATTTTTCTCCTGTTTTTAATTTTGCATTTTGTGCTTAATTTTTATAAATCACAACTAACCATTCTCATGGCTCAGCTCTTCCCCTGCCTCCTGCCAGTCTTTCTCTGACCTATTTTGAGGTTGAAACTTAAGATTAGGAGTCCACTCTTATTTGGCAGAAGAAAGGCAACTTGGGAGTTAACCATTGACCCAGAATATGTTCTATTCCCTACAAGTTTTTAGTTAGCGTGTCTCCCTTCCATTGAACGGGGTAAGAGTGAATTAGCAGGATGATGCCAGCAATGATACAGGCACATAACTGTTATGGTTAGAAGTGGCTGCTTGCCATTCTGCAGAGGGGAGCCATGTGGTCAGCAAAAGGCCCTGTAGCCCACTTTCTGTCTCTGTCGCTGGCAGCCTAAGTACAGGAAGAAAAAAAGTGACAAAGTTGATTTTATTTCACAGCTTTTTTTTTTTTTTTTTTAAGATATTTATTTATTTATTTATTGGCAGAGAGAGACACAGTGACAGAGGGAACACAAGCAGGGGGAGTGAGAGAGGGAGAAGCAGGCTTCCAGCTATGCAGCGAGCCAGGACCTTGGGATCATGACCCGAGTCAAAGGCAGGCGCTTAAGGACTGAGCCACCCAGGCATACTCCTATTTAACAGCTTTAAGCTGTCTAAAATGTGTGTGCCTAGCCCTATGGGACAGAATCACTCAAGAGTTTGTGAAATTGTTACAATAAATTCATGAGGTTTTTTTGCGTATTATTTGAAACCAATTAGAAGATTTAAGAGTCCAGAAGAAATATTTGAATTCCTATGATTAAAGATGGCAGAGGTTTAGGATTTTCCACCTGGGGCATTGAAGTGTAAACTCATGTAGCAAATTTCCACGTTTTCAGGCTTTATTCTCTTTGGAGATCTTACATGGTGTTCAGGTTAGGGAAGGAAGAGTTAAGAGACAGACAAGAGTCTGGAGAGAGAAATGCGGGTGGAAGGGAAGGACCAAGTAGTTGTAGACTACAAGTAGTGAATGAAGGATTCCAAAAACCATATTGCCAATCAGTTAAATACAGATAAGAGGACTAATATCCTAAGGTGTTGAAACAAAAACTAAAAAGAAAATAGTAGATGCTGATGATAACTTTACCTTCTCAAAAATTTCTTGTTGAAGCCGTTTTCCTTTCATTTTGAGATAAAAATGAAAAGTTTTATGTTTTGTTTGCAACTGATGTTGCCCAAGAAAGATATTCAGGACTCAAAGATCAGAGGTAGAAAATTATCTAGATTAGAGACTGTCAGAAGAAAGGCTGTGTGTATGTATATGTGTGTGTGAAAGGGAAGGTTTTGAAAATGAATTTACCATTATAGTCTTTTTAGAACAGATGCTTCCTTAGTTCTGCTGTATCCTGCAACTCTCCTTTCCATTTGCTTGTCCTTTCAGGAGTATGCTTACCGGCTTAAACAGCCTTCAAACCAGCTCTGGGAAGGAAGAAAGAAAAAAAAAAAACAAAACCTCAGTGCACCTGACTGCAGAGTTCGAGAACTATTTTCTTAAATCTAGCAAGAGTTCCTCATGATAAACATTGCACATCAGAGTGTATCAAGCCTTCACACTGGGGGGCATGTAAATTAGACGGCCATGCCATGTTTTCCCAATGCAAAGATTATAATTACAAAAACAATTTCAGGGGCAAGATTTTGCTTGCTCTTCCAAGTCTCTGTTTACAGGATTTCTAGTCAAACACAACATTCTACTCTGGATAACATTGTGAGAGCAAGAAAACCTTAGAATTTCAGCGCTCCAAACAGGGACAGTCTAACCCAGAGGGAGATTATGAGCAACAGTGGGAGTTGGAAGCCTCCTCAATCCTTGGTCACTTGAGTATTCCTGTTGTACTGGGAGTTCACCTCTTTTGATCTCTCTGTGTTCCTTTTTTTTCTCCTTTCCCCCAACCTTTATCTTTCTTCCTTTTTTTTTTTTAAATAAATATATTTATTTGACAGAGAGAGAGCACAAGTAGGCAGAGAGGCAGGCAGAGAGAGGGGGGGAAGCAGGCTCCCCACTGAGTAGAGAGCCTAATGCGGGGCTGGATCCCAGGACCCTGAGATCATGACCTGAGCTGAAGGCAGAGGCCTTAACCCCCTGAGCCACCCAGGTGCCCCTCCCCCAACCTTTTTCACATTCATTTGAGAGACAAAGAAGGGAAAAAGGTGGAAACAAAAAGTAAAGCTCAATCGTTTAGGGAAGATTATCCTTAAAATAGGAAAAAAATTGATCCCCCTGAAGTGTCAGTAAGTACCTACCACATTTCTACTTAGTTCCACATAGACTAGGCTGCTGCTTCTTCCAGAGAACAGGGGAACTCTACAGTCAAGAACACTAGGCAATGAATATTTTAAAATATGAGAATAGGGATTAGCTTCAATTGTTGCAAGTTATATAGGACAATGGAGATGTGGATTACACCAAATGGGCAGATAATCTTTAAATCCTTTCTACTTGGATATGAACAAACTCTAATGATTACATAAAATAAGGGCTGTGTGTGACATTTTGTAAAACATTCCCAAAAAAACACCAAAAAACAAAAAAACCCAAACCTCCAAAACACCAAGAGACACCCATTGAGAAGACCAGAGGAGTCTGAGAAATGCTTATGTTATGTACAGAGCCATCTGATATCAGAGGCAGTTATTTATCCGCTGAAGCTATTAGCAATACCATCTGCTGATCCAACAGGAAAGTGATTTGGGTAGGTGTTTTCTCCACAATTATCCTAAAAGGAAGCCATATCGTAACAGAGTTTATTAATATATTGTGAACTAAATAAATTCAGTTTAGAAATGACTCAATATTTCTATAGACTTTGGGAATATTTAGAAACATTTCTTTCTAAAGAGCCCCACAGTTTATTCTAGGCCAAAGCTCTAAGTTTTCGTTGTAGGGGGATGATGCTATTCTTTAAACTCTTCATTTGCCTGTCCAAAGATTATGTAGGCACTAGGTGTGAAAAGGAGCCTCTCCATGTCTTTGAATAAGATGATGTTTGACCTTGGATGATTAGTAGTTACTTTCCTATGAAGAATGATCACCATGACCCTGCCATCATAATCACTATTTATTTCTTGGCCTTTTTTGGTTCATAATCTGTCCTTTTATGTAAAGTAGTTTTTATCTCTGGCCCCCCTCTCCCAATTTACTTATTTTTATTAACATATAATGTGTTTTTTGCCCCAGGGTACAGGTCTGTGATTCATCAGTCTTAGACAATTCACATCACTCACCATAGCACATACCCTCCCCAGTGTCCATAACCCAGCTACCCTATGCCTACCCCCCTCCCCTCCAGCAACCCTCAGTTTGTTTCCTGAGATTAAGAGTCTCTTATGGTTTGTCTCCCCACTCCCAGTTTATTTATAGAAATTTATTTATAGGAAAATATTTTTAAAAATAATAATAAAAATAACAGAGTATAGGTTTAGCTTTTTGCTATAATTGCTTCCTAGTGATGATCCCCATATAAACATGGGAGTTTATCATGGTCTTTTGGGGAGGAAGGAAAGGAATGGACTGGGATGATAGGAAATATGGTTCCTAGTTTTATCCTCCAAAGCCTTTGAAACATCTGGTGAAAGGATCGTTTTTATATGTTTCAGTTTCCTGGTTTCTGAAATGGGTAAGAGACCACCTGGCTATAATTTATTTCCTGGGGCAGAAGTGGTAATGTGTGAATGAAGCTCTTTCAACACCCACATGAGTAGATCTGGATTTCATCAGATGTCTCAGAGGAAAGCACTTTGTGTTCTGCATGAGTCAGGGCCCTGATTGGACATCATGGCTACAGCTATTTTATGTGTAAGAGCAGTTGAATAGTCTATGAGATTATTTTCATATTTTAAACATAAACTTAGGGTGTTCATCTCTGGGGAGGAGAGCCTTAGCTCTGATCTGTAGGGGTATCAGAAGACAGAAGACAGAAGAGAAGAGAGACTTTTCACTCTTACAGTAAGAATAGTTGTAGTTCTGACCATACTTGGTCTGCCTGTTACCTTTTATGGAATTTATCTTGTCACCTTGAATCTTAGATGGCCAGATGTATATCTTCTGCCCTTTCTGGACTGAAAATTTCTCGAGTGTAAGAACTATATTTCTATATCTTAGCACAGTGCTGGGTATGTGTATATCTGGCACCTAATCAATCATTTATTGAATGATCAAGATCCTTAACCTATCCATACCTCACTTTAGTCAACTGTGGTAGTGATTTCATAAGGATTGCCATGAGGATTAAATTAGTTATTTCTTAGAGCAGTGCCTAGCATATAGTGGACAATTGATGTTTACCTGGACTATGGAAAGTATGGGAGAGTGGGTGGAATTCCTCTTTACTCCATGGGAATGAAGCAGAATGAGCATGAAGTCTTAAGGTTCTGAGAAGATCCTATGCAAGTAATACACATATTTTTTGCATATTTCAATCAGAGTTATGAAAATTCAAATATTTTATACCAATTAAAAATCTTTCTAGGGATTAGTATCTGCTGGGTAGAATGAACATATAAAAGAGACAAGGGAAAAAATAATCATGGTTCTTTTTAAAAAAATAAAAAACATTTATGAGAGAGGAGAGAGAGAAAATGAGCGAGCTGGGGGAGGGGCAGAGGAAGAGGGAGAATCCTGAAACATGGAGCCTGACACGGGGCTCCATCCTAGGACCCTGAGATTATGACCTGAGATGAAATCAAGGGTCTGCCGCTTAACCAACTGAGCCACCCAGGCATCCCGATAATCACAGTCCTCGTTAGGTTATAATAGCTTTTCATTCAGGAATTCTTTTTCAAAATTTGCCTCAATCTTATGACACATTTACTAGAAACACTGTGAAACTTAGCACAGTTTTGAGGGGATCAAATAGAGCTGGGGGTGGGGGAGAAAAAAAAACTCTAAAGCAGATTATCGTGTGTTCGGGTGAAAGACCCAGAGCGTTGCTGAATTGATTAGGTTCATATCCACAGACAAAGCTGATTTGGGCCCAGTAGGGATTTTGGAAGTGCTCTGAGCTTGACATAGTTAAAGGTTGAAAGGTTTTTTTTTTTGCTTTTGTTTTTTTCCTAGCCTTTACACAAGGTCATAAATTTTCGAGAATGTTCATTTTGCCTGTACAGTAATGTGACACAGCTAGCCCTATCAGACAAGTGCATCCTGCTCATCAGTGAAGGGATTCTAAAACTTAATGAATCCTTAAGTCCACCAATGATGTCTGGATGTTACTAAAGCTATGAGCCCAGATTGCTTCTGACATTTGTGTCTTCATATCAGAGCGCCAGCATTCTTCAGTTTCCCTCAGTACATGCTGAGCTTTCTTAGCGGTTAAGTATAGATCTATGTATCGAACTTAACATGTATAGAAACTTTTAGATCTATGTCGTTCAGTACGTTAGCCATTAGCCATGATGTGGCAGTTTTAAATTAAATTAAAATTAAACAAAATTTAAAATTCAGTGCTTCCATCCTCCTAGCTGCATTTCGAGTGCTCAGTAGCCACATGTGTCTAGTGGCTACCATATTGGACATCACAAATTCGAAATCTATCTCTCCTTATAGAACGTGCTATGGGATGGTGCTATACTAGACTATAGGTACAAGGCAAGAAAATGTACCAGTTGTCAATAGAAAACAACTGTATCCTGTTTCAAGGAAACCCAACCTGCAAAACTGTAGGCTTACGAAGAGAATAATTTAGGAAGCATTCATTCTCCTCGTATGGCAAATTCGGAATCCATTCTATTCAGCTTTACTGACTTTTAAATATTTACAGATTCTTAATTGTATTTAGAGAGCAGTCAACACTAAAATAAACATAAAGTGAAATTAAATAATGTAAGGCTATAATGAAGCCTTAAGTCGCAGGAAACTGTGCAGCTGGGAATTTTATCTTTGTGGTGGAATCGAGTGTTTGAAATATAGATCCACATATATATTTGAAACCAGCCAACCTGGATTTGGGCCCTACCTTTGCCTCTTGAAAATGGTGGCCCCCTTGGGCAGAAATGGGGAAAATGGTTTTATCCTGAGGATTTCTGTAGAAGCACGTGTGCAGTAGAGATTGTTGTTAATGAGTAGCCCTTTCCCAGTTCCTCTCTTCTTCCTCGCCACCTTCTCAGGGCCTTCTTTTGCTTTCTTCCTCTCTTGCATCCTAGAGCCTGGAGCCTGGTCACTCTGTGTTTCAGGATTCAGCTCTGTGCTGGTGACATAAACTCTTTTTCTGTGACATCCCCCAACCACCCCTTCAGATAACATCCTGCTTTCATCCAGTTAAAATTTACATATCCCCTACGGAAGGACCACTGGCCTGAAGAAGCTCATGTCCCATGGCAGGCCACTGATGGAGAAATCGTAGGCCACTTTTTATTATTCCTTGAGTCACATCAAAAGGAGATAAATCAACATCAGAGTAGAAATCAGGAGATCTGGGGGTAGGTCTCAGTGCTGACAATGATTTCTGCAAATCTTATACTTCAAGGCACAGGTCTTCATTTGTAAAGTAGAAGATTGTACTAGAAAGTCTCTTACTGCCCCTTTATGTTCAGAGTTCTGTAAAAATCACTAACGGCCTCCCAGCTACACTGGCAATTCTGTGGGGGCAGGGATTTGAGCTGTCTGCTTGCTCCTCTATCTTTCAAGGTTTAGCACAGTGTGGGTCACCTGACAGCTGCTCAGGGCATATTTATGGAATGAATGAATGGATAGAGCCGTTCTGTCTCCCTTTATGTCCTTTCCTGCTGGACCCAGTGCCCATATCACCCACTACCTTCCCCTCCCCTCAGCTCTGCATGCCACCACTTCTGGTATTACCACGGCTGTATCCACTCTTTTTAGAAAGTTCCAGAAGCTCTGCTACATTATACCACTGTTTCTGATTTCTCCATAAAGCTGGGGCTGGAAAGCAAACTGTACTGTGTAATTATCCTTGCAACATTCTTCTCAAAGACTTCCAATTTAATAGAATTACCAAGATTTAAAAACATTAAAACAAAAATGAGCTTGTTAGAGTAAATTAGGCTTCATAAATGTGTTCCCCTTTTATTACAAAACATTGATTTCTGTGGTCACCTTCTCTAAATTGTTGAGCGCTGAGTGGTCTGCCTTAATTGGCAAGGAGAAATGTCATCAAGCAACCACTGTGGAAGCCAGGGAAGGGTGAGTGGGGATGAAGAAAGGGAGAAAGAGGGGTGGGGGCAGAGGTGGCTACCTAGTGAAGTGGAAATCATCCTGGGGAAAGAGACAGACTCCTGCCTTGCTGAAGCTCTAGGGGCATAATAAGATTGGCCTGGGAGAGGAGCAGATCAGTGGTATGCTGAGGGAGGCAGTGTAAATACAGAGCCTCACGATTCCATAGCAAGAATGGGAATTCTTGTTTCCCAAGCAGGAAGGTCTTTGTTCATGATCCTGGAACCTGGCCTCCCACAGACTGACCTTCAGAGCTGCCAGGACTCCTAGTTCTGTCCTTTACTGAGATGACGTTAACCTCTGGGCTCTCAGTGTCCCTGTCTCCCACAGTCCATGATGCTGACTGACCCCGCTCCTCACGGGGCTCTTGTGTGGGTTTACCAGCCCCCAAACAATCTTCCTCAGGCCTGGAGCTTCTTGAAGATCATAGTAATCAGTGTGGAGAAAGCAGAGGGGCCCTCTCTGGAGCCTCCTAACCACCAGTTTGGAGAGGAGAGCCGTGGCTGTGGCCAACCATAATGAAGCCCCCTCGGGGACTAGTCACAGGAAGGTGGGGCGAGAGGCAGCTGCAAGACTCTGAGTTGCTGCTGCCAATACACAGTCCTTTTCTCTACTTGAGGATGAGCTCTGCTTGATGCTGGAGGAGTGGCTGGGAGGGAAAGGCTGAGTTTCTTGAATTAGGGCCAGTGGGTATTTCTAGAGGTGATGACTTCATGCTGCTCATTTGCTCTTGGGGAGAAATTGTAGGCGCTCCCAGGCTGATGACCAAATCCTTGAGAACTTGCTGAAACAGTCTGACTTCCTTAGGAAGCCTTCTGAATGCTGCTGCCTTCCCATACCTGGATCAAATTCAGTTAGAAAGCAAAAGATCTCCAAATAACAACAAAAGAGTAATAGTGGCAATACAGAACATTTGCTTACTACCTGCCAGAAATCGTCGTATGAACTTTGTGTTCAAGCAGTTCATCTTCACAGAAATTTTGTGAAATAGGTACTATTACTGTCTTGTTTATAGAGGAAGACTGTAAGACACAAAAAGATAACCTGTCCTATATCACCAAGCTAGTAAGTGGTGGAATCTGAAATTTGAACCTAAGTGTTTGGCTTTGGACTCTGGACTCATAGTCACGGTGTTAAGAACACTCCCCTAAAATTGAACATTCATTCAATACCTATCATGGGCCTAGCGTGACGTAGGCCGTATGGGAGTATGTGAATCTGCACTTTCTGAGGTGGGATAGGATGGGGAAATGTGTGCCCCATTCAGGACTGGGTGAATAACTTGCAGGATTCCTTTTCCACAACTTACGAAGATGTTAATGGTGTCATTAAGCCAAACGCAGGGTCCTTCTGCCCAGGTGGCATCCACATGCAGCTGGCTCTACCCCCCCATAACCCAGAAAAACAAAACAAAATTAGACCTAGAGTACAAAGCAAGTAGCAGAATATTTGTAATAAGACGGTGGAATGAAAGTCCCGAAAAGGGAGTGATTTAGTCCTTGTGAAGGCTAAGGAACAGATTGCATCTGTTAAAAAAGTAGAAGGCATGCCTGTTTAGGAAGGAAAGTTACAAAATTAAGATCTGACTTCAGTCGGGAGCCTGGTGCAGCCGAGTGGAGCAGGATGGCACATGCGCGTCGTGTTGATCGGAGGGTCATTCAATTACACTTGTTCTGGAATGAAAATTTCTTCAGAAGTTCTGACTGGATAGGTGTGGAACTGTTCTCATACCTTTGGAGCTGCAGGTCAGAATCAGCTGTGACTGATTTTGTGGGCAGCAGGAGTCCAGCTGTCTTATATTATTATGGCTTCAAAACGACCATGGCCTACAGGACAGTTTGTCTCATAATCAGTCACTTGAAAGATGGGAGAGACCAAAGAAGAAAAGGTCTAGAGGGGATTTTTCCTTCAAATAAGCTAGCTCCAGGGGTCTGCTCAGGGTCAACATGCAAGATGCTGGGGAAGGAGCAGCATAATTACCATTATTTATATCCCTGCCCCGCAAATGTGGAGCTCTATACAGTAGCTGTAATTTGTTTTCTGTGTAACCAACATAGAATGTGTTCCAGCCCCCTGGAATGTGGGGTTTAATACTGAGAGTAGAGCAGCGGGCCATCTCCCCACTCCAAGGCCTTGTCCACTGCCCCTCTTCCAGCATTCCCTGCCTTAAGCCTCCCACCTACCTCCTGTCCCTTGCCATCCCTCCCTGCCCTCCCTCCTCTTGTTCCTGGGCCCAGGACACAAACGATTCCGGCCATCTCAGAGCTGCCTTGCTGTGGTCTGTACACTCTGGGCTGCATCTCAATAGGATCCGGGTACATCTGACTGCACGGTAGGAGCGCCACACTCCAAAGTGCAAAAATAAAACCACAAAAGATCAAAAGAAAAGCATCGTAGGCAAGAAATTACCCTTATCTTTATCTCCGTGGAATCCATCAAGTACAAGCATCTGAGAGATGGCAAGCAGTAAGATAACAAAAGGGAAGCTGGGCGGAAATTAAAAGCAGCCTCCAATCATTAGCCCTTCAGCTGGCCTGGTAGGGCCTAAAAGGCTCTGGGAGGGTTTCCTACAGACAGAACCTTCATTAGGAATGGACTGGAGCAAAATAGACAACCTGCTGATATTCAGACCTTAAGTTGACAGCCTGGCTGAGCAAAGTTAAAACAGGGCGGCCAATTTTATTTACACATTGCACAGTGTTGCAGTGGTTTTCTCCCTTGTTTAGCATATGAGCTCTTGCCTTTTCTTGGGGTTTGATGTTTTGCTTGGTGACCTGTGGATAATCTTCATCTCCCTATCCCTACAACTGTGCCCAGGAACTCTTGCAGGGGAATAACCCCGCTGAAATCCAAAGAACTCTGCCATGACCATCTTCACAGCTGTGAATATCTCTTCCTTTTACAGCAACTTGTTTCTAATGTCTGCATCTAATCTCTTAAGTGGGTCAAGTTTCTGGATATTTATGATAAAGCTACACTGTCCATGCTTGAGCAAATGTAGATATAGTATCAGAAACATAAGCCACCAAGTTTTGTTTTCCGGGGCATATTTTGTTTAGGAGATGTTTAGATTATGATCTGGGTCATTTATGAGCTGATTATACTCTTTATAGTGTCAGTGTTTTATTCAGACTGGGATATAACTGATGATAAATGACAAAGAAGGTTTAGACGGAAAGTCAGAATTCTGTCACTCTGATTTCAGTTACTTATATATATGCCATGTGTTATAACTCTTAATCCATATCTATCCTACGCATTCACAAATTTTAACATCTTATTGTTGATACCAGACCGTTATGGTCAGTTGTGCAGGGAATGTACTGCGTGTCTCCAGAGGAGACTTTTCCACTTGTAACTTTTGCAGATACTGCCCTCTGGAGTTGTGCAGTTTGGAATCTGAATAGTCACATATGGCAGCCCCGAGTATGTCCATTTTCCATGAAGGACAGAAGCTGTAATCTATTTAATAACACAGAGCGAGATTATAGAATATGATGGTGGGTCCCTGCCTATCAGAAAGAACTATGACAAAGGCAAATACATAAAGACAGAAAAACTGCACAAAATGCCCTACGACTATATTTGTGGTATATACCAGAGTGCTGCTGGGAAACAGAGAAGAGAGTTATTAACTCTGCTTGAGGGAATCCGAGAGACTTCACAGAGGAGATGACATTAGACCCTGGTCTTGAGGGATGAGTAGATATTACACAGAGTGGATAAAGAATTTCAGGCAGAGGAATCCCTGTGTAAAAAGACCTAAGATAACAAAGAGCACAGCTTGTAGAGGCAGGAAATTCCTTAGTGGTAGAAAACAATGGAGACCGTGGATTCAGGCAACAAGGGGTGTAATGAAAGGTAGAGTTAGAGAGGTGGGGTAAGAGCAGAATAAAGGACCCTTGTTCAACTATCTGGACATCTAAGATAAAATTTTATCAAGAAAAAGATTCAGTACTAACTGCTTGGCCAGTGAGATTCCAGTCAGAAAAATGGCAGCCAGCGAGGCTCTGTCTTGCCTGGGGAGGTCTCCAAGCAGTAAGCGTGCAGGCTCTGGAATGGGAATGCATGGGTCATCCTTTATCATTATTTAAGACCTCTGTACACTTCAGTTTCATTAGCCCTTCAAGAGGATTCCAAATAGCACCTGCGTCATAGAGCTGCACTAATCCGTGATGTAATTCATTTGCCAGAGTGTCTGGTATTTAAAAATGGCACAATAACTATTGGTGGATCTTTTTACACTGCTGCTGTTTCCCTTCCTGCCCTTGCCTTCCCCATCCTCTTCTTCTAATTATCATTGTGGTTGTTATTGCAAACATCACAGAGCCCACTGAACAGATTGTCTTCCTAATCCTGCTCTGGCTAGATTATAAATCACAAATCTAGGTTGAGTGGACTACAAAACCTCAGGTCATCTGCATATCGACTTGGTATTAGCAGCACTGAAAACAGAGGAAAATCCCAAGTATTTTGCCTTCTTACATCAAATAACTTAAAAACCCCACTTTTTAAAGCTCTGCTGCCTTCTGGCATACTCAGCTGTGGAGTATCTGAACTGTTTCTTGTCCTGTGCTTTTCAAGTATTATTTTTTAGTCCTCAACTATAGCCAGAGTCATTTCAAGCTATTTTAAAAGGAATTGCTGGGAAGGAAAACTGTTAATATGGGATTTTGCAATTGTGACTATTCTCCCCTTTCTTAGACACACACACACACACACACACACACACACAGAGAGAGAGAGAGAGAGAGAGAAATAGAGACACAGAGAGACAGAGACACAGAGAGACAGGGGGACAGAGAGGGAAACAGGGAGATTAATACAATTGGCTTCTTCCTCAAGTAATACTACAATCCATGTATTTATACTGACAACACAGGCATCTCTTTAACATTTTAATTAAATAATGTTGGAGCAAGCTTTTCTGTTTTTCTGATGACAAGCCTTGGCTCATACTCAAAAACTCCCAGTTTAGCTTTGACAAGATGAGGACACTTTTGAGAGACCAAGGGCCCCCTGAAGCTTAATGCTCCCTTTTTCTTTTCATAAGACCATTTGGCGTGTGACTAGAACATAATGTTTGGGGCCAACATAAAATAGTCAAAGGACAGGCTTTTCACGAGGCTTTCAGATCTCTTTCCAGCGGTGTGCTTGGCATTTCATCTTTCTGTTCAGGTGGTGCCCACAACCCTAACACCGCTGCAAGAGTTATCTCTAAGATAGGACAAACCAATGGCATGGTGCCAGGCTCCCCAGCTTTGCAGGACCCGGCCATAGCAGTGATTTAGGGAGGCATCCAGGGGGAGAGCGGCGGCAGCTCCATCAGCTGTGTGATCCGAAAGCCTTGAGTCTCCTAGCCGTGCGGTCATTCCAGAAGTCTCCCTCTCCAACACCTTCACTAAGGCAAAAGATAGGTGTGCCTGACTTCTCCTCTATTTTCCTCACATGCTCACTTCACACACCTGGACTACCATTCCATGTGTCTTTTGTTCTATAACAAAGGAAACAGAAACCAACCTTTATTGAACCGCGTGCCAGGCACCCAGTAGGAGTTCCATAACTGCTGCCCTGATCCTTGTGTTAATTGTTCAGACCTTTCCATTTCCATTTGGACAGAGATACACATCGGAAGCTTGAGGTTCGTACTAGAGTAACGGAGCAAGAATTGGAACCCAGACTTTCTGATCCAACGTCTTTTACTTTCTGCTGCATTTCAGCACTTAACATTTCTTAAAGTTGCCCCTGGAGAGGGAGATGCAGTCTCTCTTAGAGGTGCTTCTTGGTCGCCTTAGGCTCTCAGAGATCACACTGAACATTCCAAATGGTCTGTGGGTTCTTGGCAGGAAAGCTACATCATTCCTTTAATCTATAAGTAACTTGGGAGCTATGCAATATGGGTTAGTGTCATAAACCATGTGGAACAAAAGAAGCCAGATGACTACTCTGTGGTCCCATTTATACAAGTCCAAAAGGAGGCGAAACTAATGGGTAGTGTCAGAATTCAAGGTAGTAGTTCTTTTCAAAGGTAAGAAATGAAAGGGGCCCAAGGGGCTTCTGGGTTCTAGTCATGTTCTGTTTCATGATCTGGAACTGGTAACATGGGAGTGTTTCGTTTGTGAAAATTAATCAAATTATACCCCTATGATGTGTGCACTTTTCTGTGTGTATGTTCTAATTCAGTAACAACATTTTAAAAAATTGCATCAGGTGGCTCCTGGGTGGCTCAGTTGTTAAGCATCTGCCTTCAGCTCAGGTCATGATCCCTGGGTCCTGGGATCGAGCCCTGCATCAGGCTCCTTGCTCAGCGGAGAGCCTGCTTCTCCCTCTCCCACTCCCCCTGCTCCTATTCCCTAACTCTCTCTGTCTCTCTCTGTCAAAAAAATAAATAAAATCTTTAAAAAAAAAGTTGCATCAGGTTTGGAGCTCAGAGGATTTTGAAGCAACTTCTTTGAATTATCTGACACCTTTACAATGTATTCTAGTTTTCAGAAGAAAAAAAGACAATAATAGTTTATAAAAGAAAAAACACCTTAGAAAATTGCCCTCCATATCTTTCCATTATTGCCGATGTTTCATCTACTATGTTGGGCTTAGTGTGAAAATTTGAATCCCAATCTGTTATCATGGTTTTAAATCCTCCCATTGAAATTCAAAAGTAACAATTCTCCTTTTTTCCTTCTACTATAAGATACCGATTATGATGAAATGTGGTTCATTTTTGAAACTTACTGATCATTATAGTAATCACTGATGTATTTTACCATATACATAAAAGGTTAGTACATTAGAATTGTGTTGGATTACCAGCCCCTGCTGAAGTATATGTTATTGCCATAAGAATAAGGGAAGTTCCTACCCAAAAGGAAATTTTTCAAATACCGAAACACTATGATTCTGACTAGAAAATCTATATACAATGCAGTTAAGCATTCATATCCTTTCTGGAGGCACGTGCTACAAAATAAGTATGAAATGCTTATTATATATCAGACTCTGTTTTAAGCATATTACATTGGGTTGACTCATTTATTTGCCCTATGAGAGAGGTCTCTTGCTATTTCCATTTTATGAATGAGGAAACTAAGGCACACGTACATTATGTAACTTACCTGAAATTATGTGGCTGGTAAGAGATAGAGCCGTGGCCTAAACCTACTCAGTTTGACTACTGTCTTCTGGGAAAGGGCAAGTGGGTCATTCTCAAGGTGTTACTCCCCGACTCCTCAATACTTAGAGAAAGTCTTTTGGAATTTCAGAAATAGTTTAAATGGGAAAATGATGAGGGCTTGGCAGCCTTGAGGTAAGAAAAATAGGGAAACCATCTCATAAATTGAAGGGTAGTGATGATTATATGAAGAGAGTACTGAGTTCATTTGATGGAGAGAGAAGAAGGGGGGATAATGCAGGGGCAATAAAGGGACTGATATAACGAGGGTAACTTGGTAAAGGACTTTGATGCAGAAGGTGGGACTTTGGGTGCAACTTGCTGCCAGTTCGTGCACAGCTGCTGGGCAGAATCTGTTTCCCCACCCAGTCCAGTGCCAAACAAAACAATGGATGGCCAAATACTGCAGTTGGCCCAGGGTTTCCTAATCAGTATGGACTCCTATGTACTTTTCCTTTAGGGCCACCGTTCATGAAAAGCCAGTGTCCACGTGTTTTGTTAAACCAAGTTTGTAGCCTAGGAAAACAATCTGGAGACCTTTTTCTCTCCACCATAATGCTCATTCACAAGAAAGTGCCCTCAAAATCTAATTTTCTGCCAGGTGATGATGGTAGATACTTAACTCCCATCTCCATAGTTTCCGCAGGAGCAGAAAAGTGTGCTAAAAAAAATAAATGAATTATTATGTGATAGAGAATTATTATGTGATAGATTACTCAAACAAATGAATCAAACCAATGCTTGAAAAATCTTGCGTGTCTTTGCTATTCAGTTTCCTCAATTAGGTTTCCCACCCCAAATGGATGGAATCATTTACCTTCTTAAAAAAAACCCTTCTAAAAATGATGCAAATGCCAGAAACTTCAGGAAGAGTAGAAGGAAGACACTCTTCGTGTTACTCAGTGTTACTGCGGAGGCACCATTCTTCCCTGTACCTGTGTTGCAGGGCAACCTGTTGACTTTTCTGTGCCATTATTTTCAAGGTGAACCAGTCACCATTTAACTAGTGAGCCTTTTAAAGATCTATTCAGACATCTTAAGCATTTGGAAGATAAGGCTCCAGACCCTCCTACTTCAAGTTCACTTTTGCGCCTTCTTGCTCATTTTGTGTTCATGATGATCATCAGATATAATATTTACTGAGCACTTAATTGCTTGTCAGACATGGTGTGGAGTGCTTTGCAAAATTTTCTCGATAATGAAAATGGTGCTATGAGTACTACTTTCCCCTCATTGATAGATGAGGAAATGGAAGCTTAATGAGATCCAGTAATGTGCTCCAGGCCACACAAGTGTTGGAATCAGTATTGAAGCCGGAGTGGTCCCCATCCCCAAGCTGTCACCCGCCGTGATATACTTACTATATCTGCCTGCGGCAACCCCATGTCTTTTCATGGCTTCATCTTCATAGTTTCATCTCTGGTTCTCAGCTCTTCACACATTGATTGGACTAGATTAAAGTGTTGGCATCAGTGATTTTGACCTGTTGGCACTCAGTGTCTGGCTTTGGGACTGGATTACCTGATCAAACTCAGGCCTAGCTCTTCAAGTCATTTGGTTGGCACAACTCCCAGGCCTCCCCCAGTCTTTAGGCAAGGAGGAGATCAGACATACCTGGCCTGGGATATAAGCTTTAATAGGAAATTCCAAAATTTCTCATGCTTGAACTGATGGATGGAATGCAACATGGAAGTTGCTTCTTTCTTTTTATTTGCAAAGATAGAGCCGGACTTGAAGAGATAGATGCAAAGCAAAAACCAACTCCATATTTAGTTAGCCTCAAAATACACACGACCTGAGAGCTCCCTATTTAGCTCACCTCCCTGCTTCTGCTGCAAATGTTTGCTGATGCTACAGCTTACAAAGCACAAATCTGCAGGGGCCTCTGAGCCTCTTTGGTACACTCTTTCCCATGATTAGGTAAATGTCAGTGGAAAATCACCATGTATTTAGTGTTTTAATAAAACCACAGTATTGTTTATTTTTTGGCCTCAGGTTTCAAAAGGGAAAGAAACAGCTACATTAAACTTTGCCCCTAAAACTCCAGCAACTCCCTCCAGGATACTTATAAATGTTATCCTCCTGCCAGTGAGCTATGTTTTCACTAGAACATCCTCCGCTGCTAATTCTAGTCGATAATCATAGGACTGGCCAGGGTCATTTTCAGGCTTGAGGAAAGAAATAGAATCCAGATTGTGTGTCACCAGAAACATAACTTTAATTCCTAACTTCCAGCTCCTTGATGACAAGGTCACCAAATGCCAAAGTTAGATCATGGAACAGTAATTCTGCCACGAACACATAGGCATGAAACCTATCTTAGCTTCTATTTCCCTGTCTAGCTCTCAAAGGCCTTCATCACCACCTCCAACCTCAGTGCTAAGCACTGGTTTTATGCATCACGCTGTTCGGGACACTGACAAGAATCCAGGGGTGAATAACCCAGCGGTACAGGACTTCATGGTGCCCATCAGATACAGGTGGCTCGGAGATGTCATCTCTGGCGCCATTGATGCAGTCATCCACTTGTGTTTGACTAAGTCGTCCCCTGGACAGTGGGATTTACATGAGCCAGGAAGCCTCCTCTCCCACTCTTCCTCCATCTGTTTTTCAGTGCTTATGTATTTTTGAAAGAAACATGGACAGAAATTACAGATATCTTGAAACATAAATATATCCTATGTTTGAAGCAACACAATGATATACATTAACTTTCCTACATGATTATGATCAGCATCTTTTCAGAAAATTCAGTTTTCTTAACAGGCTTGAAAGAGAACCCAATGGCTTTCAATACTGGAGTCCTGGTGTGGGAAGGAAGGTCTCTCACAGAGGACAAGAATGGAAGGAAACATAATATAGTGTTGTTCGATCTCACTCCTCTGACATACAGACTAAGTTGTATTTGGCACAGGTGGTAGGAACATTATGAGGTTTTTATACATATGATAAATAATTCTTTTTTTTTTTTACCAAAACCTGCATTTTACTGACTGTAAAACTTTCCTTGGCTTTTGAACAAAAGGTCTAAATGGAAGAGCTAACCTTTTGTTGGATAAAGGTAAATAATTGGTTTCTGTCATTTCTTTGGGGTTCTTAGGCATGACCATGAGCAGAGGTCATAGCACAAACCCATCTAGCAGTAAATAACTTATCCATGGATGGCTAAAGATTGAATCACAACAGATGTGAAGATTAGCTGGCAGAAATCTACCTTATTTTGAACATGTACTAGGACAAAGAATGCTAAATACTTGCAAATAAAAAGGCAAACATCTACAGTAGCTCTAAACATTCACTGTCTTCCAACCTTAGAATGTATAACCAGGGACACCTGGGTAGCTCAGTCAGTTAACTGTTGGGCCTTCGGCTCAGGTCATGATCCTGGAGTCCTGCAATTGAGCCCCCACATCAGGCTCCCCGCTCAGCAGGGAGTCTGCTTTTCCCTCTGCCCCTCACCCTGCTCATGCAATCTCTCTCTCTCTCTCTCTCTCTCTCTGTCAGATAAATAAATAAAATCTTTTAAAAAGAACATATAAACCCTTTCCCCCATTATCCTGAATAAATGGGGAGGATATTAATGTAAGGAACTGGAACATTCTTTTGGAAGGGAAGAAATGGGATCAGAAGTAGGAACTTGGCTCATAAAGAAATCCCTTAAGAGTGAGAGTGGAAGTGGGGAAGAGAAGAACTTTAATCTCTGTTTACCCTTCCTTACAGCTCTGAGAGAGGAGAGAACCACACACAAAATGGTGACAGAGCTCATTCTTGGGGCAAGAGCTGAATCTTCTCTTTTCTTGTGAAGGGGCCTTTTTCAGTCAGCAAGAATGGCAGTGCACCTGTTCTTCATGCTCAAGCCCAATGTAAACTGGCGGCCTTAGTGCTTCCTTAACCCTCTCTTGCTCCCTAATTGGGTGTCCAGAGCTGTTTCCTCTCTGCCTAGGAGGCCCCTACAGAGAGGCAGTGGTCATAGGTGTTAAAGCTTGATTTGGCTGCTTCTGTTGCATGTGAGGGACACTTCATTTGATATAAGTGTTTCCCATGTGATTGATAGACCTTTTAGCACCTGTCCTAGACGGGTTACTGTGCCGAGAAGAGGGAGAGGAGTAGCAGGGACAAATTACCAATGCCTCCATCTTCGGGGCTGGATGCCGTACTGATCCTGCCTTTGCAGTGCTCCAGGAACCTGGCTGTGGGAACACTGACCAGGTCTGCCGCATGAAGCTGTGTGGCGGAAGGCAGGGGAATGACCACCGGGATGTCTTCTCCCCTGATCGGACTCCAGCTCTGTTACTAGACCCATCACAGGGGTCCATGGGGGTGCTTAACAGCAGCTGTTTTTTGCTCTCTTTCCTGTCCCCTTCCCACTCCCAGGGCACTTCATAACTTCCCACCTCCGAACTTACATATCCTTTGTAGTCTGTGCCATTCTGCTTATTTTCTTAGCTGTCTTTGATCTGGATTGCTTCTTGAGAGATGCCTGAAAAAGCTGATTCACCATCCTAGGAGTCTAACATTTGGGAGAGTAGAAGTCTCCAGGTGCTGTAGATGCTGTAAAAGCAAAAAATACCCGGCCCCAAAAAGATGGGTCAGGAGGAGGCTGGGAGTAGCATGAGGATAAATCAGAGTCTAGGGAACAGAGGAATGGTGTCAGTATAGAACAAGTCTAAGATCTTGAGCGGCAAGTTTTCCAGCTGTCCGTTTGTCCCCTGTGGAGCCTGCTGTTCACTTCCCCCTTTCCCTCCCTGTGCTCCTATTCCTTCCCTTCTTTCCTCCCCCACCCTCAGCTTTCTATTTTCTCCAAGTCTCTCTCTCCCCTTCTCTAATATTCTTATTTTTTCAAAGAAAATTACTTATCTTAATTTTTTTTTGTCCACATACCTACTGAATTATAATACCGGGAATATCTTAGTTACTTTAACCTGCTGGTGAGCAGAGCGCGTGCCTTCACACAGGCCAGGACAGATAAAAACGTCAGACTCAGTTTCTGAGCATTTCAGCAAAGAATCGGTCTACCGACCCAGTTACAATTCTGATTCTTATAAGACAGAGGGAAGGTTGTGGATTTACTTACAGAAGTCTGTTAAAAATTAAATGACCAGGGATGCATAGCAAATATAATTTTATTTCACTAATAAATTGTGTGAATCGTGATTTATAATGCACTGAAAATAATTCAAAGGACAATAGACATTACATACACATTTATGCTCCATTGTCTTAATTGGAACAAAGTTAATAAGAGTCAAATTCTGGTCTTCTATATAGAGAAAAAAGAAAAACCACATGCCTTGCTAGGCTGAGTTTGGACCCACTCAGATTGCCTGTTCCCAGCCTGCAGTTACATGTTGTTTATATTAATAACTACAGGAGGTAATCCATGTCAAGAAGAATTGTTCAAAATGAAGCTGGCTCTGTGTCCTCAAACAGTGCACACCGTTCAGATGAACTTCCAAGTTTCACAAACCCCTTGTAGAAGCAAACACTTCCTGAGCACCTGCCCGGTTATTTTCAGGGACAAAGATTTCCAGGAGACAATGGGAGGGGTGAGTGGCGGTGCTGCCCTGGCTGGCCTGTGTCCCCTTTGCTCTAGGTCTCTCATTCGGACCTCCATCTGTCCTTCCTTTGACAAAGCTGTCTTTCCTGGGGTATTCCCTTTAGCTTACTTTCTTTATCAAAACCCGCATTTGGATACAACGAGTTCAGCCTGCTGCTGGATGCTGAGCACAGCAAGAAATCCCCATCAGCACCCCCCAGCACAGACTGCCTCCTACTTTGACAAAACCAAATGCCAAACTGGTTTCACAATGGAGATGTTGAACATAAAAGTTGGCTCCATCCTAATGTCCACCCGATGGTTATGTGAATGGTTGTTTATGACTTGTGTTCAGCTTTCTAGCCAAGCACTAGTGTCGCCTAAAATTGCTACTGTGAGAAAACCAAAATGCTATTTTGTAAGCCCAGACTGTTCATCTAAGTTTTGGAAAACTGCTCTTTTTTCTGTAGAGCTTGCTACAGAAAGATAAACAACTCTCTGCAGACAATGGGTATCTAGGGAGCAGCAGTTCTTTATTAGGTTACATATTACTGTGGGATGGGCAGATATATGTGCCTTAAAGGCGGTTGCCTTCTTGTGGGGTAAAATATGCTAAATACCAGCAGTCTCCACAGATCCCTGAGTTGACCTTTTGTGAATTTGTTACTGAGAAATTGATCAGCCCCTTGTTTTTCCCATGCTCGCATCAGAAACATAATTTGGATGCTTTCTTCTATTGTTCCTATATTGCAGTGATTATTTAAATAACTAATTTGGCTTAAAATAATCAATAATTGGTGCCTGATAGCTTATCAGTGACCCTATTTTTCCCCCATAATTATTTGCCAGATCTCATCTTGACTTCTGAAGAAGCTGGATATGATGAGTAATTGAATGTCTGAGGATATGTTGGATTTGTGTCTGAGGGCAGAATACAATTTTAAATAATTTATTTGACATCCCTAGAATTATTAAATTTCAAATGAACAAATTAATAATAAAATCTGTGCGGGATGATAGTAATAATCTAATTTTTCCATTTGGCCTGAATTTTGAATCAAATATATGATTTATTCAGTGATAATAAATATGTGTCTTAATAACATGAAATGATTTCAGGGATTGGCTGTCATCCTTGGAGCCGTCAGGAAATAGGTACAAATGGCCTCATGGGGAAATTCAGTAATTCCTAGCAATGCAATCAGATGGAAATAGTAACTTACGGCTGTCACTGTTGCTGAGTGCCTCCTGGGTGACAGAGAGGAGAAGTAGAGAGCAATGCTTAGGGGAAAAAGAAAGCTGTTTCATGGAGACCTAAGGATCAGGGCCTAAGAGTCCTTGAGAAATAGCAAAGGGTTTGTGGAAAATAAGGGCTCATAAACTGAAAATGCACTCCTCAACAAGTGGGAGGGTCAGAAGTTGTCAGATGTCCTACCATCCTGTCTTGTATGTCGTCAACCCCAAAGAAAGGCAGCTGAGTGGGAAGTGGGAAGGTGCATGTGGAATAGAACTAGAAAAGTTCCCTGGAGTCGAGGAAGTAAGTGCAGGCTTACGGACTAATCGGTTAGTCCTTTCCCCTGAGCCTGAAGAGAATAGTATGGGTTGATGCCTGCTGAGAGGAGTAGCGGCAAGTCACAAAGCTCCTGGTTCTTTATTTCATTTTGGCAGGAGGGTGTTGTCCTTCCAGACTGATGTTTGGGAAACCTACCTGTTTTCTCTCCCATACGTTTATAATAAAGTGTTTAGAGGAAGCCCTATATTGCCCAGTCACTTCCAATTGAATATGTTAACTGGAAGTGTCCTTAGTGGGAGAAATGCTTAAAAACACCTACTTGAGCCTTAAAAACAGTTTTAAAGCAGGAGGTTAGTGTAATAATTAAAGCAAAATTCTCTTCTTTCTAAAAGCAGAATATCTGCAACAAGGATGGCGACCAAAAGAACATTATTTAAAATATTATGCTGTTTTTCCTCCACCCCTCTGGAAGATTCTGCTAAATTTGAGTCCAGATTTGACTTGATCAATTCTATAATCTGTAAAATGGGATTGCCAGAAGTGGCAGAGAACCCAATTAGTGTGATACTCTGTTCTGACATCACAAAATTTAATGAGCTACTTACTGGGCCTGGTGCAGAAAATGTGTCTCCCTTCCAGACATAAACTGGACATTGTGGAAGCCTTATGGGTTCTCATAGTCGAGGTAAGCAGTTTGTAGTCATTTGTAAGAGGTCTGTCAGAAGACATACACAGCATGTTCTCATAGAATTCTTTCTCTCCTTTGACCAGAGACTTCAACAGGAAGAGTTGGAAAATTCTTTCCGGCTCTATAACTGCTGTAGCCTGGGATATCATTTGCAACCCAGCTACAAACCTTTGAACTTTAAAGCCTTCGTTGATACAGTTAACTGTGATTAACGCCTCTTTCATATTATTTCACTAATAAATTGATTCAAATCTTTTAAATTTCTCTGACCAAATTTCCATAGCTTTCAGGGTAGAAATAATGTGCTTGGGGGGAACTGCTTATGCTTTTCTCAAAACTGGCGTTTTTCTTTAGAGATTTTATCTATTTATTTGACAGAGAAAGAGAAAAGGCACAAGCTGGGTCAGGGGTGGGGGTGGTGGCAGGCAGAGGGAGAGGGAGAAGCTCCCTACTCAGCACAGAGAGGGGTCACTTTACTCTAGAGATCACTCTAGCTCTCTCTCAGCAGGGAGCCCGATGTGGAGCTCAACCCAGGGTCCTGGGATCATGACCTGAGCTGAAGGCAGATGCTTAATGACTGAGCTACCCAGGCACCTCAAAACTGGCATTTTCAAGGAGGAAAATATCTCTGTGTAGAAATCACTTGTTTAATTTATTCATTTAAATGTCTAAAATAATAGGTCAGTTAAGATAGTTTGAGTAAACTTACTCAATAGAGAGAACTGTTGAAGGCACTCAAGGAAATTCCAAAACAGAGAAGAAGCAGCCTTTGCCTTCAAAAAATTTATCATCTGTTGAGGGAAATCAGCCGAACCTAACAGATTAAAAAAAAGCATTTAAGAGTTGGCAGTGTAAGAAGAAGCAATTGAGTTGGGGTAGATTGAGTACATATATAATAAGGGAATAAAAAGTAAAGGTAATTAAAACACAGGTAGAATTTTTTATGTCTAAAACACATTTAGAATTTTTTTTAATTATTATTTTATTTTTTCAGTGTTCCAAGATTCATTGTTCATGCACCACACCTAGTGCTCCATGTAATATGTGCCTTCCTCAATACCCACCACCAGGCTCACCCAAAACCCCTCAGCCCCCTCCCCTCCAAAACCCTCAGTTTGTTTCTCAGAATCCACAGTCTCTCATGTTTCATCTCCCCCTCTTATTTCTCCCAATTCACCCTTCCTTTCCTTCTCCCAATGTCCTCCATATTTTTCCTTATGCTCCACAAGCAAGTGAAAGCATATGATAATTGATTCTCTCTGATTCACTTCTTTCTTTCTTTTTTTTTTCTGCTTGACTTATTTCACTCAACATAATCTCATCCAGTCCTGCCCGTGTTGATATAAAAGTTGGGTATTCATCCTTTCTGATGGAGGCATAATATTCCATTGTATATATGGACCATATCTTCTTTAGCCATTCATCTGTTGAAGGGCATCTTGGCTCTTTCCACAGTTTGGCTATTGTGGACATTGCTGCTATGAACATTGGGATACATGTGGCCCTTCTTTGTACTACATCAGTATCTTTGGGGTAAATACCCACTAGTGCAATTGCAGGGTCATAAGGTACTCTATTTTTAATTTCTTGAGGAATCTCCACACTGTTTTCCAAAGTGGCTGCACCAACTTGCATTCCCACCAACAGTGTAGGAGGGTTTCTTTTCCTCCACATCCTCTCCAACATTTGTTGTTTACTATCTTATTGATTTTGACCATTCAAAACCTGAGCCGAAGGCAGGGGCTTTAACCCACTGAGCCACCCAGGCGCCCCCCTTTGTATGTCTTTTTTGGAGAAGTGTCTGTTCATGTCTTCTGCCCATTTTTTGGTGTGATTATCTGTTTTTTGAGTGTTGAGTTTGAGGAGTTCTTTATAGATCTTGGATCTCAGCCCTTTGTAGTGTCATTTGCGAATATCTTCTTCCATGCCGTGGGTTGCCTGTTTGTTTTGTTGACTGTTTCCTTTGCTGTGCAGAAGCTTTTTATCTTGATGAAGTCCCAAAAGTTCATTTTTGCTTTCGTTTTCTTTGCCTTTGGAGACATGTCTTGAAAGAAGTTACTGAGGCCGATGTCGAAGAGGTTATTGCCTATGTTCTCCTCTAGGATTGTGATAGATTCCTATTTCATGCTGAGGTCTTTTACCCATTTTGAGTTTATCTTCGTGTATGGTGTAAGAGAATGGTCAAGTTTCATTCTTCTACATATAGCTGTCCAATTTTCCCAGCACCATTTATTGAAGAGACTCTTTTTTCCAGTGGATATTTTTTCCTGCTTTGTTGAAGATTATTTGACCATAGAGTTGCAGGTCCATATCTCAATCTCTACTCTGGTCTATGTGTCTATTTTTGTGCCAGTACCAAGCTGTCTTGATGATCACAGCTTTGTAGTAAAGCTTGAAATCGGGCAACGTGATGCCCCCAGCTTTGTTTTTCTTTTTCAACATTTCCTTAGCAGTTTGGGGTCTTTTCTGGTTCCATACAAATTTTGAGATTGTTTGTTCCAGCTCTTTGAAAAATATTGGTGGAATTTTAATTGGAATGGCATTGAAAGCATAGATTGCTCTGGGCAGTATAGACTTTTTAACAATGTTTATTCTTCTGATCTGTGAGCATGAAATGCTTTTCCACCTTTTTGTGTCTTCTTCAATTTCTTTCATGAGTGTTCTGTAGTTCCTCGAAGACAGATACTTTACTTCTTTGGTTAAGTTTATTCCCAGGTATCTTACGGTTCTTGGTGCTATAGTAATTGGAATTGATTCTCCAATTTCCCTTTCCATATTTTCATTGTTAGTGTATAAGAAGGCAACTAATTTCTGTGCAGTAATTTTGTATCCTGCCTCATTACTGAATCACTGTATGAGTTCTAGTAATTTGGGGGGGAGTCTTTTGGTTTTTCCATATAAAGTATCATGTCATCTGTGAAGAGAGAGAGTTTGACTTCTTCTTTGACAATTTGAATACCTTTTATTTATTGTTATTTGATTGCTGTTGCTAGGACTTCTAGTATTATGCTGAGCAAGAGTGGTGAGCATGTGCCTCCTTGTTGTGTTCCTCATCTCAAAGGGAAGGCTGTCAGCTTTTCCCCATTGAGAACGATATTCACTGTGGGTTTTTCACAGATAGATTTTATGAAGTTGAGGAATATTCCTTCTATCTCTATACTTTGAACAGTTTTAATCAGGAACAGACGCTGTGTTTTGTCAAATGCTTTTTCTGCATCAGTTGAGAAGACCATGTGGTTCTTCTCTCTTCTCTTATTGATTTGTTCTATCATATTGATTGATTGAACCACCATAGATGTTGAACCACCCTTGCATCCCAGGGATAAATCCCACCTGGTCATGATGGATAATCTTTTTTTTTTTTAAAAGATTTTTTAATTATTTATTTAACACAGAGAAAGAGATCACAAGTAGGCAGAGAGGAAGGCAGAGAGAGAGGGGGAAGCAGGCTCCCTGCCAAGCAGAGAACCTGATGCGGGGCTCGATCCCAGGACCCTGAGATCATGACCTGAGCTGAAGACAGAGGCTTTAACCCACTGAGCCACCCAGGTGCCCCTTGATGGATAATCTTTTTAATGTGCTGTTGGATCCTATTAGCTAGTATCTTGTTGAGAATCTTGGCATCCATATTCATCAGGGGTATTGGTTTGAAATTTTTATGGGGTCTTTGCCTGGTTTGGGGATCAGGGTAATGCTGGCTTCATAGAAAGAGTCTGGAAGTTTTCCTTCCAGTTCTACTTTTTGAAAAAGCTTTAGGAGAATAGGTATTATTTCTTTTCTGAAAAGTTGGGAGAATTCCCCAGGGAATCCATCAGGTCCTGGGCTCTTGTTTTTTGGAAGGTTTTTGATCACTGCTTCAAACTTGTTACTAGATATTGGTCTATTCAGGTTGTCAAATTCTTTTTGTTTCAGTCTTGGAAGTTTATAGGTTTTCAGGAATGCATCCATTTCTTCTAGGTTGCTTAACTTATTGGCATATAACTGGTGATAATAATTTCTGATGATAATTTCTGATAATAATTTCTGATGATTTTTTCTATTTCCTTGGTGTTAGTCATAATCTCTTCCCTTTCATTCATAATTTTATTAATTTGGGTCCTCTCTCTTTTCTTTTGGATTAGTTTGGCCAGTGGTTTGTTGATCTTATTGATTCATTCAGAAAACCAACTTCTGGTTTCGTTGATGCATCCTACTGTATCTCTAGTTACTAACTCATTGATCTCTGTTTTCATCTTGATTATTTCCCTTCTTGTGCATGGGGTTGGCTTCCTTTGTTGTTGATTTTCCAGTTCTTTAAGGTGTAAAGAGACCTGGTGTATTCGGGATTTTCCAGTCTTTTTGAGTGAGGCTTGGATGGCTATGTATTTTCCCATTAGGACTGCCTTTGCCATATCCCATAGGTTTTGGACTGATGTGTTTTCATTCTCATTGATTTCCATGAATTGTTTAAGTTCTTCTTTGATTTCCTGGTTGATCCAAACATTCTTGAGCAGGTTGGTCTTTAGCCTCCAAGTGTTTGAATTCCTTCCAAACTTTTCCTTGTGGTTGAGTTCCAGTTTCAAAGCACTGTGGTCTGAGAATATGCAGGGAATTATCTCAGTCTTTTGGTACCAATTGAGTCTGGATTTGTGACCCAGTACGTGGTCTATTCTTGAGAAAGTTCCATGTGTGCTTGAAAAGAATGAGTATTCTGTTGTTTTAGGGTGGAATGTTCTGTATATATCTATGAGGTCCATTTTGTCCAATGTGTCATTCAAAGCTCTTGTTTCTTTATTGATTTTCTGTTTGGATGATCTGTCTGTTACTGAGAGTGGTGAAAGGTAGAATTAATCACAGAAGGCTTCCTGGAAGAGGTGAATTTTGAATAGGATTTTGAGAACAGATTAGTGGAGCGAACCCTTGAATGAGATAAATAACCTTATATCCAATGTCATGAAATAGAAATTTTTGAGCATAGAACAAGATTTTTTTAGCCTGAGTACCACATTTAGAAATATAGTAGAAGGCCTTTCATCTGACATATGCTGGTTGATTAATCAAAAAATAACATTACAGAAGGGAATCATAAAATATGGAGCATGTAAGCCTTAAACATTTTATTTTATTTTAAAGCCTGTAAATGCACACTTAATCCCAGTTTTTTTCAACATAACACCAGGGTATGTTCTTTGAGTGGGATCTCTTGATTCTTCTTTTTCATGACTATATTGCATTAACCACAGACAAACATATTCTCAATTTCCAGGTTCAGTTTCTTGGACATGAGATCAGAATTCTGAGACATTTGCTAACTAGTATGAATATGATCTCTTACTGCTATGGCTCTCATTTTTCCCCACAAGTGTTTATAATGATCCCATCTATACACACCTTAAGAAAAATCTTTCCACAACGTCAATGCAATTTTCCTTATGACAACAATTGTTTATTTTAGGATTCATATTTAATTGGTTAATTTAATTGTAATAAGAACAACCGTATTAATGGGTTTAGGAACATATGTAAGCGACTACTGGAAAACAGTCACAACATTTTATGGGAGTGGAAGTATATGGGTTTACTAATGACAGCCTGCCAAATGAGACAATTCAATATGGAGAGGGTCTGGTCTCATTTCATATCTTTTAGAGATGAATGATATAAGTCGGCTGAGTAAAGATCAGTCAGTAGAAAGATACTCTTTTGAAATAGCTATGGTAACAAAATTAGGAAGGCAGGCTCAAAGATGAGCCTAGATTTAGGAGTCAATTAAAAGTGACTCTAGAACTTGCAGTCAACATAGCTGGAGGTCATCATATATCACCCACCACTCTGATCCCTAGTGATGATGAATAAAATGCTAAAAAGAGAAAGTTAAAACAGCTGCAGTCAGAAAAGCAAGTTAAACATCTCTGTGGCCCAGAAACATAATAGAAATGCAAAACTGTGACTTAAGCCAGGCTGAAGCTACCAGCCTGCTGGGCTCAGGGCCAAGCATTCTTTTAGGGCATTTTGAACTTTGAACATCTGGTTCAACAGTACTGCAGTGGAGGACTTAGACTATGTCTACATGGTAAAAATTACAATGGATTATGGTAGATTTACAGTCTCAAAAACAGACCACTTCAGAGCAAATCCACAGGTTGCACAAAAAACTTGGGCAATAAAATTAGTATTATATTTGTGGCTTTAGCTCATTAGTGGAAACAGCCAATAAGTGTAATTTCTAGTTTTGAGCTAAAGCCCATCCACAGATTGCCCTTGCAGATTGACCAAAAAGCCCAATTCCATGGGGTCTTGCTTACCCAAATTAGTCTCTGGAGTGACAACTGCAGGATAATTTCCTGAAATCAATCTAATCTATGCCCCAAACTTAGGGGCACAGGAGCACAGCTGCGGCCTTGGGGATGTTGTAGTCAAAGTCAATGGAAAGGTGACCTTCTCTAATAGAGGTGAGTTGAGGGCTTTCTTGAAGGTTTCAAAGTGTTCTATCAAAGGAGATATAATGAAAGTTTTTTGCAAATGGAAATACAGTTTTAGCAAAGGAAAGACAAAATGACAGTTGTGACCACACTTAAAAAGAAGAATAATAGAATTATATGCAAATGCACAAAAATGTGATATTAATATAAAATTCTGGGGAAAATGAGTTGTAAGCCTCAACATTTCACAATGAACTTATAGTCACTGCAAACACATCTTTTGAGGAGTGACTAATGAGGCAGTGGAGAACATACGGGCTAACTCTCATGCATGATTATAAATGATCTTCGTCCTCTTTGCCCCTCTCTGTTCATTCATTCAGTGAAGATGTGTTAAATGTTTGCTCTGAACCAGAGACCTGTTTGGGTTTAGAGGAGACAAAGGTGAATAAGACCTTGTTAATGCCCTGAGAATGTTTTGCATTGCTTTGCTCTTTGGTAAGGAAATACTTGATGAAATATAGAGAACAGATGACAAAGAGTTGCTGCTTGCTTTCAGTAGAACATTACTAGATTAACATAGCAAGAGAGACACAGGAATAGTTCCACATAAACTTAAATAAACAATTTTTACGTGATGAATCAAGCCTTTTAAGACGGGATTACTGAGGCATTTTTATACCAAAGGAGATTTCTTTAAAAAGTACAAACAAAAAACAACGAACATTTATTAAGAACTGTTATGAGACCATTCAGGCGCTCCTCAAGGGCCCAAGTAGAATACAGATGTGGCTAAGACATGGTTACCATCTTCACAGAGCCCACATTTTACTAGATGGGATGGGGAAAAGCATGGTTTCAGAGGAACAGCCCTCTGTGCTTAACTGTTGCTTATTTTATTTTTTTAAAGATTTTATTTATTTGAAAGAAAGCACAAGAGTGATTGATAAGAGGGGCAGAAGGAGAAGCAGGGTACTTGATCCCAGGCCCCTGGGACCATGACCTGAGTGGAAGGCAGATACTTAACCCACTGAGCTACCCAGGTACCCTAACTGTTGTTTGTTAATCTTGTAGTACCATTTAGTGAAAACAGATGACGTTTGCATGGCTCTAATTTTTATCTTTCAAAGTAATCCAGGGGAACTTCCCTCTGTGCCTCCTGAGAAGGACAGTTTCTTCTCAGCCCTCTGGTGTTTCACAACTTTGATGCAAATAAGTGGTCTTAGGCTGCTCCCCTATTTCCAAGGATGTGGAAGATCGGGATTCCCTAGTATCAAAGAGGCAAGATCCTCCTCTCTTTGCTTCTGCTGCAGCTCAGCTGGGAAGAGTGTTGGGCAAGGCTTATAGCAGTTTCTGATTCATCTTGATGATTCATTTGCTCCGACAGACATATGGAAAATATGGGGGGATTCCACATCCTAGTGCCTCCCATGCGGAGAGGAATGAGCATTAGCACTGTAATTGGTCCTTAACTTCTCTCTCCTGGCTACCTACTGGTTGATTTTTAAGACTGCCAGCACTGATGTTCCTGAAGGGGGCATACTGTTCTTTGAGATCAGGCTTCTTTTATTTTCACATTTGGCACTAGCAGAGGCTCAATACTCAACAACACTATAATAATAATTTGTTGAGTGCTTCACTTGTATCAGACAGTGAAGTAAATGCTTTACTTGCTTTATGTCACAAGAACCCTATGACTTAAATATTATAATCACCTCCACCTTTTAAGATAATGGAAAGTGAAGCTCAGTGAGATTAACTAAGTGCCCATGTTTATAGAGGTAGGGGTAAGACTGTACTCGAACTTTGCCTTTTCTGATGCCGTAACACAGAACTCTTAGATACCAGACTACATTGAATGTCTCCAGCAGGCTAAGAAATTTTAGCACACATTCGATTTCTGATAACCTTTTACTTTTGTTCTCAGAAGCATCTCTATGTGTCTGCTGGTGCAAGTTCAAGCTCCTGTTCCCACAAAGCACACACACACACACACACACACACACTTATACACACTCAGGCACGTGAAGTCTGTTTTTGCTATCTCATTCATAATAGGTTCAGTTATTGCTCATACCCAATGTGGTTTCTGGCTGTTTTTTAAATGTTAAGAATTTCAGGGAACGCCACAAAATGGTTTAAGACCAATGTGACAGGATTTGGTTTTTTTTTATAAATCAGAATAGGCAACTGCCAGCTTCTACATCCCATCTCCACCCCCCGGCTCCCCCACTTAGTCACAGCAGTTGTATCAAAAGAATAGAAAAGCCAAAATATTATAGGCATGTTTAGCAATGCATGAAGGGTATTTTAAACAGATCTGGAAAAAAGAGCAAATTCAAAATACTTGCTGCCTTTCTAGTGTCTGTTCATTAAGTGTTCTCTTGTTCAGAGCTGGGAAGCTTGTTTTTTGTTTTTTTTTTTTCCCCCCCACTTCACCTTTCCCTTTCCCCTGAAACATCTTTATCAGCTTCCTACTCTTCCATCTGTCGGAAGTTCCTATTTTCCTTTGAAATGATTTCTCAGCAAGCTGACCTCTGCAGATTCCATCAGCCCCACTTGCTTGCACATGCTGTGACTCATTTTCACTAATTTGTGCAGTGAGCAGCAAGCAGAGGCCAACAGAGACACTGCTGCCTGCAAAGGGACTAATCGCTACCAACTGTGGCATATGAGGGTGAATGTGTGGGGAGCTCCAAATGCCTCTTTTCCTCCTGCCCAGAAGCTCCTCCCTCTGGGTCTCTACCCTTAGGTTTTGATTTTGAATAAGTGGTGTGAAAGCAAACATCTCTAGCCCTGAGTCAGGCTCACACTGCCAAAAACATACAGAAGTGTGTAGTTATTTTCCCATTTATCTCTTTCAAAATTAACATTTGATCACTATTTTTTTTTCCTTTTTCTTTTCTTTTTTGAGTAAAGGAAAAGAAATATGTTTCCTCCAGTCCTGGCAGATCATTTGTTGTTTTTCTCACCCCTCCTGTTTCTCTCAAGTGTATTTGTGAAATGAAGGCTGATTTCTAGCAGAGAATATTTCATGGCTTAGTTTCTCATCAAGATGATAAATCAGACTGGGTGCCTGAATAATTACATTCATGGAGCTGGACTGTAATTTTTTACCACAGAATTCATGAGGCAGTGTTCTGACTCATTATATACAACAGTTTTCATAACTCATGCAAATATTGCATCCAACTTTTGGATAGATAGAGGTGTATTTTTAGGAATTTTCATCAATACTTAATAATGCAATTTGTACTACAAACAGAACATCGCAATAAAGAATTCAAGAGTGAACAAGTGCCATTAAGTCAAGTAAGGGACTTCATAGGCCTGGTTTCCACTTACAAAATACCTTGTCTCAAAACACATGAATATACATTTGGCTTAGTCACAGTAGACATTATGTTCTTCCTTTCCTCTATGAAGGCAACTTGGTTTTTGCTCTGTGAACTGACAGTGAGTGAGTTCCATTCTAATTTCCATAACCAAATTGTGTGAATTTGTACAAATTAATTTCTTTTTGTTCTAACAAAGAAAACCTGGCTTCTACTTTCTTTGAGATCATTTTCACCACTTGGCCTCTACTTTCTCTGAAATGAGTTTTTATAGCTTGTTTTGGGTTTGTCAGAAATATATCTTCATGTTTCTGTGCATCTGAACCCAAAGGTACAGAAGTTTATGCTTTTTATAACTGCCCACACCCTCAAATGATTCATGTTCATCAGGACTGTAGCAATAAAATGAAAAGCAAAAAACAAAGATTATACAATTAAGGTTGAGGCTCTGAATGATAACTGAACCCCAAGGTGAAGGACATCTGCTCCCATGGGGCAGGAGATTTAGTCCTGTGGTTCCTAGAACTTGAGAAACAAGAGGAGCTATTGAGAACTTATTATATCAGCAAGAGCTTTTGATAGAGGTTTAATTATAATTTGAGCACAGGATTTAGTCTAAAAGCCTAAATAAGACCTTCAAAATAAGGTCTACTACTAACTACAGGATTGGGCAAGACATTTCATTTCTCTGGGCTTCAATTTTCTTCCCTGTAAAATGGAATTGATAAGGTATAGCTAGCAGAGTCTTGATGAGACTTTGATGAGGATTAAATAGGTATGTACCATATGTAAAACTCATGCACAATGCCTGGCGTAGAGTGATAGAAAATATCAGTAAGTTTTGATGCCATACATTCAAGGGGCTCAACATCTGGTAGAGGAGATAAAATATCTACATAGACAGCCATAATTTATGGTAAAATTATTTAGGTATCCTAAAAGAAGTAAAGATAAGATGCAACAGGAAAATCTTCTAGCTGGAGCTTGGGGTTTGGGGGAATCCATTATTGCACCATGGGAAAAGTTTGAAGGGTAGTATTAAGAAAAACCGAAGCAGCAGGAAACATTATAAAATGTATGAGTCTGTGTCCTTCGAGCAGCATTGGCCAATGTGGGATCATACGTAGGAGGATTTTATGAGGGGAAATGCCTATGAGTGACAATAAGGAGATTGAGGTGGAGTCTGGGGGAAATGTCAGACCTTGATCCAAGACTGTCCCCCAATGAAGAAGAAAAGGAGGGGGAAGGTCCTAGACTGGTGTGCAACTGCTCATGAATGTTCAAGGGCCATCAAGGAGTCCTGCAGCCAAGTTTGGCTGAAGAGAAGTCTGTCTCCCAGGCTCTGTCCTATCTTAGTGTCCTGGCCTGCTCAGTTACTTACTGGCCGTAACCTATGGGAAGCATGACCTCTGGGAAGACCTGGGTTTGGATTTCAGGGGGCAGCAGTTGGGGGCCTTGGTTAGTTACATTTCCAGTAGCTGGGGGTCTGTCAGGCATGTTCTTATGGCTACCACATAAGCACGAACAGAGGCTAGACATCAACCCAATGTAATGGGTTGTTTTATCCAGAATTAAATGGTCCTGAAGGCTAGCAGAGGCAGGAAAATTTATCCCTGTTTTTGGCTTACTTACAAATTCAGTGGGGTGAGAGAATGGCAAATCAGGAAGAGGGAGCAACAGTACTACTCCTGTAGACGTGGTCATTACGGGGGCGTGTGCACTTTCTAGCCCCGCTGTTTGGGTGGCTCCATCATGGTCCTGGTTGCTTTCCTTTATCAGACGAATTTAGGGGGAAGCTTAGACATGTGGCTACATTTCCAGGGGTAGGTAAGCAGTCTTCTAGGACACACACACAAATCCTTCATTAATAATAGCCCTGGGAAGTAATTTTCCCCATCTGATTGTTAAGTGTGGTCATCTTGAACACACTGTCTAGAAAATGTAAGGCAAACCTTTTTATTCCATTTTTCTGATGAGAAGTTTGAGGTGCATTAAAGTAAATTTCCCAAAATCATGCTTGTAGTCCACTCGTAGAAGAAATAAAGCAAACATGGATTTGGAGGCATTTAGATTCAGTCCTAACTAATTTTGTGAATTTGGATTAGTAACAAAGCTTTTGAGTCCCAATATGTTCAAATTTAAATGGGAACTTGGAATTGTTTTAAGAATTAAATGGTTTCAAGTGCCTAATCTCATACCTACTGTGTGGGAGGGATTCAATAAATGCTCACTTCTTCCCTCTGACTAATTGGTTGACAGATTGGTTCAGATGAGTGTTCCATCAGGGTAGACAATGTTCAAACGAAAAATGAGTAACAATTCTTTTTTTTTTTTTTTTTTAAGATTTTATTTATTTATTTGACAGAGAGAGATCACAAGCAGGCAGAGAGGCGAGAAGAGAGAGGGAAGCAGGCTCCCCGCTGAGCAGAGAGCCTGATGCAGGGCTCGATCCCAGGACCCTGAGATCATGACCTGAGCCAAAGGTAGAGGCTTTAACCCACTGAGCCACCCAAGCACCCCATGAGTAACAATTCTAAAGAAAGTTGGGAGTTCATTATCTCAGGAATATATGTAAATATTGTGCAATTAATAACATGGGTTTGGGTGCTAAACAAACCTTAGTTTAATCCCCAAATCTGCCATGCAGGAGTCCTTTGACATTGGCCAAGGACTTAACCCCCTGGATCTGTTTCCCCATCTGTAGCATGTGTATATGACAGTAAAGCCCCCATAGAATTGGTGGAAGGATTAAATAAGGTAATTTGTTATAAAGTGCTTAGGGTCCACCTAAGTTCTGCCACTTAGAAGAGTAATAAGCACTCAATCAATGTCATTATTATTTAAAAGTTTATATTACTGTTGTAAGAATTGTCTTTTTTACTCTTTGGTTGCACTAGAGCTTTCTGGCTTGGAAAGGGGAACCCTTTCAGGTACCATTTTCTCCCTGAGTCTATCACATATACCACTTAAAAGAATTGGAAGTGCTAGAGACCATTGCAAATGAAATATATTCCTGTAGGATTCATGGACATTCACTTGTTTTTCTATTGATATTCTTTTTTTAAGACTTGCCTGAGTCTGTTTATTTATTTATTTAATCTTTCTTTGTTTCAGAAAAGATTTAAGGAAGCTTACAGGATATATAAAATCCACCACAGCGCATATTAAAATTAAAAGTAAATGACAAAGGAAGACAGGAAGCATAACAGGGACGAGGAGTGAGGATAAAGATGCATAAGGAGCTAGACATATGCCCAAGTGGGCTAGACATTTGGCTACAGATTTTCTAGGTAGAACCTGATAGGTTACAAAGTTTGTCCAATAAAAATCTATTTGCTTAGGAAAAACAAGTAATTATATGGTACGAAACTCATCAGATAAAAATCTTCTGTTTCCTTAGAATAAGCACAAGGATTTTTTGATACAAAAGTGAGAAGCAATTTCTTTACAAGTCCAAATAATTTACCTGTGATGAACTGACAAATGTTTCAGGATCATCCTTAATACAGACATAGCAAATTCTACACCGCTATTTCTTATGTTCTTGGAGATAAGTTACTTAGCTCCTCAGCCTCAGATTCCTTAAAATGGGAATAATATGAGTATCTATTTCTTAGAATTGTTTGTGAGGATTAGGTCAAACAATGTATACCTAAAGAACCTAATACAGTGTCTGGCACATATAAAACATTTTATAAAAGTGTGCTGTCGGTATTATTAGGAACCTTAAGGAGGCTGCGACATTGCTCTAAAGCAAAAGATACTGTTCTCTGTGAATGTGCTTCTGCCGTATACTATAATTCACTTCCTACCTATGGGAAGGAATGGCCTCTCTGGAGGAAAAAAGAATGGACATTATTGAGATGCATCGATTCAGTTGTCCCATTTCTAGGAATCTACACCCCCCTGTCTAAAATATATGAAAATTAAATATACCTAGAGGTTAACTATTGAGTTTTGAAAAAAGAATAAAACAAGAAACAAACCAGTATCCAACATAAAGTATAATTAAGTAATTCATGCTGTGCTGACTGTATAGCTCTTCAAGTGATTATGAGAAAAATAGCGAAGTGGAAAACCCAAAGTGTTCTACACTCTATCCAGTTGCCCAGGCTGGAAACCTGGGAGTCACTTTTTGGTTTTTCACTTTTCCTTTCTTTCTGTATATACCTCGTGAGCCAGTATTATTGCTCTATCTCCAAGATTTATGTCAGATATATTCACTTGCCTTTTCCTCCATTGCTACTGTTCTTTCCAGATGGGCCGTTCCTACTGCTCTCTCCTTGCTGGCCTCTCACAACAGAGTGAGCTTCAGTAACCATGATTCATACCATACCACGCCCTACTGAAAACTCTCCAGCTATTTTCCCATAAGCTCTGTAAGATGATCCCTATATACTCTGTCAGTTATTCCCATAATAATGCCAAATAACAAGCCACTCCAAAAATTGGTGGCTTACCATAACAATTACTTAATCTTACTCAAGCATCTTCAGATCAGCTGGAGGCTGGCTGATCTAGGTAGTACTCAGTTGGACTTGACTCCAAGCTGTATGTTGGATCCCTGTTTGCTGCTCATGTCTCTCATCCTCTTGTCACTGGCAGAGTACCCAGGGCATGTTCTTTCCCCACAGTGACAACAGTGCCATAGGGTGAGCTCCGCTGTGCAAGCACATTTTAAACATATTCTTGAGTCATATTTGCTACTGTCCCCTTCACCAGAGAAGTGACATGGCTGAGGCCAAAGTTAAATGTGAGTGAAGTTTGCTCAGCCATCAGGAACCAAAAGCAACTTTATGGCTCAGTCCAACAACAGTGAAGTGGGCAAGTATGTTCATCCATGGAATGGGGTAGGAGGGAAGAAGTGAATATTTGCCTGGGAGTAATCCACCACATATCCCTTTCTGACTTCACCTCAGTTGTTCACCTTGATCTAGCCTCATTGTTGTTTTTTTTTCCCCCAGTTTTTCACACAAGACAAGTTCTTTCCTGCCTCAAGAAACATTGGAATAGATAATTCCATCAGGATCTAAGGCTTCCTAGTGTTCTTTCTAATTTTAGCTTCAATATAAACTCCTCAGAGAAGTCTTTCCTGGAGTCATTAGTAGGGGGTAACCCCTTATGATTCTTTCAGTAGCCTTCTTCTTCATAGCATTTATATTAGTTTGTTTTTTGTTTGCTCTTTACCATCATAGGGATCTGTCTTCCCTACTAGACTGACTTCCTCCCCTCCATTCTGTATTGTCTGAAATGTTAGCCTCCCTTTGTGATTAATAATCAAGAGATGGGGGTGGGAATGTGAGTCAGAAGCAAAATCTAGAATTAGCAAGAGTGCGTGTGCAGTTCAAATTATCCATTAGCCCAATTCTTATTCTCTTCATGCTCAAGAAGACTCATGGCTCTGCTTTGAGCTTTCCTTCCTGAATTTGGCACTTGCTTCCTCAAATCTGACAAGTTAACCCCTTTTGCTATACTTTCCCTTCTGAAAGTATTTCCTCTTCAGTGCAGAGACACTCCAAGACTTCTACCAGATAGCAGCTCCTGTTTCTCCTTAGAAAAGTTTACCCCAAATAAGCCATCAGTAATTCCACTCAACCAGCTGGCTCCTCTGCTATCCGAACTGTGCCCCAGGCATGTACACACTGGATGCCCGCAGGGCCAGGACCACAGCCAGGCCTCTTGTCTACCACTGCGGAACTCTTTCTTGTGACAGAAAACATTCTAATGCCAAATTAGGTGGCCTAAAATTTATAACAAAGGCTTCACTCAACTCTAAATAAGTAGTGACAGTAAATGAATCTTCCAGCCTTCTTGCTGGACATTATGTGATCGTTGCAAGGATCAATCCATCAGACAATGGCTCCCATTACTAGTTAAAAGACAATGTCAAGCATACCAGGGAGAGGTGACTCTAACTGGAGTGCTTTCGTTTCCAGTTGGCTGGAAATTAATACTGAATTGTATATAAACTCATGCTGATGGAATGACCTATCAACACTAAATTGAACTGCACATTTCACAAAGAGGCCCAAGATGAAATTTGGGGACAGAAACAACTATTGATTTTTTTTTTTTCTTGGCAAGAGGAGTGAAACTAGCTATTATATGGTTTTTACACACATGCATTTTTTGGCTGAATATTTCTTGGGGGAGTAGTTGCTGAAGTATGCAAGGGTCATTAGAATAAAGGCTATATTTTTTAAGAAGAAAGAAAGAACTTTGATAGCTGGTACATTTTTAGAAAAGATGGAATTTAGGGGCATCAGCTGTTCATATTTACATTCTCTCCCACTCTTGTTACCCCAATCTCTCTCTCTTAATAGATATATTTACACACAATAGTGCATCTTAAAATCACTATCATATGCTTTCTGGGCTCACACTTAATTTTCATGGTCCACCTCCTTTGCCTACTTCTCCATCCAATTTTAAAAGAATTTGTAAAACTACTGTCACTAGAGGTGTCTCATTTTCTATTCATTTAAGGTACTCTTCTCACCAAGCACCCTTTCACAACTGAAATTACTCATCCAATTCATAGGACACCAAAAATGATTTGAGTGATAGTTTTCTCATTTCTTCTGGGGATGGTGAATAACTGGTGAATGGTGCAACCATTCTAGTTGCACAAGGGAGAAGTTAATTTATTATAAACAAAAGATGCCAGAGTAATGGCCCCACACACAAACTCTTCACTTCCTAATCTCTAGAACTTGTGAATCTGTTACTGTACATGGCCAAAAGGACTTTATAGAGGTGGTTAAGTTAAGGATGGGAAGATTACCCTAGATGCTTGGGTGAGTGGAATGTAATCATCAGAGTGAGTCAAAGAAGAAGTCAAAGAAGGAGGCAGAAAGGTCAGAGTCAGAGATGGATGTGAAGATGCTATGCTGTTGGCTTTGAATATGGAGGAAGGGATCACAAACTGGGGAATGCAGGCAGCTTGCAGAAGTTGGAAAATACAAGAAAATAAACCCCCCCTCCCCGTCCCCCAGTCTCCAGAAGGAGTACAGTCCTGCTGACACCTTGATTTTAGCCCAGTGAGACCCCTTTCAGACCTCTGACTTCTGGAGCTGAAGATAATAAATTTATTATTCTTTTAAGGCACTAATTTTGTGGTAATTTGGTATAGCAAACATGAAAAACTAATCTAGATGCTTTGGAGGCTTAATTCTCTCTAGGAACCCCAGGTTACCACCAGGGTGGGTAAAGTCGTCTAACGAAAGTGAAGGACTTCCCTGGTTGCCATTCCCACTCAGAGGGCCACTGAAGAGGTCTCTGCAGAGAAACTCATCTCCAGCAGGTCTGTGTTTTACTTCCATTTGGCCACCTTCATGTGATACATTGGGAAGATTACATTTGTGAGTTGACTCTAATCAAGGTGTCTCTGGCCTCCCCAGATGGCTCCACCAGTCCCTGAGAATCATCCATAGCAGAAATGTCTCCCTCAAAGAAATGGGAAAGTATATATAAGCAGGGAAAGTTATTGGTATTCCGTAAGCATTCATAATTGGTCCAGAACTTGTATTATCCTAATGTCATCATCATACTCTTAGTCTTCAAACATATGCCTTGGTGGCCAAAAAAATAAATTGAAATATTCTACATTATCTACAGAGTGTTTCCTTGGGCTTAGTTAAGCATTTAGACCCACAAAATTATCATAGAAGATACCGGACAGCATATTCACTTAGATGGACCTGGATGGGAAACCTAGCCTATCGGCAGGACATCCCAAAGCATTTCTCTTCTGTGTCTTCACAAAATTCTGTGTAGTACAGGTCAGCTGCAAGGACAGGGGGTCTCTGTTGGGCAGCTGCTTCAATGCCACATCCTCCAAGAGCCAATATCTCTTATAATAACAATAATATAGGCATAATTTCCAGGGCCCCCATGAGGGACATGTCAGTGACAAATTCAACACACACAGAGAAGTCCTAGGTGGTGTCTTACCAGGTATTTATAGTTCATGCATATGCCTCCCAATCCAGATGCAATTTATGAGTCATAGGCCACATATCATCATAAGCAACATTCATCAGCAACATAGCTAACATATTACTCTTAACAGATTAACCCAGCTTGCAAGGTAAATGAAGGTCAAGTTCTCATGGAGAATGGAAAACGTTTTGTTTATTGTTTACCCATAAGTATATTGGAAATCACTCATTTTCCATGTGTAACACTGCAGTATCATCCTTTTTGTTACTATTCTAGCTACTATTTTTTGGAGATGAACACTTATGTAGTTTTGTGCTTTATATGCATTTACTTGTTAAGTCAGCATGTGAATCTCATGAAGAATGTATAATTAATGCTATCTTTTTCATAAGAACAATGAGGTTCAGAGAGGCTGAGGAAATTTCTTAAAGATTTTTTTAGCAAGTGAGTGGCAGGATGGGTATTTGGACCCAGTTCTCTCTGGTTCTTAAGCCTCCTTTCTTAATCGGTATTCTATACTTACATCCTCCCTGTTGCCAAATCCAGGTTGTGGCCAATGTCACAGACACCTGTGTCTGCAGCCAAGAGGAAGTGTACCTTTCTTGGTCTATTAGAGACCTACATGGCCAGTTGCGTTAGCTAAGGAGGGAGTCACCGTAACAAATTGTGCCCCTGAAACAAAGAATGAATTTGTACATGCTTAGTTTCTCAAACTGAAATGGAGTAACTTTAATGGTTAAAAAAAAAAGAAAAGGAAAAAAAGAAAGGAGCTGGGACACATGAACACTTCAGCAGTTCACAATGGTCTTTTCTCCATTACATTCAGCACTTGGTACAACTATGCAACTAGAATGCAGGCAGATTCTGAAGAGGCTGGATTTGTATCAAAAGAGAGTGGTGAATTAGTTGGGGAGAACAGCCTTTAAGTTCATGTGTAAAGGAAGGCTTGAATGTGGAGGTAGTGAGGGTCAACGGTATTCACTAATCACTTCCCTCACAAAAGAGGCTGCCTTCAGTTCTTGCTGACATCAGTAGGAATACTAAATCCTACCATAGCACTTTGGCTGATTCCTTTCACAGCGGGATCACCACTGTTTCACCTCACTTTTCAAATCCTGCCGTCTTCGCTAGCCGTTTGGTGGAATTATAAATGATTGTCTAAATCAACAAGTGGTAAATCTCCCTTAGTTATAATTTGATTTAAATTAGCTTACCTTGGGAAGCAGATCTCCACACGTGCAAATTACCATAAACAGCAGCCTTCTTTGATGATTTACATAATTAAATGAGAGAATATTAAGACATTACTGTGAAGTGGCAACCTATGATGCCTATTTTTTTAAGTGAAGAAAAAGGTAATCTTTCACTTCTTCCCTGTTGCCATTTTCGACTAAAGCAAACCTCATTAAGATCGCCGTGGTCTTACAGATATGTTTTTCGGAGATGCTGTGCCCCCCAAATTTGTAGTTTTCCTTGACATTTTTTTAAACTGAGAAATGATAAAACTCCCAAATACATAAAGATAGGGCATTACAGGACACCTGATTTATAAAATTACATACATAATATGTATTTTGAAATGTGGGAAACTAAGACAAAGTGCTTCAATTAGTTGTACTTTGGAAAATATACGACATTGTGCTCACAAGTACTGTGAGGGGGAAGAGATTTTCTTCAAAGAGGACTCTTGGGATTTCAAAAAAATTTCTGCTTTTGGGGAGTGAGAGTTTTTAAAATGTCGTTGGAAAGTTGTGCAATTTAAGATGCAAATCTTCACTGGCTTTGCCAATGGAGAGGCAGATGAAATAGTCAAATCCTGCGGAGCAAACCCTGGTTTTCAAAGCAGAAAGCTTTGAATAAGAGGTTCACTGTGCCTCTTCTTATTTTTTAAACTTTCCACGGATTGTCAGAAAGATATTTGGTTTATTGTTACACGGTACAAAAAGAGCACATCCTTTTGCAAGAATAAGAAACCATTTGAGTAGCATCGTCATGATGCAGTGATAGCCTCCAAATCCATTGCCAGGCAAGCTGTCCCAGAGGTGATGGAACAGAAAGACAAAATGCTGATGCTCTGACCAGTTTAAAACCCACAGCAAGAAGCAAGGTAGCACATCTAGGATAGAGCACAGACGTAGGGGAAAGACCATACTTCCTGAATCTGATATGTGTGAAATTCATACACAGGGTCAGCTACTCAATTTATTGGCCCCAGTGCAAAAGGAAAACGTGGGGCCTCTGTTCCAAAAACCGGAAAAAAGTGCCAGGAATAATACTAAAATATCAAGGTTTTCCTTGCATCTGGGTGTCTTCTCTCCTTATACATATGCTCCATTGCCTCATTGGTCTTCTTATACAAAACACAAGTTGAAAGATAAAATTATTAAGAATCTTGGGACAGTGATAGCAGAGCATTAAACCAAGTATGGGCCCTTCAGGGTCTATTCCTAAATCCTGTTTCTCTGCCACATCATATTTTTGTTGGTGGCCTTGAACAACTAGTAGAAGTTGGTGAAAGGCTGAGGCAGGAATGGGAGAAATGGCCAGCTCTGATTTGGACACACTTGTTTGGAGAGCCCTCAGAGACTTTTGTGTGGGCGATCAATAGGCCTGCTTGGGCCTACTTGGGTCCATGGGTCTTGCGCATTTGTAGGTCAGCTAGAGATACCATTCAGGTATTAGTCTTCATGGAGAAGTTATTCAAAGCTATTCATTATCAAAGATAATGAAATCACAAAGACATGGGGGGTGTAGATGAGGGAAAAAGTTTGTTTTTCTGCCAAGATTTCAAGCTTCATGAGGGCAGATCATGTATTTTAATTTGTTTTTGCAATTCATGAGCGAAGTGTCTTACACATAACAAGTGTTAGATAAATGTTCAAAGAATGAACGAACCAGCAAACTATTCAGAAGTATTATTAGTTTACTCACAGACTTTGTCTTAACTCCCTCTAATTTGGAAAGGGTTTGTTTTCCCAGCAGAAATTATACTTTGATATATTATCTGCATGCCTGTTAGAGGTGATTTTATTGTTTTATTCCTGTAAGTAATTAACCTGTTTCCCATGCCTTCTGTGATACCAATTAAAAATATTTAGTGTGGAATAACTCACTCAGATGTAACTTCAGCATTTTCTTGCTCTTCACCACTTGTCACTTAAGATGTTGTAACATAACCATGATATCATATATCCATTATCTCTAGGAGTTTCATAAGCAGTTTCCAGTGGCTATTTGCTTCACTGTTTGCTGAGATTTTGTTCCTCTGGAAAAATTTCCATTGCTGTTTTTCATTTCCTTTGGAAAGAGAAAAAAGGCAAAAATAGAACAACAGTATCTTTCAAAATGTGCTTTATGAACAAATATGCTTATAAAACCTAGTTTCTCAAATCACTACACAAATTGAAAGCCCTTCAGCATTCACACTGTCCCCCAGCCCCCAACACGTTCCCTAGCAAAAATCCAGAACAGTGTCTGCCTTATGAAAAATCTTCTAATCCCAGCCATGGCATTTGTGACTTGGCTAATTATGAAGTACAATTAAAAGATGATTAAGAATTGTTCCCTTCTTAGCCAGAACTCAGGAAGTGTTCTCTTTGTTCTCACCTATTTAATCACCTTTGCAGTCATTTTCAATCTAGCTTTACTCCTTTTGACATATCCCAAAATAGCCTTTTTAATTCTGGCCGGAGAGTTCTTTCTTCTTATCTGATCTGGCACTGTCTCCTGCTTTGTTGGCTGCTATCAAATAAGATACCCTTTCAAACCATCTAAAGTCATAGATGCCTCACTTTTCAGGCTGTAAATTCCTGAACTTCTGCTTGTCTTTCGTGAGTCTTCAGAGTAAGACCAAGGGTCCCAGAGCCTGCGTCTATGCCAATAAGATGAACAAGGGGTTTATTGTTGTTTCACTTCTTAAATACCCTGAAAGGCTGATGAAAACCATTCTAAGCCTTGCTCCCCATGACCCTGAGGCTTCAGCAGAGAATTTTAAAGGAATGGAGACATACGTGGCTTGGCACAGAAGAGGGAAGACATTGTTGTTTTAGATACAGGGAAGGGTATGAAGACTCGGAAGTGAGAGCAAGGGAGTAGTATTGGGTGGTGCTGTGGCCATTGCTGTGGGAATCCTGAAGGCAGCTGATGGTTCTGAGTAGCTGTCATCAGTCTCTCAGGAACCAACCTGATACTTTTGCCTTTGCAACTCAGAGAAGCTACCGTGACTAGGGCCCTCCTCGAGAGAGTGTTTGGGGCCCCGGGCTCAGGAGCTGCACTGCCTGGATAAAACCCGGTAAAACCTCGGTCAAGATATTTACCCCCTTTGTGCCTTAGAAATAGTCCTTAGGAGGCACCACTGAAAGACTGATAGGACTGTGCTTTAGTTAACATTTGTGAGTCACAAGTCTTGCCAAGTGCTTTCACATAAATTCTTTATAGGAGTATTTTGTAAATTTATATGCACTTGTAAAAATCCAAACTATTGTGTATTTTCTCAGTTAAAAACAATCTTTTTGCTCTTTTTGTTATTTTCTATTATTATCTGCATTTTGGTGAAGAAAAAACAACAGAGCCTAGAAGAGGTTAAGTGATTTGCTCAAGGTCACATAGCTGGTTATTCTAGGCCACAAACCCACAGTGAGCTTTCTAGTCCAGTGAGATTCCCATGACAACTCAGCTCACAACAATCTGCTTTTAATCAAGTGCCAAAGCAACATTCAACTTACTGATTCTCCTACCAGCCACCATCCTGTTGAATCTCTCCAAGAATTTCGCTCAACTCGGGGCCTGGGAACTATCTATCAGCCACCTAAACCTCTTTTCTTCCCAAATCCTGGCCTCCTAGACTTCAACTCCTCTGGCTTCCTGGCTGATGCCCTAGATCTGCTTTCAGATTCTACCACATTGTAAGACCAAAAATAGGGGATTTGTGGTTTGAGGATCTGTACTTCCATAATTATTACTTGCCATCATCAGCGGGAAAGAACATGCTCCCTTGGCCAGGCCTGAGACCCAGTGTCTTCTGCTGGGGAAAGCATAGTTGTGTGAGCCAAGGTCCTTGGGGAGAGGCTGTCTAAAGGCGTGGAACAAATTTGAAGGATAATTATGTTATCTCACTCATTAAAGTGGAATTACCTGAGGATGAACATCAAACTAAAGGACAGACTATCAGAAGAAAAGACATTTGGAAGAACTTCTTTGAGAGATGAGGCCTTTGGTGAGGTCAGTCAATAAAAACATCAATTTGTTAGGCTCATCTGGGCCCAGATTTAGGTAAAAACAAGGAAGTATTTTTGAAACCAAGTCAAAAAAGTTCTTAAATAAGAGTTGGAATTTAGGTCATAGACTGGGATGTGTTTGTTTTGAAGAATTTCACATCTATGATACCTTCCTTTCCATCCATAATATGTTTAAGGGAGTTCCAGTGAGTCCTGAGAAAGGTTTTTAGACTCAGGAATGGACCATGGTGTATTGGAAAATGATGCTTTAATTAAAAGAACAAAAATCGCAGCCACAAAAGATACTTCCAAGTATCTTTTATCAGTGAACACCTTTTATGTGCTACACACCATGCAGAATCCTTTCTATCCATTCTCTTATTTAATATTTCTTACAAATCTATGAGGCACACATTAGCCCCATTTTCATGAGAAGAAGATGAGTTTTATGAGAGGTTTTTATTGGCTGCTATTGTTGAGGAATCTCTGGAATTACAATCATGTCTGGATTATCAAGGAAGCTTTGAACCTACCTTTCTAATGATACACAATTTATCAAGCATTTGTCCGTTTTTATCTAGATGACCTTCTGTGGACTAATTCTGCAGCGCACATACTGGCTTACTGGCTTTCATGGTGTGAGAATGTTGTTTTGAAGACTGTACTTACATAAAATTATTTTGAAGCCATGCTGTGGTGGGAAATAATCCAATATAAAATCAGGCAGACTTTTGTCAAAGAATTTCTCACAGAGGCAGAACAGCCTGGGGGCCGAGGATAGAGATTCAAGAGCTGGATGTCTGGGTTTAAATCCCATTCTGTCATTTATTAGTAGTGAGACAAATTATTTAACTTGTTTGTTCCTTCATTTCCTCATCTGTAAAAGGGAGATAGTAATGGTAGCCTACCTCATAGGGTTGTTGAGAGGATTAAACGATTAGCTTATTTAAAGCGCTTGGAATCATGCCTGATACCTAGTAAATACTCTGCAAATATTACCTATTGTTTTATTATTATTATTGACATAGGTAATTGTGTCCTATTTCTGTATACAATATAATCATTTTATTCTTCTGCTCAAATCCTTTCATAATGCCGCATTCTTTTTTTTTTTTTTTTAAATTTTGTTTATTTATTTGACAGAGAAAGAGAAATCACAAGTAGGCAGAGAGGCAGAGAGAGGGGGAAGCAGGCTCCCTGCTGAGCAGAGAACCCGATGTGGGGCTCGATCCCAGGACCCTGAGATCATGACCTGAGCCGAAGGCAGAGGCTTTAACCCACTGAGCTACCCAGGCGCCCCTGCTACATTCCTTTTACAAATTACAATAACTTTCATTTTTGATTATTTAACATATGCCAGGCTTTGTGACAAGCACATGGTCTCATTTAACCTACACTGAAATCGTAAAAGGTTGGCAGGGTTATTAACACCATTTTACAGATGAGAAAAATGGGATTCTGAGAGATTTAAAAAATTGCCAAAATAATAAAGCTAACAGTGGCAAATTTTGAGGAGAACCCTAGTTTTGGATAATGTCAATGCTATTAATCACTGTGTTATAATTTGCAACCTCCCTACCTCACACCGCCTGCTCACCCAATAGCCTTTAGCACACTGTGCCACCCACCTTGCCAGCCTGTTCTCACCTGACATCTTCTCAGAAGTTTACACTTCACTCTAGGAATGCTAAATGCCTTGTAGGGTTCTAAGTGCTTCCATGTCCTGCAATTCTGCATGTAATTCTCCCCTTCTCTAGTGTCCTGTCCACTGGTAAATTAGGAAAGTAATGACTCACTCTTCAAGAATCATGTGTAACCTCTCCTTTGGGGTCTTCTCTTACTTTTTATAGCATATCTTAGGCTGTCTTGTCTCCATGCACTCATATCATCCATTACTCAAAATCCAGCTTTTTTCTTCTTTAAAAAGATTTGTCATCCCACCAGACTGCGAGCCCTTCAAAAATAGGTAAATTTTACTTTTAATCTCTACCTTCTCCAGAAGCCAGAACTGAGGATTTTACAAAGTAAAGAAGTCATAAAATTATAAAATCATTGAATCAATGAATATAAATTTCAGGTTATTTTCTAGAGTAGCATTGTCCAATAGAACTTTCTTATGATAATGAAATGTTCAATATCTGTCCAGTTGAAATTGTGAAATGTGGGTGATACAACTGCAGAACTGCAATGCAATTTAGTTGTAAGTAATCTACATTTAAATAAATAACTACTTGTGGCTAGTAGCTACTGTCCTGGATGGCAGGGTGTTGAGTTAGAGCTGAAAGAAGGTTTTATTGAAAGCTCTTCTGGGGCGCCTGGGTGGCTCAGTCGTTAAGCGTCTGCCTTCGGCTCAGGTCATGATCCCGGGGTCCTGGGATCGAGCCCCGCATCGGGCTCCATGCTCTGCAGGAAGCCTGCTTCTCCCACTACCATTCCCTCTGCTTGTGTTCCCTCTCTCGCTGCGTTTCTCTCTGTCAAATAAAAATAAAAAATCTTAAAAAAAAAAAAAAAGAAAGCTCTTCTTAAGTATGCCTTACTTTTACTTCCTTCTCAGTTATATACCGTATCTTATTCTTCGTCAAAGTCAGGGTGTTACATAGGTTGGAGAACAGAGATTTTAAGATGCTGTGATGAGATAGCAGCGCTATTCTATTAGCATACTACAGCCCCTCTGCTGATGGGCTTCTCAGAAGGGGAAATTTGGGCTTTTGGAGCCACCCAGGTAACTACAGCAATAATTTTTGTGATAGGGTTAACAATTTTCTCCACTGTCTTTGGGTTCACGGGAGATATTTGGGTCCTGAATAAGATGTCTGTGTTGGGTGCTTTCCGGTTTCCTGCAGAACTCACACATGCGAAAAGACATAAGCTTCTTTTTATCTGCTTCCATTAGGCTCCTCTGATATTATGCACATGTATCTGTTTTCCACTTTTCATATATAGTGTCATTATTGTTTATGTTTTATTTTCTCCCCATCCTGAGTGATGTCACTGAGCACCAAACTCATTTTCTTTTTTTTTTTTTTTTAAAGATTTTATTTATTTAATAGAACAACACAGCTAGAGAAGGAACACAAACAGAAGGAATGGTAGCGGGAGAAGCAGGCTCCCTGCTGAGCAGAGAGCCCGATGAGGGGCTCGATCCCAGGACCCTGGGATCATGACCTGAGCCGAAGGCAGACGCTTAACGACTGAGCCACCCAGGCGCCCCCCAAACTCGTTTTCTTATGCATCTTTATTTCCCTAGGACTTACCATAGCACTTGAGGAAGTGAAAGAGGGTCAATAAATGTGTGATGAATGAATGAATGAACAGTGAATTGAGGAATAAGCCAATAGCTCCTGGGATTCTAAGAGGTCTAACACGTTCATCACAGAAGAATGAATATACCAGAGTGCCACCAGCCTACAGCAGTGTCACCACTAGACAGAGAGAGATGTGTGGGCACAGAGACCTGCCCTGTTCACAAGACAATCACACAAAGAAGCAGTTATGCATTCTAGGACAGTCTAGGCAGTTAGATTGGGTGGACTTTCAGTCCAGTTGGCAGCACCATCTTGCAGTCCACCGGAGGGAGTTTGGATTTAATGAATAGGAAGCAACAAGATGTTTTAACAAAAGCTGTTTTCACAATCCATGTGTTGGCTAGAGAGCTTGCCCGGCTCCCCTGGGGTCTGAAATGAACTTGACTGGTAGATGTGCAACTCTTCTTCCTTGCACAATCTTTGTCTGAAAAGGGCCTATGAAAAAAATGTGAAAGTGATGAGAGAACCCATGTACAGATATGTACATATTGTATACACACACATACACCATCCTAGGAGGTAACAGTAGCAAGTTAAAGGCTGAATAGAGTGTGGACAGGGCTTCATCTCAGTTCAATCCAATTCAACTCAATAAAAATTTAGTGGGTATGTATGTTATGGGCAGATACATGAATAATTAAGACACAGTTTCTTCCTTTAAAGAATTCATAAACTAGTATAGGAGAAAGGCTGGTAAACTAATAACTTAGAATATGATGAATGTATTAATAGAGGTGAGCTGGGTCCAATGGTGGCACCATGGAGGGGACGGATAGCTCTACATGAGTTTGTCTTGAACCATGTGTAGAAATTCTTTGGCTATATGGATTGGGCGGGGATAGAGACTAGAAGGGAAGGAAAGGACTCTAGTTCGAGGCAAGAACATAGGCAAAGGCACAAGGGTGTGAAAGAGCTTTGGGGAAAGGTGGCTTATTCTCCTAGTGGGGACAATTGAGTGTTCATTTCATCAGAAGATTGCTCTGCCTTCATGGAGTTTGAGAGAGGATTCTTGCTATTATATATAGGAGAGATTGACAAGAGGAAAACCCCTAAATAGGAAGGTCAGCTAGGAAGCTATTATGCCAATTTTAGGGTGAGAGGTTTGGGGTCCCAGTTAGAATTATGGCTGTGAAAATAAAGAGCAAGACTTTCCAAGGTAATTCTAGAGAAGTGATTCTCAACCTCCTATCTTTTTTTTTTTTTTAGTTATATTTCACTATTGCCATTATTCTTTTTATTCTCAAATCACTCCAGTTTTTTTTTTAATTTTGTTATGTTAGCCTCAACTTCCTTTCTGTATGATAACTTCAAGAAATAAAATACACACGACTCTACAACAGTCCTAGTACACCACATGAGTGTTTCTAGAAAGGAATGTGGGGGTATTACATGGAAAATCACCCAAGATGATTCTGGTATTTAAACCATCTTCTAACCACCCCAATGCCTATTCTAGAAGAAAAAAAGAACTTTGTGAGCACTCAGAAGTGGAGGGATTGTGGTTGAAGATGTAAAAAATAAATGTTATAGTTTACTGAGAACCTACAATGACCTATGTTCTGATCTTGATAATAGCCTTATAGGGAAAGTATTTATCCTCATTTTACCAAGGAGGGACCTAAAATTCAGCCAGATTCTGAAACTTTCTGTATCTCCCATTACTACCAGAGGCTATACCTGGATTTGAGCCAAGGACCATCTCATTACAAAACCTAAGCTCTTTGCAGCATACAACACTATTTCTCTCTTGGGAGCTTTAATCCTGTGACCTGAGAAAGCCCTAGAATTAGAGGGGGGGTCCTTTATAGTCAAGAAGAAATTGGCAAAAGGGATAGGTTTCAGGACAAAGATGCCAAGCCAGTACCCTGATGTGTTGCCTTCTAGAGATAGCTTTTTTTTTTTCTCCGATATCACTACTACAGTATAGCAAAGAATGATGAAGAATCATTCCAATTTGCTAAAAGCACATGAGAGGGAAATGAGGGAGTCGTTCATTCATTTTTTTCAATCAACATGTATTTATTAAGCTAATATATCTTAGGTATTTTGCTTAGTATAGAGGATAAAAAGGTATATTTATAGGCATTGTTCTTGTCCTCTCGAAATTCATAGTTTTGTCCAGGCTAAAATGTAAACTACAATTCCAGTAGTGAGTGCTAAGTGGTCAAGTAAAGATGTGTGCAGTTTTATGAGAATATAGCAGAGGGAATGATTAGCTCTTTCCTAGAGTTTGAGCAAGTCTTTAGCCAGCTGCTTATGTGGCAGCTATTTCTTAAAAGAATGAGGAGGAAATTTGTCCAACAGAGAAATGAAAAAGGGAGAAGGGACAAGCAGAACAAAGGCACAGTAAACTGAAAGTGTATTAGGAGATGTAAGAAGCTCTGGTGGGGAGAAGTGATTATAAAAGGCTTTGTATTCTCTTCTAGGAGCAGGAATCTCATCGCTGAGTGAGGTGTTGTTGGTGGGGAGGAGGTGTGAAGGAGTTGAGAGAAATGGCAAGAAAGTGTTGTCTCAGAAAAAAATTTTGAGAATCAACGGGCAATGATTTGATTGGAGGAAGATGGTGCCAGGAGAAAAGGATCAGACCCCCAAGTCCCTCCTCAATGCAGAGCCTCAGTCTATCCTAACTACCCAACCCCAACCTTCACACACTTCTTCAGAGGGTTAAGTAATTTTAGAGGTCAGATGTGAATGAAGGAGGAGGTTTGCCCAGCCCCTGCCAGTGCAGAGTCCAAGGTTGAGGGCCACATACCTGCCCCTACAGTGAATCAGTGCCTCAGGGCCTTTCCTATAGCAACGAATTAGTCCTTGACATCTAGACATTCTTCTTTTGTTTTTGCTTCTCCTGTTGCCTAAGGGCTCTTCTTCCGACTTGCATAATTCCCTCATCTACCCAGAATGCCTCATATAAACTCTACAGCTGCTAATATTTCATTGTCATTTTCAGCTCTATTACATCCTTCTCTCAATCGTTCTTTAGAGCAGGAGATGTCATCTAGAGGGGTTCTGCGACGTGCATAAATGAGTTAAGAATCCTCATGATTTCAAGTGGGTTACCAAACCCCTTCCAGCAGAACCAGGCATCTGGTAACTCCAAAGTGTGAAGAGGACATTATGCATATGTATGCAGAGACACATGCCCTACAGCACTTCCTGAGAACTCAGCCACATTTTCATTCACACAGGCGCCATATGCAAGGAGACCTGAGAAGTGCTCTTTGAAAGGAAGAGAGCTTTAACATATCCTTTCTTCAGTTTCTTCTCTTCACAGTTCTTCAGTCTTCTTTTTCTGAACCCACGAAAAAGTATGGAAAAGGTTTTGTTTGAGCATGCACATTATGTGTTATACACAGCTTTGCACATATGTCGGCAGGTAACCATCTCTGGTTACAGGAGAAAGTGAGAAAAGCAACAGACCTCAGTCTGCATAAACACAACAAGGAAAACAAAGTCAAGTACCTACTGATGTAGATCATTTTGCCCGAACTATCTGATTATGGAGAGTGGTACTAACAAATTTTGATGAAAGTGTCCAATAACGTGAACTTTTCTATATTTCAGAGTGTGATACAGGGCCCTCAGAATGTCACAAAAGGGAGACTAAGGAGGAGTCCAGATGCTCAGGCAATGAGGACAGCTCTGGAAATCATATTCCTTTATTAAAAAACTCAAGGTCAGATTTTGGTTGAGACTGTGGGCTTTGATTTAAGTCTGGATTTGAATTCTGCTCTGGTACTAACTTACTGTATGATCTTAGGCGAGTCATTTTACCCACTTTAATCCTTGGGTTTATTCATTTGTATGAAGATGATAATGCCTACTTCATGTAGTGGTTATGCAGATAAAGTATGCCAACTTACATAGCTTTTGCAGTGGTGTGCGGTCCATAGCAAGACCTCAATAACTTTAATTGATTATTTTTACATTGTTACATGTATCTTGAACACTTAATTGAGCTTCAGTTTCCTTATTTAAAAAATGATTCAAAACTGTAAATAAATTAAAATTGGATGATTAATAACTATCCTATTCACTTTAGTTTTTGTGCATATTAACAGTGTATGTAAAGATGCTTTGTAAAGTGAAAAATTCTAAATATCCAAAAGGTGTGGTTATTCTCATTATTTTAATGGTACTTAGGCTGTCGTTACAGAAAAATTAGGAAAGGTCCACTAGAAGCAGATACAGAATGTTATTGTTCCTCAGAGGAAGAGCTGCACTCACCCATCATGCCCAATTCCTGTCTACCTTTTGGTGTGCAAAGCTGCCAAATACCTCCTATGTGTATAAGACGGATAAACTTTAAAATAAGGATCAGGAGATCCTCTGTTCCCTCTGAGATTAGTGTATACAAGGTGGAAACCTGCAGATTTGACATTTTACAACTGCTCGGCAATTATCATTCCTGGAGCTTAAAGTTAGAACGTGATTACTAATGCCCATCTGACTGATAAGCAGCCAGAAGCTCCGATACTTGCAAATTCTGCCAGTCTTCCTCACTTTCTTTCCCACAAAGATGGCACTTGCATGCCTTTCTTCATTCTCTGGGGAATTGGTCTCAAAAGCAGGCCCTTGGCCATGTTGTTGGGGACCTGGGATTTATCGCTGTGAGTGGCCAAATCCCCTTTCTCAGTGAATTTCTGTGCTTTTACTTCTCATCTCTGTGACTCCCATGTGGAAGTAGAGGGGACTGGTGGATAAGAACTGCCTCTGGTGTGGTCTGGTGTCCTCAGTCAGAGCTGTGTTTGAACCCCACTTCTCCCAACTATCACTGGGCAGTTGTTTGGTTTGGTTTAAGTTTTTTATTTACTCTGATACTTGCTTACTGCACCTGTAAATGAGGATAATAATAATTAATGTAATATAATATAATATAATATAATATAATATAATATAATATAATATAGTATTATATCATACATTATTTATTATTATTTAATTAACATAATGTAAAATATTATCTATATATAAATATATATAATAAATATATATACTAAGACTTTTCTGAGAATCAGTTGAAGTAATGTACTTAAAATATCTTCCAAAGAGCACTAGTGCAGAGCAAATGCTTTTTTGCTCTCCTGTTCTTTCCCTTTGATTTGTAATAATTCATTAATAGTTATTCTGCAACTCTGGCTTTCTAGACCACTCTTTCCCATGCATAAAATGAAGTTAAACTCAATGACTTATAATTCCTCTACACTAGTGAAGTTCTAGCATTCCTACAGTTCAAGTGCTGCGTGAGAGGAATAAATGAGGTTGCTCTGAGCATTCAGAGGTGGGATAAAGTCATGCCGATTGAACAGGAAGAATTTGATCTAGGTGTTATTGAATAAGTAGCATTATGATAAGCAAATGGGTATTGACAGAATGAGAAAAGACATGCAGAGTCTAATGCTTTATTAGGTTCGATGAAAGCTGTTTGGGTAAACTGATTCACACTAAAGTAATAGAGATTCTCCTGAGCTATGTTGGTAAGTGGGAAAAAGGGCAACTTATAGGAAGCATGAGCCCTTTTCTTGGGAAGGCAGTACTTCTCCCTGGCCCTTGGTCCACCCTGGCAGGAGTGCAGCAGACCTTCCAGGAGGCACAGTTCCTTGCTGGGCATTAATCTGCATGAGAGCAAGGACTTGGTCTGTTGTTGCCGGGCATACTTGCTGATGACTGAACTTTGGATGAGTAAGTGAGTATCACTCATGTACCTAAAATATTAATGTCTGAATGTGGAGTAGGATCCAGAAGAAGAGAACCTACTGATCATTTTATAATAGCAATTCTCCTGGAACACTTCCTGAAGATACCCCAGAGTACTTTTGCAAATGCTGATTATTTTTTTTTAAGCTTGTAGACAGCTTTTTCTTGTCTGTCGTACAGCTGTGAGTGTGGGAGCACAATTCTCTGGGGACCTGAGCATATGTTCTCTCCCTGTGAAAATCTGGGTGAGAACCCCAAAGGACACATTGTACCCCACTCCCAGCCAAGAAAGGAAAATCCTGCTTGAAAAGCTCCCTTGGTCAATGAGTAAAGCTACGAGCTGGGAATACAGCTTTATAAACTTTTCGTGTATTAGAATAAAAGAGTAAATTGATGTATGAGGCTAAAATTCTGGGTTCAATCCTTGATCTTTTACCGTAAGGTATGCTATGAAAAGCTCTGTAGGCTTTATTTTTCTCCTCTGTGAGTAAGGAGATTAGGCCATTGGACATGGCATTATACTTCCCATGTCGGTCCTCCTAGTTGTTGCCATTTTATTGGCATTTCCTAGAACAGAGGAGCCAGAAGAATACTTAGATTTTTCTGGTGCAGCTTTCTCATTTCACAGATGAGAAAACTGAGATGTACAGGGGTGAAGTGAACCCTAAGGCCACAAAAAGCGTTAGAAGCAGAGCTAGGATTAGAACCAATATCCTTAGACCACCAATCCAAAGGTTCTTAACCATATGAGTCAGTGTCCAACGTTCAAAATCCTATGACAGCTGTAGACCTGGGAGTGGGGGATGGAATGAGGGCAAATGCCTCAGAGGGGAACACATCATATTTCCAAACTGTTTAAGCCGGCAAGTGGTGGTGATGGTGATTCTAGGATTTCAGGCGAAAAGCCTTCCTAGTGCACTTCATTACTCAAAGTAGATGTTGGAATCAGCTGTTAAAAAGTAACATAGTTACATGTGAGAGAAAGTGTGCCTTTGACTTTTTTTTTTTTTTTTTTAGTTTAATAACTTCATTTGTGCAGAAAGCATCTCAACACAACTGGAACAAGTTTGGGTTTTTATCTCTCTCCAAATAAGTCTTACCTGCTTTGTTGTTGGCAGTGTCTGATTTTTAAAAAGCCAGTTCCCTTTTTAAATATCACAGCTGCTGTTCCTCTTACAAATACTTCTGCTAAATTCAGTGCTTGGCTTATCTTAACCGTAAGCAGAAAACAGAAGAAGGAGCTGGTTAAAGAGAAAAGTTTTTCTCATTAACTGGGTCTGAAATTGGTCCTTACTAATTAGTTCTCAAAGTGAATCTTTGGGTTAGGTGTATTAGGGTGATCTGTTTTCCTTGAAAATATATAGTCCTGGACCCTATCCTAGATCTCATGATTCAGAATCTTTAGGAAGTAAAGGCCAAATAATCTATATTTTTACAAACCTCCAAGTACTTCTTATGCACAGTCACTTTAAGAATTGGTTTCCTCAAAACTTGCCCAAATATTTTCAGACTTTAATAATACTAATCTAATGATCCTTCTATCCTAAATGGCTCTTTGGCCTTTAAAATGTTAAGGTAATGCAGAATTCAGAAAGCATATTTGAAAAACGTAAGTGTATTATGCTGACGTTGGTAATCTTGCATTTTTCCAACAAAATACTTTTTCCCCCTTAGTTGAAATACATGGAGATGAGGGGCTGTGGTATGGTTAATGCCATGATAGGCATTGTGCAGGGTGTAGGGTGTAGAGACTTCTCTCGGGCCCTCATCTGAAGGGAGCTTCCTTAGTGTACATACTTATCTTTATCTTCACAATTGCATATATTCTTGCCATCGAAGAATTACTCCCATAGTTCTGCTTTGTTTTTTTAATATAAAAGCAGGTGTATAATTCCACAAATTACTTTAGCAAACGGTGAATATAAAATTTATGTCTCCTCTTAGCATTAAACAAACTAACACGCACACTCATGCCCTGGTAGAATAAAAACCCATAGAAATATTACTTTGACATTTTCTAACTTTAAAACACTTTGGTTCTGGGGGCGCCTGGGTGGCTCAGTGGGTTAAGCCTCTGCCTTCAGCCCAGGTCATGATCTCAGGGTCCTGGGATCCAGCCCTGCATCAGGCTCTCTGCTCAGTGGGGATCCTGCTTCCCCCTCTCCCTCTGCCTGCCTCTCTGCCTACTTGTGATCTCTCTCTCTCTCTCTCTCTGTCAAATAAAAAAAAAAGTTAAAAAAAAAAAAACCATACCTTGGTTCTGAAAGTGAAAGAAACAAACGTGTGGTAAACAAGTGAGTGGTTATCTCTTACTCTGGATCAAGCTACAGAGTTACTCAGATGCATTTGAAATACATGTCTCCATTACCCTCCCACCAGCAAAAGACCTGGAACCCCAGAGTGTGTCCGAAAGCTCTCTAGTTGGTTGAGGGTCATGGGCTTCGGGTTAAGCCCAATGGACCATCCATTTGGACCTAAGTCTTCTCTGGTTTTTCAAGTCCTGTATTCACTCTGATGTGGCACTTAGTCAAAACCCAGATGCTCTGGACTATCCAATGCTTGGCCCATAGAATGTCCACAGACTTTTCAGTCATGTAAGCACATACTTCATTAAGATTGGATTGGTTCCTTTTCTTTCTATGGAAACTGTGTCCCTATTGCAGTTTATTAAAACTACTCATGCAGTGTGCACCATTATTCTTTTTGCTTGCATTCATGAATGGCATGTTCTCAATAGGAGCATCCAGGTGGAGATCAATAACCAGTCTCCTAGTTAGGGAAGAGGAAAAAAAAGAAGAAAATCCATTGGTGCACTGCATTCAGCTGTGTTTAAGAGGTCTTACCATTAAAACAGCAGCAGGCATTCATAAACCAAGCTTGCCGGCAGTGCGGGACATGCAGGATTAAAATAATCATCCATCAGGCTCTGTCTCATAAAAGTTTTCCTTTGACTTTTGGCAGGATCACCAATCTGAGCATACGCCAGTTGACATGGGAACACTGAGGCCTGCAATTTAAGGATTTTCACATGTGCCTGCAGAGGTAAGATTTAAAGATATAACAATGAAGGACATTAAATAATACCCAGTTCTGGCTTTTTGCATTGTATATGAAAGTGAAGTTGTTTATGTGTAATATTTTTTTGACCCACATGGGTTTCTGTTCAATTACCTTGTATAAAACCACAGTAAACAGAAGAGAAATCTGTCATCCATAAATGTTGAATTTATTTGTAAACATTGTACTACTATTAACATAGATTCCACGTGGCAAGATGAGACTAATCAAGTGGAAGAACCACTGAATATGGAAAGAGAGTGTAAAGAAGGAAGTACAGAAAGACAAAAAATAGAAAAAAAA
>CM053609.1:44883602-44917038 GCA_028646535.1 Procyon lotor | reverse complement strand
TGGGACACAAATCTCAGGAGTTGTTGATCACTGTAATGCTCCATTGCGCACATAAGTTTGAGAAACACTGAACACATACATGCTGTGTGCTACCTGCTACACAGTCAATGGGTCTGGGAGATGCTGTTTGTTCCTGCAGAATCGCAGGGCGTAACAGCAGGGTGGATGCTCTGAGAAACACTGAAGCTTGACAGTTGTTCAACCTAGCATTTCCCAGACTTATTGGATCCCTCTTTTTTCTATCACCTTTTATAATATCCCTTGGAATTACGATTCTATGGAAAATACTTTGGAAAACATTGGTCTCAGTGATATTATCCTTTCCATACTGTAAATATGCTTATTTTAAAAAGAGGACAATATACACAGGGAAAAGGATGCTGAATGTGATATTAGGAAACCTATGTTAAATTATTGTCAGCTCTTTGCTAAATATATGGGCTTGGGGATATCATTTATGCCTGCTGGGAAATGGGAATATTGATATCATCTCTAACCCCGAGGGGGCTGTTGGATACAAATTCTAAAAGAGGTGATGCTCTCATTAATCGTATTATTATTAATTATATAATATGATTAATTATATAATATATAATATAATTAATAATCATAATAACTCTAGGAGCTATGTCTCAGAAGTAGCGAAAAACTCTTACTTATCATACTAGAGCCCTTTCTGATTTACTAAATTTTCTTCCTAACCCTTTTTGGGGAGACTAAGAGAAATAGTTTATTCTTCCTAGGGAAAAAAGAAAAATGGAATGGACTATATGAAGTAGAATAATTAAATAAATTGCTTTCAGACAAATTACTTTGAAATCATTAGCTCCCCAGGGGAAGTCCAAGACTCAGATGTTTTATCAGGTTACATAAAAGACTTACTTTGTAAAATACAGAGAGAAGCTGAGCATTATTAATAATCATAATAAACAGATGAATTTAGGTGTAAAATGGCCCATTTACTACCATCTTACAATAGAGTCAAAGTACTGATAAAGCAAGCACTGAGAACTTAGTACGTATTATATACTGCATAATATAATATGTCCAGGACTATGAGAGATAAAATCAATAGTATATGTGTGCATGTTAATAAAAAAAATCTTACAACTTCACTGTGAAGCTAATATGAACACATGGTATAAATAGAATCAATCAATACAGGCTTTGCAGGAGACCAAAGTATTTCCAGTTACAACTGCACATTTCATTTACAAGAGCAAAAGTGTTCTAAGAATAGGGAGGTAGAAAAGTCTTCAAGTGTGGATTTGGGCTTGGACTGGTCCTTAAAAGTGGATAAGATGTGCCCCATGATTTTCGTTTTCCTATCACTTAGTGTTTGTGTACATTGTATATTGTAGGTACTCAGATACTCAACACAGATGTGTTATATAGTTGCATGAATAGACAGGAGAGTGGGGGGAGTGAGGAAAGAAGGAATGGAGGGAAGAAGGGAGGGAGAAAGAGAAGGGGCAAAGGAAGACCATTTCCAATAAAATAGAGCATTCCCACCCTGAAGGATCCAGAGCAAGGACTAGTGTTTGTGAGGGTGTGTGAGCCCAGGGTCTTCTGGGAGCCCAGCTCCCAGAAGCAGGAAAGCTGGAGGTAGCAGTGGTAAGGATTCAGTGCTGACGGTACCAAAGTTACCATTAGAAGGTATGAGCTTTTCAGTTCCTGGCTCTGCTGCTCCCCGCCTGTGTGACCCCCTCTTAAATTTGCTGAGTCCTCTTATACAATAAGGTAATTTTTTTGGTTAGGGTTCTTGTAAGGATTAAGTAAAGGTACGTGAAGTTTATTAGTAAAACGTGAGATAGTGTTGTTATATATGGAAGCAACATGAAATTCCAAGAGGTCATGAAATAGCACACCTAGCCAGTCCTTCAAAAACCTAGTGTGAATTTCTGAGGATTTTACTTGACTAGATTTGTAGTAGCTGTGAGTATACTCTGCTGTTACACTACTACTTATTTCTTGGGAAGGCAATAGAACCCTAACAAAGTTGTGCTTTGGCCATAAGCACTTGGCTGTACGGGAAACACCTGCCTGGAAAGGACTACAGTAGAGCAGATGGTATCCTTCTGAACCAACTTCTGTGTATTGTATGGCCAAGGCCACCATGCTCTGTCCTGTCAAAGTCCATCAGTAACTAAAATGGTTCAAGGGTGTTTTTAAGAGGATTTTTCTTAAAAAAGAAAAAAAAGTGTCTATTCTTGTCCCTGGGAGTTTTAAAGCTCTCAGATTTTTGTGACCACACCAGTTGACCTTCCCAGTGATTAGAAAGTTCTGGTCTTACCTAGTGGTAATTGAGCGAGCATCCATGGAAAGTTTTCTCACTTTTTTGCCCCTTTAAGTGATATAACACAGCCAAAGTATCTTTTATGTTGGTTTGGAGTCCATCATTATAAAGGGGCCATACAGCTATATCTGCAAGTGAGAGGCTCCTGTGGTGAGCTTTCCAACTTGATTTAGCCACCATTTCCATGAGTAGCCTGAGGTGTCAGACTTTGATTGAGGGAGAATAAGAAAGGTGCAGTGTGCCAGCTACTTTTTGGTTTTAGCATTAAATTCTTATTCTTCCTTTCCTACTTTACCCCATTTCTCCAAAAAGTCTCCTTTGTAGACCAAGCCATTTCATCTGCTATAGAGAGGGGAAAAAAGAAAATTCCTTTTTTCTAGCATAGAAACCTACAACAAAAGAGGAGGGGAGCATTCCCACTTTGCCTGGGGGCCCATTTTTACTTGCACAATTACTGCAAACCATCACTTTCTTGGTACGTGTTTTTTTGCTTATTGTCTGTGATCATCCAGGAAGTGTTTTTCTTTCTTTGGCATTTCATCAGGCTAGGGGCTGGTTTGGGAAAAGCAAGTTAATTGTGCCTCCTCCAATATAAAATATGTATGATTTTCAATGAGGCAGCTGGAAGAGCAGAAACAGTGAGACAGAAGACAGGCTAATAGGAGTTGGGTTTCCCTTGTAGCAGGTCAAACCCATGTGTCTCTGCCTGGAACTGCTGAGGCAGAGCAGAGAGACAGGAAGAAAACATGTAAAATGCTGGGAAGGAAGGAACATGTGTTTCCGCTCAGGATTATAATATAGTCCCCTGCCTCTGTTCCCTCCCCAGTTCCCCTCAGGCCCAAGGTCATGTCTCAAAGTCCAGATGAACATTGGTAAGATCAGAAGACAGCTACATGCTTTCGGAAACTTATGTACACATTCTATTTGCTGTTTGTAAAAATGCAAAATTTTTGAGACAGGAAGAAATGTATGAGACTACCATATCAACTGCCACCAGCATTCTTCGCCCTTTCTCATCTCTGCCATGTTAGCAATGTAGCCTCCTGGATGGGGTGGGGGTAGGGGGCTCACTAGCAAAAGCAAGCGCTCTTGCCTGGGAAACACATGGCAGACCAGACAAAGCTCTGCTGGTCAGGACCCCTAGCCACTGGGTCCTTTCATGAAGCAAATCACTCGGGCCTGTCCTCCGGATCACAGATGGTAGTCATTTCTTCTATAACTATTCAAAAACCAGTAACCTCTAGATTGATTAGACTCTGTTTGGGTCTCAAAATATGATTTTTCCTCATCTTGGTTGAACCAAATATTTACTTTTTTTTTTTTTTTCTTGAAGAACACAGTGAAACTTGTCGGGTTCATGTTGTGAACACCTGGTAATAGTAACTTTCTAGACTGAAAAGGTACCTGTGACTATGAGGTTTGCGCATCACTTTTTCCACTAACTCATGCTAGGCTTTTGTTTTGAGGATGGATGGCTGTTTACATGTGAGGCAACTTGTAATGTGAGTCTTAAGCCCCCTCTTTGAAAACTGGTTTCTGAGGGTTTTGCCATATGGTTGGGTATTCATATTAAATTTAATTTAATAAAAAATAATAAACTAAAATCTTATATTTTAGAATCCATCTAACATTTCAAAACACAATTTTGACATAACCCCGGTTGAAACATGATCCCTCCCCCTTTCTAACATTGCAGAGAGCCTAAGTTATTCTGAATCTAAATCTCTATCCCTTACTCTGCGCCCTCATTATAAGCGCAATTATCTCTTTGCTCCTCTTTCCATTGTTCAGCAAATATATCCCCCCACAGTGATCACAGATTGCCCACTAACCCCAACTTCCTAGTTGGATGGACGGAGCTATGGACAGCAGGGACAGTTTTGTCCTTGCCCTTAAAGGTCCAGCATGTGAATGTGAGTGAATCATGCTGAATCCATTGCCAAAGGCACCCACAAAAGTACTTTCTGCATAACGTTTTCAATGTCCCTTGTTGATTCACATGCACGAATGAAATGAACAATTTAGATTTCAGATACAGTATAGTCGACAATGCCTCTGCCATCGAGATGTCTTATGTGACTAAAAGATACATTAGTGTTTCTGTTGAAACAAGGATAATAATTATAAATAAACCTCTTATTTATTTCATAAATATCCTGTGTATGCACAAGACTTTGCATTCATTGAGACGACCTTGAAATGTGTTAAAAGTCATGATGACTCCTTTTCAGTCTTTTCAATACCCACCCCAGCCACCAGCGATGATACATGGCTCCACGGGGGTGATGTTCCCGTGCATCGAGCCATGCATGAGACCACTGAGCCCTAAAAGATGTTTCTTCTGTGAGAGGAGAATGGGGTTTGCATGAAAATCACTAATGAATCTAAAAGAGCCCAGAGCAAGTTCCATCTTGTTAGAGCCCTCGTTGAAAACAAATGGCAGAGTAGCCAGTGTCCACTCTACAAAACTATATAGCTTTGATTTTTATATCCTCTATTTTTACAATATAGAGTTAAGAAGAAAGGGTTAAAGTATTACCCTGAAAAAACACGGCTCATTAAATATGAATCAATAGGAACAAATACAAAGCAGTTTATGTTTAGGCCAATAAATTTTAGAAGGTAGGAAAAATTTTCTTATTAAAACCTGACAGTTTTAACTGATTCATTCCCCCCTTTCCCCCCTCTCTCTATATATACAATAAAATAAAATACATAAAATAAAAATAAGTACATATATACATAGCACAGTAAGTAATAAGCCAAAAAAATAAAATAAAAGGTGAAGTGACTAGGCTTTGTCTGAGAGGCAGCATAATAGGCAAACGTGCTGAGAAGATCACGTGACCACGCTTAAGATTAAAAAAATGGCTCTAGAACTAACAACTCCAAATTATGAGCTGGTGTGGGCATCTCTTGGGAGAACTACTGTGTTTTCCAAGTTAGAACAATTCAGCTTAGAAAAACTAAAAATCTGATCCAATGAAAGTGCTTTTTGCTTTAGCGAGAAGTGTGAATATTTAAGATGTGAAAAATTATTTTTAAAACCATAAAATAAACTGGGCCATCAGTGATTGTTGAAAACTGAACAAGCTATTTTTAAAGAGTGGGTAAAGTGATTCACCTAATTCTTGTGAATGGATCTTTCAAGTATTTGTAAGGTACTCAAAAGAATTAATTTGTTCCACAAAAATTTTCTGAGCTTTCACATTGGACAGTGGGCTATGTAAATCACTATTTATAAGCTGTTAGTAAACTATAATCTATAATCACCAATTGTGATACATGCTGTTGGTGCTTCAGTATTTCCATATTATCACTTCTCGTGTAATTATACTCCTAATCTTTTATACTCTTTTTGCTCAACTCTTTTTGTGGACAGTGGAAATGTAAGTTTGCATCAGGCGCTTGAGTTACTTGCATTACTAGAATACTAATAAAAAGTTTTACATTTCTTGATTCTTAGGCCTATGTCCAAATATCTTACCATTAAAAAATGTACCTTCAAAACCGCAGTGTGTCATGTGGAATAATAGCAGTAAAAGCAACAATGGAGACTTCAGTGGCTTTTCATTAACCAGTTAACTTCTCCAGCTAAATAAATAATGGTTTTGCCTCAAAACACTAGGGTTTAGATTTTAATAAAAATTGGCTGCATTTAGTGTATCTTTTACTTTATTTTGCAAAGTCTTTTTCTGTCAAACATTGCAATTCAGTGTTTCCTGGATCACACATTCTGGGACCGAGTTTTTGTTAAGGTTAGTAATTAATTAGGCAAAGAACTCACTGAAGTTGTGGAATATGGGAGATGCCTGATTCAAACAGGTACACCATCACAACCTTGAAATCCTTGGATAACTTTTAGACTCTTTTCAAAGCATAATGGGGTAAACGTAGAATGTGGCTTAGGTGTCAAAATCAATTCAATTATAAGATGTGGAAAAGATTGAGAAAGAAAACCTCCATCCTTTGAGAGTTGCATTCTGCCCACAGATTCCTTATGCTTTTGAAAGTGCAAGCTATGAGATAGGCATTAAGTAATTACATCAAAATTCTGAATGTTAAGATTTTTAGCAAGGACATAAGTTTTCATTATCTCAATAAACTCTAACATCCTGACAAAGTCAGCTAAAATCATAAACGATGGTGTAGAGTTGGCCCAATAAAAGTGAGAAAGCCAAATGTGAGACAATGATGATAATCTGGGTACAGAAAGATGAGGCCTCAGTTATGATGGTGGCATTGATAACAGACAATGAGAATTGATGTGATAAAATTGGGCAAATAACTATGTTTGGGAGCTGAAGGAGAAGGGGAAAAACACCGCAACTGTAGTTTCAAGTCTGGCAGTGAATATTGAAAAGATTGACAAAAATAAGAAAGTTTAGAGGAAGTAGTTTGGGAATAAGTGTTTGCTCTTATCGAAATGGGTGTATCCTAGCGACGCCTGGGTGGCTCAGTAGGTTAAAGCCTCTGTCTTCAGCTTGGGTCATGATCCCAGGGTCCTGGGATCGAGCCCTGCATCGGGGCTCTCTGCTTAGCGGGGAGCCTGCTTCCCCCTCTCTCTCTGCCTGTCTCTCTGCCTACTTGTGATCTCTCTCCCCATCCAATAAATAAATAAAATTAAAAAAAAAAAGTTTGAGATGGGTGCATTCTAGATCATTCGCACTGAAATACTCCACAGGCTGACAGTGAAGTAGAACTGAAGCAGAGGGAACAGGGTTCTGACTGTAAAGGAATAAACTGAGTCAAAGCAGACATATTTCCCATCTTTCATCTTCCATCTCTCTGTCTCTTTTTGTGCTACATGCCATCCTGATAATTTTCTGTTTTCCTTATTTTATTGCCTCCGTGAGCGGTGATGTATAAATATAACTGTTTCCTCAGTTTTCAGGAAGTTTCACTAAATGCAGGTGATAAACTATGAGACTAAAGCTACTTCATGAGTTGAGTCACTTCATATCCTACACAGCACACAAATAGTGTCTGGAATATAGAATCCATTCTACAAATAGATAATGTGTGGTCCCACATGGCATAGCTCCCTCTGAATCATATGTGAGGGTCCATTGACTAACCCGGAATCAATCCAAGGGCAAGACCTGGTGCACAAGAGGAATATGTGTGTATATATCAGTGTGCTCTTTGTAAGAAATATGCCAGATGGGAAGAAAAAGGGGCCTTCCTTTGACCTTTAAGAGGGACTAAACACAGCTGGTTATCAGAAACACATGCACACATACACACATACAGAAAGAGACAGACAGAGACAGAGAGACAGAGACCACAGTTCTTTAACAGCTTTATCTTGATCCCAAAAGAAGATAATAAATGTTCAGGAAAAAATCACTGGATTGTAAATTAGTGGAGAACGGCCAGATTTTAAACTAAACCATGTTGGAAAGAAGTCCCGTTTTCAGTCCCTTTTTATACTTTGCCTTATTCTTCAGAGACATTGTGGTTTGCATTCGGTGATGGGGAAGCTGGGCTTTTCTTGGAAAGTCATACTTGAAAAGACCATTTTTGCCAAATGAAGAAGGAAATATTCTAAACTGTGAGGTTGCTCTTGGTTTGTGAACCATCGGTCCATATCTTTGATCCATAATCCGTCAAATTCTTTGCAACATAGATTATGGTCTCCCTCCACTCTGTCTCCATCTTCCACAATAAAATGTGGCTTCATGGAATGGTGGAAATGGTTTTCCATATATACCTTGTGTCCTATAATATACATGCTCAAAGACCCTGATGAGGAACAATGAACTGCTTATGGCAAATCTAAGGGTGTATGGTTCCCTACATGGTTGGGCCAGATTAATTTCTTTGTGAGCACTTTAAGGGGGGTGCTGAGCCTGCGGTCTGCTAGACCCTCAGAATACTCTGACTCAGTTTGATCTACTCTGGCCTGGCTCTTGAGAGAGGCAAGATTCATATGGGGGCCGTTCTAGGTAAAAGCACTACTGACAAGAGTAATTTGATCCTTTTGTCTTACTTTTATTAAGAATTGAGAAGGTGGGTTTTTTTTGATGGTTTACACTGTCTTCTGTATAGATTTATTCTATTTGTTTTTTTGTTTATTTTACTTCTATGTACATTTTAAAGAAGAATCATACTTTGGGTCACTAAGACCCTATCTTCAAGTCATTTTATGTGTTTTCATTTACTTAAAAATAAACAAAAATATGGTATGGAAAAGAAAACCACTCACCAAATATTCCTCATATTCCTAGGATTCTTTCAGTTTCATTGGAATGATATGATTAGCTTTGGCCCAATGGCTATTAAAGTCTAAGTGGTATGAGTCACTTTGAGGCTCAGGCAGTAAGAAAACAATGCTCAGTGAAGCATTAGCTCATCCCCTAAGGAGGCTAAGTGTTCCAGAATTTTGATCTCAAAGTGACTCTAAAGAGAAGAGCTCCCTACCGTATTAGATAAGCGGTGTAAATAAAAAACTTGAATTTCTGTGTTAAGGTGCTGAGATTTGGGGATTGTTTAACACATCATTGTTAGCCTGACCTGACTAATACAAACAGTATTTGTGATGCTTTAATAGACTCTAAATGATTAATATATATTTTAAATATCTTTCTAAAGCAGAAATTCAGTTTTTTGTTTGTTTTTTTTTTTAAGATTTTATTTATTTGGCAGAGAGAAACACAGCAAGAGAGGGAACCCAAGCAGAGGGAATGGTAGCAGGAGAAGCAGGCTCCCTGCCGAGCAGAGAGCCTGATGCGGGGCTCGATCCCAGGACCCTGGGATCATGATCTGAGCTGAAGGCAGACACTTAACGACTGAGCCACCCAGGCGCCCCAGAAATTCAGTTTTTTAAATCCTATGATGTAGAAAAATACTGCAGAAAGATGATTGCTGGGAACCAACATTAAAAATGATGGTCCAGGGCGCTTGGGTGGCTCAGTCATTAAGCGTCTGCCTTTGGCCCAGGTCAGATCCCAGGGGCCTGGGATCGAGCCCCGCATGGGGTTCTGTGCTCTGCAGGAAGCCTGCTTCTCCCGCTACCATTCCCTCTGCTTGTGTTCCCTCTCTCGCTGTGTTTCTCTCTGTCAAATAAATAAAATCTTTAAAAAAAAATGATGGTTCATTTGTCTGTTCCTTACTGGCACCTAAAAAGATTTCTTTCCTCACCCTGCAGGAGGAGTTTTCCAGTGTTTTATTCAGACAAACATCTCATAAGCTAATTGCTGTCTTGTGGCCATTCCTAATCATGATATATGCCATTCAGATTACTTTAAGAAATAACCTTCGTATAGTCTGGGAAGGCCCACAGTGTCGTGAGGGCAAGGGTCATGTCTTCTTAACATTTTTTACCCCCACCACAAATACAATCCATGGTGTTGGTGAACAATGTTAAATACTTACTGTTGAATGAATCAATGTGTCAAAAATTATTTGTTATTTACAAGCTTGTCAGGAAAGTTTTTGAATAATCAGTTACTGTCTAACTGAAAATAAATTGTATACATTTCCCTCTGCACATTTGCCTACATAGTATTAATTCTGTTCTTTCATCCCAAATCATTCCCCACCCACAACAGTCTGAAATTAGCAAAGTAACTAAGCAGTATCTAGTTTGAGGGAAAAAGAAGTGATCTCCCACTTTGGGTACTAACCTTGCTGGCTGGCTCTTAGTCACTTTAATTTCCTCCAACTAAAGGAGAACCTCCTTCAAGAGACTTGTACAGTATTGATTGGTCTGAGTCATAGCCCAGTGAAGATGATTCAGCTAATGTACTATAATTATGATTTTTTTTCCCTAGAGGTGAGACAAAATAAAAACCCTGGTCTTGTTTTTTCTTCCAGACAACATACTGCATTCCCCCTCTCCCTACTTTTTGCTTTGAAAGCACCAAAAATGAGAGCCTAACAGTCTCTTTGATTCATGAGCCTACTATAGAAATTTTCTTTCTTGCTCTGTGCCCTTGCTGTGACGTAAGCTTCTGGTAAAATCTAGGATAAGTTAAGGGCTGGGCTTATAAAAGCTGTCTCATTCCTGGGACTTCTGATTTATGACTGCTCCCGAATTTGGATAGTATAAATGAATTGTTTGACTTAACATGTCCTAAAGTGAATTTCTAATCTCCCCCGGCCCCTGATTTTGCTTGTAGTCTTTCCCATCTCAGTCAAAGTACCTTGGAGTTATCCTGGACTCCTCTCTTCTCTCACATCTCACATATAATCTTTCAGAAAAGACCTATTGACTATAGAGTCACTTCAAAATATATCCTTAATCCTACCACTTCTTTCCACCCCTATTGCAACCACTCTGGTACAAGCTACCATCATCTCTTGAAGACTCCTAAATTGTCTCTCAGCTTCCTCTCTTGATTCCCTAGAAACTATCTCAACATAGCAGCCAGAATGATCTTTTAAAATATAGATAAGACCCTGTCAGTCTTCTACTCAAAAATCCCATAATGGATTTTCATCTCACACACTGTAAAAGTCAAAATCCTTTTAACAGCTCATTATGTCCTGTGAGATTTGACTCTTAACATCTTCCCTCTCCTCTCATAAAACCTCCCACCATTCTCTGCTGTAGCCACTTTGGTCCCCTTGCCATTCCTGAGACCTTCTTGAAATGCTCCTGCCCCAAGACCTTTGCACTGGCTGTTCTTCTCCCAAGTATGCTTTTTCCATAGATGGCTAACTACTCCACCTCTTTTAAGTTTGCTCATCTGTTTCCTTAATGAGGCCTACCATGATCATTTGTCCTTGCCCTCACCCCGAGTGTCCCTAATTCTGCTTATCCACATAATTTTCTCCTTCATTTCATTTTATTGTTCGTTTCCCCCTCTAGAATGTAAACTCCATGTGGGAGAGGATTTCTGTTGATGTAGCCCACAATTATATCCAAATGCCTAGAACAGTATCTGTAACACAGATGTGCATCATAGTTAGTGGGTGCATTTGATGTGGGGCTACCTCCCAGCAATACCTTGCAGTGGGTAAGCAGTAGGAGTGGGGGTGGTGACATTTTAGGAAAGAGTGGAAGGGGAAACAATAAAAACATTTGAGTCTACCAATTTTTTATTAATTTTTTCCGTTTTTTAAATTAACATATAAGGTATTGTCCGTTTCAGGGGTACAGGTCTGTGGTTTATCAGCCTTACACAATTCACAGCGCTCACGATAGCACATACTCTCCCCAATGTCCCTCACCCAACCGTCCCATCCCTCCTACATCCTCCCCTCCATCAACCCTCAGTTTGTTTCCTGAGATTAAGAGTCTCCTAATGGCTGACCAGAGAGGGAGACAAACCGTGACAGTCTACCAATTGAAAGAGAGAAAACTAAGAAGTCATGTGAGAACTGGAGCTTCTGTGAATTTTTAATTTGTGATTCCTATGCAATGAAAGAAGGGGATCACCTTGTATTCTCTGCATCTTATAATTAGACCACTGTGCCAATTAATTGGAGTATATACTCTGGAAATTATTTCATGAGCAGTGTTTTATTTTTGTAATCAAATAATAGCTATGTACCAAGAAATGAGTAGTTTGTGTACATTTTAAATAATGTTTGTGAGTCAGCTCACTTCTATTTAAAAACCTATATAAACTGAATACTTACAATCTCTATATTTATACAGATCAATTCTCTAGAAGTCTTTAATTACGTGCTACTGAAGATTCTGTGTTTCTGTTTATATGGTTACTAGAAACAACCGAAACAATTTGGCCTGAGCTATGCCAACACTATAATTTTGGATGTACTCTTTTCTCTGAATGTGTGAACTCTCCTTTAAAGAGAAAATTTATCATGTGACCTAAGTGATGATATGATCTGTACAATATCCTCTTGGCCATAGTGTATCTTTTCATTACAGCCTTTTCCGTGTAGGATTTTTCATTCACTTTGCAAAGGCAGAGCTAGAAGTAGACAGTGCATTATTGACTAAGTGCCGGTGCTGTTCTTATGACTGAATGCTTTTATACCTAATTTCTGCCCTGTGGGTTTAGAGGCCAAATTAAGCAGACAATAAAAATCAGATAAAAAGTAACTGTGAGGTCTCAAAAAGAAAGACTCACTTAAATCTTTGAAAATCCTTCACCAAGATACTACTAAAATTTTTTCCCAAAAGGTCACAATTACCAAGAGAAATTTGAATACAAGGAGGATGATAGTTGCATTTCAAAAAGCATTCCAGGCACTAAGGAAAAGAAAGGAAAAAAATACAATGCATCTAAGGTATAGTCTCAAGTGATAGGAAGTGCCAGACTCTAGCATTTATTGAGCACACATTTTGTGATGAGTCTGGAGACTTTACAGAAAAGCAAGTTGCTCACATATAAGTTGAACTTGGGAAAACAAAAGGAAGGCTGGACACCACGGGGGTGATGAATACCCTTAAACAGTTGTGAATGTGTTAGAGATTAGATGAAGACTGTAGTTTCAGAAATAGAGGAAGAAATGTGTCTAAGACCTACAAGGGAGAGAGAAATATAGGGACTTGCAAAATGAAGAAATGAAAATAAGAGCCTGAGATGTCCTCCCATGAGTAAGGGTACAAGGAGGCAAGGGGTTATCCTCATCATCAATAAAGTCAAAGAAAATGACATGAAAGTGAGGGTTTGCCATGAATTTGGAATAGGGACTTTATAAACTTGGCTATGATTATATTTCCCTTGTTATTGGCAAGAAATCTGTGATGACAACCTATAATCAGTAAGAAATATTGAGCTGAGGATTGCATTGGGAGAGTTAACATGCAAACATGTATTGAGTAGCATGTGGGAATTATTGGCTTGAAAAGAACAGAGCATTGAAGAAAGAGCACAAGACCACAACTAAACTTTGGAAGAGAACTGCCATTTTGGCACAAAAGAGATGGGAGGACCACGTTTTAAGAAAGGCTTTGGCAGACCTCAATTTAGAGAGGAAAGCAAGTGTACAATGTTTCTGAAGATAAAGTCAAGAAGGTGGTGGTGAATGAAGTCTAATATACACGAGAGGCTGAGCTGAAGAACAGAAATAGACAAAGAGATCAAGTCTTTGGTGATCTCTGGGGACTTTTTGTTGATCAAAATGAAATGCAACCAGGTTGTCTGACATGAAAGAAGTTAGTGGTAATGACATGGAGACAATTTAAAGTATATCCATTCAGATTGTTTAGCACATGACAAGGAAAAAAGAAAAAGGAAGGGGAACAGTGATAAATTTATGGAACCTGCAGGAGAACCTATTGCTGGGACTCACATTCATTCTTTTCTTGACCTTTAGGAAACCAAACACTACAACTAAGCTCATCTATTTGTCATCACCTTGTATGCAACTTGCTCCTTCTCTTGCCTTTGAAATGCCACCATCCCTCTGATATTCTGCTTGATGCTTATCTTTACATGGCAGCCCTGTGGGGTTAATCATAGTGTCCTGTTAGCTTTTAGACACTCACTTTATATAATACTATTTTGTATGTTTTTATGAGTCTCATTTGGTCTTTCTTAGGTATATATATATGAACTATGTCACCTATGTAGATCACATGCTTTCCAATCTCTCTCTTGGGTAATCATTCCTAATCCCAAAATATGTTCCTCACCCTGTAATTGACATTTAATGGAAAAATAATCATCTGGAAAGCAAAAGTCAAGTTAAACAGAGAAGGGAAATACAGAGCAAATAATGTTGGAAAGAAACTAAAGTGGACACAAGTCAGAAGCAACAAAAACTATAATGCAGATGGAGGGGATGGGAACAAGATGTAGTGAGAAATGATCAAGGCAAAGACAAAAATGGAATGCTCCTGTTAAAAAAGCAAGATAAATGATTTGTTTTTTACTGTAAAGGAATGCAGACACAATGTCATTTATATAATAGTTTGATATACCATTTGTCTTTTAAATGTCTATGGGCAGGAGTTTCCTTTTTTTTAAGTTTCTTTTTTTTTTTTTTTTAAAGATTTTATTTATTTATTTGAGAGGGAGAGAAAGAGCATAAGCTGGGGGAGGATCAGAGGGAGAGGCAGAGATAGAAACAGCTCTTCACTGAGCAGGGAGCCCAACGTGACTCAGGCTGGATCCCAGGATCCCTGCTCATGACCTGAGCAGAAGGCTGATGCTTAACAGACTGAGCCACCCAGGCACCCCTGGGCAGGAGTTTCAAATGCATAGCTGTCTTTCAACTATAGACATTGCATGATTTTTGGCAATAGCAGATCCCAGTTGACTGAAAAAAAAAAAAAAAAAACTGGCCTTAGAGAACTCCATATGCTGAAATGTGTTATGGAATCATAGCAAATACATTTTATTTTTAAATTAAAGTTGATTTGAACATATTCCAAACCATAATATGAGTATCTGTTAATATGAAATATTTCAATCCAGGGAGTGAAGCAGAAAAAGCATTTGTAGTCTATCTAAGGCTGCTTTCCCTATAGCTCCTTTGGTTGGGAGGGATGGCGTGCAGGAGGGGACTGCCACATCTCTACACTGAGATCACCCATAACCCTAAATTCCTTAGGTTACTATTGATATTGGAACAACTAAATGAGATAATTAGCCAGGTTTTAAATGTATGAATTATGAGCATTTTCCTCCATGTTTACCACACCACCCTCATTGTGTACAATAATTTGTAGCATTATAAAGGCAGCTAAAATTCATCCTAATTTCATTCATTATATTGTAATGGGCATAAATAACTTGGGAAGAGATTTTGAATGACTAGCAAACCTTGCATCCACAGTACGTCAGCAATATTTCCATTGAAGTTAGGCTAAAATCTATTAATCATATTATTTCCACCTGATTAATATCAAATGCTGATGTTTCCTAGATTTGTTACCTACTTGACAGTCTTCGAGACACTTAGAAACCTAAGGCTTCCCCGTTATCTCCTCTTCCTGTAAGAGAGATGGCTATAACCACACTTCTAAAGGATACCTTTGTGATGTATAAAAAAGGAGGGTCAACTACCTCTTCCTTGTCTCTGCAGCCACAGAAAAATTTACACCTGCTCTACTCCACAAAGCTGAGCAGGAAAAGCCCTAGGCTGCAATTGGGGCTCCTAGAGTCTTATCCCCACTGTATCACCAGCTAGCCATATAACCTATGCCATTTGATCTCCTTATTGCTCCCCTTTTCTTCATTCAAAGGGGAGTAACACCTGCCCTAGATAGCTGTATTATTATTATTATTTTTTTTTTTTAAAGATTTTATTTATTTGACAGCGAGAAACACAGCGAGAGAGGGAACACAAGCAGAGGGAATGGTAGCGGGAGAAGCAGGCTCCCTGCCGCGCAGAGAGCCCGACGCGGGGCTCGATCCCAGGACTCTGGGATCTGACCTGGGCCGAAGGCAGACGCTTAACGACTGAGCCACCCAGGCGCCCCTAGATAGCTGTATTATAAGGAAACATCTGTGGAAGTGCTACCAAAAGTTAAGTTTTAAATATTACAAGTTGACATTGTTTGGGTTAAGAGCCAACTTCCAGGGTGGAAAAGTGCTATAGAAGTCTACATACTGTTATTAACCACGTCAGAAATGCCGGGAAAGGAAGTGTATTTGCCATAGTCTTCCACTGCAACACAAGAATCATCTCTTTTGGGTGTTGATTCTCTGTATAAAAACAAAACAAAACAAAAACAAAAACTTTGCTATTAAATAGGAAGAATGCTGATGAGACACAGCAGGACTCTAAAACCCTGTATTACTAGCAATTCCAAATGGACTAGATGTGTTTCCAAGTCACAAGTGTGTGTCCTGAGTAGCAATCTCCAGAATCAAACAGGAAGGCTATCCCACTCTAACCAGCAGTGGTTACAGAGTGCACTGACTAGATAATTATCTCTCTTTATTTTTCTGGCCAGTAATAGTAGGAACTGCATTCCAATTCAGCAAATTGAAATGATTACTAATCACATGGAATGCAATGATACATGTATCACCTTGTGGCAGATGGCATTTCCAAAGATGGTCACAATACTATCTCCCACTCCTACATTCCTCCCTTTGAGATATGGGGTCTGTGTTGAATTCCCTCCTCTTGCAACTTGTCAAGCTCTTATGTTGGCCAATAGAGAACAGTTCAAAATTACTTTTGAGACTTGGGTGTAAAGGTTTTCACTTTGCTCAGTGGAATTAACTCCTTCACAGAGTTACCATTTATACAGTCTGCGTTAAAGTCACCGTAATGTGAGGAAGCCCAAACTAGCCCTTGTGGAGTGACCGCATGGAGAGGTCTTGAGACTACATGAACAGAGAGATGTCTAACCAGCTCCTAGCTGCTGTAGCACCTGCTGCCTTGGGTGTACTCACCATCTCACTGTAGCCTCACAAGACACCCAGACAGAACCACCCAGCTAAGCCTTCCCAAATCTAGGGATGATAATAAAATTACTACTGTTTTGGCCCTCTAGGTTTTGGGGTGATTTTTGAAATACAGTAATAAATAACTGGAACACACTGAGAAAATATTAACATAAGCTCTTATGTTAAAACTTTTAAAGAGGGTTTCCTATCAAGATAATCACCAAATGTCAGCGACTGTGGAAGTCCCTCAGTTTTTTGAAGGTCAAGGAGTGCACTCACACATCTGGTAGTTTTAGGAAGTTAATTAGTAGTGGCTACCTACCATGGAAATTTGTCTTCTCGGGACGTGTAAGAATATTACCTTTTACTAATAACCCATCGTTTCTAGATCAAAGTGGGTGCAAAGAGAGTAGATAAGGATGACAAGCAAACGGATGATCTAGAGTACAGTGCAGTGTCTTTGACATGTGGTCCAAATCCCAACTGAGGCTCACTTAACCTTTTATGGAAGACACACCCTTTTATGGAAGTGACCTGCACCTGGCTGAAATGTGACTGAGTATGCTGCTGTCTCGCTCATCAATGACTGTATCTTGAACCTTTTACCCTATGTCTATTTGCTACATGCAGGACACTGAGGAGTAATTCAGAGAAATGTAACTAAGTCTCGTGGAGTTTATAATTAACAAACACGCACGCACAAAGTTATTAACAATACAAAGTAGATTCTCACCCTCGTATAAATAATATGGGTAGAGTGTGGATGTTCCAAAAGGAGAACATTCACATTAGCTGGAATGAGTAAGGATGGCTTGTCGATGGAGATGGGATATCTAAGACTTCCTTAAAGTGGCAGTTAGTGAAGTGTTGGGTTAGCTGATTTCCTTTAACTCTTCTGATACCCAGGATGAGCTTTCAAGGATGGAAGGCTGCTTCTCCATCCTCATTTCTTGGAGTAAATATCACAAGTACATATTGTCACACGGATAATGGGACAAATGCTTAGTTGTCTCCAGAATGAGCTGAACTAGTTTATTTGTTGGGAAAGTATAAATTTATGAGACGCCAGACAAAGTTCTCTTTGTATCACAGATTTTTAAATTGCAATTTTTGTTATACTATTTTCATGATACTGTGATACTGTCACTAAAGAAAACTTATGGAAAATAGGAAAAAGAGAAAGTAAAACTCCCTCATCTCCCTGCTGCGGTAATATGTCAACTCTTTTCATTATAACACGTCCATGTTAAGCTCTGGATTTAACCATACCTGTGTCTGTTCCACATGTTGGTAGTTATAGTGTATATCAGTTTGTATTCTACATTTGTTCATTTAGCATAGTACTTAGTGACTAGTACTAATTTCCTTAGCACTAATTTAGCAGCTGTATAATACTCCTTTCCATGTGTTACCTATTACTGAGCCATTTTTCCTTTTGGCTATTTAGATTGTTTCCAGCACTTTTTAATTTTTACTATTTTGGCTCGAATTTTCAACTTAAAAAAAAACAGGTGACATTTCAGAATTCAAGGCATGTCCTTCTCCCCCTAAGCATATATCTGTGTCCTCTATTCAAGCTCCATATATATGACAAATACCTTGTTTCAAAAGAATTATATTCTTTTATATTCAAAAGACCATATTCAGGGGGTGAGGTGGCTTACCTGTGATACAAGTTGTATCATGACAGTGGACTTGGGGGTGGTAGTTAAGCATAAAAGTACTTTGGACTCATAAAGAATGACCACCTCCCACTTCCCTAACAATAAAGGGAAATATACAATCCTTGTGAGAGAGAAAATAAATTACCAGGCACAAATGTTTTCCTTCCTACATGAAAATTTCCTCCATTCATCACCTACTCTCTGATCCTGATAGTCTCTAACTGCATCTTGGTGATGAGCCTTGTTGGTGTAACTTCTCACTGGCCCACTGTCCTCCCAACCCTTGTTGGGGCACTGATCACTTCCAGGAAAGGAGCTGATTCCTCGTTGGCCGCTGTGAGGTGGTCTGGAAGGAAAGCCACTACCCTTGGGGGATGCTGGCCTATACCACTGGGGGGTGTGCATGGGATGCTCTTTTCTGTGTGGATCCCCCATAAGCATGAGTATATTTGTATTAGTGAATGTGTTACGATCTCTAATTGCATTACTAATTTGTATGTATACACAGTATAAATTGTGCATACATTCCAATTCTTCAATTAGCAAAATGGGTGTTGAGACTTACAATTTTTCTTTTTGTTTCTTTTAAATTTTAATTAGATTTATTTTTTTATAAGTTTTTCTTCTAATGTGTTATTTACCATATAGTGTTATATTAGTTTCAGGTGTACATTTTCATACATCACCTAGTGTTTGTCACAACAAATGCACCCTTAATCTGCATCGCCTATGTAACCCATCTCCCCACCGCACTCCCTCTGGTAACCATCAGTTTGTTCCTTGTAATTAAGGGTCTGTTTCTTGATTTGTCTCTCTCTTTTTTTCCCTTTGCTCATTTGTTTTGTTTCTTAAATTTTACATGAGTGAAATCATATGGTATTTGACTTTCTTTGATTGACTTACTTCACTGAGTATTATACTCTCTTGCTCCATCCATGTTGTTGCAAATAGGAAGATTTCTTTCTTTATTATGCCTAAATTAATATTGCATTGTATAGATACACAACATTTCTTCATTATCCATTCATCAGTCGATAGACAGTTGGGCTGCTTCCATGATTTAACTATTGTAAAAAAATTTGCTATAAACATAGGGATGCACGCATCCCTTTGAATTAGTGTTTTTGTATTGTTGAGTAAATGCCCAATAGTGTGATTGCTAGATTGTAGGGTAGTTCTATTTTTCTTTTTTTGAGGAGCCTCCATACTGTTTTCCACAGTGGCTGTACCAGTTGGCATTCCCAACAGTGCAAGAGGGTTCCTTTTTCTCCACATTCTTGCCAACACTTGTTGTTTTTTATGGGTTTTTTAAATTTTTTTTATTTTAGCCATTATGACAGGAGTGAGGTGATATCTCATTGTAGTTTGGATTTGCATTTCCTTGATGGTAAGTGATGATAAGCATCTTTTCATGTGTCTTTTGGCCATCTGTGTGTCTCCAAACATTTGGAGAAATGTTTGTTCATGTCTTCTGCCCATTTTTAATTGAATTATTTGTTTTAGGTTATTGGGTAAGTTCTTTTTATATTTTGGATACTAGCCCTTTCTCTTATGTCATTTGGAAATATCTTCTCCCATTCCATTCATTTGGAAATATCTTCTCCCATTCCAAAATTCCATTTTGAATACTAGCCCTTTCTCTTATATGACATTTGGAAATATCTTCTCCCATTCCATAGGTTGTTTTTTAGTTTTGTTGTTTCCTTTGCTGTGCAGAAGCCTTTTTGTTTTGATGAAGTTCTAATAGCTTATTTTTGCTTTTGTTTTTCTTGCCTCAGGGGACCTATCTAGAAAGAAGTTGCTACAACCGATGTCAAAGAGGTTACTGCTTGTATTCTCTTTAGGATTTTTATAGTTCAAGTCTCACATTTAGGTCTTTAATCCATTTTGAATTTATTTTTGTGCATGGTGTAATAAAGTGGTCTAATTTCATTCTTTTCCATGTCACTGTCCAGTTTTCCCAGCACCATTTATTGAAGAGACTATTTCCCACTGGATATTCTTTCCTGCTTTGTGGAAGTTAATTGATCGTATAATTGCAGGTTTATTTCTGGATTTTCTATTCTGTTCTGTTGATCTGTATGTCTATTTTTGTGCCAGTATCATACTGTTTTGATTACTACAGCTTTGTAATATAACTTGAAGGCTGGAATTGTGATGCCTCCAGCTCAGCTTTTCTTTTCAAGATTGCTTTGGGTATTCTGGGTGTTTTGTGGTTCCATACAAATTTTAGGATTGTTTGTTCTACTTCGGTGAAAAATGCTATTGGTATTTTGATATGGATTGCATTAAATGTGTAGGTTTCTTTGAGTAGTATAGACATTTTAACAATATTTCTTTTTTTTTAATCCATGAACATGGAATGTTTTTCCATGTGTTTATGTCATCTTCAATTTCTTTCATCAGCGTTTTATATTTATCAGAGTGAGTATAGGTCTTTCGCCTCTTTGGTTAGGTTTATTCCTAGGTATCTTAATATTTTTAGTGCAACTATAAATGGGGTTGTTTTCTTAATTTCCCTTTCTGCTGCTTCATTATTAGTATGTAGAAATGCAGCCAGTTTCTGTACATTGATTTAGTATTCTTTGATTTACTGTATTCATTTATTAGTTCTAGCAGTTTCTTTGTGGAGTATTTTAGGATTTCTACATATGGTATCATGTTATCTCCAAAGAGTCAAAGTTTGCCTTCTTCCTTACTGATTTGGATGCTGCTTATTTCTTTTTGTTGTCTAATTACTGTGGCTAGAAAACAATGGAATTATAACTAGTGTGCCAGAAATTAAACATAACGTTGTCTACCTTACGTATAATAATGTTTCCTGGAAGCAAGCTGCAAGTGGAAATATGTCATGTGTATTGTAGTGAATTTGAGAACTCCTGTTTTGAAATACTCAGCAAAGTGATAAGGAATTCATCAGGCCCGATCCGTTCTAAAATACATTTCCTTTCTCAAAAACTTTCAATAATTCCCACTTGCATACAAGATAAATTCCAGAAATTTCAACATGGCACACAAAGTCTTCTATGATCTTTTCCTTGCCTACATGCCTGTCCTCTTTCACCAGCCTTATCCCTACAGACATCCCATGCTGTAACCACGTGGATCTACATACAGTTCTCCATTTATGTCATGCTGTTTGTCAGGTTGTTCCCTCCAGTGAAATATCTCACCCCAGTTAACATGCTGGCACTGCCATTCATCCTTCAAGACCCTCTCAGCTCTGTCAGCCTTTCCTTTTTGAAGTATTCTCATGTAGCATAATTGCTCTCTTTTTCATGTTTGCCTTTACTAACCATGACATACATCTGTTATTACACGTCTTTCCCTATTACTGTGAACGTAACTTCCATTGCCCCTAAATTACTGCACGCTTCTTGTAGGCAGAACTTGTGCCCTATTTGTTTTAGGCCTCTGATACTGTTCATGGTCCAGAGAAGCTCTTAATGAATGTTTGATGAATTAATGACCTGACAGTTTATTAGAATCTTAAAGCCCCAGTGTCCACTTTAAGGTAGACCCCACACCTGTCCTTTCCAAACTACACGGAACATTTCCATCTCCAAAAGAATGTGCCCAGTGTTGCCTCTCGGTGGGTGTGGGTGTAAAAATAGAAGATACTCTCAGGGAAACCAAGAAATCCACCCAATTACACTGCACTTTCGAGGGTGACATAAGGTACACTTGCCATAGATGTACTAACATTAGCTTCGTGAAGGCTGCCTTGCTGATCTTGTTTTGCGTTTCTCTTGCTCCCCTTGCCACTCCTCCAACATTCTGTACTCCTTTTGAAGGATCTCAAACTCAGATGTTAATTCCGGTGTGTCATGAATGCTGGGCCATGATCTTTTGTTTATACTTGTGTGACCAATAAATGGAGAAGAGCTGGCTCTTTTGCAGTAAAAAAAAATAATCTGAATAAGATCTGACTCAACTGATTGGCCAGGCTGCAGGTGGAGGTTGTTCTGGAAGGCAGAGTGGTCTGTGGCGTGGCCTCATTAATGCTTAGGACATCTGGTTACTGACATCTAAACCATTACCCATGGGGCACACTCGTTAAGCACATCGTTCTTGGAGGAGTACTGTCCGAATATCAATAACTTGTTTCTCAACCTGGAAGACTTGTTGGAGCTCTATAACATTTGCCAAATAAAAAGGAGATGAAATCCGTTTATCACAATTTGTCTTAGTAGCACATTGTGAGGAGAAAGAAATGAGGACTCTGGGTACTTAATATGGATACCAGAGAAGGGAAAAGTTTGCAGAGAAGAACAAGTAGAGCTGAAGGAAGAGCCTTGCTTTAGAGGATAATCACTGTGGAGAGAACTGTGTTGCCTGTGGAAGATGCCTTTTTCCAGGGAGAACACAAGAGTCTTTACCTTTGTCGTGGGACAGCTTCTCCTAGTGCCACAAACAGAGGAGCGTGGCAAATCCTCTTCTCCTTCCACTCTGGCCTAATCTTGCAGGGGGTCCTGTTGCTTTTTCCATCCAGAATCTCATTCTAAGAAATAAGCAGATGAAAACTCACCTTCTGCCCCACTCATCGCTTCTCTTGTGGTCAAAGAGAATTGCTGACACGTACTGGTATGGTTGCAGCCTTCGACTCCCTTCTCTGCAGGTTTTGAAGGGACTGTCATGAAGCAGGAAAGGTCTAGATAAGACATACCTCCTTTTAAGATGCTTCTTAATTTGAGCTGATTTTCCAAAACCAGGAACCCAGTAATTTATTGAGGAGTGGAGAAAAATATCAGCACTCTTACTCATGTATTATTTGAAAATAAAGCATAGATTAAGCTTTACTAAAATTCAATATACATAGCATGAGTTGATGAATATACATATACTAGAGGTATACTTATAAGAATATTTTACTAATGGAGTACATGATAAAAAATGCTGATTTCCATTGCACTAAATCATAGTAAGGTATATGTACCCAGAGCCAAAAGGATCTGACTGGGGAGAGGGCTGCAGGATCCTATAAAACAACTCATTGCATTTAGCCATCTGCCTAAAAAGGCAGGTTCTCTCTCGCTCCTAGAATTGTGGACAGGCTTCCACTCACAGATTGCCTTGAACCTGGCTGACCCAGTTCATGGGCATTGTCTTTGCCCATTTAAGGGCTGACATGTGAGCAGCCGTATTGTATTATTTATAAGAAAAACAAAGTACCCTGAGCTCCTCACCACATACCTTGTCTTTCATGAAGAATGAGGCTTCGTGTCATATGTGGAATTTGAGATTCACCATGCTTCCCTGACAGTGTCGGGTTACCGTCTCTTATCATACATCCTTGTATATCAGGGAAATAGCATGAATTTTTTAAGAGACTGAACACATATAATGCAATAGAGCACAATTTTTCCCAAGGAGTTATTATAAAGCTCTTTATTCCTTGTAAGAAAATCCCTAAATACATATTTATAATATGTATTAGAAGTCTCTGAATACATATTTAGATGACAAGTTATGTGTTTAGCTGTCTCAGAGTACTTATTTTAAAATGTTACAAAGAATTAGTGAGACTCCAAGAGACATATCACAGTTTCTAAAACTACCAAGCCAGAGAAACTTGTTTTGAGGAGTGGCTGACCTCTTGTGCATAGGGGACTGTTTAGCACTATTTTAATTGTCTTTTAAAAGTAGAATTACACATGAAGCAAATAGAACAAATTCAGTGCTGATTGCACAGGCAGAGAACCTCCCAGGACAGGCTTATCTTAAATGCACATTTAATAAATCAGATAACCCCAGATAAAAGAACCCAAAATATCTAACTCATTCATCCCCCGTTCTCCTTTCTGTGCCCAGATTAAATAACATAGTTTCCCTCTTTTCGTGCATTCATTCAAGACATATGTACTGACATGATGTACTAGATGATTTGGGGATTGATAGCTCCCACCCATCCACCCCAGGAGAGTCATCACAGACATTCCTGTGCTTGTCAATGTCACATTGTTAGTGTGTTTACAGAAAGTCGGTCCCTAAAGCAGATCACTGTTTTATCGTGAGTTCCACTGGAAGGGGTCCTCTGTGAGAGAATGACTTAGAGGAGGTAAGTTCTGTCCTCAGAAACTGCCTCCTCCTGGCCGTGTACATTCCAGATCACTTCACACCGTTATGGGCTTTGCAGATGTCTGGATGCTTGCGTGTGTGTGCTGGCTATTTTATAAGATGACCTCAAGTGTCCAGCCTAGTTTATAACAATTATAAAAGAGAAAGGGTAGTATAAGGGAAGGCAGTATTGAATCTTAGATTACTAAGCTCAAAGGCATTATCTAGTTCAGTGCCTTCTCAGTAGAAATAGGAGCATACTGGGGATATCCAGCAAGGTTGGGGACCTTCTCAACATTAGGCCTGTATCTACTCAGGGCAAACAGGACTAAGAGGAACCACGGAGTGTCTTCTGTTCTCTTCAACTTTTGCTGCATCTCTTCTTGACAAGCCACACATCAATCCCTAACCCCACAAGTCTTCAGAACCTTATTTCCTTATGCAAAGTAGTGGGATGTCTCCACCTCCAACACAAGGAAAGATAAGGTGTTATAAAAGTCCCCAAAAAAGCTTTTCGGAGAAAAATGCTAATGAAGCACTTACAATTGGTGATGCAGAGACTCTCTTGATTCTTTTTGCACAGGGTGAGATATTTGTTCCTGGTCTGCTCAAAGCAGGACGGTGCAGAAAAATGCGTGGTTATGGAAAGGTTGAATGGAAAATGGTGTGCCAAGGTGCATGTTACCAGGGAGAATATCAAAAGCTTCCTTAGAAATGTCTTTGATCCCCAGAAGTTTGAGAAGTACCTGGTCAGAGTCTTGGTTAGGACTCATGGACATAGGATGCTGTTGGAGCTACCAGTGTGGTCCAGCTTGCCGCTCCTCAATACAGTAGGGTTCTGCAGGCATCATTTTTATTCTATAAGTGTAGGCGTGGATGGGCCTGGGTTGTGGTAAGATGGTGAGAAGCTGGGAAAAGATTGCTGGAAAAGAATAGAGTTACATGGGCAAGCAGGCAGCTGTCCTCCACCCCCCACAAACCCAACTCACTTCTCCTTCCTTGCCTGAACATTTTATTTAGACTTACAGCCTGGAATTCTAAGAGTTGGGAAATTCATCTGATTTAAGTCCTCCCTGTGTTCTCACTGTTGCCCTTATCCTTCTACTTTCTAGATTTTGAGAATTCCATCAGATCAATGGGTATATGAGGGCAAGGGTGGGAGGAGGGATTGACTGAAGAAAAGCTGGAGGGGAACTTGGGAGGGTGATGGAAATGCTCTTGGACTTGACTGTGGTGGTCATTGAATGGTATAGAGAAGTCAGATACATTTTATTGTTTGTAAATATTACCTCAATGTAGTTGACTTAAGACCAAAATAAAAAATTGAACTGTTTGTTGTTCCCGGTGTCCAATTCTAAGTACTTGTGAAGGAAACAAGTACTTAGGATTGGTGCCCTTGTTTTATGCACAAATAGATCCTCTGTCACTACTTACTATCCTGGCTCAATCCCCTACTTACCTCTCAGGTCCTGAAGGCCTGGCCCACGGCTTTCTCTTTTCTCTTCTCTGAATTTTCCATGGCATCAAGTACTATGTTAAAGAAATACCCATTGATGATAGTGATGCTGAGGCAAATGAGATAATGGAGCCGATCGGTGTCACCCAATCATATAGTTGTCAAATTGCTTTTGAAGGGATTGAGGAGGGTGTGTTTCTTGATAAGTCAAAAACTGGATTCAAAGTCAGATGGCTTGTATTTAAGCCCCATCTTTGACACTTAGCCGCTATATGATTTGGAAATTACTTTTCTGAGCTTTATGTCTTTAAGTGGAGGTATAAGAAATACCTGTTTTAACTACCTCTTCAGGAGATGTGTATGAAGATATCGCCACAAATCATAAAATTATATGTAATTAGTATTTTATAGTGTGCAATTCGTCAATAATAAACATTTTTCTTCTTTCATTTAAGAAAACACTGATATTTTAAGGAAAATGAATCTTCATTTTTAAATTTTTTTTTTTTAAAGATTTTATTTATTTATTTTGTAAGAGGGTGAGATATCACAAGTAGGCAGAGAGAGGGGGAAGCAGGCTCCCTGCAGAGCAGAGAGCCTGATGCGTGGCTTGATCCCAGGATCCTGAGATCATGACCTGAGCTGAAGGCAGAGGTCTTAACCCACTGAGCCACTCAGGTGCCCCTTCATTTTTAAATTTTAACAGGAAGGTATTTTTTTTAATTTTTCAAATATTTCTTAAAGCTCCTGGAATAGTTTTATTACATGAGTATATGATTAAGTATGAAAAAGTATTTTAAGTTATAAATAGCAAATTATTTGATCTATTCTGTATTTTGGTGTATTTTGGAAGTGGTTACTTAGTGTTACTACCATTAGTCATTTTTATTTGACCTCCTCAAAAGCATATTATTTCAACTTCTGTTCATTAATTTATTAGGTTTATCAACATCAAATAATAATATTTACTAAATGGCGTTATGGACACTTTTAGGTTTTTAAGTGAGTATATTTACAGTTGAAATCACTCTCATGGATGGCTTTGGTTGTTTTAGTTGATTTTTTAATGATCCCATTATTTTTTATGTTCATCATTCCATCTTTGTAATTTATTTAAAAAAGAAAAAGTAAATCTTATACTACAGCAGATAAATTTGCATATTCGTTATCATTTCTTGTTTTAAACTGGAAGTGATTTTAAAAAGAAATCTGTGCTTTTTCAACTTTGCTCAGAATCTAAAACAATGTTTGCCAAGTTGGAAAGTAAAATATTGGGAGAAAATTTAATTTTCAAGTTCCCAAAAGGTCACGTAGAGGCAAATGAGGAAGATAAATTTAATTAATTTATTTTAAATAAAAATGACTTAAATGCCCTTTAGAAGAAAAGCACCATTTCAACAAATGTGTTTTAAACAGAAGCAACAATTTCTATCGCTTTGGGAACAGATATGAAAAAAAAAAATCAACAATGCTAAGCCCACATAATTATCTACAGTGAGTCAGTAGAGGTTATGACAACAGCGGCCTGAAGGGTACAAATCAGCTATTAAAATATCTGAGTTCATTATGTGCACAAAAGCTTTGTATCCTACTGAGAGGAAAGAGCTGGGAATGGTACTTAGCACCTATCTGTATTTCATGTTCAGAGAATAGTCCAGTTTTAAGTAGTAGCGGCACGTCTGGAAGTATTCGGTTTTATTCCATGAACTAAAACAAATAGCCCCACACCACAAAGAGGCAGAATCAAATGTCACTGGTCTGATGCATTTCAAAACATCCTGCTTTATCACAGGAACCACTTCTAACAACTCTTTTCAAAAAGATGGCATAGGAGGGGGATCAAGAGCCCAAAGCAAGTCCCATTCTGTGGCCAGAATTTCTGACAAGCCATACACAAACTTGAAAGCTATTGCAGATGAAGCTGTAGGTAGTGTGACGAAGCAGATGAAGGTAGCATGACCCTAAACAAACATGTGTTGGAAATAGGAGCCTTCCTCAGATGAAGCCCAGAGGACCTTGCTCTTTACAAAGCTCAGTCCCTATTAATGATCTCTTTGGTCATGAGTATCTGACATCCCGGTGATTTGTGGTAATCATTGCTTCATAGGACTAAAGAACAAATGAGCAAAGCCTGCTGTTACCCAACTAATATGCTAAGTAATGCAAGATCTGTGGTGCAGTCAGTGGAGCACATATAGTTTAAAATAGTATAGCTTTTTCGTGTACTCAATGAGCATTTATAGAGAGCCTGGTGGTTATATACTAGGATCTTTAGTAGTAAGAATCAAATATGAATCAAATGCTATGAATACCTACCTTCTCGAAGTTTTATAATACACCTCAAGAACCTAGTTTCTAGTTTTGGTAGCTGAGTTCTTGCCCATTAATGATCCCTATAATGAAGCAGCATTTTTTCCTGCAAGTAGCTTAATTTCTAAGGTTATTTTTCAACTTGTCATTTTAATGTTCTCTGGTTTTATTCCTGGTACCAGAATACAATCTTTGTTTCACAAATGTGTATTGAACACTTTTTGCTAAGCAAACTTCTGGGGCAATAGATAGATCTCTGTTCATGAGGACTGCCTATCATGTATGAAGACTACCCAGCAAGAAAGCAATGAGCTGTCTTGAGATGGGGCTTTGAGGATGCATTCATGGGAAGAGCTCATTGTCCTGACATGCAGGAATGTGTGCACACACATGCACACACAGTTTTTGATTCTCATTTATTCCTGGGACATACAGATGTTTATATGATAGGATTTTTATTTACCTCAGTCTCCTAATATGCCACCCTTTTATTTATATTTCTGTGAATACTGATGGCTTTTCATTATAGAATGACCCTTTTTAAAATGCAGATGCTTTCTGAGTGAACCTTTGAATTTTATTCTACTACAGTACAGTAGTATGGTCACTAAGTAGTTTTGAGCCTAAGTTCTGGAGTCAGAATGCTCAGGTTTAAATCTTGAGTCTGCTATTCATTAACCGTGTCACTGAACACATTACCTGGATCCTGTGAACATTAATTTCCTAATCTGTGAGATGGGAGTGATGATAGTACCTATATTTGGGGATTGTGAAAGGATTGATTGGGATATGATACAGTTACATCTCAGAGCCTGCCACATAGTAAATGCTTAATAAGTTTTACTTGTTACTATTGTTACCATTATTAATTATGCACAAACACCTCAGTTGCAACCAGGGATTAATAGGATTAACACACTAGAAGTGGGAAAGGTTCAGAGGGCATAATTGGAGGAAGGATGGCAGCAGTTGGTAGGGCAGTGGGAAAGGCACTAAAGAACAGCTAAACAGGTCATTTTCTTTCTTTTTTTTTTTTTTTTTTAAGATTTTATTTATTTATTTGACAGAGAGAGAGAGATCACAAGTAGGCAGAGAGGCAGGCAGAGAGAGAGGGGGAAGCAGGCTCCCTGCTGAGCAGAGAGCCTGATGTGGGGCTCGATCCCAGGACCCTGAGATCATGATAAACAGGTCATTTTCTGTGTTCACCCCAATATACCTTTCTTTTATACATCCCAGCAAGAGAACATATTTTATTCAGTAGTTAAAATTTAAAAATTTGCTTTAGTATCTGGATTCCTTATCTTTTCTTTTTTATTTTATTTTAATTTTCAAAGGATTCCTAGAAAATAAACGACATTTATTCATGGTTTTGATACATTTGCATAAACCATCCACCGTGTGCTATTCCTACTTTGCTAGGTGATGGTAATAGAGTAAGGAGTAACATAAGCAGGGCTCTCTAGAGGTTCCCTCTGTTCTTTGTCACTGGTCCACCCTAATATACCTAGTGTTGGAAACATAGAAAATAATCCCTCCAGGAGTCAAACACTCAGTTGAAGTGCTCCAGAGTTTGAAGGTAGGCCTTGTGGTAGTTCTCTCCTATCTCTACCACCCCTCCATATTTCCCAACATGATTACCTCCACCTTAATGAGGACAAAGAGATCATGCTGTCATCATGGATAGCTGATAAATTTATGAAAATAAGGAAGAGGAGAATGTGAGACAGAAGCAGATTTACCATGAAGTTAATGAAACTCAGGTTTCAGGAATCCTTACTTGGCCAGGTGGGTTTGAGGCCCTGGGAGAGACCCTAGTAATGCATTCACATAACCATAAGTTTTCACAAAATTGGTGAAAAGAAAATATTTTATTGATTTTCCTTAAGAGGGGTCCTTCACATTATATATGCTTTGGCCTGTTCCTTGCCACAAAGGTGGTCCCTCCCATCATGATAAAGATGGTGATGATGATTAATAGCTAATGTTATTGTGGTTATTGTGGGCTTACTGGGTGCCATGCACAACAGTAAGTAGTGCTTTATCTATGATCCCATTTAATCCTGTTGTTCATTAGGACCTCAGTAACTTTGAAGATATAGAACTAGCAGCAAGCTTGAGAAACCAAGTGTGTTGGAAGCAGCAAATTCTGCCACGACCTATTCCCTACAAAGAATTAGGAGGTGTTTCTTACCATATGGTCCATAGACTTCCATAATGTTCATGGACAATGCAGAGGCCCATGAACATGGATAAGAAAAAAAAAGAAATACATCTCTAATTGCACTAACTCTAACTGAAATTTAGCATGCCTTCTATTATGAATGCAGGATCCAAATCTGAGTAGCATTAGCATTTCTCTTTGTCACCAATAGAAATTAAAAATATTTTCATAATACATACAGTTGCTGCAGGTATCTGGAAATATTATTTATGCGCAACACTGCTTCAGATTTTGGTAATTATTAGACCCGCTGCTAGAATTTTTAAATGTTTTAATAAAGAAGCACATATATTACAGTAACACAATTATTTATAAAATATTTTGATAAATGTATTTCAGGATAATTGCTTTACTTTGCTATGGTTATATGAATTTAATAACAATATTCTGCAAAGAGTACACAGATTTCACCAGACTGCCAATAGAGGCCATGGCACAAAATAAAAAGATAAAGTATCCCTGCACATTTCACTTCTAGAAATGATGAGGGACAAAGACTACATAATTCACCTACCTTAAACAATGAAAAAAATAGACAGCCTATAAAAAAAAATCAGTTTTAAGATATTGAACAATAGGCAGTATAAGACAATGATACCCATGGGAAGTTAAAGAAAAAAAGAAGATGCAAGCCCTTTGATAGTCTCAGCTTACTGCCTCAAGAGTTTCCAGGAAGAGGCTGTAACCAGATCCCAGTAGTTTCCTTGAACTGAGGAAATGGGACTGAGAATTCAGGGAGGCCAAAGAGGCAAGAATTTGCAAGGCAGAGTACTGGAGAGGAGAGAGCTGCACAGAGAGAGGACTTTTAAGATCTCCAGAGTGTTCTAAGTCTTCTGTGTTCTGCTCAGCCCAAGGATGTGAGGAAATCACTACATCTGGAGAAGAAACCTATAAAGGATCAGGGGGAACAGTCACAAGAGATTATACAAGAATTGTTATAATTTTTGTTCCTACCAGACAGAATGGAACAACCTTGTAATACATGGGACATTGGGTAGAGTACTCAGAATTGTATTGCCTTAATAGCAGTGAAAAATTAGCTCTAAACGAAAGACTACTCTGATTTTCCATACCAAAGTTTACAGGTAATCCTTGAAAATCTCATCAAGTAATTTGTTTGAGTCTCAGAATGAAGCTCAAACATATTAAGAAGACTATACAAATATCCAGCATCCAAAAATATAAAATTCATATATCAAGCATCCAATAATAATTTTCTCATACATTCAGAGAGGTGGGGAAACACACCCAGTATAAGAGAAAATATTCATCAATACAAAAGACGGAAATGCCCCAGCTGAAAGAATTAGCATACAGGGATATTAAAAATATATTCCATATGCTCAGAAAAGTAAAATAAAGCATGAACACATTAAGGAGAGACAGAAGATATTTAGGAAGACCCAAATAAATCATAAAGATTTAAAAAAAAAAAACAACCCAAGACTTGAAAGTAAATAGGATGAGCTTATCAAAAGATTGGACACTATGAAAGAAGAGGTTGCTGAATTTGAAGACATGGCAATAGACAATAATCACAATGAAATACAGAGAGGAAGAAAAGCTTAAAAATGCAAAATAAACAATCAGTGAAGTGTAGGAAAATTTCAATCAGACTAATATATTTGTTATTGGAGTCCTCAAAAAAGAGAAGGACATAGAAAAATATTTGAAAAGGGGTGCCTGGGTGACTTAATGGGTTAAAGCCTCTGCCTTTGGCTCAGGTCATGAACTCAGGGTCCTGGGATCCAAGCCCTGCTTTGGACTCTCTACTCAGCAGGGAGCCTGCTTCCCCCTCTCTCTCTGCCTGCCTCTGCCTACTTGTAATCTCTCTCCTGTCTGTCAAGGAAATAAATAAAACCTTTAAAAAAAAAAAAAGAAAAAAATATTTGAGGAAATAAAGATTAGGAATTTATAAATCTGATGAAAAGTGTAAACCCAGAGATCCAAGAAACTCAATAAATACCAGGCATAAAAACATAATGAAAACTACACCAATGCATCAACACATATCATAATCAAATGGCCAAAACCAGTAAGTAATAAAAAGAAAATCTTAAAAGTAGCCAAAGGCAGAGGCAAAAAGATAAGAATGATTGCGGACTTCTCATTGGAAACAATGCAGGCCAGACAGAAGAGCAAAGTACTAAAAGAACAAAATTGTCAACCTAACATGTATACTCAACAGGAATATCTCTCAAACACAAAAACCAAAATAAAGACCCTCAGAAAAAAACTGAAATCTAAATCTACACAAAGAAATGAAAAGCACTGGAAATGGTTAACATGTAGGCATATATTAAAATACTTTTTCTTATTTTTAAATTATCTTTAAAATATAATTGATTATTTAAAGCAGAAATAATCATGATGCATGAAGGATTTTAAAGATTTTATTTATTAATTTGAGAGAGAGAGAGAGAGAGAGATCACAAGTAGGCAGAGAGGCAGGCAGAGAGAGGGGGAAGCAGGCTCCCTGCTGAGCAGAGAGCCCGATGCGGGGCTCGATCCCAGGACCCTGAGATCATGACCTGAGCCGAAGGCAGGGGCTTTAACCCACTGAGCCACCCAGGCGCCCCATGAAGGATTTTATAATATCTGTGGTGTTAACATGTATGACAAGACTGAAAGAATGGGAGAGGAGAAATGGGGGAATACTGTTGTAGTGGTCTCACACTCTGTGTGAAGTGGCATAATATTACTTGAATTCTATATTTTAAAGATGTATATACAATAAACCCTTAAAGCAGCCACTGTAAAAAAAAAAAAAGGTATAGCTAATAAGCCAATAATGTATATAGTGTGGAATAATTTTAAAAATATATTCAATTAATTTAAAAGAAAGCAAGAAAAAAGGGATGTCTTAGTTTGCTCAGGATGCTATAACAAAATACCATAGATTGGGAGCTTAAACAACAGAAATTTATTTCTCACAGTTCTGAAAGCTGGGAAGTCCAAAATCAAGAAGTCAGCCAATGCACAGTTTCTGGTGAGAGTTCTCTTCCTGGCTTGAAGAGTTCTGTACCTACTTGCTGTGTCCTCACATGTCCTTTCATTTGTGTGGGCATGTAGAGAGGGGGAGGGAGATCTCTTTCTCTTCCTCTTCTTATAGGGTCCACTTTAAAAGCCCCATCATGAGAGTCCCATCTTCATGACTTCATTGTT
>CM053609.1:44789573-44883102 GCA_028646535.1 Procyon lotor | reverse complement strand
GCCACCCTCCTCAGTCACTCTCCATCTCATTACACCATCATTTCTGCATAGTAGGCACCTCACCATTGAAATTGTTTTTAGTCGTTTGAACTCCTTGTTTATTGTCTGTCTGCCCTCAACACACTTGTGTGCACACACATAAGCACACATGCTTGGATGTAAACTGCATGAACACATAGACTTTGTAGCTTTTCTTTACACCATTATATCTGCCATGTCTAAAGCAGACATTCTGGAATATTTATTGGGCAAGTGGTTAGGTTGAAACCTGCAGAACAAGAAATCTGAGGTTTGTCTGTCATGTTTGATAACTGTATGAGTATCAGAGAGGGCATGGAACCAGAGTCTCTCCATCACTAAAATTAGTAGTAGTAATAGTTATAATCACAATCATGATTCTAAGTAAATTCTTACTGATCAAGTGAGGTGTACAGGATGTTAGGAAGAGGCTTCTTCTTGGAAATTTAATTGCTTTCTGTTCTTGGATGAGTCATGCATGCTCTGCTCTTCGGAATGGAAAATCTGGTCCTTGCATGTTAATTGAAGAAAGATGAACTAAGATCAGTACAGATAGACTAGTCCAGAAGGGATAAAATCCGTAAGATTAGAGTTTCTACTTGCAGAACACATTTAAACATAAGAATATATGTTTTTGTTTGCTTCTTCACATTTATATGGTGGGATGGATGAAAGAGGCTATAGATATTTACTGCTGCAAGTCAATGCATATTAGCTTGGGTCCTGCCACATGAACAGGACAGTCCTTGTGTATTACCAGAGTTTATCGAATATTCATAATGGCACCATTCGGTGGTTCTAGATATTGATTTTTTTTTGGCTTTTTATACTCATCCAGTGTGAATCATTTCAAATCTTGGTACTGCCATGGAGCTTTTCCAGACCACTTTAGTATGATATGTTCTCTCTCTTTCTCTGACATCCTGTAGCAATTACTGATAATTAAATGTGTCCTGTCTTGGGCTATTTTTGCTTTCTTGAACTCTTTGGGTTCTTTTTGTTTTGATTGTTTGGGGCTATTATTTAAAAGTTAAGACTTGGGTCTCATCTCTCCAACTAGACTTTTAAGGCAGAAATAATGCTTTAAATCTTTTTAATGCTCCATAGTTTGTGGTAATGCAGATTTTGCCTGACTAGCAATTCCAGAGAGTGGCTGCCACACCCCAATGCCCCATCTCAGCTTCTCTGTTCTCAGGTGGGATATACATAGGTGTTTTTGCAAAAACTGAGCCTCTTGCCCACAGTCTCTGTGAATACTGATCTGGGCTGATGCTGTTGCTACCTGGGACATAAACATATTTCTTGTTACTCTGCCATCAGAGATTAAATCATTGGACATAATGAACTAGAGTTAGGACGACCAAGTTCTTAAGGTTCTCAGATAAAATGAAAAACAAAAACACATTAGTTGTGGTGGTTTGTTGTTGTTGTTTTTTCCTGTTTCTGTGAGCCATAGCAAATTGTGATTACTCTGTTTACAATGAATAGATAAAATGCCTTTTCTTTTTCATTATTATGTTAGGCAAGAGTGCAGGTAATTTTATCTCTTGTAAAGATTATTTAATTCACCTTGGTGGAGAAGGAAGGGCTGATGTAAAGCTAAAACCTGTTCTTCGAGAACTGGGTCTTTGCGGCCCTGTTTGTTGCTGGGTTGGCTTGTAATTCATTAAATCCTTTAGCAAAACAGATGGCATTGAAAGAGGCACGTGGACAGAAAGAAAATGCTTGGCCACAAAGAGATGTAGCTACAAAACCAATTCAATAATGAATTTGGACGTGGGAAGGATTTTTTTTTTAAGAAAAGGATCTTCAGTAAATAAATAAGAATACTTCAGATTCCAGAAGGGATAGTAACAATCCACTGTAGCAATAACAGAAACAATCAGGATCTAAATCTAATTAGTTTCTCATTTTAGTATAAGATTTTCAATTGCAAGCTGGGTTACACAGTGTACTCTGCATGGAGCTTGTAATTTTCCCCTTGAAATATTGCTCAAGCTATTCTTCAGAGACTCTACAATGTTCTACCTGGTCCTTCACAATTATCCAATTATGTGCATCCTTTTCCTCACGATTCAAAGTGTTCTCCATAAACTTTTTCCTGATTTTTGACCATAACAAGTTCTCTTGATTCAGTTCTATAGCCCTTCCTGCATACAATTTTCATTTAAATCTTAACATATCCAGTAGTTTTAGTGCATTTCCAAATAGAAGGTGGTGTTGACTGAAGCAGATGGTAAATACTTTGCAAGGCCCAAGAACTGTATGGCTGCAGCATATACTGATGGTGTATGGGAGGCATCCCAGCAAGGTCCAAAGAGATAGATTTTAAAGTCAGACAAACTTAGATCTGAAACATGTTTCCTCTTTTTACGAGATGATTGTGTGACTGTATTAGTTTCCTATGGTGGTGGTAACAAAATGTCACAGAGTGGATGGCTTAAAACAGACATGCGTGCTGTCACAATTCCAGAGGCCAGAACTGAAATCAAGGTGTTGGCAGAGCCATTTCTTGCCCCTTCTAGTTTCTGATGGCTCCAGGCTTGTGGCTGCACCTTTCCAATTTTTACCTTTGTGATCAGTCACATTGCTTCCTCTTTTTCTGTGTGTCTTCTGTGTGTGTGTGTGTGTGTGTGTGTGTGTGTGTGTGTGTGTTTCAAAACTCCCTGTGCTTCTTTTTTTAAAAAAGATTTATTTAGGAGCACCTGCGTGGCTCAGTGGGTTAAAGCCTCTGCCTTCGGCTCAGGTCATGATCTCAGGGTCCTGGGATCAAGCCCCACATCGGGCTCTCTGCTCAGCAGGGAGCCTGCTTGCCCCTCTCTCTCTCCCTGCCTCTGCCTACTTGTGATCTCTCTCTCTGTCAAATAAATAAATAAAATCTTAAAAAAAAAAAAAAAGATTTATTTATTCATTTCAGAGAGAATGAGAGAGAGAGAGTGTGTGCTTTTGCACATGTGCAACATGGGGGAGGGGCAAAGAGAGAGAATCCCCAAGCAGACTCCTTGCTGAGTGCAGAGCTCTACCTGGGGCTCGGTCGGTCCCATGACCCCTGAGGTGAAAACCGAGAGTCAGACACTTAACCAATTGAGCCACCAGGTGCCCCAAACTCCCTCTGTTCCTTTCTTATGAGCATACATGTGATTTCATTTAGAGGTCATTTGGATAATCCAGCATAATCTCCTCCTCTCAAGATCCTTATCCTAATCATATATTTTGCCATGTAAGGTAATATTCACAGGCTCTAGGCATTAGGATATGCATGTATCTTTTTAGGGGCCACTACTCAACCTATATAGTAACCCTAATGAGATTTCATTTTTTTTAGCTACAGTTTCTTATCAGTAAGATGGAGACAATGACCTTCCATTATCATGGTTAAATATATTTTTTGTGTAAAACCGTGTTTTGCAGGTCCCATAAATGGCAAATAGCATTTCTCTGATGGACCACTCATTGCAATTGTAATAAATTCAGCCTGTGCAACACCTTGTCCCTGGGGTGGGGGGGTCTCCTATGTGTTCATTAAGAAATACATTCAGTTATCTGATGACACCAGCCATCCCACCACCCCCGACCACCACCATCACATCGTGCTTCAAGTGCCTTTGGTGATACCTATCTTCTCAACTTCATGCCAAGCCACTGCTGCCCATGTCCAGCTCCGTGCCAACGGCCCTGCTTCCTGGTATCCCCGCATTTGCCAGCAATATATTCCCCAGCCAGGTCTACTTTTCACTCTCCTCAGATGATTATTTTGAGGAGCTGCCGTTGTGCTACCCTGGGGACGAGGTGCCGCTGCCACTGTGGTGCGGCCGCGCTACTCGACCTCTCAAGGTGCCGAAGTTGTACTGTGTTCTTTGTTGTCTTACATGTGCATGAACTACCCAGCACCCTTGCCCAAATGGAGACTTCCTTCTCTCTCTCTGATTTAATTTAAATACCTCTTTAATAGACAAGTACCATATATATGAGTCCATGTACAATTAGGTCAGGACACAACTCAAGGCGGCAGTCCCATGGGTTGTCATAACCCATTAAACAACGACGTACGGTCATGGACTAGGCCAGTTTGTCTGAATTAGTACTCTGAAGGGCTTCTTATCTCCATTGTGCAAATAGACGGATAATGTCAAAAGTTTGCCAGACATGTATGGATCCCAGTGATGAGTAGACCTGAGACTCCAGCTAGAATACTCCATTCCTCTCTTTCTCTTACACCTCTCCTCCCCATCCTTCCGCCTCCACCACTCACAAACACACAAGTAAAGGCACCTTGCACAGCATCTACACTCTGATAGGTGCACAATAAACACAAGGCTTTTTCTATCCTATACCCCCAGTGCTTTTGCTTTCGTTAGTCAATAAATTTGTTTTTACCGGTGAATATATAAATCTCTATTCTGTACAAAAAATGGAAATATCCCTCATAAAATTGCAGTCACTTAAACTGGGCCTCTGACTTCTGACTTCAATCTCTACCACTGTTAATTATCTGGTTATTAATAATAAGCCCCAAATATAGACCTTTGTATATTCATATGTAATTATGTATTAAGTAATTGTTCACATGCCATTTAAAATTTTTACTTCCTAGACACTTGCTTTGCAACATTGCTAGTTGTGCTGAACTCTTTTACTTATAATAGGGAAAGGTCCCTAACTTTTAAGTTGTAAACCCAGGAAAGGATCTTGCTCATTCTATAATATTTACCTAGTGATTTTCTCCAGGGAAAAACATGCTTTTTATATATATAAAAACATGCTTTATATATATATATATATATATATATATATATATATATATATATATATATATATATACTTTTCAGATGCCAAAATGTTCAAATTGGCCACTATTCATGGAGAAAAGGTAAAGATAATAATTTTGATCCTTGTTTTATAAATGAGAACCTGAAGAAAATGGTGACTTACTCACATCAACATAAAAGAATTATGCAGCAAAAACCCGATTCAAAGTTGGGATCATTTTGGAAACAGTGTGCCAAGTTTCCAAGCATTTATTGTAATTTTTGTTTCATGGACCAATAATCATCTTTTACCCCTGAAATCACTGTGGAATGACACACTCCAGGTCTAGTAGGGGCCAAGGGAATTAAAGTAATTATGATGTAAACATGTTGGTATTTATGCTAATGCTTGCTAGAAAATGCAACCTATAGTAGATGGATTGACATAAGGCCTTATACCCAGTGTGTTCTCATTAAACATGTGAAGACTGAAAATGCAAGAAGGCTGGCAAATTTGTGGGAAAAAAACAACTTGAAAATGTTAGTTAAATGGCCAACTGAGAAGTAGAGGAAGGGGTAGAAGAATAAAAAAGGCTGTTTAATTAGGGAAAAGCTTGTAAAACTTGATCTAGATATGTGGGAAATGGGAGTGAAATTGTTTCTCTACCTTCATCACATCCTTTTTACACATCATGGCATTTTGCTTCACATTAGGCCATTGTCTCTTTTCTTTCCCTGATGGGATGTTAAGAGAAAATTGATAGAATTCTTTATCATCATGGGTTTTTGTAGGACCTAATCCAACAGCATTGGTGTCATTTAGTAGATGTGTCTGCTAAGGCAGCAGGCAGAAAGAAGATAGGTTTGAACTCCTTCCCCTACTTGCTATGTCATCTGGGAAAAGTTTCTTTGCTTCTCTGGGCCTTAGTGTTTTCTCTCATCTCTAGTACAAGAAATAATAATATCAGCAGTGGTGTTAGGAGATTCAGATGAGATAGTTTATGTAACAGTACTTGGTGAAGCACAGGCTAGTACATATGTTATGTAAGTAATGGGTTTTTGTCACTGTCTCACTTGTTGCACTAGTCCTGTCTTGTTGGGAAAAGAATATAATCAAGGAAATCAGCAACTTCAACCTCCTTTCTAATTTAAATCATATGTGACACTATGTATGTATATACATGTTCCCATATATGTGTGTATGCATATGTATGTGTTATGTATTTTATTCATATCTGTGTTTCTTCATTGTTGAAGAATTGGGTATCGCTGACAGTGATTTCCGTCACTGGGGTTTTCCTCTTGATAGCAGATTTGGCTTGAGAAGTGGAGATTGCATCAACCTTTGTAATTGAACAGGAAATAAGATGTTCTGAAGACAGTAGCTTAAACCCTAGCTCAGCTAGAAGGCAGGCAGTGAGAAGCAAGAATTATCAGATTCATGGCCTCAGTTTAAGTGAGTGAATGCTGGGATCAGAGAAGGGAGAGAACTCAGCAAGGTCCACATCCAGCTGAGATGATAACCTTGGAAGAGTTAACACTAGGTATGAAATGACCTGGGTTATGGGGAGCAAGTTCAGAGCAAGAGGGAGGTATCAAGCTACTTCATAGTAGAAAAGTCTTATAGACTTTTATAAGACCACTTACTGATCAAAACCCATGATTTTGTATTCTTTGTTGTTTGCTTTGCTGTTGATAGGCTATGTAGGTATTAAAGCAACGCTTCCTTGGTTATTGTCTTAGCAATGATACCAAAGAAAGCACAGAACAGTTACCATTTTCCAGTATCGAAGGTTTGGATGGCATGGTTAAAAATTGTCCCATAACTGAGAGAGTCAATCAGTCCAGAGGACGTAGTCCTGTCCCTGGGCTCTATCCATTTACCTTCACCAACACACTGGAAAGCCATTTAGGATGATACCCAAATAAACCTCTTATGCTACTCTGGCTAGGATGCCTTGGAATTTTCTCTGTGAGATAACTTTCCTAGATTTCCCTTTCCATCCACCCTTGCTTGAACTCTCGAGGTCTCTGGGTTCAGAAAGTTTGTTGTTGCCAAATTCCTTATCACCATAATTTCTTAGTTTAGGTAAAGAGCCCATCTTTTCTGAAATCTGTGGTGTACCAGGTGGGAGACAGTGGAGCTATCTGTCTGGTGGGGAGTATTTTATTACTGACTTGGTTGAGGATTGTCAGTGCATGGCAGTGATAAAAAGCAAGTCAACTTTTAGTTGGATGTATTATTGTTTTTCTAAAATTATGTACAGCAGCACACCGTCTTATTTTCTGAACCTCAAGCAGATTCCCCTCACCTTGGAACACCATCGTCAAAACTCAAAGACTTTTGGAAATATTGCTCCAAGTTAGTTAATTAGTTAGTTAGTTAATTAATTAGTTAGTTAGTTATTTGGCTGGGGGTGTGGTAGTAAGAAAGAAATGGTCTTTATGTTAAATTCTTTTGAGAATTTTTTAAAGTCAAGACATTTAAGCCTGTTCAGTTATATATTCAGTAAGTACTTGTGGAGTCCTATTAGATCAAGGACCTGTACTAGGTGTTAGAATTATAGTGATGGGTAAACCCTGCTCTACACCTACCAGCAGCTCAGATATCTAAACATCTTTCAGATTCTCCAGAAGTGTGTTGGTGGTATGGTGGTTAGCATAGCTGCCTTCCACATTCTCCAGAAGCTATTTATTTATTTCTTTATTTTTGAAAATACTTATCAAATACCTTCTGTGTGTCATGCACTATGTCAGATATTGCAGATAGTTTGATTTAGAAATACTCAACTCTCATGATGTAGTTTCCAGTCTCCCATACTTACCTTTCTTATTTATATAAATAAAATTACACAAACTTAGTCATCTACTTATTACCTTCATGATTTTTCCTGTGTTGGTATATCAAAAGTACTATTATTTGCTTCATATTTTCTTTAAAATGGCATCCTTAAATTTAAAATCATTTTAAAAGAAAACGCTTTAAGTAGGCAAATGAATATTCCTATGGCTTGTCATAAATATAAGATGGGATAATATAAGACACAAATATGAATACAATGGAAATGAACTTGATTCATAAATTCTAACACTATCTTACGGTCTGCCAAGACCTAGGTTAGTTTAAAAGAGAGATTATCAAAGATTAGAGACACACTTTAACCAATGTAAAACTTTTTCCTTGAACTCATCGGAAAAACTGAGAAGGAAATACTGTTGTTATAAGTGCCTTGGCCTTACTTCATCCCTTATCATGTTCCTCGTGGCATGGTCTTGTTACCTTTAGTAACCACACTGCATAGTTTCTAAGGCCCAGTATTAAACTACTGGCTTACATAAAGGCTCTGGGTGGAGAAATTTTTTTTCTTATGGAAGTCTAGTATTGCTTAAAGAGGGATTATGAACCTAATTCCAATTTATTTTCTATTTCCTTAGTAATCTGTAAGCAATGCCCTTTTGGTGCATTTGTTGCTGTCCCGATATCTTTTTGTTCATTTTCTTTTCTATTTACTGTTGAATGCAGAGTCCTGGATCGCTTAACCACAGATTGACAGCCCAGAATCCTAAGGAAGACCAAGACTCCTAACAGTAAGGCATGCGTCTGCTGTAATTCTGGGTCTTCCACATGGAATGATACTGTGATTTTATTAAGCTTGAATTTGGAAGATTCATTCTTCTTAGGGAAATATATATCATCTTGTCTGGACTTTTGCCTGATGCTGGCTCTAGACATGCTCAACTAAGTAGTCAGGTTGGGTTAGTGTTTCAGATTGGTTTCTTTAGTATAGATCAAAATTCAAGTTTTATTATGATTTTTAAACCCTGTTTTGCCAGTTTTGAAAAAACACAATAGAAGGAGAATAAAGACAAATAATGGAAGCACTGCTTTAAACATACCATTTGAATAACAGTCTGGGTCAGTTTGCTGTATGCCATATACCGAAAATGCCTCATGGAGTTATTTCAAAATTTTAATTAATGCAAAGTTAGGCTTTCAGGAACTAAATATATATACTGTAATGACCATGTCTGGCAGGCAGTTGCTGGAGCAAGGTGAGTTATATGATGTGTACAAAGCAAAATACTACTGGTTTTGACCAAGTGATAGTAAGAGAAGCAGCAACCTAGTATGAAAGAAAGACTGTTAATTGACAGAGACATGTGACTATTTTGCCTCATGAATATTTGAAGGAACAGGGTCAGGGCAGTAAGCAGTTCTATTTGAACAGTGACAGTGGTACGGGGTGACTGGCTGAATATCATAGTAATCGTGAACTTCTGCACAGACCCTGTGAGACACCAGTAGGCTATCCTAGTGATTGTGTTGAAGTCATTACTGATTCTTGGTGCAATTTTAAGTCTGTTAGTTCCTATAAACATGTCTCCAAGGTTCTAGTCTTTTTCAGTTGGCTGCTCCCCAGGATTCCCCTTTTCCTACGTCACGTTTTCTCATCTCTCAAATCAGGTGCTGATACACTCCTTGCTAAAACTATAACTCATCCAATAATTCCTTAGTTATTTCCAACTTATGTCTAAGCAATCTGTTATAAAGACTGCTCTTCTGGTGGATAGGACCCTTTGCAATTTGTCTACTTTGTCTAGGAGGGTCTGCACCAACTGAGAGGTTAATTCTCAGAAAAAGGCTGATTCACCATGGGATGGCAGTAGAGAGCAACCTGGCTCACAGACCCATTAGACTTGGTTTTTGAGCCAGACTGGGGAGTGGGCCTACTGGGAAGAGCTAGACAACCAAGGAAGGCTGCTTTGATTGTGTCTTTTGCATTTATTGTGGATGTGTCTCTCTGAAGAAGGGGCATAGGTGTTAAGGATAGTCCCTGATAGGCACATCTGAGGTTGATAAATCAGGAGAAAGGGAGATCACTCCTTTAATAGACCAACTTCATTGGTCAGAGTTCTGCCTCTCTGTCTCTCTCTCTCTCTCTCTCTCTCTCTCTGTCACACACACACACACACACACACACACACACACACACGCACACACCTGCACACTGCATACATAGAGAGAGAGGGAAAGAGAGGAAAGAAGAGACAAACGTACTTTATTTATCATTAGAAAGCAAGGCTAAGTGAGATCACCAAGAGGCCAGAAGGCACTTGTGACTGATCAGGAACCACTTGCAACAGCTAAGTTTTGAGGCCACATACCTTGGCATTGCATCTTCCATCCTTAAAGGGGTCAAAGTATGACTGGAATAGACAGTAGGGAGTCGGTTCTAGCGTGCTATGCATTTTGGTATCTCCTGTTATGCAGAGAAATCAGAAAATATGAAGATAGAAGACATTTTCAAAAATCACCGCCCAGGAGATGAAATGTATACCCATACTCTTTTAGTTTAACTAGAGGCAGTATTTGGATTGGAGGGTCACTTGTCCTAATTGTCAATAATCTATCCTTTCCAAATCAGCAAGAAATTTGATATTTTCTTCCAAATGTAAAAGATATTTTCTGAATATCTGAAATGCATTCGTTCTCATTTGCCTTAATTAATATTTTGGTCTATGAGAAAAAATTTGGGCCACAAGAGAGTTTAGAATATCATCTCTGATTGTCTAGTAGGTTAACATGATAACCAATTAATGTGTCACAGGATCACTCAGAAATTGTATCCTTAGAAGATACCACATCAGTCAAATATTGCTGTCTTAGCTTCTATATTTTCCTAAATAGGAAGTCTGAAATAGGAGGACAAATGGTATAGTAGTCTGTGTCCCAGTTTTTCTTACCTTCAAGGAAAATCTTTTATGAAAACCCAATGTGTACAACAGGTAAAGTAAACACGAAAGAGATAGTGAGGGTGATAGAAGAGTCCTTTTTTCCAACCATGCCATCCCTCTTTATCCAAAATGGCCCCAGGACTGTACAGGAAGAATGTGAATGATAGAATATGAGGAGCTTTGTGGCCAAAGACAACTGGAGTCAAATCTTGCATCCATCTTTGATAATCTGTGTGACATTGATATTGTTACTTGATTTCTCCTGAGTTTAGCTGCCTCGTCTAAAAACTATAAATAGCATTGATATAACAAAGTTGTATGGAAGATTAAATGAGACATGTATATAAAGGACTGATAGGTGAAGACTGGATCTTAAAATTTTTGAAGCTGGAAAATATTGACTTGATGACTGGAACTGGATTCTACAGTTTAAGTTAGAAGATCAATTCACTTGTTAGGTTGAATTTGCTTTTGTTTTGTCAAGAACTACTTGCCTGCTTGCTTATAGTTATGTAGACATACAGTATGCAGATCTGTTGTTCTGGAAGGAGAGCTTAAGAGTACATTTTCTCCTTGTGTAGGTCCTAGCCTTAGAAAGTATAAGTAAATGAAGTTAGACAGTGCTCAGGTCCCATAGACTCATGGGAACTTTGCTAGAAAAAAGAGATTTGGACAGTATCTCTTCTCCAGGGTTAGCCTGAGAGAAAAAAAATAGTTTGTTAATACTGTTGGTGACTTGGGAATGCGGACAATGGTGAGAGGAGGAGACAGACACTCAGTACTCCATGGAAAGGTATGGTGGCCTCACTTGAGCCACGCAGCTTTGCAGTTCCTGTTCTTCACTAGGCCTTTCCCCTTGGCCACTGCAGAGGCAGATTTGGTTCTAGTCCCAACCTGGCTCTGGAGAAGATTTGGAATTTACAGAGCCCAGTGGACCCTGAATAATACCAGACCAAATCAGAGATTCAGCACTACTTGAGAGAGGTCCGTTGTTGGGCCAGGGAGGTTCCTGGGCCAAGACACACCAAGGCCAGCCTTGGGAAAGATCTACATCACAAGTCAAAGCAAACAATCATGTCTGAGTCCTCTGATGCACATTAACACAGTTAGAACCAGGGACTGTCTCTAGCTGCTTTCTCACCAGGTCCCCAGGAAATCTGCATATGAAACAGGGATCATCTGGTACCAATGTTTACACCTCTTCATAAAATATCAACTTAAAATTTTCATGCATCAGAGAACTGGGATTAATGCTCAAAAAGAAATCTCATAAAATAAAAACTAATGGAATACAGCTCTGAACAGATTTCAGAGACACATCTTCCAGCCTGCCTGGGGTCCCTTGGAAGGAAAATGTTTTCTCTGATTATCAGCAGACTGTGGAAAACCATGACTGGACTGCTAGAAACTCACCACTTTCTTTCTTTTTCTTTGACCCAGAAACTCTTTCTTCCCGTTTGTCCCTTAAAACCTCTATTAGTGACCATTTTGTGACAGTGGCTTTGTAATCTCCCAATTCTGGCTCTCGAGTGGGGTAAAAAAAAAAGCCTTATTGGCGAGCTCACAGGGTCTGGAAAGGCCGTTCCTTTCCCAGCTGGCCAGGAGTGCCGGAAGCCTGAGAAGGCTGTCCACAGGCTGTCTGGCAAGGGTAAAGGAAGAGGGGAGGAGGAGGCTTAATTCCTAGCTGGCTGGACCTCGGAAGGTGGCCTCCTTTCCCTTTGGCTCATGAAACAGAATAGAAGGCCAAGAATCCTGGCTTAGTTCCTGTCAGCTTGTCGCCTTGTTTGTGGGCTTTTGGTGTGAACTGAGTTCCGGAAGAACCTTGAGGGCTGCCTGAGACAGGCTTACAACTGAGCCCTGAGGAAGACAGACCCTCCCTGTTGCCCCTGGGGTCAGAATCTCCTAGCCAGAAGCCTCTCTGCTTTCAGTTTAGAGAAGTGAATTGAAGAGTAAATGGCCTAATTAGTTGTGGAATGTTTGCTTAATACATCAGGATCCTTTCTATGTTCCCATGAAATTACCATAAACATAAACTACAAACTGTTTCTAAGCATCCCAAACCTCACTGCATGTATCAAAGGGTATATGGCATTAACACTTAAATTTATGAGTGTATTTTGTTGCAGCAAATGTTACACGACTCCAGAATCATCTTAAAATATGATTCTTCTTGGAGAGACTAGTGTGACCTCAATGAAATGCTCATTTATGCATCATGACTCTAGCAGGTACTGGCTTTATTAAAACTATTCAGTATCTATCCAGCTTGCTATATGCAAGAAGGCGCTAAGTCTTAATCATTTCTCTTTTCTCAGTGCTTAATAGAGTATTTCTTTACAACTGTATTGAAATATAATTGATAGACAAAAATTGCACATATTTAATGTACAATTTGATGAGTTTGAACATGTCCATACACCCATGATACCATCATCATAATCAAGGTTTAAGCATATCAATCACCTTCAGATATCAATCACCTTATGTCCATTCACTTTTTGTTTTTGTTTCTGTTTTGTGGTAAGAACATTTAACACGACACCTATGCTCTTCATAAATTTTTAAGTGCACGGTGTTGTATTGTTATAGGTACTCTGTTGTACAGCATATCTCTTTGAACTTACTCATATTGTATAACTGTAACTTTATACCCATCGAACAAGTCCTTATTTCCCCCTTCCCTCATCACCTGCCAGTCACCATTCTATTTGTTGCTTCTGCAAGTTTGACTATTTTTGGTACCTCATATAAGTAAATTCATACATTATTTGTCCTGTGTGTCTGGCATGTTTCGCTTAGCATATGCCTTCCAGGTCCATCCATGTTGTTACACATGGTAGGATTTCCTTCTCTCTTGGAGCTGAATAATATGCCACTGTATTTATGTATTTATTTATTTATGTATTTATTTTCTTTATCCATCCAACCATTGATGGGCATTTAGTTTGTGTTTTTACTTTGGCCATTATAAATAATGCTGCTGTGAATATGGGAATGAAGATACCTCCCTGATTTCAATGTTTTCAGGCATATACCCAGACATCCAGACATGGATTGCTGAATCATGTGGTAGATCTATTTTAAATTTTTTGAGGAATCTCTATACTGTTTTCCATAGCAGCTGCAGCATTTTACATCCCTACTAATGGCACATAAGAGTTCTGGTTTCTCCAAAATCTTGGCAATACTTATTTTTTGTTTGTTTGTTGGTAGCTATTCTAATTGGTATGAGGTGATATCTCATTGTGGTTTTGATTTGCGTTTCCCTGATGATGAGTGATGTTGAACACCTTTCCATGTACCTGTTGACCATTCTTATGTCTTTTTTGGAGAAATGTCTATTAAATGTTTTTCTTATTTTCTATTTGGGCTATTATTTTTTCTTTTCTTCCTTCCTTCCTCCCTTCCTCCCTTCTTTTCTTTTCTTTCTTCTCTTTTTCTTTTTTTGCTATTGAGTAGTGGGAATTCCTTATGTATTTTGAAAATTAATCCTTTGTCAGATATTTGGCTTGCAATTATTTCTCCCATTCCAAGGTTGCTTTTCACTCTGTTGTTTCCTTTGCAGTGCAAAAGTTTTATAGTTTGATATAGTCCCACTTGTCTATTTTTGCTTTTGTTGCCTGTGCTTTTGGTGTCATATCCAAAAAATACTTGCCAAAACGAATGTTATGAAGCTCTTCTCCTGTGTGTTGTTATTTTTTTTTCTGGGACTTTTATAGTTTCAGGTCATACACTTAAGTCTTTAATCCCTTTTGAGTTGAATTTTATGTATGCTGTAAGAGAGGGGTTTGATTTCTTTCTCTTGTATGGATATCCAATTTTCCCAATACAACTTGTTGAAGAACCTATTCTTTCCCCATTGTGTATTCTTGGCACTCTTGTCAAAAATCAGTTGAGCCTATATGTGTGGGTTTATTTCTGGATCTCTGTTTTGTTCTATCAGTCTTTATGCCAGTACCAGACTGCTTTAATTACTGTAGTTCTGTAATATATTTTGAAATTAGGAACTGTGATACTTCTAGCTTTGTCTTTTTCTTCTCAAGATTACTTGATTTCTCAAGATTACTTGATTTCGTGGTTTTCTATATGAACTTTAGGATTATTTCTTCTATTTCTGTAAAAACAATGCCATTGGGTCTTTGACAAGAATAGTATTTAATCTGTAGATTACTCTTTCACAGAGTATGGACATTTTAATAATATTTTAATAGAGAATTAAGGTAAAGATCATAATGGTCAGCAAATATTGCCTTCGTTCTCGTGTATGCCTTGGCCCCTTTGCAACAAGGCAAGGCACTGTGACCAATACTAGTGAATGACATGTATGTGGAAGTGATAAATTTATCACTTTTGGACTGAGGGAGTAAAGGCCCATATGCAGTTTTTCATGATTTTGTGGCATGATTCCGTGGCATGATTTTACAACAATCAAGCAGGCCCATGTTCTGAATATCTACAAGAATGATGCGAGTTTCCATCAATTTGGATCTCTGAGTAGCTGTGTGGAGCAGAGTCCCTGCTGACTGTGAAAGAGACATAAAGTATGAGCAAGACATAAGCTCCTGGCATATTAAGTTACTGAAATTTTGGGCTCAGTTTGTGACTTGCATAATGGAGCTTCTCCTGACTAATACGACTGCCAAGCAAGTAGTGAGCACTTCCCTCAAGTGGCTCAAAATGATGCTGCTAAATAGCAGGGCTATGGTGGGAGTTTGTACTGAGTGTGGTTAGAAAAAAAAAATGGGGGGGAAGACCTGTGTCACAAGGGAGGTAACATTGATCCTAGATCTTGATGAAGATGTGGGCATATTTTAGGCAAAGAAGGCAGGCGAGGATTCTAAGCAAAGGCAAAGAGGTGGGAAAGGGTTTTCTGTATTTGATAAGTTAAGGCTTAATTCATTTATTCATTTATTCTTTCATTTAGCTCTATTGTTGATACTGGTCATTAGTTGATGCATAAATTTCATGGGTGATTTGGTAGGATGGACTGCAAAATGATTTAGGATCAGGTTGGGAAGGGCTTTGTTTCTCTTGCTAACTTGGAAGTTTAATTTAAGGAGAATTTGAAATAACCTTCACAACCTTAAAATATAAGTTTTTTTATTTGATAAAAGGAGATAGACTTGATTATTGTACTCATTTATGTATGTTAGGAACCTGGGGATTTGATATACTTTTTGTTTAGGTTCAATTAAACTCAAATCAATGGTGGAGCTTATAAACAATTTAGGATTATGTACTGCTTCTCCCATTTACCTGTCACCCTATCTGCAACGTCCTCATGTTCCTATCTCAAAAAAAAAAAAAAAAAAAAAGTGAAAAAAAAAAAAAAAACCCTGAAGTTATTTTAGGGATCCACAGTGAGAATGGGGGTGGAGAAGTATGGCTATAGAGGAGCTAACACCCTCCAAACATATTGTTTGATTTAATTCAGTCAGTTGTTTTATTTTTTGTCCATGGACTCATCCCATTCACCCCAGCCTAAGACAACTCCAGTTTCATCCTTTAGAATTTGTTTCCTGACTCACATCCTTTCACTTTCTTAGCACCCCTTCACTTCCCTCCTTTGCAGAGAGATCTTGGGCAGATGATATCTTTTAAGTACAAATCTACCCTTCATCCAAAAATATGTTGGCATTTGAAGAAGAAGGAGATGGTAATATTTGGTAGTCATGTAAAAAGGTCATACTGTATGATTAAAGATTTGTGATATAGAAACAATGTGGGTGAATCAAAAAACTGACATTTTATAATAAAGAATGAATTTTATTTTCCCTAAAATATAACTTCATTTAATCAGAATTTATTGATTGGAATCACAAACGAGATATTTCTAAAATATTAGGAAATATATTTTTACCTGGAATTAAATATAGTATTGGGTTTTTACTAGTCCAAAAAGATGAGTAATTATTACTCCACATGAACTCTACAGGAAGTGGCATGTAAATTATATTATCATTTCTGTCCTCATAAACTGGGCAGAGTATATGATTAGGAGCACCAGAGTACTAATAACGCCACCTTCTTGGGTTTACCTGGATGCGGAAAGACATTTAAATTGCCTTCCTGTAGCTTCAGAGACCCCACAGGCTCAGCTTTCTCAAGTGTTGTCATTAGTCTACAGCAGGGAAAGATCACGAATGGCCTGGCATAACCCATTTTCACCACAAGAAAAAAAAAAAACTCAAATCATAAATTCTGATAATTAGAGATTAACATTATCATTTTATATTTGGAGAAAAGCACAAGTTTAGTCTATTTAAGTTTTTTTAAAGAGAATTATGCAGAAAGTATTAAATAGCCACAGATTTAAACATTTTTACCAATGATTTTATTGTTGTTATTAAAGTGACACAGAGAGGGGCATCTAACTAACCATTCTCGATACATTTCATTCTCTAAGCTGCTTTGAGAAAATATTTTTCAGTTGGCTTCATTGGTAAAGCTGACCAGAAGACAATATGGGATAAACTGTTTTTATACTAGATATTATGACGTAATCTAGGAAACCGTAGCAGAGAGAATATTGGCTTAGTCTCCTCATAGTTCAGCTCTTTCTATGTAAATGCCCAATCAGGTGCTCATAAAAACTGGAATTATGACCTTCATTTTCTGGGGCTTGAAGTTAGAGCAAAAGTGTTCCATCAATAAAATCTTCAATGGTTTTTCGATCCTCATAATATCACCGAGCAATTCTCTCCCTGAGTTGAGATAATAGCAGCAATTAGGCAGCTTTTATTTCTCAACCCCTTTTAACTTTTGCTGTCTTATAAATGAACACACTGCATATATACGTAGCCACTATAGAGAGGATGCTGGCTAGTGTCAGAAGCAGGGAAAAACAATTAGCCCATTCATGAATTATCCTTTATTCTTCACTTTAGCCCCAAAGGTTAAATGTGAATGTGCTTAGTTGCCTCACTTTCTATTTTGATCACATGTGAACGCTTTGGTGGAGTAAGAAAAGTAAGATTTGTGAAAATCAAACACTTGCATTTATGAATGGTCACTAATGGCATGTAATTAAAGTAATTACAGGAAGGCAAACAGACAATTAACTTGTTGGAAGTGTCAAGGAAGGGCAGTAACAGAGTTTAAAGTTCTTGTCTGTCTGGTTCATCTTTAAGTCCCACAAATATCATAAGGAAAGAGTGATGCTAACCAGAAAGGTCAGGCTACTATTAGACCTTTCTAAAGCAACTGTGGAGTCTGAAGGGCAAAGCAAAAGGCCAAGGACGAAAAGCTGGGGTAGTGTGGGATTGAAGGAAGGGGACTAGGACCAAAACCAGGCTTCATGGATGATGGCTGCTTTATCAGAGCTCTGATGGGGATTAACTACAGTAGATGGCAAACAAAAAATGATGAACATAGGGGCGCCTGGGTGGCTCAGTGGGTTAAAGCCTCTGCCTTCGGCTCAGGTCATGATCTCAGGGTCCTGGGATCGAGCCCCACATCGGGCTCTCTGCTCAGCAGGGAACCTGGCTCCCCCCCCCCCCCCCCCCGCCTGCCTCTCTGCCTACTTGTGATCTCTCTCTGCTCTCTCTCTGTGTCAAATAAATAAATAAAATCTTTAAAAAAAAAAAAATGATGAACATGTCTTTCCTTTCCATCAGTCCGTGTGCCTCAAAGTAGGAATCACATTCGTCACCCCGATTGGCCTTGGTCTAAAAGTCCTTTTATGTGTATATTAATCTCATATTACCAAGTGTGTTGTAAGCTCTCAGGGAACAAAACTTTCATTATAGGAATCTTCCATGTGTTTTACTATGCTCAGTAAACTGAGTGGCATTGGATGAGCAGGATGGTCCTGAATTATCCATCCATCATCCCCCTCCAACTTTAGTGAGGGGCAGGCATGATGTGCTAAGTTCCGAGAACTCCATCTCAGTTATAGAGATAGACCTTTTATGGAATCTATACACAGCCACTGACACCCGAGCACTCCACTAATACTAATAAATGTGTGTATACCAATTAGCTTTTAAGCACCACACACTTTATTCTTATCTGATCAGAACAACTCTACCAGGTTGTCTTACCAGGGGTCGAGGAAATCTGATTTTTATTATGTCTGTGTAAAATAAGTTCAAATTTTAGAGAAGTGACTTGGAAACCAACCTTTGGGATGAGTAAATTGGAATTGGAGCTCCTCTATTATTAATCAAATGTTGGCATATACTAGCTCCAGGGGCCATTTGCAGTAATAAGAATGCAGGGTTAAGAAGAGGGCCCCCTGCTCCCTAAACGAAAATACACATCTAAAGACAAATGCAAATGTTTTACAATTCTGTGAAATTATATATTGCAGCATTTTAAAAATTCACTTATGTTCTCATCCTTGTTATTTCACTTCCCATGTTCTTTGTTACTTCTTACCAAAAGGAAAGCAATGCTTTCAAAGTAGCTTCCTTAACTCCGTCTCCCCCATCTCCAATGTGGTTGACATACTGCTGTGTGATGGGTACTTCCTATCTAATGTGGAACTCTGATCACACTACTGTCCCACTCAAACACCTTCAGTGGCTCTCTGGATCTATGTGACACAGTCCAATACCTTATCCTGACAGTCTCAAGTACCCACAAGCTGGACCCAACTTGCTGATTGTAACTGATCCCTGACTACTCCCCTTCAGACATCCTGTATTTCCATTATAGCCATTTTCATGTATCCTATACATTTGTTGAGCTGTCTCATCTCCATTTCCTGGCTTATGCTATCCCAGCTGTTTTTCCACACTGAAATTCTGCTTTACTTCAAGATCTACCTCACATGTCACACTAATGGCACATCCTTATCTAATTTCTCTCCTGCCTTCCACTTCTGCTGGAACTCCCAAGGTTACCTGTACCATTCTTTCTTTCTTTCATTCATTCATTCATTCATTCATTCATTCATTCATTCATTCATTTATAGATCCAACTCATTTCAGTAATAACAGTTAACAGTCTGTGGTGATGCACTTTATCGTACTCCTCATTGTACCTTCATAATGAAAACATAATAACTTAAATAAACTTAACTTCCCCCAATCCTACTAACTCCTTTCACCTAGTGAACTCCTACTTAACTATGAAGACCCAGTTTGAATATCACCTCTTGCAAAAAGTTCTTAAAACTTCACGGCTGGGTTAAGTGCACCTTTGTGTTTTCTCATTGCCTTTTGTTCTTACTTTCATCTTGAGTCTATATCATCATAATGAAACTTCTTAATTATAGAGCTGTCTCTACCATTAGGACTCAAAATCCACCCGCCCCCAAGGAATTATATAGGATTAAATTCCCTAAGCTTCTGAGAATCATAGCTGCCATATTATAGATGCTTAGTACATTCTGAAAGACTTTTTTAAGGGCTCAAATCCATGACACTTTCCTGATAAGCCTGGAGATTGTGGATGAGGGCAGTTGAGATAAGATTAGAGAGCCCTTTTTGAGATGAGCAGCCGTAAAACACTTCCAATTTTCAGGTTCTAAAATTATATTCAGCCTGGGCTTTGTCATCTTGAAATTCACAGCCACCCCCATTTACAGCTACAAAGTAGCTCTGTACTTAAGTACATGAAGAGGGTAAGTACCTTTGGCAGATTTGGAGGAGTTTGGGTGGATTCTAGAGAGTAGTGAATGTTTTAAACCCTTAAGCTTTTTTAGACACCTGAGCTCCAATTATTTGCACTGGGACATTTCCTGTAGTTCTTCTTCTTGAACCAGACTTGACTGTTTCCAAGAATTTGAGATTGATGGGTAAAAGCCTGTTTTAACTCATGACCACTGCAGTTTCCAAAGTCAGGCCATTGCCAACCCCAGTCACCTCCAACTTGCAAATCTACTCTCCATTATGGACTATGTCTGCAGCGCTCTGACCAGGGGAACAAAGTGATATGGCTTAGTCTATAATCAGTGTAGACTGTTTCCCTCTACATGATAAACACAAGGGAAGAACATAGGTACGTGCTGTGTATAGTTCAGCCCTGCCTGTTGAAGAGGCTGTAGCTCTATGTGTACAAAATTACGTTTAAAAGAAAATAAAACAGAGTAAGGCTAAAATAGGAGTCCTGAGGAAGTGTAGAGTGGAGGCGTGACCTGTCAGGTTTTATTAATTAGAAGAAGCTTCCTAGAAGATGTCATTTATTCTGAGCAAAAGTATCTGAGAAAGGAGGGCAACCATTTCAGGCCACAGCATGCAACATGACATAATGAGACTTGGACAGAGTCAAGCAAGACATGCAAGAAAGCAGGCAGATCCTTTGACGAGGACAAGGATTCTGGGTAGGTAAATCATACATGATTAAACCTCGGAGAGTGGGGAGGGAGATATTTAATAAGTGATAAGTCTAGAATTTAGATTAAAGATATGACTTGACATGATGACAAAGGGAGCCATTATAAATTACTGAGTGACAGAGGAGAAATAGAAAATATTTTCGAGGAAGACTGTTTTAAAACTTTTATATTAAAGGTATTAGAGAGGAAAGATCTAAAACTTGGGTACTGTAAAGGAGTTTGACACATTAAATGCATGAGTTGATGAGGTCTTAGACCAGGGATGACAAGCCATAGTACCTGTTCTCTAACAGGTATCCCTATTCAAAAGCAGAATGCTTTCAGAATGGCACCAGAATCCTTCTCAGCATAGCCCTCTGGGAAACCTCTACCAAACAATTTGAGTTGGCAAGCTAGATGATAGCTAAATGCTGTTCCTATTTTAGACTATGGTGTAACATGTGGAAATGATATAATAAGGGCCATTATGTAGAAGTCATGTGTAGGATATGCTGACAGAATGACATAGACATAGAGGAGGAGGAAAAATGAAGAATAGAAAATGACTGAAAATATAGAAATCTAAGGGACTCCAAAGAGTTGTTACAAGAATGTAACAGAGAAACAAGGGAGGAATTCTTGGTTTGATAAGAAAATGTGTTATTTATTAATCTATTAGGCTTAGCTCCATGTGATTGTAATTAACTAGATAGAAATGCCTTAGAGAAAGGATGAAATATAATATTGGGGTTGATAACTTTATTCACTCAACACTTGAAGTAAATATATTTTGAGCAATTACTCTGTACTAGATACTTTTTTGGGTGTTTGGGATACATCAGTGAATAAGCCTGGGGCATAAATTCAAACAATGAGGGGAGACAGACAACCACCAGTAGATAGAATAAATAATCACCTAGTCCATTAGAAGATAAGTACCATAAAAGAAAAGTGTATAACATCATAATAATGATCAGGAATTCAGGGGGCATGGAGGGAATTAAGAGTCATTCATTTATGGATCCTCACCATTTGACCTACTGCCAGATTATTCACTAAGTTAACTCCATACAACTTAAGAAATACTAACAATAAATTTTCTTACCTCTGATCATGGAGACTGGCTAGCTATTGACCCTGCAGTCTACAGAGATATATGTTAGGAATTTTCAGGAGATCAGAGATTGATCATCTTGAATCTTATACTCATCTTGTTACCTTCTGGCAAAGAAAAGGAAAGTGTAGGTAACTTCCAGTGATTGAGTAGTATGGAACATTTAGCTTATTGGATTCTTCATGTTGCTTGCTTTGATAGATTTATACTGCAAAGGATGATGAGGGGAGATTGCCTGATTTTGCCCCTTCAGGACACTAGAGTCTAAAATGCAGTAGTTAAGTATAGTCTATTCAAATCTCTATTGATTAACAACACCTGGAGGAGATTTTTAGTCAAGGGTGTTTTGAAGACCATGAAAGGATTTGTTGAGGGATTAAAGCTATTCTCTGGAATGGGAACCATAGGGATTTTACCATTCAGTTATCATCAGACCACCTTTACTATAGAATGACCAGAAATATCATTCGCTTGTGTTCAGATTTCCATCTTCATGCCCTTCTCAGCAAGGATTTGTTAAGATCTCTCAACTTTCATGGCATAAGAATGGTATCTGTGCTGGCTCACTTTCAACTCTCTTCTCTCATTATTCCTCTTGGTTGGAGCCTCTTTGGTTTGCTGCAAATGCCCTGTCTTGTTTCTTTCATACAGAAGTGTGGGTTTCTGGTTTCAGGGTTCTTATTGGTGGTTCTTGGGCTTCCTGTCTGCAAAAGCTTAACATTCACTTTGCATTAAACTTTTGCAGAGATTTTTGTTCAGCTCACCAAAATTCTGGCTGCCTGCTTTACATGTTAGCCTTGTAATGGTGTCTTTGGTCTATTTGCTTGGCCCTGGAAATCTTTTCATGCAGGAGGGCTCCCTTCTCTTTCCATTCTTTTTGGCACAATTGGCATTTTTTTTTCTGCATTTTATAGTATTCTAAACATACTCTGGCAGCAGGAAGGGTATTTTCAGTCTCTCTTTGGCAGTAGGAGTTATCTTATGCCTGGCACCAAGCTGAAAACCTTCCCCGTTGGGTAGTGCTTTGACATTGTCTCAGCAGTAACAATGTAGAGGTACTTCCTGTGTAACATCATTAAATATCCCTTCTCCATCAACAACCCTTTAGAGACATTTCCTGTGTAGCACTATTGAAATTTCTACCCATAAGTGGCAATGCAGGAGTACTTCTGTGGTACTTTGGGGACACATCCTGTGTAACATTCTTACAGTCCTTGCACCAAGAGGAGTAGTTTCAGGGATACTTTTGGTTTTGATTAAATATTCTGTTGCAGTGGCCACACAGCAACTCAGGACCCTTTTTTTGTTGTTGTTAAATTTCATTTCCAAGATTGTTGGAGTTCTTTACAAGCATATAAAATACTACTACCATTTAGCTGATGAATCTAGTATTTTATTCCCTTGTCAGAGTCCCTGAAGACATGAGTACCCAGGCATGGAAATGATGGGATCCAATCAGGCTTAAGGTCCCAAGAAACCTCTGAATTCATAATAGCATTCAAGAAAGAAGCAAAACCTGTACTATTCATATCTTGAGTATTTTTTTATTATGTTCCTTATTCCCTAACAATAAACAATAAATAAAAAAATAAAAATACGGTCCAAACCCTATCATTGCCAAGAGAGTAGTCAATTTAAAGAGCAGTTTCAAATTGTACAGTTGTGGAGATGCGAGAAGAGAATGCTATGCAATTTCCTGTAAGATAAACCCCAACTCTGATTTGAAAAGTTGTTTATTAAGCCTTTTCCATTTATTCTTCAAAGGTTACAAAGATGGTTATAGCATATCACACTGGACAAACATATCTTAAATAATATGAACATAATATGAATGATATGAATATTCAATCTTGAGAACACTTCAAATTGGAATTTGTGTAGATGTGGCTTTCATGATACAGAGGACATAGATTTACCATGGTGTCAGATGACATAAATGCCACATCTGTATCACCGTGACTAAACTGAATGTGATTATGTGGTCAAAATCTGAGTCACTGACCTGCAAAACAGGGAGATCAGTATTTCTAGGTCTACATTAGAGTAATGGGTCACATTGAATGAAACAAACCAACGTTTTTGGGTTCGCATCCATGTTTCTCAGAGTATCAAGCATGAAGATGTGGTTAATACCTTGGAAGAAGGAATAAACAGAGAGACATAACTCCCACCCCTTAAAAAAAATGAAGGTCACTAGAAACAGGTACATAATCCAATATTTTGCAAAACAAACAAAATACTCTGCTTTAATTATAATTAAATATACACCAAAGGAGAGTATACAATATTTTACTCTAAGAGAGTTTGGTCAGGATCAGTTATGTTATATGTCTAGATTTCTAGAATGTTGCTGTTAAGTTGGGTTAGCCTTCCTGCTGTCCAGAACTTGTGACATGAGGAGAGAAAGCAGAAAACCCAAGTAAGCTAGTTGGTAAATCTTTCATGGGAGTGGCAGATAAGCATAGCACTGAGCTACAGGGGCATGGCAGTCGGTCCATGCCATATTTCATATGGCCAAGAGATGTGGCATTGCTCTCTGCCACGCACCCAACTTTGTGCGCTTTATTATCAATCACAGTTAACATGCTAGGAGAAGACAATACTGTTTCCCAAAAAGATCCAGAAGTCCACAGGGCCAGAGATACTGTTTATTGCAAGTCCACATTATTGGACTGTTTATGTAGATTATGAAAGGACAAGGTGGCCAAATAGCTGCTTTGTCATGAGGTGAATTAGGGCAGTAGAGCTAGGTAGGAGGGAGGTAGTTAGGAGAAACATCCAAAATATCTAATAAAAGCCCAAGTCTACTGAAGTCCACAGTTAGAGCTACTGAGAAAGTGGGATTGTTGTTAGTGATGGGACATAAGAACTCATTTTTAGTTAAAACATGAAAAAGGTATGCAAGGCAGAATTGCAAAAAATATCAGACTATGAAAAGGACAGCTGCAGTCAATGTTCCTGCTAATATTTTCCATCCGTGTACTAAGTGAATTTGTAATGTGCAACTTATGTCAGGAAAATAAACAGATGTGCACCATAAGCAGGAACAACAATGAACGAGGTTACATAGATTTTACAAAGATAGGACTTTTGATGTTGATTCTGCCAGTGAGAGGGTATTATAGAGAAAGATCTCCCATTTGTAACGTCGTCTTCTATTAAGGAAGATGAAGATGTTGATATTCCCCAACAACCCAAAATGTTTTGAGCTCTTTTTAGTGGATCTGTGCCAACTTGGAAACACCCTATCACCCATTCCCATTGTGTAGGTTGCCAGACAGCTGGATATGCATCACAATGAAGAAAACAGGCCTACCAAAGAATCACATCTGTCCTCTTGCCTCATATGCCCCCCAATGAAACCAGTTTTTCCACCTGGCATAAGATATGGGAGGGTTCAATTATATTTTAATGAATTCTTGATGTTAGAAAACTCTCTATAAGTCTGTACATTTTTATAGGGAGAAGAATTTAGAAAAGTAATCAATGGCACTAATGCTACATCTATACTCCCATTGACTATGAAAGTATTGCATGGCTTAAAAAGTCCTTCATAATTTGTCCCTTATACTTATAATCTTTATTAGTCCTACCACTCCCTAAACATCCTACAGTGAAGCCGTATTTCCAGTCTGATATTTCCATAATACATTAAAAAAAAAAAAAACAAGTATTCATTGGGGAACTACTATATAGCGGCTTGGATGCTATTTTTACAGCGGGCTCTGCCCTCAAGAAAGAGTAGTTATTTTACTACTTGCCTAATGGGCAAGTAGTAAAATAAACAGATACCGAAATCAGTGTGACATTTTTATACAAGTAACACATTAATACATTTTCTTTGTAAAGACGGTCAAACTATATAAATACATACAGTCAAAATGAAAGTGCCTTGATTAGTCAAGACTTTCAGTTCCAAGTAAAAGACATCCAATCAAATTAAGAAAAGTGAATTTATGATTCATATACCTAGGAGATTCAGAGATGGGCTGATTTTTAAGGCATAACCATTCAATAGACAACTAGATTCAAAGACCCAAATGACTGGCCTCTCTCCCTTCTTTCTTTTCCTCTCTTCTCTCACTTTCTCCTAGTCCTAGAAGCTAGGGATTGGTAACATGGCATCAGACAGCTAGAGATTAATCATAGTCATACTGGTGGTGGCCCGAGAAAAAAGAGAATGCTTTCTTTTCCCAATGTCACGTCCCTATTTAAATCTCAGGGAAGGGCCCTGATTAGACCTTCCTAAGTCATATGACATCCTAATCCATTCTCAATCCACATTGAGAGAATGTGTATTGTGTTTGGTATCCACATGAGAACCTTAAAGAAGGGGGGAAGACGAGCTCCCTAAAGGAAAGTGGAAGAGATGATTACTAATCAGGTAATATCTATAGATGTCCCTCTCTCTAATCCCACTCTCTCTAAAGGGGTCCCCACTGTAAGAGTTAGTGTTTGTTTTTTCAAGCCCGTGTCCATGCATTTCTAATGTACATACACGTATACATTTATATATACATTTGTGCATATACACGTGCATAGTTATATATGTGTATATGCATATGTGCATCTGCACTCACAAATATATACATCTATGCATATGTGTGTAAGTGTATAGCTTACTTTTTAAAAACATAAATTGGATTATATGTGATATATTATAATTTTCTTTACTTGCATTATATATTGAAGACTTCTCCGTGTCACTAAATGTGGATCTACTTCATTGTTTTGAATGCTAACAAAACATTCCATATGCTTTTTGTGGTAAAATGCAACCATAATAAAGACATAAGACATTTTATCTAATCATCCCCTTATTTTTTGACTATTTAGGTTATTTCTAATTTTAGGTTGCAGTGCTTCAGTGAATAATTTTATACATTTTTCTTTATGCGCACATGCAAGTATTTTTCAGATGTAGTTCTGTAACGATGATTATCTAGTCTGTGTTGCTTATGAAAGTTATTTCAGTCCCAATATTATAAAATATATTATTTTGTATATTCTTCTAATATTTCTCATAATTTTGCTCTTTATATTTTGCTCTTTTTTCATCTGACTTCCAGTGCCTGCTTAGAGGCAGGAATCTATTATCTGTCTCCCTTAGCCCCCACTATTTGTTAGCACTTGCCTCAGTACCATTTATTGAAGAGCTGATCCATTGGTAGCTGATTTGAGAGGCTACCTCTACCAAATACTAAATCTCCAATATGTGTGCACTGTTACTAACCTTTTTCTTCTTTTCTACTGGTCTATTTGTACATCCTTGAATAAGTCATACTATTTTTTTTACTTCTTTTTGTTTCTGTCATTATTATTTTTGTTATACAAGTAATACATCACTTTTTCTTTGCACATGGTTGAAAGAGTACAGAAATATTCAGAGGAAATATAAAAAACTTTTTTCTCCTCATTACTCCTCCTGCCTTCCTCCCAACTGTCAACAGTGGGGAGATATTATTTTGGTTTCTCTATGTGTTTCCATATATACATGAATGTGTGTGTGTGTGTGTGTGTGTGTGTGTATACTGTATATGTATGTATATATACATCTATATACATGAAGTATATATATACTGTATATGTATCTATATACAGATATATAGACATATCTGTTATGTTCTTTTTACTACTATAAGTAGGATCATGCTATACATATGACTTCAACTTGCTTTTGTCACTTTACACTCTTGGAGATATTTTCAGGTCCGTGCATAGTCAGATCCTTTTTTTTTTTTTTTAAACAACTACATGGGATTCCATAGTATGTATATACTGTGAGATATTTATCTACTCTTCATTTTCTGAAGACACTGTTTTAGTTAATGTAGCTTTCTAGTATTTAGACATGGAGGGCTATAGTAGGTACTTTTATTCAAGGATCAGAGAAGAAAGCCTGAAACCAGAGGAGGAGACAGAGGTAGAGAGGAAGGAAGACAGCCACAGCAAAAGGACTAATGTGCAGACAGTCTGAGCATGGAAAAGCATGGCCTAAAAGAAAGTCTAGAAGACTGTTGTGACTAGAGCATAGTATGTGGAGTAGGGGAGGAAGTGAGATGAAGACAGAGAGATAGATAGCAGTCAGATCCTTACAATTCTATAGGCTATTTAAAAGAATTAATATGGTACCCTAAAGCAGTAGAAATCATTTTAAGATATTCAGCAGAGAAGTGAAATTCTGTAGTGGGTTGAATTGTGGCTCCCAAACATATATATCCAAGTCCTAACCCCACATACATATGAATGTGACCTTATTTGGAAAAAAAGCTCATTGCACATATAAGTAAGGATCTAAGATGAGACCATCCTGGATTACTCGGGTGGGCCCTAAACCCAGTGATAAATGTCCTTCAGAGAAGAGGAAAACACAGGGGAGGAGACCAGAATTAGAAGTAGAATGGAGTTATGTTTGGACAAGCCGAGGAACACTTGGAGCCATTGGAATCTCAAGAGACAAGAAAAGATTCTCCCCTTGAATCTTTGGAGGGAGCATGGCCCTGCCAACAACTTGATTTTAGACTTCTAGTTTCCAGAAGTGAGAGAATAAACTTCTGTTATTTTAAGCCACCGAGTTCATGGTACTTTGTTGTGACAGCCTTAGGAAATTGATATGCCTCAGTTCCTTTATCCTTTTATTTATTTGCTCCAATATTCAACAAATGCCTATTGAAAGCATTCACTATATAACAAACCTGTTCAAAGTCCTGGGGATAGAGCAATGGATAAGGAAACACACAAAAAGGTCCCTGCATTTGTAAGCTTATATTTCTTCACAACACATCACCTATCAATGTGGGACCCTTGGGGTTTACAGTCTTTAATGCTTCTCTTGTTTTGCATTTTTATCAGTTTCCATGTTGGGTGGATTTTACCTGCAGTTTCCCCACTGTGAGTTTTTATGTCACTGGGCCTTGGCATATGCTGATAAAATTTCTTTCTTCCAACTGTTTGGTAGCAGCTTAAATAATTCATCAGTTTCTATGAAGCTTCCCTAATTGTCTTTAGTAAGTTTTTCTTGCCTCTAACAGCAGGTATCACAGTATGTTATAATTATTTACCCACTTTACTTTCTCAGTAGTCTTTGAGCTCCTTAAGAGTAAGGACTATTTTTGTTTTCATGTTTATATTCCCAGGGCCTGTTATAATCCATGCACATAATGACTGCCCAATATTTATTAAGTGTATAAAAATCTATGCATAGAAGAAATGATTGATAAATTAGAGGGTTTTGTTTTTGTTTTTAAAGATTTTATTTATTTGACAGAAGAGAGACACAGTGAGAGAGGGAACACAAGCAGGGGGAGTGGGAGAGGAAGAAGCAGGCCTCCCCCAGAGCAGGGAGCACACCATGCAGCCCAGGACCCTGGGATCATGTCCCGAACCCCGAGCGCCGAAGGCAGACGACAACTGAGCCACCCAGTGACCCAAATTAGAGTTTATTAAATTAAAAATGTCTGTTCTCTAAAAGACACTTAAAAAATTGGGAAGACAAATCACAAACTAGTAAAGTGATATTTGTAAAAAATACGATTGACAAGGGATTAATATTTAAAGTCTATAAAATACTCCACCACACAAATAAGGAAAATACAAATGACAAATTTAAAAATAGATTTAAGAAACCTCAATATGCATTTAAGAAAAGAATAAGTGTATTTGGTCCATAAACACATAAAGATATGCTCAATCTAAATAGTAATCAGAAAAGGCAAATTTGCAATTTCCCCCTTTCAACTGGAGGGAAAAAATCTGAGAAATCCAATAAAATTAAGTCCTAGAGATAATAAGGTTCATTGAAGTCTCTTTACAATCGCAAGTATAAATGTAAACTGAAGCAACTGCTTTGGAAATAACTTGACATTATTTCATAAAGTTGAGATAATAAAATCACATACCCTATGATCTAGAAGTTATACATACATACAGACATGCACGTAGGCATACATACGTATAAGAAGAAACATTTGCACAAATGCACCATTAAAAGGCATATACAATAATTTTTCAGCAGTTAAATGACAAAATGTCCTCACCCTAATAACACCTCTTTTTCTTAAATAGTACCACAAGTAGAAACAACCAGGATGTCTTTGACAAGAGGCTCACCAGAGCCTGGATAGATAAATTGTGATGTATTTTCACAGTAGAATATTATATGACAATAAGGAAAAAAAAAAGCCTGAGTTATGGACAACAGAGATGACTCTGAGTAACATAATGTGGAGTGAAGAAAAACAAGTCCAAGAGACTGCATGATACACCATCATAAAACTAAAAAATAGGTAGAATTAAGCAATAAATCATTTATAAGTACATGCATATATATGTGTGATTTCAAAACTATATTCTTTAAAAAGTAAGGAAGTTATAAGCATAAAATCCAAGGTATTGTTTACTTCTTAGGGGAGGCAAGTAGTGGTGAGATGCTTATTACTAGATGTAAGTGAATGGTAATGTTTTTAGCTATTGAATGGGTGGTGAGCTTATACTTTAAGTTGAGATAAGATAAGAGAGAGCCATGCAGAGGACAGTAATACCTTGTAAATGAGGACTAGGGTTCATCTAATTAGGTCTGTCCATTTGAGATTTTATATATATGTATATATGCATGTATATGTGGGTGTATACACACATATGTCCATACATATGCTTACATATAGGTATATGTACATATATAAATACGTAAATATATGTGATTTCACTTTAAAATGAGCTTAGTTATTAATTTATGCCAAAGAAATCTCAGAAATCTCATTCTGTGTAATTCATTTTTTCTTTGGTCAGGGCTCTAATTTTCCTCATTCATGTAGCAGTGATTTGACCCTCTCTGGAGCAGAGAGCAGTTTAAAAAAGTAAACCCACTGGTTGAATTAACTCATAAGTTCTTAACTCATAAGAATTAACTCATAACTCATAGGTTCTGCTTCTTTCTGTTATAATTAGCTATTACTTTGTAAAATGGGAGGTCTTGATCACAAGTGCTGGATATTAAGCTTCAAAGTTTTAGAATCTGTCATGAAATACAAGATGTGGAAATTCAAGAACATGATGATTTTCTAATTAGTGTTTATGACTGTGGTAAATGCAGGTCATCTTAATGTAAGAAAGCACATGAGTAACTTTGGCCACAGAAGCATAAGAAGATCCAAATTAGAAATGTCCAATTTAAATGCTATTCCATGAAGTTACCCAGAATGAAAGAAAAAAAATCCAAATTAGACTGAAAACCAGATAAATCTAAACTTGACTTAAGTTAGGATAGAGGATAAAAACCAGAGATGTCTTCCATAAGGTCCCACTGAGCTATAGTACCGAAATATAGAATTGCCTGTCCAATTCCTGGCAAAGGGAGCAAAAATAAAACTGCAATTAATACTTAAAAAGCTCTCTCCCACATGTGGTCCACAGGGGAGGGAAGTACACGTTTCTGAGGCCAATGCACAAAGTGCTTGTCCCAGCTCCCTGAACATTTGATCTTTAGCCAGGACCTTAAATTGTGTGTATTTTTTACACAGCCCTTTCTGTATTTTTATACCTTTCCAAGCAATATATAAAGACGTTTTGAAATACAACCTGAGAACCCGAATGTGGCTTTGTCTCTTTAACCATTTTTAAGACTCTAAAATACTGATTTCAAGTGAATTTTAAGAATATACTCAGATAATGAGATTTGGAATACTGTATTCTGTATTCACATAAATTTTTGTAGATAGCTTTCAAGGCCTAGGCACTAGGGGTTTTATGGTGAAAATGCTGACATCACTTTACCTGGTGTCCCTTGAGTGGAAGAGCACAGTGTTACCAAGAGTTCACGATGACCCTTTAAAAGAAAGAAGGAATCCACATTTTGCATATATTTTTGGTGGTTGTCTTGCTCCCAACTTTGGTTTAGTTATTTGCCAAGTAAGTTTCTTTTTGTCCTTAGGGTATCAAATTCCTCCATATCCATTACCAAGGTCCTCTGAGCAGGGGGGACAAGAAAAGAAACTAAGCTTCCTTCTGTATCCATCCAAAAGGCTAAACTTGGAAAGAAACACTTGGATTTCAAATTAAAAAGAAAAGAAAATTGGCTGAGGAATAGGAATTGAGTTAGTGTAAGAATCAACCACCATAATCAAGATTCTTCAAACGTCTACTGAGGTCCAGTTCCTCATAAGGGGTTCCCATCCCTTGGGTTCAGCATTCTGTAACAGAGGGGTGGTGGACACATCAACAAAAGGCATAGGTGATCAACAGCCCATTCTCCAAGTGTCCCATTCTCAGAGTTTGGTACTTTCATGGGGAAAATGATGCCTCCTGAAAGAATACATCTGCCAGAGAAATGCACTATGTGAGATTTTGTCGGCAACTTTCACCCCTAGATCTTTTCATCTTGTGGTCTTTTTGTTGTTGTTGTTGGCAAGCAAAAACATCATCGGGTCAGACATGGAGGTTTCTCTTTAGAATTGAAAAACTGTATGAGCACAATATCTTAGCTAGAAAATCACCTTACAATGTATTTCCAGCAGATACCAGTGCCGGGCATTGGAGACGGATTAGCCCTATCTTCCCATTCACAGAGATCCTTGAGAGGGAATCAGTAGGTAAACTGAGCAATAGTTGACAGAAAAGGCCTACATATATATGTGAGTTCGTAATTATACTAGCTAACAGTTCTGAGCATTTCCTATTTGCCAAAAACTCCTACTACCTGGTTCATGTGTATCATTTCATTAAAATTTCTTTCTATCCTGGGTGGTAGAAAATACAGTGATCCCATTTAAAGGTGAGGAAATTGAAGTTCAGAGAGACCTAAGTAATTTACCTAAGACCAATTAAGATCTGATCCCAGGTCAGCCTCATCCAAAGTTGATACTCTTAATTATTCTTCAAGTCTGCCTCTCCTAGTCTTTTTGTTTGCAAGTACACTGGAATCCTATGTAAAATTCATGGCAAGGCTGTTGGAAATAGAGGGTGGTTTGCAAAACTTCTACTTGAATAAAATCTGCAATGGAAAATTGGAGCCCCAAACGTATGCAACATGAAGGCTTCAATAAGACAAAGAAAGTCAGCCAAATGGTATTTCATCTATTTCTGGAACATATTCTTCAAAGTCAGTTCCATTCCGAAAAGCAAAGAAGCTGCTGACTTCAAAATGTCTTGAGTACCCAAGTGCTTGCAGGTTCAGGCCTATCTACAGCTGACACCGTGCGCTACCAGTTATTACAGTGGCCTGACGATCTTCCTGGCACCATCTTCTCTACATTTCGCAAATGTCCGTCAAACAGTAAATAGTAGACATTACTATCAATAGCAATAGTGCAGTTTCAATGGTTGTGGCTTTCTATATTCTAGAAATGTAATCTTACACTCTACCTTAAAATTGGATATCGCACATGAACTCCCTCAACCATGCAGAAAGTGAAAATGTATATTATAGAGATAGCTGCTGTCTGTAGAACAGCTGATGAGGAGTCACAAACAGAAGTTTTAAATGCCCCGAAGAAAGCAGCGTTAAAGTCACAAACAGGAGACATGTCAAAAGCCCTTGTCAGCCTTCAAAAGTTTTCACGTTAAGTATTATGCATCTGCAGCATAATTTATTGGTGTATAATTTGAGAAATTTTCAGTATACATGACCAATGAATACGGTAACTTATTTTACATGATAAATGGCTGTTGAAGGATTTGGCAATATGTTATTATAATTTAATATAATTGCATTATTTTTCTCTTTTTTATTTTTTATTTTTCTCTTTTTAAAAAAGTAATTGCATATTTTCCCTATTTTTATTTTTATCCTCAAGATACAATAAAAAAATCTGGAGATTGTATACACACACACACACACGCACACGCACAGAGTAATTGATGAATCATTCTACACATGATAACAGACCTTTGGGATTTTGTAATAATGTTTGATGATTCCTAGTCTTTGATTACCTACCTATTCCCATGCTTTGATTACCATACGAGTATCTCAGGGGAAGAAAATACAATGGACAGTCAATAAAAATACTGAATTTTTTAAAGGGCAATTACACAAGGGACTAAGTTTCTGATGCCTTATCAGTTTTATTTTAAAAATCTGCTCTAGAGATGCCTGGGTGGCTCAGTTGGCTAAGCGTCTTCCTTCGGCTCAGGTCAGGATCACAGGGTCCTGGGTCTGAGACTTTCATCAGGCTCCCTGCCCAGTGGTGAGCCTGCTTTTTCCTCTCCTCCTCCTATTTCTCCCTCTCCCTCTGCTTGCCACTTCTCCTACTTATCTTCTCTCTTTCTGACAAATAAATAAATAAAGCCTTTTAAAAAATCTGTTCTAAATGGGAAATAGAAAATCTGAAAGTCATTCTTATGACCATGCATGATTAAAGAAATTGTATGAATAATCATTCTTGCAACCATCCGTTCAGAGAGATATCAATGTTTCTTACTATACATTATTTTTGAAAAGAAAGGAAAATAAAAGAAGGAAAAAGTGGTTCTCTATTTACTGATGAGTTCTTTTCTCCCTTCAAGCCTGTGTTATGCCTTGGTTGTAAATTGAGACTTACAGAGTTGAGTCTACTTTGTACTGATGCCTAAGAACTTACTTTTCTAACTGAGAATCCAGAGATGGAGGAGCTAGCTGCTGTATTTCAAAGGATTGCTTTTAGTCCTTTTCCCTACAAGCCTCTTTACTATTTATGTTAGAACTCTTATTACTAGGTCTTGTTCATGAATCTGTGAGATCATAAATCAGATGACGTAGAATTTGGAAAAGATGAAAAAAGAAGAGGAAAGGTCCCTAGGACTCTTTTGACCTGTTATCTATTGGCTTCTCTTTTAGACTAGTGTAGTTTATCATTCCCTTCATGAATATTTTAAAAAATAAGGCAAATACAAAGTCGTTTTAAATTCTGAATCACCTTAAAAAATAAGTAAGGTACAGAAGACTGACACATTTTAAAATTCTAAATGTTAACATTAGTCTTATGTCTTATAAGTATCCAATTCTCATAAATTTCTGAGGTGTTTAAAAGGTGCCCTTCATTGCACATAAAAGTATTATTCAGCTTTGTATAGTTTAAAGATCTACCTAATGCTCTTAAAAGGTTAATCAAATTTAATGAGATTGTTAAACTAATCAATATTTCTTTTATAGACACATTTTTCACTTGGTCTCCTAAAGGAAATTCTCCAAAGGAGTTAGAAACAACGTTCACTAGAAAATGGAGTGTAATGAAAACAGTAGGGACTCACTTACCATTTTTTCATTAAACTACTTTTTTTTTAAATTTCTGATTACTGATGTTAATGTATCTTAATGAAACACGAGAGATAATTTATTATACTTTCAGATTCAATATTTCTCTAGCTGGCCAAAGACTAAGCAGTACAGTGATTTTTCATGATCTCCTTGATTAGACCTGAACCATATATAGTTGTCTCTGGAAGTGCTGGTCCTATCTCATCAAGGTCCATCCAACCATTCATCTACTCAATGGATGTAGATACATTTTTAAAAAATGTTTGTTCTTTGTGTGTTTATAAAATCTTCTCCATTATTTCCTTGAAGATTTACCAACACTTTCTAGTGTCCTGAGTGACCTCAGAGCCTACCTCTTGGTTACTCTCTTTTCTGCGAGCTCAAGATCCTCCCTCAATTTAATCTCTACTCTTCTGTTTTTCAGCTCCAGAAACTTATATTTTCATTCTATCTTAGGCACCAGTGATTTGGTCAATAACTTAGATCTCATTATATTTGAAATGGTTCTGATTCACCTCTGATAAGAAGTTCCTACCCTTCACCTAAATTTGATGTTTATCCTTTATATCCTTTCTAGTACTTGAATCCTCATTTTCTTTGTTTGTCCCCTTTTCTCATTGTTTTTCTACTTAGCCTACTAAGTACTAAGTTCTACTTCTGCTTAGCCTGAACTCCCTTTCAGAAAATTCAACATTGGAGTCAGGATAATATAAGGATGCCTCACCTACTTGATCTTCCACCCTCCCACCTTATTGGTCTCTAATCAAGAAGATTATTGGATTCTTTGACTTCTGGGCCACTGAACAGCTGAGAAAGCATTTTTACTGTCTCTCTTCACTTGAGCCATCATGGCTGCATTGCAGTCCCCTTACTCACCACTAGTTTGCATCAACCAAAATCTCAGCAATGATTTTTTTTTTTAAGATTTTATTTATCCATTTGAATGAGAGAGAGAGAGAGGAGAGAGAGAGAGAGAGAACAGCAGGGGGAGCAGCAGGCAGAGGGAGAGGGGAGAAGAAGGCTCACCCAGCAGGAGCCCTATGCAGAACTTGATCCTAGGACCTTGGGATCATGACCTGAGCCAAAGGCAGATGTTTAACTGACTGAGCCACCCGGGTGCCCTCAGCAATGATTTTAAACATTTTCCATTGCCTCACAATTCCACTCTCAGTTCTTTCTCCACAGTTTCAATAGATAAACTCATACATGACACAATTCCCTTAATTTCTTTCTTACGCTTCACGAGTTATTACTCGTTTTCCATCTCTTCCTACCTCATCTATGAGACAGAAGGGTTCCTATTTGTTGCCAGAATTCATCCTTTCTTCTCTTGTGTTGGATTCTATTCTTGCTGCTTCTGTTAATCTCTTGCTCCATAACCCATTCTCTTACTCTGTTTTTTTCCCCATAATTCTTATGCCATCTTCCCCACACCTTAAAAAAAAAAAAAAAAAAAAAAATTAAAGCTTTATTTCAAGCTTGTCACTTCCCCAATATGCCTTGTTTCCTTCCTCCTTGCCTTCAGTGTCAAACAAAATCATTCAGTCATCTTTTTTTTCAGTGATCATTTGCTCTGACCTCACAATCTTGACACCACTATTTATTCCTTTCTGAAATTTCTACTTTCCTGTCATTGTTGTTTTCTGGCTCTCTTTTTTGACTGCCTTTCCCTATTATAAATACACACTCTCTCCCTCAGTAAATTAATGCATTTCTTGGTGGCAAATATCTCCTTAATAGATGATTCTTAAGTATACTTGTATAACCTCAGTCTCTTTACACAGCTCCAGATCTCCATGCCCAACACTTCTTGCCCAACAGTTCTGTGACCAATTCTGTGACAATATTTAGCACCTCAACAAACATATGTAAAGTCAAGCCCACTTTCTACTATAATTAGTATCTTTTAATTCTGTTTAGTAAAGCATCTTACTGCCAGTAAACTATTGCTGAAGACTTGGAATCTTTCTAATCTTCCTTTTTTCTCTCATGCTTCCCTCATTGGCCCCTTTTGGCCCCTAGTCAGTTGTATAGTAGGTTCCACTTCTACAAAATTTAACTCTGTCATTTAGATGTAAATACTACACAGGACCTCAAGGATTCCCATAGGAACCATTGCACAATAAATGTCCTCCCTGATTTTCTATCTCTTTCTCTACTGCTGTCCGATTGTTTTCTTAGACCAGGACTCTGATACCATTAGAACCCTTATAGATTCTCCACTGTCTATATTCCAAAGTGTGGCAATCATTATCTTCATACATTGGTCCATTCTAGTATAACAATCTTACCTCCTACTGCACCACTTTAGTACCATGTGTTTCCATAAAAATAAAATGAATGATCTGATTATAACCTGGATTTATCTTGAGGTTATCATTCCAGATTCCTAAAATTTAACAATGGAGAGGTATATGTATATATCTATATCTAGACAGATAGAGAGATATAGATAGATATAGATATATCCTATGCTTCCCAAAGAAGAAATGCCTCCTTTCTGTCATAGGATTGAGAGTTATATACCAGCCTGAAGCAAAATTGAAAAATAGGTAAATTTGATTTTGGTATATCTCAACCCCTTTCCTCTATTTCTTACCACTCTTGATAAAGACATCAAATTATCAAATCCCTATCTCAAGATTATGAGGCAGAAATCTCTGAATGGGAAAAGGAGGGCCTTTTTGTGACCTCATTTTAGGATGAGGAATCCCAGGAACCTGAATTCTTCTGGATTATAGATATCCAGTGTTATTTAGGAAATAATGATATGGTCAACTACTGCCAATGAAAGTATATTTCTGCTTCCATGTTACCACAATAATGAAAATTGATGGGTATATTTTCACCAAATTTGAAGATGTGGTTATCAGAGACGTACTCAAAATACTTGTTAAAAACTGTGTGAAAGATTTACTTTGGAGGATTGGGGAAACACTGCCAAGAATATATTAAACAGCTACTTGGTGTACAAGAGGCCCTCATGACTGCAGACCGTGAGAGTCATGATGTGGGTAAAGAAGACAGTGGCCTGGAATATGAGCTAATAATTACAAGTTGCAGGGTAGGTGTTCCAGGTAGATTTGTAGTTACATTGCTCCTTACATTGTCACCTATTTGTACCATGGACATGAAATAGCAAACTATTTATTGGTTGGTAGTTAATGATTCTCTTAAGTATTTCAGCGAAGACCAGCTATGAATAATTATATAAATTATTGTTTTTGTCATTTTTTGTGTACTTACAGTGCCCCTTGCTCATCACTTTCTGCGCATCGTTTTAATTTAGGCCCTAAAACAATTTCATAACATATTGTCTATTACTTCTTTCACATGAGGAGATGGAAAGTCATTGTCTTAGTCCATTTAGACTGCTATAACAAAAACCCACAACAACAGAAATTTACTTACAGTCCTGGAGACTGGGACGTCCAAGATCAAGGTTCCAGCATGGCCAGAGTCTGAAAGAATCCCTCTTTCTGTAATCATAGCCCGCGCCTTCTCACTGCATCTTCATATAGTGGAAGGGGTGAGGGATCTCTTTGGAGAACACTAATCTCATTCACAAATGCTCTACCTTCATGATTTAAACATCTCCCAAAGGCCTCACCTACATCATCTCATTGGGCATTAAGATTTGAACATTTGAATTTTCGGGGAGAAGGGGAACATAAACATTCAGATTATAGCAGTCGTAAAGATTAAGGAACTTGTTCAGCGTTGCACGGCTAGGAAATGGTGGGACAGGATCAGACTCCGAGATATACTCCCTCTAAGCCTCTCATCTGTCCCCAGAAATGGTCTTTCTATCCCAACTTCTGTACCCTTCTCAGGCTCATTCACTCAACACTTCCTTTGGCTCTCTCTCCCAGACTCTGCAGATTTTCCACTGCTTACCTGCAAGGCCAAATAAGACCAGTCTTAGATAAAACATTTATGTCATTTGTAACAAAAATTAATTAGCAACTTATTAATTTGTAACTTCATCAAAGTCTAACTCATAAACATTTGAATAGGATTTTTTAATGTTGTTGTGATATTTTGTATTTAAATATTTGCTTCATAAAATATGAATAGGTCACTAAATTAAGGTTATTTTAATGCTTTCAGTTACGTGATTTTAAGTCATATGTTTCTCCAGATTATATTCCTCATGAACCTTGGGGTTCAGCTGTATCTATAAATTGCTTATAGTTTCTTGGATGGAAACAAAAGGCTGTTTAAATAAAAGATAGAGCTGTGTCTGTAAGACTTGAGATTGCAGTTCTAAAGCTTTTGCAGGTAAATCATGTGTTTATAGCCTGTTATTTTTCCCCTGTACAGCAGCAGGCTCACAGATGGTGATATGAGTGATTATCCCCACAGTTCAAGCTTTTTTTTTTTTTTCCTCTAGTGAATAAAGGTAGCACCAATATTCCTTCCCACAGAAGTTCTTGACATCACCACGGCTACTTGGCAGGTAGTTGCTCACGATCTTGCTCTCAACCTATCAGTGATGAGCCCAAATCCTCCTTCTTAGCCACAATTTATTTTGCTGTACTACTGCTAGCCTCTCAGTTTTCTTGAGAATTCATTTTCATAGCCAGTCATATGGGTCACTAGTAGAGTGACCCCTCTCTTGGGAAGAGGAGGTTTTGACTAGTTAGAAGCCACAACGCCCTTGAGAAGGTTCTTGGTATAATAGGTACTTGGTGAGTCATACAGACCCTATTACCCTCACACACTGCTCTTTTGTCCTGTCTGCCCATATTCAATAAATGTAATCAGGCAGCCAAATTATGAATGAAAAAATGTAAAGATACCAATATTGCTCAGAATTCCTAAATTACATGTTTATATGCCCAATAATTGTGACTATTGCAAACATTTTTTTTAAAGATTTTATTTATTTATTTGACAGAGATCACAAGTAGGCAGAGAGGTAGGCAGAGAGAGAGGGGGAAGCAGGCTCCCTGCTGAGCAGAGAGCCCGATGTGGGGCTCGATCCCAGGACCCCGAGATCATGACCTGAGCCGAAGGCAGAGGCTTAACCCACTGAGCCACCAAGGCGCCCAATTGCAAACATTTTTATTAATTTAAGATAATTGAGACCACAATACGATAAGTGTATATTAATTTATCCATACTTATATCAAATAGCAAACTGAAATAATTTTAAAATAATTTAATGAAAAGATATTACTAATTCCCTTCTTCATTGATTTCCAAAACCCTACTAGCCAACATTGCATTTTAGGAGCTTAGTAGTTATTAGAATTGCTTGGATAATTTCAGTAAATGCTAGTGTCCAGGTTCCACCCACAGAGGTTCTGATATAATCGGTATAATGTTAGACCCAAGTTTGGGTATATAGATACCTTGCTAATTTGTCATTTCTTCTTTTCTTAAATCTGTTTCAAAGATTTATTTTTGCCAAGTCTCATATCTTCACTTAAGAGAATCAATTGGTTAATATTCGCATTCAGAAAGGTAAATTTGCCTACACTTACCTAGAAATATTCCACAGAGGTGAGAGAGTCTTGAATAATTTCTAAACTTTTCTTTTAACTTTACTTTGCAAAAGTCAACATAATGCTTATGCCTCAGTTTCTACACCTGTGAAACAGGTTTGCTATTTTGTGCAAATAATTCTGATTGACTTGTTGTAGAATTGCTTTCAAGCAGTAGAGGGAAGTATTGGTCAGGGTATGTCTAGAAAAGGCAGTGCAGAGAACTGAAGTAACTTTTGGCACCTGGGCAAATGGGGACTCCCAAAACAATAAACATTTTTTTTTCTTTTTATCAGTTCAGTCAAGTTCCTCAGTTCTTTCATTTGCATTAGAAATACAGCTTTCAGGGCTCCAACCTTACAATTAATCAGGGACTTCTGTAAATGCTAGGAGATGTATCACTGATTGGAGTTATTTTCAGAGGTGGCATTTTCCCTTCTTGTCAAGTTTCTTGTAAGTTTCTCACTTCCCTTCCTTGTATCATGTGTTAATTTTATTCTCTACATCTTTGGCAAAGAAAATAAAATAAATTGTACACAAGAGAATACTTGAGGACTGACCAAGTCTTTGTCTGTCATACAGCAAAAATTTGCAATGGTCTTAAGGGAACGGATCCTACATGGGACCAAAGACGGAGTTTCTCCAGTATCTTGAGAATGAGGCATCATTCTGTCTTCTTACTTTACAATTTCAGATTTAAGTTTGAGACATAGGGTCTAGTTCAGAATCTAGGTCTATATCTTCACTTGATTAATACCTAGGATCAAACTTGTCCCTCTTGGAGTTAGGTGGTTGAAGAATTCAGCCGAGGATGCCTGGAAATTGTTAGCAACATTAACAAATGAGCTGGTCATCCAGGGCCAAGGAGCTGATGATGATTTCTTTAAAAAAAAACAAAAAACAAAAAACCCTATGTGATATAGCAGAAGAAATTAAGTTACATCACTTAAATTAATTGACAAAGCAATTAGCAAGCTGTTCATAAAGCCCAAAGTAGCCAAACTCTATAAATTGTGGCACCACCTGCTGGCTGGAGGAGTTTGGTTTTTGTTTTTATTTTTGTTTCTCACTATAAGCTTCATTCACATTATTATTTCTCCAGCAGCAATCAGGCCTCTGTTCTGTAGACCTTCCTGTCATTGCATTGCCTTCTTGATCTTCAATTATTCTGATTCAGAGATGAGAAGGTAGTTTTGGCTTTCACTAGCTAAACTCAGAGTGGAATAAAGAAAACACGTCCCCATGTTTCCTCAGTATTTAGTATCCACACTCACAACAATTTCAATATTTACCCAGAGACAGATGAAATAATGAGCCTAGCAAATCTGTGCCGTACACATATTTCAGCAGTGACCGTAAAAAGACATCACACTTATCATATTCAGCTCGGTTCCCAAAATACATTTTTTGACAGAAGACAAATTAGATCGTCGCACTGCATGGTGATGGGACCCATCTCTCTACAAGGGTTTGATTAAATGCCTTTGACCCGTGTCATTGACCACAGAAAGGAGAGAGAGAACATAAATAAATTCTGTGATTTAAAAGTACACTACAGAAAGTGGGCTTCTCTGGGAATCCAGCACATTCAGCTCTGTGGTCTGTGCTCCTTTGTTTTGTCCTGCCCTGGGATGAAAGAATTCCCTGATATAAGGCCACTTGGAAAGAAAGATACCACCCTCCCACCTCTGGCCTGAGGTGTGAATGGAAGAAAATTGATGTAGGATGAAAACTTTAAAGGCTGTGCAGTAATTGGCAAAATCTGTGACCCAAACCATGTGAATATGACAAGGGCATGTCACATCATCTTTGAAAGATGGTTCCCTTCTACCCAAATGAATGGAATATCTTCTGTAACAAATTTTCAAATTCATTCAGACTAGGAATGTTCACTGGTTCATGAAATGTCTTCTAGATATTCCTCCCACATATTAATGTCATTCCTGTCTTCTGCCATTCCTGGGTCTTATGACCCAAGCTATTAGGTCAAGACTTTACAAGTGTCTATTGATTTTGAGGAATATTTTCATCAAACTGTCTTCTTACTGTGATTTCCCCATAAAAACAGAGCCAAATAAGAATGAAAAAGATGGGTAGACTGGTTGCCTCCTATCCCTCACCCAATCTCTCTTTTTTTTTTTTTTACCCAATCTCATTTTTGTTGAAAGCCTGGCCTCACTTTGTATTCTTGCCTTGACATTTGACACGGAGTATTAATAAAACCAGTAATTATATTTATGATTATGTTGATATACTTCTAGAAACAGTAGTTTCTTTTCTGCCTTTAATGGTGTCTGTTTTATTGACTACACACTATCTTATACTGACTTTAGTCAAGTAATAACATAATACAAAAATGTGCATTAATCAGACAATTCAAATTGTATGTTGGATATCTTATGGAAAGTTGATCTTTAGTAATATCTTGTGATGAATCCTGGGATAAAACTTGAATACTCTTCTGCTTTACATCTATTTAGGGGATAAAATGGTTTTCTATATGTTGATTTTTCTTGAAGTGGCATATACCTGAGTCACTATTCATCATATTGAATCTTCATTTAAAATGTAAACTCTTCTTTTACCAGAAAGACAAACAAAATGAGTGGGACTTTATAGGGGTGACTAGACCCCTATAAATCTGTTGTTTATAGAGAGGGTGAGATTGTTAGTCTGGCAAAGTCAAAGAGGACAGGCTGATCTGTCACTCACCAGCTAGATGGCCTTGGAACAATTGAGGTTCCTATACCTTTAAGATGGGAATAATAAATAATACTTGCAGAATTTCATATTTGCTTAATGTATACCACTTGCTTTACCTTCATTAATGTAGTAAATGTTGAATAAATGAATGTTAGGGTGCAAGATTTGCCTAATGAAGGGTTAGCTGTCCATATTTGGGGGACCTTGGCTAGGCCAGGATACCAGGAATGATCCTAAGAGTGTACATCTCCACAGATCTGTTATAGATGCAGCATAAGTTCTGATATATAAATATCCTTTTTACTGGTAGCCCATGAAATTGAGCCAGATATGGGAAGTTTGGGCTTCTCCTGGTCCTAGTTTTTACTTCAGAGACATGTCTGTGCTATCTTTTTGCCAGTGTCCACCGAATAGGCTAAGTAGGACAGCCCTGTCTACAGAGTAGAGGTCCTGACTGAGGAGCCCCTTTCTGGAGCTGACACTTGACCATGGGAGTTTACACTGAGCCTTACCACTTAAAGGGCACTAGCAAGTCTTCTCCTTAAGACGCTTTGAGAGTTTTATGGAACAGGCATTTAGTGATGGCAGAACAGACTCAGAGAGGTCAGGTGACTTGCTTTTAGTCATGGGGCTAGTAAGGGAAGGAGCCAACACCCGAACCCAGGTCTTCTGTCCCTCAATATTGTGGTTTCTCTAACACATGGCCCTGTAGTTATCCACACTGTGGCTGTTACTGCTTCATGTGGCAAAGCTTGGCCAGCAGACAGGCATCCTTCTGAAAGATAGAGGTACTGTCCAGCCCACATGCAGGTGTTACGATCACCAAGGAGAGGGAAGCTTACACATTTGAGCGTCAATTCAATAGTAGGTGTTTTTCAAAATGTGTGTCATTTCACCTTAATAGCAAGGTGAGGGATATATACCAATAGCCCTTCAAAGGTGAGGAGAATAAGTTCTAAAGCATTTAAGTGATTTGGCCACGTTCAAGAAGAGGAGTCAAAGATTTTGAACAATTTTCTTCATGTGTTTTGTCCCTCATCTGTATTCAAAGCCATGGGCTCACAAATGTGTACTTTAAGGAGCCCCTCGAGGGTTCCCATGATAAAGACAGCCATGGTTTGGGGGGATGCAGAGAAAAAAGGCACATGGCCCAGACAGACCTCAGAGAAGTCTGTTGGCCAGTGAGGGGGCAGAATCAGACAGTGTCCTCTCATTCCTCTCCACACTGAGCAAGTGGTAACCCTGGTTCTGTGTTTGAATGTGCTGTGACCAAATAACTGTAGCTCTAGCTGCTTGTAGCAGGTCGGAGGACTGTGGGTGTCGCCATGGGACTTCGGCAGAGGAAAGTGCGTAGTGCTGTACCCTGCTTTCTGTCCATGCTCACGGAGAAATCAGATCCCTCTTCTCCTAGCCAGACGGGGCTTGAAGCATAAGTTCATCTTCTTCCCTTGCATCCCTTGCTAACTCCTGTGAAAGAGAGGAACCTTGGGTCTTTAGAGAACCTAAGATAAAGAACATAATGGGAGTGTCACAGGGAAAAAAATAAAATGGATTAATTTTTTCTCCAACATACTTCAAGATTTTTATATATCCAGAAAGGCAATTTTCTAATTCTGGATTAATGCAGATACTATGTAAAATTGTTGAAAAATTTCCCAAATTATTAGAGACAAAAAAGCCTGCTTTGAAGACTTATTATGATAACTCCTGTCCCTAGGACCACACCCTACATAAACAACTCCACACAAGACAATGGCAGATACTGTCCGGTTGATTTGAGAATCTTATCCTACCATGTTAATTATGAAATGAGGAGCAGAACTCCAGTAAGACTTTTTCCAAATTAGCAATTTATTGATAAAGCACCACTATAGCTCTAACCCAAATTTTATTGAGTTCTGATTATCGACAGGAATTCCACTGTATACTTTAGCCATAGTATGACAACCCGAAACAATAGCACGAGATGGTCCTTATGGTTATTTCATAAATGAGAAAAGTGAGAGTTAAAGAAGTCAAGTAACTTATCCAGAGTCACCAAATTAATAAGTGACAGGACTCCACTGTCGTTAACCTGCACACCCTACTCTTTGGCACTCATAGAAAAGAACATAACATGTCTACCCTTTTATTAGACACACCCCTTGTGCCATGCCCTGGGTACGTCCCATGATCACAAGGTCTTAAAAGTTTCACTTGAGAAACCAATCCATAGAGTCAAATCTGCCCAGCACACGAAGGCAACGATCCTAGTCAAGCCTGGGGGGTTAGACCAAGGGACGGGGGCTATTTTGGTCATAGTCTTTGGGAGGGAAAATAAGCATATGTGTGTGATAGAGGTGGACGTGAATTATTCATACATTGGCAGCTCTGTAGACATAGCACGCACAAAACCTTCACTCTTCCTTGGAGAAACATAGGTATCTCTGTGTGCACACATGCACATAGCACACACACAGGTCACATCCCTATGGTGTGACAGCTCAAGGCTTAGACAGCTTCATTTCGGCTTTGAATGACATCTTTTTCTTTCATTTCTTCTCACCCACAGAGACACATCAGACTTCGTTCAGGATAATTTAAAGTCTTAGTGATGTAGGCAAAAGGCTGAAAGACCCCAGTCCTTGCATTTACTGACGCTTAACCTTCATCCCACACCCAAACCCTGAACTAACAAGAGACCATTTTTCTTTGTATCTAAGGGGAAGTCTTTGTTAGAAAAGACAGCTTAGTCACCTCCTGGTAAAGCAGCCCGAATGTCTCCAGAGAACCTGGTAGGAACCCAAAGCTCAGTTTCCATAGCAAACGTGTTAGCCCTTGGCAGCCAGACACAAAGCCCCCTGCTCCTCCTGCTGTGGTCCTCCCTCCTGATCATCAGAGATGGGATATTACAGGCAGTGTCAGCTGGATGTGCTTTTTCCCCAAAGAGTTTAAAATGGGGACTCTGCCTGTTCTTTTTCAACTTCTTTGCACCTGCTTGAAAGAATCATGGGCCTCTCCTCCCACCTTCTGAATTCTGTGGAGTCTCCAAGCAGACCAGCTGGCTGGGACTCAGCTGAAGCTGGCTGGCTGCCTCTGTCCTCACCACCCCCACCCTGCGTGTGCAGCCCTGAGTTCTCCCCATTGTCCCACAGCCTAGGCAACCCTACGTACCCGTCAAGTGGGAAGAGTCAGCTCAGGCACAGTGTCCATTCTCCCCAGTGAGGGCAGTGGGAAACTTGTCTTGTTCTATTATGGTTAATGCTCTGGTTGAAAAGTTGGGGATTCAGAGAGCCAATAAATAAGACCCTTCAATGCTCCTGAGTTGGAAAACTACAGGGAATTACAGGCACCAGACAAATATCAAAATAGCAGCTTTATTTTTGATGAAGCTAATTAGAGAATGTGACATGACTTTGATATGCCACCAGAGAGGCCCCTTCTCCTGTTCTCTCCACTGACCATGGCCAGCTTGGCCACACCCACCGCACATGCAAACACACACAGGGGCCGCGAGCATGTACGTGTGTCTGCTCAGGCAGCTTGGAGAAAAAGAGGAAGGGCGTGCTCAGGTTTGAGTCACTTCACAGAGGAGGGGGTTCGGAAGAGTCTCCCCACAGTTTTTCTCTTTGTGGAAAGGAGTGGAAATTCCTTTCCATTGTCCTTGATGGGAAAAAAAGGAGTGGGGAGTAAGAGCTTGTCCCTATCAGGAGAATTGTCTCTTTCCTGTCATGACAGTGGCTCAGAGCGGCTGTTTGCATGAGAGTGGTATAATAGACCAGGGGTAAAGAAGGAAATCAGGCCTCACATGAGTTGGAGTTACCGCTTGAGGGGATCTGAGATGAAGGGAGAAGAAAGGACCATAAATGTGCTCTTCCATCCTGGTTCCATGGATGGGGGTCTGCCCTCCATGTAGCATCTTCATTCTTTACCTCTTAGGTGAGGATAAGAACGTAAGTCTTAAGCATGTCCAGTGATGTTTGTGACCACTGACGGGGTAGCAAAAGTGGTAACACTTAGTTTATAGCAGTAAAGCCCATTCGGCAGACCGCTGGCTCAGACCTTTCATAAACATCAATATCTCACGTAAAAGACCTGTAACAGGCACTATGGGACAATTAGGGAAATGTGAACATGGGCTGTATATTTCCTAGTCATAGAGTATCAGTGTTAAATTTCCTAAGTGTGATGATTGTAACTGTAATTATCTAGCTAATGTCCTTATTCTTAGGTGATGCCTGTGAAAATACCGAGGAGCAAGGAGTTTGGATGCCTAACTAACTCTGAAATGGTTCAGCACCAAAAACCAAAATAATGCATATATTGTATGTGCACACACACCCACACACATACAAAGGAAGAGAAAAAGGAAAAATTAAGTATATGTGGCAAGATGACTTGAGGTGAAGGTTATACACCTGTTCATCATTCATCATCATATTCTTGCAGCTCCTCTGTAGATGTGAAATATTTTAAAAATAAAAAAGTGGAGAGAGTGGGAAGGAAGGACTGGGAGGCTGGATGGCCAACCGGAAGGAAAGGCTGGTGTGGGGTGGTGTGGGGGATCCTGCTGCATGAGAACTGAAGTCTCAATGGGCCGAGAAGTTGGGGGCAGCAGGTAAGGGGATGACAGTACAGAGGGGAACTTTGACCTGTTGGGTCCAGTCCTGCAGCTGGGGGTGCTGGTCAGAGGAAAAGAGGCCGGACAGAGAGCAGTAGGATCCTAATGGGGAGTTGGGAGGCAAGAGAAATGAATCGTGCCCTTTTCTCATTGTTTCCCTGGGCCATGCCTGTCTGAGAGTGTAAGCCCTGCCACACTGTGTACTCTGAGCCCCAAGGGAGGGACTTTCCTGCATCAAAATTTACACAATGCCTGATTTTATCCCTTTGCCTCAAAATTTCTTGGCCTCCGAGTCCATCACATCTCAGAGAGGCACCTTCAAGTTTGTTTTGTCTTTTCCTAAATCCATTAAATAACCGGCCTTCATGTTCAGTTTTAGAATCATTTTGTGACTGTGGTGGCACCAGAGAAACCTTTGCTAAATTTAGCTTTATTGCTAATTAGGAACAGAGGACATGTTAAGCTTCAGGTTTAAATACAGAACTTGGCAGGACGCCAAAATCTGGAATCAAGTCGTCATTTCAGACTGGGGGTGTGGGGAGTGGGGGGTGGTAGTCCAAGGTCGGATTACCTCGCCGGCCAACCCCATGTATTGTCATTTTTGCCTTTTAGACCTCCTACATGGTCAGTGCAGGCAAAACATGCATTCATGCACAGATCATTGTTGAATTTTCTGCTCATCTTCCATAATCTCCCATGCCTCCTTTTCTAAATGAAAGTGCTGTGGAGCCTAGGGATTGAAACAGGGTTCAAGAAAGAGTGTCTGTGTTGACTTTATACTGGAAGCTATTATTGTATGGAGTGCTGTGCATCACAACATGCCTTACCCGTTGAGAAGAGGCATTGACCACATTCTTAGTTACATTCCTGCAAGAGTTACATTATTCCCGTTGCCATATTTACATCCCTTTAGATCCAGACAGTGACTGCAACCACAATAGCGACACTCATCCTCTAAGCCAAGCATAAAGTAGGTCTTTCAAGTCAGGCTTTAGGCATCTACACAGCTGTATGCAATGCGACAGTGCTGCTAGTATTTAAAGAATGAAGGGAGCAGTGCCCAAGATATTTGTCACTCTAGGGTCTCTACCATCTAACCAAAATAACTTGAAAAGGGTGTTGTTCTCATCTCTTGGAATCATGTACATCTCCCCGGGGTATTAGGGGGGCTCTCAGAGCTGTCAGCCTCTAGCCCTTCTTCCTCCCTCCCTCCAACCCCACCATATTTGACAGGATGATTGGAAACCAAAATAGGGAAATGAAATAGAGCAGGGATGACAAGAGAAGACAGGCACATAGGATAAAGAATAGAAAGAAGAGTTACCATTGCTGCCATTGTCTTGGATTTGCCTCTTCCGCCCGGGCAACCAGGTCCACTGGGCTCTCAAGTGGGACCCTCCTTATATTCTTTGGCTGAGACCAGATGCTGCCTGGGCCAGAGACTGGCTTCTGGCCTCCATTGCAGAATTGCCATTCCGATGGGGTTTCCAAGTGTGGGAGCCAGAGCGAGAAAAAGGCAGTGCATGGAAACAAGGCCTGCCCCCCCCCCCCCAGTGTGGTTCTCAAGCATGTCTACGGAGGAGTATTTATCGTAAAGGAAGAAAACAGTAATAGCCCAGAACTGTCTGTTTGTTCAACTCCAACTTGAATGATACCAAAGATTAAATCTTGGTTTCCAATTGTTTCGTGCCAAGGCTGTTATATTTAAGGTCCAAATATGTGCGCCATATGTCATACTGTAGCTTGACAATTACCTCAACAGGCAGTGTCAGACAGATGGTAAACATTACTACCAGGCATACGTACATTTAGAATTAGACATTTAAATAAATTCAGGCCTGTCTTAAGCTTATTAAAAGGATTTGGGTCTGTAAAGCCATTTCGGGCATCTGCACATGCTAAAGTGTCTTTCGTATCCTGAACAGATTTGGTTTGATTCAAGCACCTTCCGGCTACAGATGGCAAGTGACATTCATTCTCTTTGAGCCCTGTACCTGCAATTAGGCCAATAATGGCAATTAAGCAGAATGTAAAGAGATTTAGACTTCAGATTCTTTGTATCACAGCCATGCATTCCTGCCCACAGAATGACAGAAAATCCTCCGCAGGGAACATCACCAACCTCCCTTAAAAGCCCCCGAACTTCAGAGAGAGAGAGATTAGAAAGCTACAAAGGTACCTGCCTCAGAACCAAGTTAGAATCTCTCTGGTTTAAACCTCAGGCTACAGCAAGCTTCTGACATGAATCTCACAAACTGCAAATAAAGGTTAGCATTCCATGGGAGAATTGAAAGAAGGCTTCAGATGAATATGTTTTAGGTATTTTTCCCCCATAACTATATAAAAGCCCTCTTTACAACTCTCTTCTTCCAGGGGGCTTTGAATCCTATTTGGCATTGCAAAAAGTTTCAGTATGGTTTGTGATAGGAAACTAAATGAGGCTGGGGATGAGGTCCTGGAATTTGATTCAGTTGCAAGTGTAGCCAAAGCTGCACTCTGAGAGGGTAGCCCCATGGAGTGGTATGATCTTTTTGAAGACCCTGTATCCTGGCCACATATGCAATTTAGTGCTAACATTATTTCTTTGCTTAGAACGGCTTATTCACTCAACTCTTAAAATGCAGCTTCAGTCTGTGTGCCTATTGCCTGATAAACCTTTGATGTTCAGTAATTTGGGAAGGAAGAGACAAGGGAGAGAGGGAGGGAAGAGGAATGAGAGACAAATCAAGACTTTATTTTTCAAATGCATGTGTAACCTTGGGATCCCTGTGCCCCTGAAAGTGCAAACCCAGTGTTGTGGTTAAACACACAAATCCGATTTTTGGCCTTTCTGAATTCAAATCCTGGCTCCACCTCTTACTGGCTGTGTGACCGTGTTACATTTCCTTACTTCCCTGTGTCTTGATTTTCCCATCTGTAAAATAAAGATAATAGTCATCTCTTACGAGGATTCAATAGCATAATGTATTTATTTTGTTTGGAACAGTGTTCGGCACTGTTGGTTGTAGTTTTTATTTTGGGAGACAGAGTTCAAACCCAACTTTCTTTCAGACAGAGCCTGATTGGGGAGTTCAGTGTGATTTTCCTCCTCTTTAGCTCCACTGGGTACATCATGTTTGCATTCTGGACAGCTCCTGGTTTGATAGAGAAGTATCTTACCCTTTGTGTTTGGTAATGCTCCCACGCCCATGCGTTTAGCACTGGGGCTCAATCCTAACTTCACAGCTATGGACTCATGTGGGCGTGTGAAGAGGCATGTTCTAAATTCTGGTGTACCTGTGTTTCTGTGTGGATGAGTGATAATAAGAGCAGAATCCCAAAACCCTGGGCAATGATCAAATTGAGACCTTTGTCCAGCTTACTCAGATGAACTCTAGAAACATATGGAGTGGCTTTCAGATGAACACATGTCTTGATTCTATTTTAGTTTCCCTTTAATAAAGACAGATTGGCTCAGTGGCTTAATTATCAAGGCCTGTTGTCCATTCTTCTCTTGCCTTCTGTTGTCAGCCTCTCCTTGGGATCTGTGTACAATACTCCTGTATTCACTGTTGCCCAATAAGGAACCCAGGCTCCATGGCATGACATTGAAGGTCCACCAAATAGTGCCCCTGAATCCTGGGAGCCTCATCTCTCCATACAGCTATTTGCCATCCATAAACATTGTGGGTGCTTCCCTGTCTCTACCTGCCTGCTCATACTGCTCACACGATAATGTCCTCTTTAGGAGATGATACAAATAAACAGCTGAGATGCTTTTCTCTAGTTCATGCCTATTTGCCCTTTAGCCCTGTGGTTCTCAAAATATTGCTCTTGAGCTAGGGTTAGCTCATCACCTAGGGACTAGTGAGAAATGCACATATTCAGGTCAATTCCAAAACTGAAATAGTAAACTCTGGAAGTGGGGGGCCCAGTAAGTGGAACCATCCAGATGATTCCCATGCATGCTACAACTTGAGAACCAAGGTGAGAGCCCATCTTTTGAAGTGCCTTGCTTTCTTCTTTGATCATTTTGTTTTCTCTTTTTCCACAACCTTTGTGTCTCACTGATTATGTGCACACTTTTTTCTCTTTACTTTCCCTCAGTGAATGCTCAAGACGGAGATTCTCTAATGCATTATTGGGTCTCCCAACCTGGCCTCTGGAACACTCTCAAAAGTCTATGAAATTAATTCCATTCAAAGACTGTTTGCTGAGCCTTAAGTATATGCCAATCTTCAATGTCAGGCCCTCGAAAAGATAAGGGAGCAGTGCATCACAGGATCTTGGTCTAAAGGAGTTTACAATCTAATCAGAATGTCAAGACTTGCATATATGTGGTGATTAGAGAAAAATGTACAGTGGCCAGGAAGCAGAGGTTCACCAAGAGGTTCAGGCAATGAGTGCCATAGGAAATCAGCAAGAGGGGGATTGCAGGCTGGCTTTGGGGGGCTGCTTAGGGCAAAATGGAGCTGGAGCTAAACCTAACAGGCAAAGAACCTTGGTAGACTAGATGAATAAGGGTGCATCTCCTTGAATAGGAGCCAGGACGTTCATATGTGCACCTCATCCTCCAATACCTCCTTCCATATGGCACTTGGTTCTTAGCAGGCTGAATAAGATCCATAAACACTTTATTTTTATGACTCAGATTAATGTGATATTAATACCTTGCAAGAATTAACCATGTACATTATAATCTAATTTATGAGAGGAAAATCTGGGTGTATAATAAGTGTTCACAATACCTCCTTCTGAATGAATGCCAATGTGTACGGCTTCCAATTTCCTTATGTTTTAAATGGTGCCTGTGAAACCACCTCTTCAATTACACATGGCTGTTGTTGGAGCACCTACTTTGCAATTAAGCATTTATCTTCCTTCAGAACTGCCTTGGGGGAATAGTGGAGGAGGTGGGGTTGGTTTGGGGCCTTCCTTCACCCTGGCTGGGGATTCCTGTAGCATCGGTTTAGTCTGTGACTTTGCAGTGTCTGGCGATCGCTACTGTGGGACTCTGACAAAAAAAAAACTTCAACTTCGAATTTATAGTCTACAATTTTAGTGGTGGAAAATACCATAGATATCATCTAATCTGACTCCCTCATCTTTACAGTTGAAAGGGCAGATGCCCAGAGATGGAGTATGGCTTGGCTAGGGGGCTGCCCAGTGGATAGTAGTCTAACCTCCACTCAATCTCACTTCTCCTCCTTCTCAGATCATTTCTACTCCCCCAAATGTATTAGGTTGCCTCTATATCTTGACATTACTGTTTCCTCTCCTTCCCTGATATACCTAGTCTATAACATATGCCTTCAGAAACATCTAGATGAGCCATTGAGTCAATTATGCTGATTTGTGTTAAGATGAATATGTCGTGGGTTTCTAGGATAAATTTTTGGGGGGAGGGGCACATGAGGAAATCGAGTGGGGCTCTAATTCAGTTAATCCTAAAACCTGACTTTAATGTTGAGGGGATATGCTCTGTGGCAGGTGGGAGGAGGAACTGATTGCTTGGCCCACCTCAGGCCACACATATGCTCTGAGGACCATTACAGTCTAGAATATATACTGTATCATTTCAGGATGAAGCCACCTGTCTTGCACCAACAGCCTGCCTCCATCACAAAAATTTCAATTCTCATTGTCTGTTAATTTATTTAACTTTACTCAGTGTTTGAGATTAGGCATATTGCCTGACGTTTTTTTTTTTACTCTGACCCTGTTAGTAGGCTATAATTAAAGTTTATCTGGCTTTGCGTCAGCATTCCCAAACTTAAATGCTGATATGTTAAACACTGATGCATATGCTGATAACCACTTGACTTGCTATAAGCACAATCCCTAAGTGATACCCCCAGGATATAAAGCTGTGGTTAGCGTCAGGGTTGCTGCCCAGCACAACTCCAGGGGGTGCCATTTACATGGTGATATGCTGTACCTTTCAGACATTTCCCATGCTGCCCTCTGCGACTGAGCAGTATGTAATCTGCACAGCAGTAAGCAGCGGCTTAGGTTAATATTCTTTATTTCTCTTGCGTGCGGGCTTGTGGTAGAGCAAGTATCATCCATGCCTCACTCACAATATACACACAATTTGATCAGTAACAACGGGTGGATCCAGAAAGCAGTGAGTGTGGAGGGTCGGATGTGAAACTCCATGCAGTTCTGACAGGTGTGAAGAGCACAGAAATGGGGGATCATGAAGCATGAAGACATGCAAACAGGCAGCATCAGGCAATTGCAAGGGTTGGGGAGAGGATTCCCACCACTCGGGCAGAAGTCCTGTTGTGTGGGAGAGAGACATATTCCTAGAAGGCCAGGAGTACTGGGAAGGTTACCAAGCTGGGGACCTCAATACAAAGGAGCAAGACAGAGATTATGCTGCCAGAACTGGGGGTGGGAGGGAAGGGAGGACTGATCTCAGGAACAAGACAGAAGCTCATTTATAGAACTGGGTCATGTGGTCTTACAGAACTGGCAGCAACAGTGATTTGATTCTGAGGCCCCTAAATGTTGAAGAACTCTTTAAATCCTTGTGATTAAAGACAGGATTGGCACTAGAGCCTGGAGCAGGGCTTAGTCTATAGGTGGGAGGAATGTGTTCCCTGCAGTTGGGAGAGGCAGGCTGGAGGAACAGGGACCAAAGCAGGCCTTGACAGATTTCTTCTCCATTGTCACTTTCCAGTGATGCATAAAATGCTATGTCATTACCCCCAGGAGGTAGTACATTCTAAAATGTCAATAGCTTCAGGAAAGGTATAGATAAATTCATGGATGAGAGACCCAGAGTGAATTATTAATAGAAACCAGGCACACTTAACCTTTGGGTGGATATCAGAGAATGACAATCCTCTTTCCCACCCCTACCCCGCAAATGGTACTGTAGTCTGAGATGGAACATAAGGCAGAATGGACCAAAGGTCCACAAGTTACATGACAATGTCTACGCTACTAATAGTCCACGTCTGTGTGTACATGAAATTAAATAATCACACATACATACCCTGGCTCATTTATCAAGCAATCCTATAATACTAATCTCTATTATACCATAATATTTTTAAAGGAGAGTTCCTAATTATCTCTATTCCTGAGTAACAAGAGGACCTATAGCTTCTCCTACTCTGGTCTTGGGAACTGCAACTGGCCTTAGGCATGGATGGAACTGAGCCAAATACATGGTCCAGGAAAAATAGATGAGCCTAAAGTTCAGTTAGCACGGTGGCAGGTAGAGAAAAGAAGGGTCATAAAGGGATAAATCTACAGCAGAAGCTTAGCCAGATGGAATGAGTAGGTTTGAGAAGTGGATCCAAGATAGATTCCCAGGGGCAATAGACTGTGTGTGTGTGTGTGTGTGTGTGTGTGTGTGTGTGTGTGTGTGTGTGTGTTTTGTTATTAAAGCATCTCAGCCAAGCTCAGCTGTTAAGGTTATTGAAATGGTTAGGTAGGTAAAATCCATAGGTGATGTTCTCTGTAGCTTCTGTATTGTTTAGGCCAGACGCTATATTGCTCACTCTGTGTAGTGGAATGAAAAAGTAAATGTTTGTGCTCTTACCTTAAATGGGTGCTTTTTTCCCCACCTATTGCATAAACCACATAGGGACTCCAAGTTGTCAACCATTCAGATGATAATTCATGCTGGTAGACATAGCTCCATCACAGAACTGAGATTGTAGAGGGTGGGAAAGTGCACCTTTTCTCCCTCTCTACATGTGTCTGTGAGTCATTATTAAAGGAGCAATAGTCTTGTTACCTGTATGACTGAGATGTGATATGGGAGACATGACAGGACTCTAAAAACAGTTGATAAGTATGGCTTCCAGGGAAACCTGAGAGACAATTCTCTTTGCAGCCTACCTCTGTGTTGTCTCCTGAAGATGAGTGCCCCAGAGCTGTTACTGATGTATTATTTTCTATCTCCATACTCTCTCTGGGTGATCTTATCCAGTTTTATGGCTTTAATTATGTCCTGTCAACTACTCCTACATTCATCTCTAGTCCAGCCCTCTCTTTCTAAAGTTCTCACTTTGCCTTTTTAACATCACCAAATACATTACATCCAAACTGAACTCCTAACCTATCTTCTAGAACATATTCCACTTGTAGCATTCCCATTTCAGGTTGATGGCTGCTCCATTTCCCAGTTGCCCAGGTTAAATATTTTAGCATCATTTTGGTGCTTGTCTCTCTCTCACACAACTTCTAATCCATCAGGAAATTATAATAGCTCTACTCTCAAAACACGTTCAGAATCTAATTACTTCCACCAATACCTCCTTAGTCCAAGTCTCTTGCCTATGTTACTACAATGGTCTTCTTCTCTTCTTTTCCTCCATCATAGTCTATTCTCAACAGTCTCAGAATCTTTCAGTGGATTCTCTACTTCATTCAGAGTAAAAGTCATTTATAGTGGTTAAAAGTTCTGCTACTCGAAGTACCAGAGGCAACCAGGAACTTGTTAGAGATGCAGAAACTCAGGTCCCACCCCACACCAAGTGGAGGTGACTCTTCATTTTCACAAGATCCCAGATGATACACATCCACTTGAAGGTTTGAGAAGCAGTGATCTACAAGACTCCTCATGATCTGGATTCTTGTTATTCTTTGACTTCATGTCCTACACCATCCCCCACATAGTCCACTAACTCTCATGCAGTCACACTAGAGGAGTTCAGATTGGCCTCTTAGACTTTCTCAAGACATGATGTTGACTTAGGGCTTTCTCACTGGATGTTCCTTGTACCTGAAATGATCTTCCAGATATCAGCATCACCAACTTCTTCACCTCCTTTGAGCCTTTGCTCAAATATCACCTTTCAAAGAGAACTACCCAGACCACCACATTCTACATACCCCTCTCCTGAAATTCCCAGTCCCCGCATTTGGATCTATTTTATGTTTCTTAGCCCTTATCATCTACTAATATATTCCATAATCTACTCATTATGTCTATTTTTATTATCTGTCTTTCCACTGCCCCCTGCCATGAATGTCAACTCCACAAGGATCTTCACTGATAGAAAGTGCCTAAAATCATCCCTGAGGCATAATAGGCTCTCAATAGACACTATGGAATGAATTAATGAATGTAGTAGATATTCTGCTACTTGCTAACTTGGGGCTGAATACAAATTTCCGCAGAGACCATTACATAACAGTAGGGACTCCTTACCTCCAGGAAGAATACAGGGGTCTAAGAGTGGAGCTCTTTGCTCCTGGGAGTGGCTCTAGTGGGGATGGAATTTGCTGTTTTCCTTTCCTCTTTGAGAATTTCTGAGAAATTGGAGCAAAGTTAGCATCTCCCTACAACATGATCTGCAACAGGTTTGGAGCATATGTCTTCAGTAGTGAAAGGTATGAACCATGATTAGGACCACTTTTCAATGAAGCTGTCTTATATCATTTCAGTATGTTTCGACTCTGGGCTAGACTTGAAGCAGAACCAGTAAATGGTGCAATTACCTTTAAAAAAATACCTTTTTCACTATGTGGTCATTTTTCTAACCCTTCTTCACAGCCAAAGCTATAATTTGGATGGGTCTGAAAAGGAAGACAAGATAGAAAGTTACTTTTAGAAACCAGAAAACCACAAAAACCTCAAACTGTGGGCAACAGGTTGGCTGCAGAATGGAACCTTGGATTTGTGAGCTATTGGATTCTACTTGCACAGTTACCCCTGTTAAGCCAGGTGGAATGGGTGGTTTTTGTTGGGAGCAACACCATTGTTTATAGTGACGCTATAGGTCCTGATCTCAGGAGTGCCATGTTCATACTTATACCATTTCATAATTGTGTAAGTTGCATTGGCATCCTGTTACCTTGATGTGAACTTAGCTCATTATCATGCCACCTCCCTAGGACTTAAGTTCAGCTCCCCAATCTGAGTGGCCTGGCCTGAAAACTAACTTAAATGAAATTACAAAAGGATCTTCTGGAATGAAATGGTATGCATTGTCCATTTGCTCTCAGATGACCACCGCAGCCACAGGACATCAAAGTGACCATCAGCTTACTTTTCAATGCTATTGATCTTCTGGTTTGTATCTAACCATTACTATCAAACTGAGTTGATTTAACAAAAGACTAATTTACTATCTCATCAATTTGTTATACCTTCCCAGGGAATAAAAGGAAGCCTAGAATACTAACTGTTCAGAACTCCTCCCCACTGTTCCCTATGGATAGACAGGAAAGTCCCATCTATCTGCTGGGGACACTGTGAATTAGAATGTGTCATACAAGTGTGCCCTTAGCTACAGCTCTACCAAGCTAGCAAGTGAGGTGCCTCTCTTCTTAAAAGAAATTAATTAGAAGAGGACATCATTAAAGTGATAAGTATTGATGAGTCATAAGGCTTGTTCATGCAAAATAATTGCCGCATGCCAAAATATTCTCCTAGCAACTGGTCCAGAGACTTGTGTCTTCAGTGTGTCAAGGAGTCCACACTCAGATCAAGAGCTGTATTGAATAATCTGTTTTATTTAATTTTTTTGGTAAAGAGAAGAAATAATTTAAAAAAATAAACTTTAAGTGCCCAAGAATATGGCTTGTTGAGGGATGTGTTGGTTTGAAGCAGTTTTCTTGGGTACAGAGCAGTGCTTTCTAGAAAAAATACTATTTTCAAGAGTCAGGGCTGCTCTCTAATTTTGTAGCTTGCAGCCGCCCTTCTAGGAAAGGTAATACCATGCTCAGTAGGGTTTTTCAGGTCTTTAGCTTTATAATGAATAAGGAATGAACCATCATTTACGACCCTCAGGTATTCAGGGGAAAGACACTGTTACAGGCAGTTGTATGGCTGCCCTGATTCCGTGGCTGCCTGATTTTTTCCATTGTGGTCACATGGTTAGGTATTGCTTACCAGGAGTTTTCAAAGTGAGTTTGTTGGAAATTAGATCATAGACTCTCAGACTGGAAGGCAGATGTCTTCGAGGTCAGACAGGAGCATTTTGAGATCTACCTACTTGAAGGACTCTGGCATGACAGCTGAACTTTTTTTTTAAGGAAAAACCTATTTGTTCCCTTCAGTGCATTCATTACACTGTAATATTGTGGTACAAGGAATGCAGTGGATTCTATTTCAGGCTTTCCTTTTTTTTTTTTTAGAGGTACCTCAGGAAACTAAGATAGGGAGCAAAATATAGCCTTAAAATCATAAGATGGAGAAGCGCTTTTTTTTGTTTTTGTTGCCTTTTTTGTTGCTTATTTGTTTCCTTCTCCTTCCTCTCCTCCTCCTCCTCCCCATCCCAAGAAATTTTTATCTGGGAGGAGACTCTTTTCCTGACCTTGGAATCACCCTTAGCTGTTGTATATCCTTCCCATCACTTTTGTTTTCTTAAGAGGAGTGACCTATACCCAGTGCCTCTGGGTCTTGCCCATGCACTCTCCTTAACCTTTCATAGACTGACCTCCACCCTCAAGTAATAAAACTGCTTTTCCATCATTAGGAAGTTGGGGAAACTGTCTTTTCCCAAAGCCTCCATAGGCTTCCTGCTTCCCTCCCCCAATTAGCCCACCCTACCCACTGTTTGTTTTCCAAGCTGGGCCATACCAACTTATTTCAAGAAGTGGACTGCCCCAGGGGCAATGGTGATGGTAGTGAGATGAGGACAATTACAGCTGCCAGGGACATGGCTATTTATTTACTTCTTAAACTGAAATTGCATGAGCATTTGTGGGGATGTCATTCAGAGCAGGGAATAGGGATTTAATTTTTAATAAGGAGGACTTGCAAGGACTGGAGAGAGTGGGCAAAGTAGGGAAGAAGATGACACTTAGGCCAGAGAAGCCTAGAGAAGACTTTGTCTTCTTTATTTTTTAAAGGGTGATGACTCAGCAGGCTCATTCTTTTTGGACAATAAGAACTCCAGAGGAAGAACTCAGATGGCAATCAGGGAATGATAAGTAGTTGTTTATACTGATGACCATCGGAGGGTTAAGGGGAAATACCAGTATTCGCTAGTTGGTGGAAACCAGGTTTTATGCAGTAAAAAAATATCAGGACAGCAGAGATAACTTCAAAATCTAAGACAGGCTTTAATCAGTGATAAATGGTTGTCTAAAATGCCATCTATAAAAATCAGGGGCACTGATTTGTCTGGAGGTCTCCTAGGGGATATTGCTTCTGGCCTGAGACCGGGCCAACCCCCCTCCCTGCCTCTCACTGTAGCTGCTATTTGGTTATAAGGGGCAACGAACAATTTATAAGGCTCTAGTTCAATGTGATGGCTTACTCTGCTGCTGCCGTTTATATCATATTAGTGCCTGCCCTCATCCTTCCTTATGGGGAAGTGGCAAGGATGATTGATACAAGGCCTATGAAATTCTTTGAGCTTCTTTGGAGAAATAAAAGATTTTGTCATTATTATCATCATCACAGAACACTTGAAAACGTTTTCACACTGCGTTTCGTGCTAGGACAGACCTGATTTTCAGCATTAGATTCTCAGCTTCTGTTAATCCTTCCTCAGGCTGCTGACCTTCCAAGTTTCTCCCTAAAGGAGCTTAGAAGCATTTCATCAGTGAGCAAGACCTTTGGGACAGTGATGAACGGATTCCCCACATCTTTTTGGGTCGGTTCACGTGCAGTTCTGTGTCCTCATGAAAGCTGGGCAGTTCTCACCAGCCAGGTTCATGGAGAAACCTGGTGCGGATACAAAATCAATTTTCCTTTGATTTTAAAAGATAGTTAAAATCTACTTTAGGGAATAATGTCCTGGGAATTTATTTTGAATGTAACAAGTCCAAATAGTGAAAGAGTACTGTGAGGAAATTGAGACCCAGAGAAGCTGAGGGCCTGGGCCCTCTACCATTGGCAGAGTGAGGAGGAGGAACTAGGTCTCTGAGGACACAAACTTGTGCTCATTTCTTTCTCATCATATCATACTTTCTCAACGTGAGAGGCCCTAAGATAGACATAGATGCTTTAACACTTCTTTACTCACATCTTGGACAAGACCTATAAAATACAATTTGAGCTACCAGAAGGCTGACTCTAAAAATTTTACTTCCAATTCCACCTGTCAGAATAGAGTGCAAAAAATGGCCAGGTGAAGAGATATTGCATTGTGCATTGATCTTCAGAAAATTCTGCAAGCTAGTTATTTCTGAGCAGTATCCCATGGACACCTGTAATCTCAGCCACAAATGGCAGGGCCTTGAGAGGATGCTGTGAAACAGAGAAGTTGAGCTGAAGGGATCATAGGTCAAATAATGGGAAATTACAGTGAAGAATCTAATAGATACCACCGTTTTTTTTGTTGTTGTTTGTTTGTTTGTTTGTTTTGTCTTAGGGAGCTAACACAAAAGGGAATGGAGGGTGTTAGAAGAGAGCTAGCATCTACCATCCCTGCACTGTCTCTTTTTTTTTTTTTTTTTTTTTTTTTGAGGCCAAATAGTCTCCAAAGACTGAAGAGAAAACTTGGATTTTGTGTTTCTTGAACTTTAATTACCTGGCTTTCGGCAGGGTGAGTAGAGCTGGAATTCAGGCTGGAATAGTGGAAAAGCTGCCTTGATGTGCTGCTGCACCAGAGTAGAACCACCTCGTCTAGTGGATTTTGGCTCAGAGGGGCCCTGTTGATGGGAGCAATGGTGCTATTCACAGGGCCGCCTTGAATGTAGATGGGTCAACACGGGCTCATTCAGTCCCGCATCAGTGCCCATAGCCTCGGAAGAGTGCCGTGCTCTCGGAGGGCACCTGGGAGGGGAAGAGATGTCGTAAGGGACGTGCTGGAGGGGCCATTGTGGAGCGAGCATCCTGGGTTCCACAGCACCTTTCAGAGGAGACTTTTTCCCACCTGCTTTTGCTTGAGGCCCAGAGCCGCTGCCTTTCTGAAGGTTGCTTCTTCTCCTGCCTTGACATTCTGGACAGTCTCCTGAACTAAAACGTGAACTCCTCCAGGTCTGCTTTCCTTAGAGCCTCCTTGACTTCCTTTGCACCTATGCCAGAACTGGCTCATAGCAAGCATTTAACAAAGGTTAGTTGAATAAAGGTATGACTTATTTCCATAGTCATTGCATACCAGTTTAGAAAGCTTCCTTTTCTTTGAATCTACCATCATTCCAGATTATGATCTCCTGATAATAGGGGACAAAATTAAATTATTTTGAGTTTTTAAAAAATCCCTCACTAACATTAAGAAATAAATATATCACAAAGACTCATTATTAAGCATGCTCTTTAGAAGAATGGGATATCTCCCTTTACCTACCAGTAATTGGACGACATTTGTCCAACTCAGCTGTAGATAGCTGAGGTAGATAGCACAGCTTTGTGGGCACCAGGTCGACTGTAGTCATGTCCTTTCATGGAGCTGACAGGAAACCAGAGGAAGCTGTGCACTCAGAATGTCTTGTACTTTTCAAGTACAATGCAAAACATTTGGAATTATATTTCAGTTATTTTATTAGATTTTTAAAATATAGGAACCTAGACAGGAAATATTTTCATATATAAACTATAGGATATTTTCAGAAATCTTGTGGCACCATGCATTTTTCCACCACTATAAATTATATTTCTTGTTTATTATCTGGTTTCCCCCATCAGTTTATAAGCTTCATGTGGTCAGGGACCTTGCTTATTTATACTTTATCTCAAAGGGCAAGTGCAGAGCCATAATACATGTTTGTTAAATGATGAATAAATAAAAAGTGGATAAACGCTCTTTCAAAATTATATTTCCTTTAGGAGAGTAAGCAAGGGGGGATGGTCTTTGGAAGTTGTGAACATAACTGCCCTCCCACCAGAAAGAGTGGGCATGGTGATAGTGACAATGCCTTTGTGTGGTCTCCTTTGTTCACAAGGGCAGAATTAGAGAAGAAAGGCATATCCCTCAGGTTCTTAGCAGGAAACAGATGATAACTCTCAACCATGTAATTAGAGATAGTTTAATATAAAGTCCTTTACAAAGGTATGCACAGGTTAGGAGATGAAGAAACCATCTATGCCTAGAAATGAGAGGAGTCGTCACTACACTGAAGTGTCTATGGACAAGAGGAGTGGGGGTCATGAGGCCAGAGGGTTGTAGGAAAAGGCTATCAAAAGGACCATAGTCTTCCAATGGAGGGACTAGTGCCAATCGGCCAAAGAGGCAGTGGGGATTTGGTTGTGTGTGTGTGGTGGGGGGGATAAGTATCCCCACCATCCTCTCCTCTCATTCTGTCTCCTAATGGTGCCCTCTGCTGACTGAATCCAACTGAAAGTCTGAAAGCCTTGGAAGTCAGCCTCTCAGGGCCTAGAACAAGGTACAGAAGAGTAAAGAGTAGATCCCAAAGGGCAATGAAATGTCTATCATAGATGGGCATGCCAAAAACTCCAGGTCTGCTAGGAAGAGCTTGTAAATGTCTTTATGGGCTTATGGAGAAAAACCCCAAATATCAAACTCCAGCAACAAAGCTAAGCCCCATAGCTTGGGTTCTTTCAATAATCTTTTGTTAAACATTGACTGAGCATCTCCTCTGTCCCAGGCATGTGGGATCTGCTGGCGGTGGAAGTGTGTAAAGAACCATGCCTACCTCCAGGGGGCTCCCAGTCTAGTGGATAGAAATGTGCTTGAAGAGGACATAGGTGATGAGGTTGCTGAACAAACACACGGAGAGAACTCCCCCAAATTCCAGACTTGTCCAATGAGGACTTCCCAATTAGAGACCAAGCTCAAACTGTGACTTGAAGGCTGGGGAGGAGTCTGGGTGGGGTGAGGGAAGAAAAAAGGAGTAAGGGTTGGAAAGGAACACAGGGTTCCATGGAGAGGAAATGGCAAGTGCAAAATCAAGAGGTAAAAGGGACTGCGATCGTTTTGTGGAACTCTTGATGGGATGCCCAGTCTTAAACAGGATAGCTGGGTGATTCTCACCCAATGTTGGTTATTTACTCCACAAGCCTGCCCCCTTTTATTTTATTTTATTTTTTAAAGATTTTATTTATTTGACAGAGAGAAACACAGCGAGAGAGGGAACACAAGCAGAGGGAATGGTAGCGGGAGAAGCAGGCTTCCCGCCGAGCAAGGAGCCCGATGTGGGGCTCGATCCCAGGACCCTGGGATCATGACCTGAGCCGAAGGCAGACGCTTAACGACTGAGCCACCCAGGCACCCCACTTGCCCCCTTTTAGAAGGTAGATAAAGAACACTTGATGGGTTCACCACGCATGGAAAAAAGCCTGATTTTTGTGAGCATTCCCTTTTGTAGATCAACCAGAACACACCCAGACACCCCTTCAATGATGATTGTCATCTCTTCTAAGTGTAAAAGGACCCAGAATTTCTGCCTATTATTTTCCAATTGCTTCCTCTGCAGGAAATTGTGTCAATTCATTTGGACATTTGTGGTTTCATTGTACTCCCCGAGCCATTACATCATGATGTGGTAACTCAGAACTCCAGTGGCACATTATCAGAACTGACTATTTCTGGAAGCCAGGAGATAACAAACAAAGCAGCTTCATTTGGCCTATAAGCATGTTAAACACCCTCGGCAGAGGACAGTGGAATACAAATATGCCTTCCTCCTGACTTTTATCAAGGAGAGGCGAGAGACGTGGGACAGATATAAATTATGGGCCCTGCTTCAGTGTAGGATCTGTCATAAAATCTATTGCCACCGATACAAACTGGCTTCAGTGTATAATTTAGTGACAGTTTTGTGCATCATGTTTCCTTGCTGACAAGATTGCTGCATGGTGAAATGTTGCCATATCTAGGTATGGATGGAACCGCCTGAAGATTTCAGCCATTTTATTCCGTCCTGAATTAACATGCTCAGCCTAATCCTCATCTCCCCGGGAGACTGCGGATGGTGAGGGAGGATGAGCATAGGCTTTGCGTGCAGGTGGCTGGGGCCTGTGTTTCCACTTCCCTGCATGGCATTCCCCCTTGTGAGGCCGCTGATTGAAACTTACTTGAAGATTACCTTGGTAATAATTTGAGCCTTATCAGGAACTACACACACACACACACACACACACACACACACACACACACGCCAAATTAATGAGGTTTCTGCTGATAAAAGAAATATAAAGGGCTTAGTTTCCTAAAGATGCCTGATACCCTGGATAAATCATAGACAAATAGAAAGCATGCTATAGTTTATGCCTAATTATAAATGACTTAATACCAAGTCAGACCCAAAAGATTCAGGGGTGTGATTGTTCTGAAACCTAATTAGTTAGAGGGAGACAGTACCACAGTATCAAGATTTTCATTAATGCGAGGAAGTCTCTTCTCTACTCATATTTAGCATTATCCCGGTAGCAAATAAGGAAATTTATCTTCCTGAGTAGATGAATTGGGTTCAGGCTACTAAAATATATTGCTTAATAATTGCTTTATTAGACTAGGTCATGTAACAAATATTAGGGCTTTTCCTGAGACCAGTGATCACAAAAGGTGACTCAGTCAGTTTGGGCTCCTCTAACAGAATAGGCTGGGTGGCTTACACAACTGAACTTTATTTCTCATAGTTCTGGAGGCCAGAAGTCTGAGATCAGGCTGGCTGTGTGGTCAGGCTTTTAGTGAGCTCTCTTCCTGGTTTACACATGGCTCTCTTCTTAGTGTCCTCACAGGGCAGAGAAAGAGTTAAGTCGCTTTCTCTTGTAAGGACACTGATCTCATCTCAGGGTCTCCACTCTCAGGACTTTATCCAAACCTAATTGCCTCTCAAAGGTCCCACCTCCAAGCACCATTCCATTGGAGTTGGAGTCTCTATATATGACTTTCAGGAACATAAACATAAAGAGGATATCTATGTCTTGCTACCCAGGAACCAGGGGAACATGAGCATAATAGTAAGATGACAGTTGCTCATGACAATGTTAATGGACCAAGTTTAGTTACATTCATGGAGAGCTGAGCATATCTCCAGGCTGCTGTCCTCTTAGAAAGAGGTTGACTGGGTAGGATACAGGCTGCCTTTCTGTTTGTTTTGTTTTGTTTTTTAATTTTTTTTATTATGTTAGTCACCAGATAGGACATCATTAGCTTTTGATGTAGTGTTCCATGATTCATTGTCTGCATATAACACCCAGTGCTCCATGCAATACATGTCCTTCTTAATACCTATCATGAGGCTAAACGATCTCCCCTCCCTCTCTCCTCTAAAACCCTCAGTTTGATTCCCATAGTTCATAATCTCTCATTGTTTGTCTCCACCTCTGATTTCTCCCCCTTCATTTTTCCCTTCCTTCTCCTAATGTCCTCTATGCTATTCCTTATGTTCCACAAATAAATGAAACCATATAATTGTCTTTCTCTCCTTGACTTATTTTACTTAGCATAATTTCCTCCAGTTCTATCAATGATGATGCAAATGTTGGGCAGTCATCCTTTCTGATGGCTGAGTAATATTCCACTGTCAAGCTGGGTGGGACCTCATCTGTACAGTTCATTTTAAGGACAAAGTCTTTAGGGCTTCCTCTTGGACTCTTCAGAGTCTTCCGCCACCTGGGTAAATAACCCTCCTATTTCAGCTCTCTGTCTCTCCCTGCTATCCCATTTCTTTTCTCAAATCCTACTTTCCAGCATAGATTTTAAAAACTCATCCACACAGAGAAGTCAGAAATTGAAAATGAGTATTATCATTTGAATGGGGAACCTCACTTCCAAAATAATTGTTCTCTACTACTCATGTGCCACTGAAGGTTAAGCAAGGGTCCCTGAATTGGCTGGAGACTGATTTAAAAAGCTCTCAGATGTCTGGCCTGTAATTCTGTTTGTACAATTTGAACTTCCAACAAGGGTAGTAAAGGCAGGTGAGCCTCACAGAGGTGTCTGAAATCAGATAGACAGCTTCTTATGTATTTATTCATAGGGTCATTTAGAATAGTCTGTAAAAGGCAAACAAACAGAAAACCAGTCCAGTGATATGGGAAAGGGGAGGGAGAAGACCACCTTTTCTAGAAGCTGTCTACATCTGTTGGGGAAGAAAGCTTCTGAGATAAAACACCCACCTCTTCTTTGTTAAGTCATGGGATTTCAGCAAGCAAGATAGTAAGAAAGTCATTTCATGAGTTCACACTAGTGTTTGGTCTCTTCCCTAGAGTCAGTCTTTGGTATCTTCTAACTCCAACATCTGTATCTTTTAAAGTTTCTAATTCTTCTTCTTCTTTTTTTTTTAGTTTTTGTTCAAATTTTCCTTTTACAGTAAGACTATTGAGGTAAGGCCATACCCCTCCACCTCTCTTTATTTCTATTCTTATTGCTTTCCTCCTTGATACCAGCTAGTACCCCATTCTTATAGGACTTTGCCTTCAACCGTTTGTCACTTGTCACATATATTTCCCTCATTCTGAACTACTAATGGCCTGTGGCCATCCTTCTTAGAACTATTTGCTTTTTATTTTATTTTTTTAAGAGTTTATTTATTTATTTTAGAGAGACAGTATAAGTAGGGGAAGTAGCAGAGGGTGAGAGAGAGGGAGAGAATCCCAAGCAGACTCTGTGCTGAGCTTGGAGCCCAACATCAGACATGACACTGAGAATCACAACCCAAGCAGAAACCGAGAGTCAAGATGCTCAACTGACTGAGCCACCCAGGCACCCCACTGTTTGCCTTTTATTAGGGAACTTTAAGAGGACTTCAAAACTTTCAATCACGTACCATAATTGAGAGAAACAAAAGTTGGAAAGGGGGAGATTTTATGAGAGCTAGGACTCCAGAGAAGCATCTCTAAAAATGTTCCATGTAAGCAAATATCTGTGCATAAAAGGCTGGCTTTGAGGTAAATTGTGACTTGAGAAGCACTACCAGTGACCTGAATGTTATTACTAATCCTCCTCAAGGACCAGACTTCAGATCAGTGTCTAGCCAATCTTGTAGAAACACAGCCAATATTTAGCAATGCCTGTTAAATTGTGATGAATATTTTATTTTATTTCATTGTATTTTTAAAGACTTCCTTATTTATTTGAGAGAGAGAGTGAGATGAGGGGAGGGAAAGAGGGAGAGAATCTTTAAGCCAACTCCTTGCTCAATGAGGAGCCCCACTCAGGGCTCGTCATGGGGCTCAGTCCCACGACTATAAGATCACAACCTGAACCAAAACCAAGAGTCAGATGCTTAACTGACTGATCCACCCAGACACCCCTGCAATGAATATTTTAATTTCCAATCTGTCATCTGTAGAAGTATCATTGCTATGGCACCGGGCAACCAGTTGTCTGGGTCTGTCAGAATTGTTCTTTGCTTGTTTTGGTTTTGGGTTTTGGTAGTGTTGCTTGGCACTAAAATGGAACTAGTGATTCTTAACTGAACTTCATTTACTCAGTGTCCTTCACTTACTCAGTGTCTCAGGATTTTGCTCTACAACCAACTCCTGACAAGGAGTCCCAAGAGAGGAATTTTCACCAAATAGTTTATGTCCTGTCAGGCTGAGCGGGTGCGTACTGGGCCTGAACAGTGATGATTATGTTTTCTAACAAAAAGGCAGTGGCAGACAAAATAGTCCCCTCCAAAAAAATAAGGCTCTAAATTTCAAACTGGTAGTGACAGCCCTGAACTCATACATTTATTCAGAGGTAAAATATTGAAAAGAATAAAGAGTAAATATTTTATTAACATCATACAAGTGTTTTAAAAATGTATGAATATCTCAGATACAAATTTTGGCAAAAGAGTGTTTTGACCAAAAATTGTATGGAAATGCCAAAACAAAACAAAACAAAAACCCAAAACTTGTGATATCACATGTAGATTGTTCGGGAGTTTGTTATAGATCTAGTTCCAAGGGAGAATAAGAAAACCAACCTCTCAAAGATTTTCTGTGAAAGTAATTGATGAAAGGTGTTCTTTTGTATGTGTGTTTTTGTGTTTGGGTTTCTTCTTCTAGAGAAAATAAAGTGTTTGATTGAGTTCACAGCACAAAATGAGGACGGCAATTTTGTATGCCAATCTCATAAAACTCATAGCCTTACTTTATTTCCCCACCACACTTGTTCCCTTTAGGGCATTCTGAACAGTGAGAGAAAAAAAAAAAAGAGGGAAACTAAATTTATATTCTTCCTTAGATGCTTCCTGAAGGAAGAGGGGAGAAAAGGAATACTGGAGAATGCATGTGGATTTTTTTTTTATGAAAACTTCTGTAAAATAATCCACTGTTGAAACTGCTAACAGCTGTTTTTTCACACTCTATAACCCCCAGCAGGTAGAAAAATCCCCCGCAGATTTCAAGATATTGCATGTCAGTATGGTAAAGCACAATTCTTTATTATTATTTTCTTAAGGCCAGGTTTCCAGTATTAACTTCAACAGAAAAGTTCCTGTGCTGTGTGAGTAACTGCTTCCTAGATGACAAAAGGTAGTATCATTTTATTGCCAGCCAGACTCTGGGTGGGAGGATCAGCACTTTAGCTCCTCATGCCTGACTGCACCCAGAACAAAGCCAGGGAAAATGTAAGGCCCTTGGTTGATGTAATCCTGAGTCTCTGTTTTAAACTTTAATATGGACACTGCATTCATTTTCAACTGAATAAGGGCAATGCTTCACCTCTCCGGGCACTCATTCACTGGGTAAATAATCAGAAACATAACCAATTCTTATGTATTTTTTCCTTAGGTAAGAACTAAGGAGAGAATTCCTAAGAGGAAAGCCCCCTGTATCTAGATCTTTCTCATCACCTCATATCTCCTAAGATTAGATTGTCCAATCCTTCTCTGAAGGTGACTCAGAGTACAGTCATTACACTTTAGTGAAAGATACTCAACTTTCACTAAGAGTGGGTGGGAGAATAGACAAGGGTGTCTGTGGGACCATCTAATTTGTGTCTTATCTTTACTGTTTCCTTCCTCCCCATTCCTCTCAGTTGGCCAATATTTAGGAGACTTTAAGCCTCATCAGTAAGTTTGGAATAATAGTATTTTGCTCTCTATGGCCCAACAAAGTTCACCACCATGTAGCATGAGGGAGGAAGGGAAGGGGCTCTTCTTTAAGGTTACAAGACAGAAGTTTGAAGTATCCTTTCCTCTCTTGTCCCATTGACCAGAACCAGGCAACATCTAGCTGCAAAAGAGGCTGGGAAATGTCGTCTTTACCCTCAGTGTCCATGTGACCAGCTGATAATTCTATTACTGTGGAAGAAGGAGAAAGTAGCTATGGGATAACAAGACTGGAGCTGTTTGTTAGGGGAGTCTCTGGCCTGAGGAAGATAGGAGAAGGTAGGCTTTAACATAGGCTGTCATCTGTTTCCTAAAGCTAACCTGTTTCTACTCAGAAAAGAGGGTCCGATTTTTCTGGCTTTCTCTCTATTTTAGTCCCAAGTAGCTGTCTCACTAAAACAATCTGCCTGATTTTGAGGCTTTTTAAAAATATATATATATACTTATTTTCTCAGTCTTTAATTATCGATGTCTTCAGGACCCCTATTTGGAAAGAATTTTTGTGCTACAAATGAGAATCATTGGTATAAGCCTCTTGGAGATGGTAGGGTTTGGGGAAGAATATTGTTTATTTTTGAAAACCTACATTTTTCTTAATCTTTAGGTTATTTCATGTGAAGGAGTGATTGTTCCATCATTTTGCTGTGAGTTTGGAAGCATGTATTTCAGGAAGGTATTTAAAGCCTCATATATTTTGTCTTCATTCTTTGGGGGATAGTCTCAGTTTGAAATGCAGCTCCCATGAGAAGTCATGATTCAATCCCAAGCTTACTGAGTGCTGCAGGGAGGAGATGTTGTCCACAGACCTGCTCAGCTGTCAGGACCAAAGCAAAGGGATCACATATCTTGATTTCCTTCCATGTTTCTGGACCAAGAAGATACTTGTATGGTGATCCTCTCAGGCCCCGAATCACAGGGCAGAACAGGAGAAGCTGTTTGCTGTGACTCATACACATCAAGGAGAAGAGGAAGGGTAATTCCAATTCAATAGCATCTCCTTTAGAAAAACTGGGCTTTATATTTTTAAAATCTTCCCTGCATTACTCCCTGTCATGACAAACTCCTTTCGGCAGAATATCAAACTTCCAAGCAACTCAAAGGGACTTAAACATGTTTAAGTCCCCTCAAAGGGATTTATGCATGTTTAAATGCATAAACATATTTTGCTTTAAATACTAAATGTCCCGGTTTAAAACAACAGAATTAGGCACTTCATAATTAACTAATGGTCCCCTAAATCGGACCATTTGTACAAAATCCTGTTGTCATATAAAATGTGCTCCTAAGCTCAAACCCTCCTGCTCCTTCAAAAATATCCACTGTGATTATTTCTTGAACATAATTATCATTTTATATAATTAAGATCACAAGACATTTAAAGAGACCTCAGGTGGATTTTTAATACACTGTGTGTACTAAAGGACATATCTAGGGGTTATAAGTCACAAGCGATGTTTAAGATCCAGTTTCCCAGAATACAAATGTTAGCTTAAATTATCTGCCTTTATAGATGACAGAAAGAGTAAATAGTGTGGCTTAGTAGTTATGATGGTAAAGTTAGGAGACCGGTGAGCTTGACTTGAGTCCTGCCACTGCTACTCATTAGCTGGGATAATTTTGGCAGAAGTTATAAATCCTCTTATAGCCTCAGTTTCCTGATCTATATGGTGGAAATAATAATGATGCCTATTCCATATGGTTGATTGACAGAGTTAAATGAAATAATTCAAATTAGGAACTGAGCATCTTTCTGGCCAGGATAAGCATTTAATAATTGCATATTACTATTGGTATAATTATTTTACTTTATGTATTTATATATAAAAACAAATTTACACAAAAAATAAAAAATAAGCACAAATGAATCATGACACACTATCCAATTTATTATTATATAATCAAACAAAATCTAAGTGCAAATAAAAATAGGTCAAAGATGTATACTGTTTACATGAAAAGTTCCCTACCAAATTAGACTCTGGTGAAGAAAGCTATGCATTGTCAATTTGCTATAAATACACATATAGCAAATAGACACTTTAAAATTATACGTGCAAATATCAGCCTAACATTAAGATTGTGATTTGAAGTGCAAAGGAAATTAGGATTCAAACAGGAAATCTTCATCATAACCTCATTTCTGTTCTTTGTCTCCATATGCATAGACAAATTATATTTGGGCTTTCATTACATGATCACACACACCAGACTCTATAACAAAGTTATGACCAGAATTATCAGGTATCAGAAAGGAGCTGCACATTAGGAAGATGCTATTATAAGCAGCATTTATATCATTGCATATATTTTCAGGAAAAAAGGAACATGCACATATGCATATGCATTTGTGATTATCTTCATTTTGCCAAATGAATCCAACAGTTTAACCAGGACTCCCTCTGTAGTTGATCATTAGAGTGGGGATTACGGGGGGAAGGGGACATCGCTAGTCTCTATGCCACCTCATCCTCTCTAGAGGGTCAGTGTCAGGACAAAAATGGAGTGTTGGGAATCAATGAAAGAGAAAGTCCTGGCTGGTTACAACCCACCTTACCTTTCTTCTGCCTATACCTCCTGCCCCACCATCAATATTTATCCACTTTCCAAATGAGCTACCTATTGGAGATTAGGCTGCTGTGCACTGTTTGTGTGTGTGTGTGTGTGTGTGTGTGTGTGTAGAGAGAGAGAGAGAGAAAGGGAAAGAGAGTGAGTTAGTGAGTGTGCTGGGAGGGTGCAGGTGGCTCTGGTTCTAAAACACCTGGTGGACTAATAGAATGTTTCTCATGGGGGGCTCCTGTGGGCTCAGCAGGTTAAGCATCTGACTCTTGATTTCGGCTCAGGTCAAGATCTCAGGGTTGTGAAATGGATCAGGCTTTGGGCTCCGTGCTCAGTGAGGAGTCTGCTTGAGATTCTCTCTTTCCCTTTGTCCCTCCCTCCTCGACTCTCTCTCTCTCCCTCACCCTCTCCCCTCTCTAAAAGAAAAAAAAAAAAATGTTCCTTGTGGTAGAATGGCACCCAGAGCCTTCTCTCCACTCTATGTCTCAGTCCTAATTCCCTCCATCTCTCTCTTTTTTGGTATCAAAGATGGCCACTGTGGAATTCTGGAGGTCTTTCTCAAGCATCAATTGGAAATCAAATTAAAGTCTACAAAGATTTCTTGTAAAGGGCACTAATATATTTTAATCCTTTGAAAATTAGCTTGTCTTAGTTGACTAGTGTCTTTGTCAAGGATAGTTTAATTTTAAACACCTCCCTCCCAATCAGCTCAGTGAATAAAGGCATTAATTAAAAGGCTTTGGTTAAATCTTGTAAAATCCAGTTTCATGTAGTCTGAATTTCCTGGGACCCTTGTCTGTTTCCCTCTTCCTCTGGGTCTGTACTGTTGTTCACCTGGGCTGTCCATTTGCTTTGTTCTTACAGCCCAGGGCTTTTAGTGGCAGCTGCCCATCACTTTGGCTTCCATGAAGCTGGGAGTTGTTATGGCGCTGATTCTAGTCCCCAACCTTCACCCAGTGTCAGAGTTGAATCCTACTTTGTTGTTCTTGTTCTCTCCATTCTAACTCTTAAGAGAGAATATTTAATTGGTGGCTGATCAGGGAGTGGATTTACTCCTCCTGGTCTCTTGTCCACCTGTGGCCTAATCAGCAGGGGCTGGTAGAGATCCTGTGGAGATATGTCCTTCCAGGCTATTATCTATGGCAGATTAAGCAAGAAGGGGAAGTTGAATATGCCGGACGAATTGACTAAATATTTCAGTTTCACTGAAAGCTTCTATTAAACTGAACATTTGAATTCTCAATACTGCTAGGTAACAGAAAATTCACTATATATACACTTCAGTGTTCTCGTTGTCCATTTTAGTTGGCATGAGTATAAAGAGGGAAGAGGGCAGAGAGCAGAATGTGGAAATATACTATGGAAATATACTAATGGAAATATTCTTCCATCTAGAAGACATTACTAGCAAAAATGAATTCAGCACAATAGCATTCCAGTTTTATCATTTAATAAGCATTATTTGATAATATTGATGATGGTGGCAATATGATGAAATTGCTTAGCCTAAAGAAGAATCAGTCTGTCTTATATGTCACATCACAAATAAAATAGGAAAAATGTTATTAATATTTTACATGCTACTTCTGATGACCCACAGAATGGCTATAATAAAACCTTGGTATCTAAACTTTTATCCCTGGAAGAATATTTTATTTTTTCCATATGTGACTATGAGATCTAGTAGATGATAAATCATGATGATCACATGGTTGAAATTTTGCAAAAAGTAAACTTGAATCTAGTCCAGGAAGTATAAGTATAAACCAGTAAGCCCCACAAAAAAAGTATTGCAAGGCAGCAGAGAAACAATCTCTACTGTCTCCTGGAATTACTAAAATGATTTTTAAGATATATAAAAGAAAACTTCAAATGTAGGCATGGTGACAATAAATTAATTTTGGTGTTTATCTGTAAAACGTATCATGGAGATTATTAAATACTGTTTATGGCTATTTTATCTTTTGAAACACAGAGAGTGCAGTAGTTGGCACAAAGTTTTCACTTGGTCTTCTTTAAAGTTCAAAATGAAGTCTGTAGTTTTGCTCTCTGTGTAGCATGTCAGAAGTACAGAAAGTGAAGACAGAGAAAAGTGACAGTTCACTGAGCTGAGATGGGTACTAAAGGGGTGGATGGCCACCTGAGGGTGTGAGGGCTATTACCACTTGCCAAAGCTGCATTCCTTGACTCACTCACACCAAACCATTCTATTCTATTCATGGGAGGACAGGGGTCAATTGGAAAAAGAATGTGCAAAGAGAAGCTTTTTGGTTTCTTAAATGGATGGGGGATGGATGGATCTTATTTACAGAGTTTAACATTGAAACCAAGCCTGGGATGTCACAAAGGCTTGTGATACTCAGACTGAATGTGCTATGATTGCCCTAAATGAATAAAAGACTCAAAATTCAAAATAGCAGAATTATGTCAGATTTGTAAGTAACATAAGTGCTTTTAAAAGTTTTACTGGGAAAAAAAAAAAAAAAAAAGTTTTACTGGAAAATGTTACTGATATGTTAATTTTAACTGAGATGCAAAGACACAGAGTTATGTGTTTGTCATTAAATCATTACATATGAAATCAATCCAAAGTCATGTAGTTCACTGTGGCAGAGACTGATGGGGTGCTTATTACCTAAAAAGGGAGCAGGGCAGAAAGCAGAATGTGGAAATATACTAAGTACGTGTCCGTCTATAGGACATCACTAGCAAAAATGAATCGAAACCAATTAGTATTTATTTCTTGAAGCTGAATGCTAAAGCAGCCTAAGAATATAATTTTCATCAAAAAGAAATAGAATAGTTATTAACATTAATAAAGCTATATTAAGGGCACTTAATAGTTACTAACATTAATAAAATTTCATCAAATTTTCATCAATAAGATGAAAATTTCAACTAATTTTCATCAAAAAGAAATAGAATAGTTACTAACATTAATAAAACTTTATTAAGGGCACCTGGGCAGCTCAGTTGACTCAGGTCAGGATCCCTGAGTCAATCCCTGAGTCATTGTATAGACAATGTCTATACTATTCTAGGGTTCTGGGATTGGGTTCTGGGATTAAGTCCTGCATTGGGCTCCCTGCTCAGTGGGGAACCTGCTTCTCTTTCTCCTTCTGCCCCTCCCTGCCTGCTCATGCACGTGCTTGCTTTCTCTCTCTCTCTCTCTTTTGCACTCTCTCTCAAGTAAATAAAATCTTTTTTTAAAAAGTTAAAAAAAACTATTAAGTATGTTAATGTGTTGACTGTCATAACAAAAAGCTCATGTAGCTTAGTTGTTTGGACTGACAATATTCTGCTCTTGAGGAAACCATTTAATGTTTCTGAATATTTCTGATACTTGAAGAAGTTTCCTCTGGGGGAAGGTTAGTTTTTCACCTAGCCTGAATTTTTACTCTATCTCACTCCCCCTTACCTGCCACACACACACACACACACACACACACACACACACACACACACACACACTCCTTTCATAATAGTGTTTCTGCCACAATATTGTCTCATGTTTATCTCTTTCTGATGTATCAATAAAAAACTCATTCATCCCCCAGACCATAAGATATCTAGGAATAAACCTAACCAAAGAGGTTAAAGATCTTTACTCTGAAAACTATAGAACACTTATGAAATAAATCAAAGATGACATAAAAGAAATGGAAAAATATTCCATGCTCATGGATTGGAAGAACAAATATTGTTATAATGTCTATACTATTCTATGACCCAGCAATTGCAATAGTAGGTATTTATGGAAAGGATACAAAAATACTGATTCAAAGAGGCACATGCATCCCAATGTTTGTAGCAACGTTATCAACAATAGCTAATTATGGAAAGAGCCCAGACGTCCATCGACTTATGAATGGATAAAGAAGATGTGGTATAGGTATAGATATATGCACAATGGATTATTAGTCATCAGAAAGAATGAAATCTTGCCATTTAGGATGACATGGGTGGAGCTAGAGTGTATTATGCTAAGTGAAATAAGTCAGTCAGAGAAAGACAAATACCATATGATTTCACTTATATGTGGAATCTAAAAAACAGAACAGGTGAACGTAAGGGAAGGGAGAAAGAAAAGAGTGAGGCAAATCCTAAAAGACTATTAACTATAGAGAACAAACTGAGAGTGTTGCTGGAGGGGAGGTGGTTGGGGAATGTGGTAAATGGATGATGGGTATTTAGGAGAGCACTTGCCATGATGAGGACTGGGTGTTATATATAAGTAATGAATCACTAAATTCTACTTCTGAAACCCATATTACACTATATGTTCACAAACTAAAATTTAAACAAAAACATTAAAAAATTCATCATTTATATATTACAGATTTATCACTTTGTTCAGTAAATGGACATTAGCCTATGCATAATAAATGTAAATGTATCTATTTGTAAATATTAAATTCAAGGAGACTAGGAATAAACTTAATAAGGAATAGAAAAGCTATGGGGGAGAATCTTTCCACAGCAGATGATTCAGGATCAGGCAAATGAGATGGATGAAAGGAAAGAATGTGATAGGAAACGAGTGAGATGAAAGGGAATGACCTTTTACAAAATTAATAATAGAATCTGAGAAAACTGCTCTGAGGGGTTGAGGTAATTCTTGTGATTAGTGATACCTACTATATAACTATTCTAAGTTTTTAAGTATGCATTACTCATTAAATTCTAAACCCTATGCAGTAGATATGAGTGTTATTCCATTCCACAGTAAAGAACATGGAGGCAGATGAGGGTTAAATAACTTGCTCAAGGTCACTAGTTAGGAAGAAGCAGAGATGGGATATGGACTGAGTCAGTTTGCTTCAAAGTTCATGCTATTTGCCACTGTATTATACAGACCCTAATCCTTGTCCTAAAATGTATTTTTTGATTCTGGGAAACCATTCTATTGGCAATTCAACAAATACTTTTTCAGCACCTGCTATGCATAAATACTAGGTACCTTCGAGGAGTAAACAAGAAATCAGATAGACCACTACCCTAAAGAAAGTTAAGATAGTTATAAAAACTACTATAATTCTAGATAGAATGTGCTATAAATATGACAAAAGAAGACACTAATCAATGGTTTGTGAGTTTTCAAAAGAGAACACTTAATCTCCAGTTCATAAGGGTGGGCAAAGAAAGAAGGGGTTTGAAGAAAACCCTTATAAAGGGGACAGTTAGAAAGTCACTTGGATTTAAATGCATAAGGATTGGGCGAATATTCAGGTAAGGGAAAACAAGGTTAGAAAACTTGGGGTGGACCCAGGGAACAGCAGGTAATTTGTCCGTGTTGCCTTCATGAAGAGTAGTGGGCAGTGAGGCAGGAAAAGTGGATCAGGTTCGGGTCATAAGAAGTCTTGAATTCTGTATTTGGATTTTATTTGGGTGGGAACTATGAAAAAATTTCCAAGTATCTTCAGGAAGATTTATCCACTATTTAGGATGGCACAGTTACTTGAAATGCTTCTTTCAGGGGTGGATAAAGCTATCTTTGTATTCAACGGAACATTAATTTATCTAGAACCTCCTAGCAACATAGTTCTATGATGGATTTGTGGAATACAGAAATAAATAAGATATCCCTGACTTCAAGGAGCTCCTTACCTTGACCTATTGCGTTATGAAGATGTGCAAAATTATGTGAAAGTCAAGAGGAAAAGGATATTAATTTTGACTGGGTCACAGTGAACGCTTATGGTGAATTAACTTGTGAGGAGGCCGTTTCTCCTCTCTTAGGCAATGAAAGCTCAGTCACAGTTGTCAGATTGTATAGTTGGCCTCCAGACTCAGACCAAATGACTTTCTATCACTGAGGGATAATTTGGAAGAATTATTAAGTGTGCACAAATCAGTAATGATGTCCATGTCTTCATGAGAAGAATATAGCTCATTACTGGTCCCAAGATGTCTTTTCCAGGATCAATATTGATTATGAATAGTGAGAAAACAAAATGTAGTCAAGAGCAAAACACAATCAGCTATTCCACATCCATTATAACGAAGCGAATCAGAATGAATTTAGGTCACTAACAATAAAATCCATAATTTCCAAAGACCATATTATCCTACAAAGCAGAATTCACAGAGAAAGCTGGGAAAATGGAAAAACCAAAAAAGTTACCTAACTTAGAGGAGCCATCTTTGAATACTTAGGGAATAATCTCTCCGTGTAAAAGCACTACATGCTTTAAAAAAAATTCTATTGACTTATTTTATAAAATATTTGCTTTTTCCAATAATAATACATCAATTTTATATTCCTCAGATCTAAAGAAGGAATTACTTGGAACTATTTTGATTTCATTATCATGTATCTTCATTTCTTATAAGGAGTAAAAATCAAGTTGTTACAACTTGTCTAAGTTAAAGAGTCTTTATGATAGATTTAAATAACAGTGCATGAAGCATTTCATTAAGAAAATATCAGAATGATGCATCCATAAGCATTTAGATACAGAAGTCAGAGAGGACCAAGTGGTATAAAAAAACACCTTAGAAAAGTATAGCCTGTGATTTTCAGTAGAGAATGATGGTTACCACAACTTCTTGGAGGTAGTACATAATTTAGAAAATCACAATAAATATGAATTAATTTTATATTTGGAAAGGGAAAAACAAACATTCTTATTTCCAAAAATATAAATAATAAAGGGTAGTGCTTGACAAATATATCATGGCTCTAGGGATGGGTTTAAACAGATCATTAAACAACAAAGTAGACCTAAAGAGATAAAAATATATGGATTAAAAGGATAGTGAAGAATGTCTCTTGGTCAGGAAACATGGCAAATCCAAGTATAAGATAGAAGGTAGAGGTCAGCCCAGCATGAGATGGAGGCAGTGGGGAAGAGTTTAGATTAGATACTGTAAAATATTGTGGAGCCCTTGTAAGTTAAAAGGGAAAAAGATGTTTAAAATTTATTTATGGAATATTACATAGCTGTTTCCAGAGTAAATTGGAGAGAAGAAAGCCCTGGATCCTAGGAGAACAAATTAAAGGTTCTGACATAATTCAGGCTTGAAGCCACATGGGCCTGGTCTAGGATATTGGCAGTTGGAATGAGAAATGGGCAAACTCCAGAGTCACCTCACAGAATAAAACATGCGATTTGGTGATAGACTGGCTATGGAGGTACAAGGAAGTCAAGCAGTCAAGGATGACCAAAGCATGCCTCAAAGGGTTCTGCCTTTGTGTTTGAGACAATACATGGCTATTAGCAGAAGTGGCAATGCTTCTTCTGTAGAAGGTTAGAGATTCTGTAGAGAGAATAAAGATATAGTTTGATTGGTTTTGGATGTGTGGAGTTGGGGTTGACAACAGATTATCCAAATTTAAAATACGGGTTATAGTGCAGGATAGCTGTCAGGGTTAGAAGAATGGGTTTGAAAGTCAATGATATGGCTCTGGTCATGAGATAGGAGATTATGCGCTCTTCCAAGGGGTGATTCAGGGAGAAGTCAAGATGGAAGACCAAAGCTTAAGAGCAAATACAGAATTGGAGCCCATGTATTGAGACTGAAGGGAAGTGATCAGAGAGGCAAAAAGGGCAAGCATGATGAGGTATTTCCTCCAAAACTGTAGTAATTTGACAGAAACACATATTTTCTGATTGCTTAAACCCAAAACATTTTGAATTCAGTCTATGGTTCAAATTTCTATTCCTTATTTCTCTTTCTATCCGGATCCCTCCTGATTCTGATGTTGCTACACATCCATCTCTGTTCTGGTCCCTTCTTAGCTGGTTCCTACCACCATGTTCTCAACAAACCCCATATCGTCTGGACATCTAGATGTTGCAGTACATTGTGAGCTGTCCTTTTTTTTATGTGTCTTATCCCTATCTTTCCTTTCTTCCACATTCTTTCTCTGTTCTTCTAATACATTAGATATTATTTTCCCACTTGTCCTGAGCTCTCAGCCCTTTATACCAGTCCTCTTAATCCTCCTTGAGTTTCTACAATAGATAAATTTGTTATCAGTTACTTCCTATTTAGATAAAATCTGTTTGTATGCTTTCATTAGATCATATTTCTCTCCTTGGAAGCACCTGTTATAGATGTAATTTTAACTTTTTAAATATGATTACCTGAGTAACATGGTCTGTTCCCTTTGCTTCTGAATTACTGGGGGATTAGAGAATAGGTCTGTGTTGGTTCATACTGTATCTCCCACATCTAACACAGTGACTGGTCATTAATATTTTTTTTTAAAAAAATTTTTATTTATTTGACAGAGAAACACAGCGTGAGAGGGTACACAAGCAGAGGGAATGGTAGCGGGAGAAGCAGGCTCCCTGCTGAGCAGAGAGCCCGATGCGGGGCTCAATCCCAGGACCCTGGGATCGTGACCTGAGCTGAAGGCAGACACTTAACGACTGAGCCACCCAGGTGCCCCTGGTCATTAATATTTTTTAAATTAATTTTATTTTTTCAGTGTTCCAAGATTCATTGTTCATGCACCACACCCAATGCTCCATGCAATACGTGCCCTTCTCAATACCCACCACCAGGCTTAAACAACCCCCACCCTCTCCCCTTCGAAACCCTCAGTTTGTTGCTCAGAGTCCACAGTCTCTCCTGGTTCCTCCCCCTCTCCAATTTCACACAATTCACCCTTCCTTTCCTTCTCCCAATGTCCTCTATGTTTTTCCTTATGTGCCACACGTAAGTGAAACCATAGGATAACTGACTCTCTCTGCTTGACTTATTTCACTCTGCATAATCTCTTCCAGTCCTGTCCATGTTGATACAAAAGTTGGGCGTTCATCTTTTCTGATGGAGGCATAATATTCCATTGTATATATGGACCATATCTTCTTTATCCATTTGTCTGTTGAAGGGCATCTCGGCTCTTTCCACAGTTCGGCGATTGTGGCCATTGCTGCTGTGAACATTGGGGTACATGTGGCCCTTCTTTGTACTGTATCTGTATCTTTGGGGTAAATACCCAGTAGTACAATTGCAGGGTCATAGGGTAGCTCTGTTTTTAAATCTTCAGGAATCTCCACACTGTTTTCCAAAGTGGCATTCCCACCAACCGTGTAAGAGGGTTCCCCTTTCTCCACATCCTCTCCAATATTTGTCGTTTACTGTCTTGTTGATTTTGGCCATTCTAACTGGTGTAAGGTAGTACCTCAATGTGGTTTTGATTTTAATTTCCCTGATGGCTAATAATGATGAACATCTTTTCATGTGTCTATTAGCTATTTGTATGTCTTCTGTCCATATCTTCTGCCCATTTTTTTATGTGATTATCTGTTTTTTGTGTTGAGTTTTGTGTCTGTAGTGTCATTTGCAAATATCTTCTCCCATTCTGTGGGTTGCCTGTTTGTTTTGTTGACTGTTTCCTTAGCTGTGCAGAAACTTTTTATCTTGATGAAGTCCCAAAAGTTCATTTCTGCTTTTGTTTCCTTGGCCTTTGGAGAAATGTTCTGAAAGAAGTGGCTGTGGCCGATGTCAAAGAGGTTACTGCCTATGTTCTCTAGGATTTTGATAGATTCCTGCCGCATGTTGAGGTCTTTTATCCATTTCAAGTTTATCTTCCTGTATGGTGTAAGAGAATGGTCAAGTTTCATTCTTCTATATATAGCTGCCCAATTTTCCCAGTTCCATTTATTATTGAAGAGGCTCTTTTTTCCACTGGATATTTTTTCCTGCTTTGTCAAAGATTATTTGACCATAGAGTTGCAGGTCCATTCTCAATGGGGAAAAGCTGACAGCCTTCCCTTTGAGATCAGGAACACGACAAGGATGCTCACTCTCACCACTCTTGTTCAACATAGTACTAGAAGTCCTAGCAACAGCAGTCAGACAACAAAAAGAAATAAAAGGTATTCAAATTGGCAAAGAAGAAGTCAAAGTCTCTCTCTTTGCAGACAATATGGTACTTTATATGGAAAACCCAAATGGCTCCACCCCCAAACTAGTAGAACTCATACAGCAATTCAGTAATGTGGCTGGATACAAAATCAATGCACAGAAATCAGTTGCTTTCTTATACACTAACAGTGAAAATATGGAAAGGGAAATTAGAGAATCGAATCCATTTACTATAGCACCAAGAACCATAAGATACCTGGGAATAAACCTAACCAAAGTGGTAAAGGATCTGTACTCGAGGAACTACAGAACACTCATGAAAGAAATTGAAGAAGACACAAACAGGTGTAAAAGCATTCCATGCTCATGGATCATAAGAATAAACATTGTTAAAATGTCCATACTGCCCAGAGCAATCGATACTTTCAATGCCATCCTGATCAAAATTCCACCGGCATTTTCCAAAGCATTGGAACAGTCAATCTTAAATTTGTATGGAACCAGAGAAGACCCCAAATTGCTAAGGAAATGTCCAAAAAGAAAAACCAAGCTGGAGGCATCACATTGCCTGATTTCAAGATTCACTACAAAGCGGTGATCACCAAGACACCATGGTACTGGCACAAAAACAGACACATAGACCAGTGGAACAGAGTAGGGAGCCCAGATATGGTCATTAATAGTTACCAGAAAAGTTTGAAGAACTTGAGAGTTATCCCAGTAGGGGTAGAGGCTTTTGGCATATGTCTCACCTTCCACTCGAATTCCCACAGGACCTGGGAGCATATTAGGCAAGTTGAGGGGTAGAAGAGCCCCAGGTATTTTATAGCTCTTTGGGTTCAAATTCAAACCAAGTCCTAGTAGTGAACTTGGATCATACCAACTTTAGAAAAGAAAGTCAACAGTTAAGCAAAGGTCTCTTTTACAGTTAAACTAATTATCTACACCAGAATGTACTGGTTTGTTAATTGATGTGTGAGATAAGCACAATAGCTATTGATATTTGTCATAATATATGAGAGAATGTGGTTGTTTAAAACAGCAATAATAGGCTTAGGTAAGGCAAACTTTAATAGTCTAATAAAGAAATTCTTTTTTTAATGAGTTTAACAATGAATACTTTTCCTGGATTTTCCAGTTGTCATAAAGTCTACTCAAAATATTATTTGGTGTCAGCACATTGATATATAGCAAAATAGTAGCAAAAAATAAGTTTTTAGAAAACTTATTTAAAGAGAAAGAAAGCACAGACACACCTTCAACAACTATGCAGAGAATGTAAACCTAGAAGAAAAGATATAATTTCCCTGGTATCAAGAAGATCTACCTAGAGCTCAGAGGATAAAATTAAGAAAAGAGACATTAAGCTAAGAATCCTTAAAAACTCTTTCTAGTGAAAATGTTCAAGCTATGACTTAAGCTTCAGAGAAATTGATAACCACGCCTTTCCTGGACAAGGTGTTAGAAAGCATATTGCAAGAATATCCTGCAATTTTTTTTGCTGAATTTTATGATCTAGCCAGATAATTTAAAATATAAAAATTTTATTTCAGTATTTTCTGTATTTTGATATGCTTGTCATCACCTGGTACTGCCACTGAAATTTCTACTGACATCTGCTTACAACTATGTCACTAGCTACCACATACCGTAGTGACAATTAAAACATTGTAAATTTATTCTCTAAAGAAATGAGTTCATGTAATCAAAAGATTAATAATATTATGATAATGTAATTTTAAGTACCTCTGAGACAAAGGCCATTCACTGCCTAACCTTGGGCTCAAATTTAGACCCAGGAAATAAGCATGTAATATGCAGCCTATACCCAGGAGCATAGAAGTGAAGCACAACTCTGGTTACATGTGCACCTGTGTTTTCCACTGTGCAACCGCAGAGAAATGTAGCCAAAAAATACCGACTCACGGAAGACGTGAGTCCAGGTCTCATCCAGGAGACAGTGAATCTGGGACCTTCTTTGTCATTATTGAGTTGCATTTCACTAGGCAAACCAATGCTCCTCTTCATTGGTTCCTGTTTTCTCATCTGTGAAAGGGGGTGATACCAGCTTATCTGACCTTTTAAATGCATGAGAACACACTCTGGAGAATTAGAAGGACTCTACTTGTGTAAGAGATGAGTAGAATCGTGATCCAAAAAGTTTTTACATTTACCTCTGTAATGTGCTTTTTAAATTTTATTTTGCACTTATATTTGAATATGGATGTGTCTGGTGCTCTGGAAATTCACAACACTTCAAACATGTAATGAAGCCACACTGTGAACACTTAATTAATTTAGAGTAGGTGCTAATTCTTAATAAGAACTTTAAAACATGTTTTATTGTGAATAAACTGTAATTCAGAGAATCCACCCACATATAAATGAGATTTGCCTATAGCTTAGAAAGATCCACTCAAAACAGGGTCTGAATAAAATGTCTGGAAACTTTATTTCCAGGTTTTTATAGTTAGTGACCTCTGAATGTGAGATAATATTTCAAAATTAGAAAGGCATCCTTTGCCACCAACAGTCAAGTTAGTAAGATATTCCATGAACTTATACTGAAAAAACAATCATTCACTCATCCATTCATCTTTTTGCTCATCCTTTAAATCTCTCAGTTTGTTCAGTAAATGATTAATAAACATATTGTAGTTGCTTATATTGGTGACACAGGCAGGTTGCACTCAGCCAGCATGTTCTCCGAACAGATGAACAGGATGTGTGGCTGGTGTCCTAATTGGTTAATGCCTGTATATCACTTCTGAATACAAGAATGAAAAGACAAAGCTCTGGACCCAGGGAATGTTCCATCTCATTGAAAGGTAACATGATCAATCCTATAATGAAATAATTCACACTATGCTCCAGAAGAGCTGAGAAAAGAACACAGAGGGTTTCTATGCGGATGTTCAAGAAGGCTTCCGAGAGAAGGTCATAGTGACTGGAAAGGACAAAAGGAAGATCCCAGGCAGAAATGGAGAGCATATTCCAAACAAAGGAAAAGGGTTTTCAAAAGCAACAAGTGTGATCAAGCATGGAGGTGTACAAGGATGAGTAATTCATTACTGATGTAGAAAAAGACCAATGGAATAGAGTACTGGTGATAAGACCAAACAGGAAGTAAAAATCAAGTGCAACTCACACAAATTATGAAAAAGATAAAAAGGAACTATGGAGAAATTTTAATGACATCAAATTTGTGATAGCAGTATGCAAGGATGCTGTGTGTAAGAAGAGATGTAGACCCTTCTCTCAGCAGCTTTCTGACTTTTGCTTATGACAAAACATTCATGGGCAACATAGTAAAGAAGATTGCAAATAAGAAATATTCAAGTGTTTGGTTCTGAAAGTGCTATTAGGCAGACCCCTGGAGATGGGCAGAAAGTTTTCCAGAAAGATATTTTAGCTCCATTACCGTAAAAGTCAACAAGATAATTTGACTCCTATAACTTCTTAAAAGTGTTCCTAGAAAGACCATGTGAACATAAACAATTATCCAAAGAATTTGAGATGAAGGAATCCTGATGGTAAATAAAGACATTTCATGGCCAGAATCATCCAGATTCTGTTATTCTGAGCCTCCAAAAAATTACTTGATCTCTACTTGGTTTTGTGTGGACTTGGCCAAAACTGATGTGTCTAACAGCAATTTCCATGGAGCTAAGTAAAATGGTTCCAGAGACATGGCAGAGAAATGGTATAGAGGGAAAGAAAGAACTATGAATGAATCCTCTTTGCAATTTTGGCTTTTCTTCAGAGATGGCCATGGTCTTCCCCTTTGCAAAATAGCATTCAAAAAATGAATCTTATATCTGCAGATGATCTGGGGGAGTAGGCCAGCTGTGCTTTTCATATATGCACCTAACTTATTTCAAGGGTGTTTTTGTTTTATTTTTACAGCTGCAAAGTGTTAGCAATCCAAAAAGAGCTGCCAAGAGTACAATCAGACGAATTAGCTTAGGGCTGGTTTTCATGGTATATTCAGAGCTGTTCTAAATAAGTTCCCTGTGCAGTTGCTGAATACCCTGAGTGATCAGAGCTGTTTCCCAAACAGAGTTGGAATGGTTATTTCCCCATTTGCAGCTGCTTATTTGATTTTTAAAAAGACCCTTCGAAACATTTTTGCATTCCCTTAAAAAACTGTTATATATGCATATATACAGAGTGAGGTTACTGTTATAACAAGAAAAATGAAGATGTTGACTGTCAATGAAATCCTCATGAAAACCAATCACAGAACTTAACTGCAGGTGCATCTCAGTTTATGGGTATAATAATCAGCCAATCATAAATTCCTATAATATTATATTCTATTTTCTTCTCACTTCCACCTGTAATATTCAAGAAACATTTCTTTCCAAAGCAAAATAACCCAGTGAGCAGACAAGAATATTTTTGTTGAGGAACTGAGTAGACAAAAAGCCAATCCTTTGGTATGTGGGCTAGATAAACCTTAGATAACTTATATGGCTTCTGGAACTGCCAACATGACACCACCCTAGAAACTCCTTTTTGCTATAGCCACACTCCCTTTCAGCCGACCATAGAAATGCATCTAATTCCTGATTCTACATGCGCGGTTCTTGGACTGTGAAGCTACTTGTTTGGCCCAGTGATTTACAAGAATTGGTTGATCCTGTGTGCAACTCACTAGTAATGAACCACAGAATATGTGATCTATTTTGGCTTAATATCTTACCCAGCTAGAGGTTCTGGAATTCCTGCTTTTCCTTCTTATGCATTCTAAAAAATTAGAATACTACTTGCTCAAAGAAGTGCTGTTCTCTTTTTTCTAAGTTGTCTGGAAGGTTGTTGTCATTGTTTTTAGTCAATTATTTCTGCTGATTATAGGCAATACTACATATAGCAGATCACTAGAATGTCACAGAAGCACTGATGTGACTCTGGGGAAGACATGACCAGTAAGTCAGATGTTCTTTTCAGCAATGATTCCTTGTGTCTGTTCAGGTAGCAATGGGGCTTCACAAAGGAGCCACATCTCAAGTGACTTCCCTGACCTCAGGTTGACTTAGGTGCCCTGTTACCTGTTTCCGCAAGGTGTATAGTTTTACATCGCTGGTTTAGACATCTCTTACATTCATTAGACTGTGAGCACCCTGAGGGCAGGGTCAGTGCAGTAGGTATTGTCAATCTAGCCCTGTCTCGTATCTCTGCATGCTTTAGCAGTATCTATATTATAGATGTTTAATAAAAGGGGTCTTGAATGAATTAATGACTCCATGACTAAGGATGAAACTTGATGAATCCTTGAATAGGAATTAAAGGGCCTAAATTTGAGTCTAAACTTGCTGTGTCACTTTGGACAACTATTATATCAAATCTGTTTTTTTCAGCTAAAGAGCTTGGACTAAATGATCCCTAGTGTTTTTTTCCAGTTCTGAAATACTGTGACTCTTAGGGGGTTATTTCAGTCTGATGACGCTATGATGGGATGTTAACCTACTGAAACTGATTCTGGGAGCGCCTGGGTGGTGCAGTCAGTCTTGGTTTTGCCTAATGGGTCTTGGAATCGAGCCCAGGGTAGGCCTTTGTGCTCAGCCAGGAATCTACTTGAGTTTCTCTCTCCGTCTCTCTCTCTGCTTCTCCTCTCCTCTCCTCGCTCCTTCTCGCTGAAATAAATACATCTTTAAAAATGAAATGAAAAATGAAATTAAATGAAATAAAATAAAATTGCTTCTAGGTACTTCCATAATGCTAAATTGGGCAAGGGTAGCATTCTTCCAAACAAGTAAAAATAAAGCTAAAATGATATATGTGAGAGATCAGAAAATGAGGAATTTGCCAGACCAGAAGAGGAAGAGAGTTCTAAATATAGAACTAAATATAGAAACTATAGTTAGTTGATAGACTTGTCTTACAGTATTTCAGAAGTCTACCATTGATCAGAAGCATCCCTTTTCATCTCTACTATAGTAAATAAAGAAATTACTTTGTTAATTTTAACCATGGGATCATCCAAAGTTAACAATGTAGGATCAAAGTTATATATTTTAAATTCATTAGAACATTTCAATACCTGCTAAATAAATGTAACTAGATATTTTATAAAAATTTATTTGTGTGAAATTAATTGTAATTAACCTTACCTGTGGTAGATCAGGCACCCAAAAGCATGAAGCATTTAGCATACCTTCTGGAACATCCTAATCCTAAAATACCCCTTTGAAGTTTGCTCTGAGTTTTAGTAACACCATCATTATAAATGCTTTGGGTTAAAACCTTGAAAACTCTTATTAGAATATAAATAAGTATCCTTATTCCTTTATTCAACAATATCTATTGAATACTTATGGGCTCAAAATTGAGTACTATTTGTCAGGCACTGTGGTGGAAAGTTTGGACTCAAATGTAAGTTAAAATAATATTATGGTCCTTCTCTTATGGAACTTATATTTTACAATATTGAGATATTAGTACATTAGGCCACCATAGTGCATTGTCCCCTAAGGTCAAATAATTCAGACTAGTACTTGTCATCCAAGAAGTCCTGGGAAAACAGAACTCAGGGTGGTTAAACTCTGATGGAGAAAGGAACCACGAAGACTTCTAAAATATGAAGGACTTTGAAATCCAGAACAGGGCAGGATGCACCCATATATGACCCTGGAAATATAGACAATAGCTTCAGGGAAGCCAGAAGGTTGAACAGAGAGAACAACACGTGAGCAAGAGGACTTGTGGGGTTTGTTTGTTTGTTTGTTTATTTTGGACAGTTTTCAATACAGCTATACCCTGAAGCAAGTATTTTTATCTTAAGAATTTATTTAAAGCTGCCGTATTGGGAAATTACTAAATATGAATTGGTTTCTTTGCAAGGTGGCATGGGGTAGGGGAAGAGAATGTGGACTTTTACTTGTACAAGTGGGTCAGTAAACCAATAAATCTATAGCTCAGTGCTTTCCAGGAAAATGTACACATATACCAAAGAGTTGAGATTTTGCCTCTAAAATAAAAACTCTGAAGGTACACAGGGTGACACTTCAATCTGTTTTGATTGGAAATTGATTAACACTTTGGGGGAAAATGTGTAACCAATTGAATTGCAAATTAAGGTAAATTAAAATAGATTGCTAAGTTATTCATCACTGGGTGAATACAGCGGACACTTATAGATTTGTACTCTATCTACCAATACATATTCTGGATTGCATGATCAATAACAAAGGTTGTTGGTGGTCTGTCATAAAAGACCTATTCCTTAGGCTGTAATACCTAATCGGATTAGAGTTTGCCTCATAAAACCACAGAACAGTAGCAAGACATCACACTTTCTTGATCTTAATAGCTATTAGCTCAGAATATCAACGTGTATTCCCAATTTGTCAGTTTCTGAATTGAATTATATAATCTTGTTTTACTTTGCATGTCCATGAATAGGTTACTCTAAATCTAGCTTCTAAGATTTAAGTAAGTGTGATCAATTTTTAACGTATAGTCATAGTATCCCTTTTGTATTTTATGAAAGAACCAAGAGATGAAAAAAATATGTATCTTCTGCCATTTGGAGGACAGGAAGAATGAAGGGAGGCCTGAAATTAACACTTGAGGACATCATATCTTGTTCCAGTTCAGATGTTGTTTTCTGGTCTTAGTCTGTGACACTATCTTTTCCTAGCACTTTTCTTTCATTTTCTTCTTCCCCTCCCAATGTGGCAAGTGCTGAGCCACATAAAAGGCCCCTTCCAGGTAGAAGCAGCAAGCAGAAAGCTGCACCCAACTAAAGGTGGAGAAGTGTAGAAGCATGGAGATTAGTACTACCTGAGGCTATCGTCTCCAACACATGTACACATACTTACTACATGTATGTAGGGCTGGGAGTTGGGGGGGGTTAGAACTCACCCTGCTTAGAAGGGTTAGAGGAGTTTTCAGAGTTGTTATGAATTGGCATAGGAAGTTTTCATATAAGGAAACTTAAAACTCCAAAACCATGTAAATGAAAAGAGCTGGAAGATACTGAGGAAAGACAAAGAGAAATTTGGAGTATCACGAAAACCAGGTGGGAAAAAGATAGATATCAAACATCTTCCATTTTATGGTTTGGGAAAATGAGGCCTGGTAAATTATTTAACTTTCCTAAGGTGATAGAAAGTAGTATGGAGTTGGGATTCTAATTTAAATTTGTCTGACTCCAAAGTTGAGCTTCTTTGCACTGCACTGTCTTCCTAATGAAATCTAGCCAATAAGAGCATATTGGATAGCTATAGCTATATACCTGTAAGTATATTACATCTCTAAATATTTTGAAATAGGATGTGCTCTCAGTACATAACATGGTTTCAGATCAAAATCAAACCTTGGCTTAAAAGTTCCAAAGTGGATGACCTAGAAAATAATGCCACAAAACCCACAGGAACTTCCCTCCCATCCCCCACCAGCTCTTTACATTTAGGACACATGACCAGCACCCTGTGGCCATGGAGGAGGAACCTGTTGTGGAGGGGCATATGCCTTTGGTGTGATCTCAGTGGATATGACTGATCGTACTGGATTGTTCACACTAGGATTTCCCTCGAGATCAACCATATGCAGCTCCTGCTCAAATGACCAAGGGGCATCTGTGCCCCTAGGACACAGTTGTATCCTCTGTACAAAGCTAATTGGTATCTAGCCTATGACCTTGGCCCCTTCAGTCCCTGTTCCAACCCAGTTCTGTCTGGTACTTGTGCATCAAGAGCCAGACATTCTAGCTGACAGAAATAGCCTGTTCCCAGCTTAGCCTGCTCTGGGGAGGGTCAATGGGCGATCATTGCTTATAAAAATACACACAAAGAAATACCTCTGATTTTATGTGCACTTGTGAAGTGATACTATTTTTACATCTAACTCAGACTATACATATATAAATACTAGCTGGGAAGATTATTATTATTTCTGGGGAATCCTGATTACATCAGGACAAGACAAGACTGCTTTAAATACAGGGGAAAATGATGAAAATACTCTACCCATCTCAAAATCCACCCGCTTATAAACTCTCATACCACAGGAACCCCTTATGTCCCTCCAGAAACATTAGCAACAACATCATTATCACTAATCACAGGAAAATTGTAGGGCTAAATTAATATTCACTGCTTACTTTTATATAGCCCAAAGCTTGAGAAATATCTTCCTGCAGAGCAAAATGCCTTGCTTTCCAACTATACTACTAATTTCTATGGAAAGTATTTTTGCTTTTGTTTTTGTTTTACACATCAAATATTCCAGCACTGTTCCTGTTTCTGTGCTATATTGGTTTCTGACTATTTTTTTTTTTAACTTCTAACATTTGGTAAGTCCCAATAAAATGGAAGAAAATGTGTTCATCCATCTTTGTTCTTCTTTAATAGAGATTTGTTTCAATCATGTTGTTATCTGCACTTGAAAATAGCTGGCTCATAGAATCTTAGTTTGAAGCTCAAAAATGTGCAAGGAGCATAAAGGAAATCTTTTAAAAAAATCCAACCACGTTGGCCTAAGGTCTCTAAAACCCTTATAAAAATGTATGTCTGAAACATTATTAACATCCGTCTCCTACCTACAAGAAAGCTATCAAAATGAAGTCAGTTTCAGCTCACTGTGGCTCTTACCCACAGTAACCATATAAAGCAGAAAAAAGAAAGACTCCGTTTCTCACCTCCATTTGTGCTGAGTTTAGTCTAGAAACAGAAGATTCTGGAATTTCCCACCTCTGGGGTGAAAACTTGTTTCCCCCCAAAATACATAACTGCTGACACATTCTTCCCTTTGATTCAGTTTTAATCCCTGTGTCCTTTTATTTGCCACAAGCTCTCTGAGGAAAATGATGTGCTGGAGATAAAACAATGTGCTCTGCCTACCATAGTTGATGGGAACTGGTTGAAATGAAGAGCTTTTCAAACTTTCCTAATTTAGTAGTTGGGAATCCCCAGTGATGGGCTAAGTGGTAAAAAGATCAAATGGTTGGAAACACAGAAGTGGGTCCGCTTAGCGTCTGAAGCCAACAACATTTCCAAAGCAGGCTTTAGTGGGTAGCGTGGAGAGGCAGCTGCTGCTCAGCTGAGGGGACTGCTGGTTACGACATGTTTTTATTATCTTAAAATCCTCACACCTGCCAGAAACACCTCCCTTTGGAACAAGTTCAGCTCTTTCTTGGCCCTCTCCCTTCTGGAAGCAAACACAGAAATGGGGAAGTATACAAAGTGTAGGCAAGGGAATTTGCACATGTTCAAAAATATGGAGAGAGCCATTCCTCTCTCAGCGAAGCTTTCACAGAACTCTCCAGGGTCATTCCAGTTGCCATTTGGACATCCTTCAAAACAGCATGAATGCTCCCAGGATAGCACATTGTGCTCCCAAAACATGGTGGACAGAACAAAAGAATCGGCTTCAATATGATGATCGGGATGTATATACACATCTCACCTACACATATGTATACATGCATATGTATATAAACATTATGCCCATACGTGTATAATTTTGTCTCAATCTAAAGCAGCCTGAGCTTATTGTAAACATTTAGAAAAATATAGGAAAGTATGAGCCTACACAATTATAATGGACTTCCTTAGGAGAACTTTTGTCTGTTACCATCATTATTATTATTAATTATAATGTCATCATTATCATCAATATTATTAACAGCACCAACCATGGAGCATGAAGCATGACATTCATGCTTTCCAGGTCACATTATGAGTTATGAGGACATGCTGCTGAAGATCATTACACTTTGATCTGAATCAATTCATCCAACCCTCAGGGTGGAAAATATACATATCCACTTAGTTAATTGTCTCACAGGGAATTCCCCAGCCCCTATGGAGCCAACCATGTACTTTTTTCCCACAGCAGGTAGCAAAGAAAACATGTGACAGGATGGCTTGCAGTCCACTCTGGGGGCAGGGATGAAGGGCCTGGCTTTCCTGCTAGTGGAAACCTAGGAAATCTTTGGCAGCAGTGCACGTGAAAAAAAGATTCCCAATCTTCTGGCAGCATTGTCTTGATACCCTTGAGGGTCTTTTTCTTCCCCCAGCACAGTCTGCTTATTTCTTATGAAACTCCTATCAGGGCATGAGGCCACACTGTAGTGAGCATACAGCGATGTCAGATATTCTGTGACTACCAGCTCCTTCCATGTCATGGAGCTATTATGGGGGAGATCACTTAATCCCATCTTACAGGAAATGGAAGACATGTTTTAAATATGATTTTTTAAAAAAATCTAGAATATCAACAGTTTTTCACTGTGGGTTTGGTGCACAAAAGGAAATAAATCCATTTGTGTGCTGCTGACTAGTGTAACTATATCCAATATCCATTTTAGAGTTATTGAAACAAAAATGATTATGAACACTTACAGTACTAATTTATATAACCCTTCCTCTCCCCCACCCCAGATCTTTTTTTTTTTTTTT
>CM053609.1:44701559-44789473 GCA_028646535.1 Procyon lotor | reverse complement strand
AAAGTCCCAATACTTGCCTAAAGTTTCACACGCGATGTGACAGAGGTCATTGAAGTCTGGACCTCCCACTTAGTGTTCCCTCCTTTTATCCTTAAAGTGCTCCCTGGGCAATCTAAGTTCTCATTAAGGAAAGAGGAGAGAGGTGTTGCTGCCCATGTACCGGCCTGTTTGAGGGAATATAGAACATGTTGTTATGGTACTTTATAACCTTTCAGGAGATTTTACTTTTATATCATCGGAAGCTAAAAATGAAAAGGAGCACAAATGATTGAAAAAATAAATTTTTGAGCTAGGATTTCTTTCCTTCCAAGTTTTGAAGTTTTGATCTGGTGGAAGAATGGCGAGTCATCTTTTCTGGGGCCATTTTTTTTTTTTTTAATATTGATACTGTAAAGTAAAACAAAACTCAGATATTCCTCTATCACTGCAGGTGAAGCAGGAAAGGCAAAAGAGAATTGTACTCAGATACATGTTCTTCCTCATTTCTTTCCATTAAGTGACAAATAGCTCAATAGTGTTTGCTCCTGCTTGCAGTTAATTTTGTATGCAGGTCTTTATAGAAGCAGCACTTTTTTAATAGAATACAAAATGTGTTCCTAATGTGAGAACCAAACTTTGGCAAAAGAATCTGGAAGTGTGGTCTTGAGAACCTCTGTGATTGAATTCGTTTCCACTGATGGGCTGGTCCAGCAGCTTAGCCTCCCCAACCCATCCATGTGGGCCCTGTTCTAAGCTACAATGACCGGGTGGGCATCCTACTCAACAGAGGTATAGAGCAGTTCCTTTTTCAAGCACATAGGCAAGAATTATTCCAGAGGGACGTGGTGCCTCTATTATTATTTCAGTCTCCTGTGGCTGGGAACATGATGCCCTGTAAGCTTCGAAAAAAGACCCTAGTCATCGCCGCCCCAAGCAGAAATTTCCCCAGATGGGGACAAAATTCTATGTGCAAGAAAATGTAAAAGTAAATATGGCATTATCATTTTCAAAAGTGCACATTTTCTCTAATAGACATACATTACCCATAATATTGTAATAAAAATTAGACTAGAACCATCATATATGAAAGGTTAAAGCTATAACTTTTTATGGGAGCTACAACAATTCAGGATATCAGTAAGCTTTGCTTCTTACACCTCCAGTTATATGGAGGTTTTCACCTTTTGATTGCATCGATTCAAACTTATTTCTATCTTGGGCTCCTGAGTGACCCATGTGAAATGAGTTACTGGCTCTGATCCAGTGTCTCATGATTAGAGGACTACAGCTCATGATCTGTATTGGTGGGAGCCTAGCAAGCTCATCCGTTGCTTGGCCAGCCAAGAGCATGTTTATCTCCTGTGCTATGTTGCAGTCCAGGGGCCTGTTCCATGCATAGCTCTGTGGGCAGCTCTTTGCGTACATGACTGGGACAGTTTGGGGTTGAGGGGAGGGACAGATTGAATATACACATGTTCTCATGGTGCCATTCAGAAACAGGTAGAGTATGGCAAAGGGCCAGGTGAAAAACAGTGATACTCAAAGGCTGGTGTCCTACCATCAGTGAAAGAGAGCACAGCCTGGCAGGAGCTAGAGTTCAGGATTGAGGCAGTTAAGTGGTGAGAGAAAGAGGTGAGAATAATTTGAGAAAGCCTGGAGACTGAAGTCCACATACTACATTACATTTCCCTTTATGTCTTTGTGCTTCCAATACACGAGGGCAAATATCTGACTGATTCCCCCCCCTCCCACCCCACTATCAGTCTGACATCCAGGGATGTGTACATGTAAGTGTGTACATGTGTGTCCCCGTATGTACTTGCATTTGAGTGCTCTGATAGTAACACCCATGAAAGCTGCAGGAGCAAAAGACCTTCCACCAAGGCCAAAGATTAGGAGACATAGTTCAGTGGTTTAGAATTATGTATGTTATCACTGAAGCCATTTAAGTAAACGTGTTGCTATGAAATTGAAATACAGACATATAGATGAACTTCTGTATTGTTAGAGGTCATATCAATTGATAAAATACTTTGAAAAATAATTTGACCTTAGGTATCAAGAGCTACCAAAGTTAAAAGTGCATACATTTTAACCTGGTATTTCCACTTGTGGGACCCTAGCCCAAGGAAATAGAATAAAAGAAAAAGACATAGCATAAAAATATTCTTCACAGCACTATCTATAATAGTGAAACACCAGAAACCATTGAAGTACCCAACAATAGAAGAACCGTAAAATGAATTAGGATGTAGTCATTCAAAAGAGTATTTTGCAGTTGTTAAAATGATGGTCATGGAGACTAACAATGCTAAAAATGCACAATAGGAAGTACTAAGGAAAAACACCAAATTGTACGTACGCTGTAGTTGCAATTGTGTAAAAATGTAAATGTACATGAGCAGAGACAAAAATGGTAACGAGAAGCCATAAAATGGCTATGTTGAAGATATGGCAGTAGGTGATTTCTTTGTTTTTTATGACTCATGGCTTCCAATGTACTTTTTTAACAAGAAAAAGTGTGAGCTTATGCTTACCATCAAAAAATGGCCAAAAAAAAAATAATAAGGCAGGTCACCAAGAACCATACAAACATGTGTATGCATGTGTGCATGCATGTATTTTAGATTCCCTAGGGAAGGATGGCACTTTAAAATCTTAAATTTCAAATTGCAGTTGTTTAGAAAATAGATTTTAAGCATGAGAACTATGACAGGGAGATATTTCATGAACACTACATTCAAGCAAAATTAAAAGAGGAGATAGGTTTGGTTTTATTTTATAGTGGCAACCTGTTACAATTTTATGCCCTTAGTCATAGCACTAATCTTTCAAAAGTTGCAGGTGAAATTACTTAAAAATTTGTCACACTTCAAATGACAGTTTTGGAGCTCTAAAGAACATAAATATTTTTACTTTATCACGTAATTGCCTCCAACTACCAGTTAATTTAACTATATGACTGTAAAATTGTTTTCCTAAGTGATGATGTCCCAGTGGGGTTGCATAGAACACCTTTTGCCCACACCCACGCCTCTCACCTCTTTCCTTTTAGCTGGAGTATTATAGCCCTGCTAATAGCTCCCATTTCCTGCCTGAGAAAGATATTTTAAAGCTACTAATGTGTTGTACCAGCAAATATTGGACTTGAAAGAGAGAACATCACAGAGGTTAAAAAAAAAAAATTTTAAATCATGATTGGAAATGAAGCTGAAGTTGTGTTTGGGGTGCAAACCTGCCTTCATTCAGCTATGTATGAGGTCAAAGCATTTTCTTCTATATTATTCCCATCTTAAGGGCATTTCAGTGTTGTTTGATAAGAAGGCAAAAGAATGGGAAAATGTTTGGAAATGAATAGATGGCATCTGAGGCACTTTACCAAATTCTATTTAAAAAAAAAAATGTGGGTTACGTATAAAGATGTATGTGTTATTAGAGAAATATAAGGTCCAGAAGAAAACCATCGCAGGGACCATGTCCAGGTACGCTGTGCTCCTAGCAATCCATTTTTAGGAAGAAGGGTTACAAATGAGTGTGACAAAAACAAAGACTAGGGTGAGACAAGATACAGAACAGCAGAGGGAAGGAAACAAACTTCTCTTTAACCACATACTATGTGCCTCTCTGACCACCCCATGTGGTAGCTATAAATGTCACATGTATTGATGAGAAAGCTGACTACAATGAGGGCAGAATTACTTGCCTAAGGCCACCCAGCTGCTGAGGGGTAGAGACAGGATTTGAACTCAAACACTCTAGTTCAAAAGTCCATATTCATAATCAGTATGCTGTCCAGCTTCCCTACTTAGTCATGAGTAAATGGCGGAAGACTGCACATATTCAGCCTGGAAAAGAGCAGGACAAGGTGTGAATGCAAGTCATATGAAAATGTGTCATACATACGGTCAGTCAGTATAACTCTACAGAATGCATAGTTGGCACTTTGGGAATGGAGAGGCAATTTGGGGACAAGAGAGTGTAGTGATGGGAGAAAACAAACTTTGCCACAGGGTAAATCTCCCTAGGGTTGGTCCTGGTCCTACCTAGACAGGAAATACGTGTCGACTTCAGGATTCGGTTTTCTTTTAATGCCCAAGGAAGCAGCTTTATGTTTGACTCTTCTATCATCCTACTGCTCATTTTCAGCAAGACAGGTGGCTGCAGAGCCAAATGCAAAGTGACACACAGGTAATGAATGGTGGCATTACATGAAGGGTGCACACACCCTGAGGTCCTCCGTGGAACACCGGTGACATCTTTGATGGTCTCAGGTGAAGGGTTTGTTTTGGAGGTGTAGCTTCTGTGTATTTTCTCTACTAAGCCCTCAGTGGGGAAGTGCTGAAGCAAGGATGTCTGTGTTGTCGGGGGGATCATGGTGATCCTAGGATAGAACCACGCTCAGCAGGGCTCAAGCCAGGATATATGTAACATAATATGTTAAAACAAGATTTGAGCTGCACATTATTTTTGCTCTGATTGCAAATGGCTTTGCATCTTAGAAGAAGGTGGTGTTTCTCTGGACAAGAACTGAGGCTTCTATGCAGGCCCAGTCTGAGTACTAAATCTGTAATATAAGCTCAGAGAATGGATGCATCCAGCCTTTGCAATAAGGAGAGGTAGACAGGAGCCATTTCCCAAGGAGGACATTGACCTGGTTTGAATGCATGGGATGCCGGTTCGGGTAGTCTAAAAAGTAGGTTAAGTTTTGTTTACAAGACCTGGATTTACCCCCAGCTACCTCTGTGATCACTTCTCCTGCCCTGCCATCATTTCCTCTTCTCATAACTGCTTACCTCTTAAACTCTCAACTTCCAAACCCTAAAGAATCTGTTTTTTTTAAGGCAAATTGAGGAATTAATTCAACCTAACATGTCAGTGGCACATAATATTTTAAAACACCACCCTATTTGTGCTTAAATAACTCATTACTTTCACCTGAAAGAGTAAATGAGTTATGTGAACTAAGTGATCAGTCCTGACAAAAGTAAAATATTAGTGAGCCTGGTGGTGGGTATTGAGGAGGGCACGTATTGCATGGAGCACTGGGTATGGCGTATGAACAATTAATCTTGTAACATTGAAAAAATAAAAATATTTGGGGGGGAAAGTAAAATATTAGACCCTTTGTCTAATGCAAGGTAGGGACAAAGTGGGGTATATGTAATAGGGTTCTCAAAGGTACTGATCATCAGAATCACCTGGAAGGCTTGTTAAAACATGGGCCCACCTCCTAGAGTTTCTGATTCAGGAAGACAGAAGGGCTAGAGCATCTGCATTTCTAACAAGCCCCAAAGTTGCTACTCAGGAACAGTACTTTGAAAGCCACTAGTCTAGACCTTACAGTGCCTTTGAGCATTATCAAACCATATGATGTAATAGTGACAACAGCAGTTGGGGTTGAATTCTGTTAAGGAACTCAGAATACAGATGCTTTTATGGTAGTCAGTGTAAATTATTTAGAAATGATCTACAGAACCATACCTATCAGGCGCTCAAGCCCCTAGACAACAGAAAGGCTTCCAGTCGAGTACTCTGGGTTCCTCGGCATCCACTTGTTGAGCCAACCCTCATCAGCACTTCCCTCCATTAATGCAGTTAGTTGGGGGTTGATTATACTTTGTGACAAGGATCAAGATCTCACTAGAAGCCAGAACTCTGGCAGAAATAGAAATGCCACGTTTATGCTTCCTGATGGTGTTGGCACATACCTTCCATGTTTTACTTTTAATTGGTATTCACAGTTATACTTTTAAAAATTATTTATTTCATAAACAACACTGTCATGGGTCTAAAAGGAATCAACATGGAAGAAGAAAATTATCCCACAGTTCCACCACACCAGCAAATCATTGCTCCCATTTTATATTCCCTTCCAATTATTTTCGATACTCACTCATAATTTTTCTTCTGGTAATCATAGTACGGATAAAATCTCATTCTCTGCTTTTCCACTTAACATCATAACCGTGTGTAATGAATAGACAAAGATCATCATATGAAATAGACCAGGAAATGAATTTTTGTGAGAATACGTTCTTATCAAAAATGTAAAATTTGTATGTATTGCTCACCCGTTATGTGTCAGGAACTATGCCTGGCATTGTGCACGTAATACAGTAGTAAAAGGTTTCTTGGCTTTCCTTATATTTTTATTGTTACTGTCTATAGACCTCACTATGGAAGTGTATACTGTGGGTGGCTCCCCAAAGATATTTTGGGCATACAGTTTGAGAAAAATTACATACATATTAAGAAAAATTATGCAAAGTCCCTTTTCCCTGTTATAGAGCCTCTTCCCAAAAGGAAAGCCCTAGAGGACTATAACAGGGTGAGGGCTGCGTGCTCTCTTTCCCTGAGGTTAGGACGAAGAAGATGGACAATGGTAACCAAAAGTGATGTCTTTTGGGTGCACAAAGTCAAAATCGAGGATGAAAATAAGGAATCATGGTGTCAGTGCAGACTGGTGGGTGTTCAAACCTGTCTTTACCCCTTACTGGCAATGTGACCCTGAACAAGCACTTAATTTCTCTGACTCTTCTGCACTTCATCTCTAAAATGCATGTAACAATGCTTAACTGAAAAGATTAGTTGTAATTAAATGATATGGTGTAAGACATCTAGTAGAGAGCCTGACATATAATACATCCTCAGTTCACGAAAGCAGTTATCTCTAGTTATAGTCTTCTCATGTGCTGTAGGAGGAGTCAGTGTGGTACAGAAGGACAGGATGGCTAGAGGGGGAGGGGCTTAGGAAAAATTCTACAGTAGATTATTATAAGATGTAAACATGGGTTGTTTTAAAAGAACCAGAAGGAAGTGTTTATCTCTAGGGGTGCCTGTCACACTCTATTGGTTCTTTTCCAAAGTACCCTCACCCCACTAAAATGAAAGCATAGATTTGGCAGCTACCTGACTTAATTTGAAGAACCTACAACTGTGATTTTACTATTTCTCTAATTTGAGATTAACATGCTCTTAAACATCAGCAACCCAGCAAACACAGTGTTCTGCTGTTGAGTCTGAACCAGATACACATATAAGCTTTTTGCTTGAAGTTGATGTCTTGAGCACTGCCTTCATTAAGTACAGCTAGAATATGGCCTGCATTAGCTCGTTAATGCTTGGCCACCTGCCAAGTGCAATGAAATCAGCCCAAATTCCAATCTTTATAATAGATGAACTGAGGACTTAGTATTGCCCTCATCAAGCAGAACTGATATTGTCATTAAAGTTTAGTAGCTGTACACTTCACAGAGAATGGGGTCTATTTGCTCTCTGTTTTGGTTAGGGAAGTCACATCGGGTTTACATTTTCTTGTTAGTTTTGAATTTACTTCCTTGTTAAGGGCCAGTCAACACATTGGGGTCTAGTAACATCTTCCATCAAAGGGAAAGCCTTGGTTGTTCGACCTGGTAACTCTGCTGTTAGAATGGGCCCATTAATTTGTTACCCTATAGTGAATGTAAGACCAGCTCTATATTGGTGGTGAAAGGATTTGAATATAAATTCACTGACATAAAGAGAAGCACTAAATGAAACTTGGAATTCTGATGAAGCCAATGTTTGCTTGTAACATGTGCAAAGCCACAGTTTCATTCTGCATCCCTGAGGGGAGACTGGATAAAAACATGTGAAACAACCTCATCAACCACCCAGAGACCTCAACTACTTATTCGCTGGATCAAGTCATTTTACTTAACTAGACTCCAGTGAGCCTATCTGAAAAGGAACTATTCTAGATCATCTGTAAGTTCTTTCCAGTGCAGACCTCCTCTGACTTTACAAAATACACTTTCTATATTCAACCACTATGTTCTATAAGCTGAGTATAATTTATAAAGCCAAGATTGAGCCTCACCCATTATTCATTTATTTAGTATACAAATACCAAGTTAATTGTATATCAGGACATTCTACCGATAAGGTTACAGACATAAATCCTTGCCTGAAACGGATGCTCACAGCTAAGAGAAAAAGGCATACACATAAAGCTATGAGGCAGACAGAGTGACAAATACCACAGGAAAAGTACAGGATACACTGCCAATTCAGGAAGGAGGGAATTGGGAAAGGCTTCATGAAGGAAGTATTTTATCTAGACTTTGAAAAGTTGGGTGACTTGGGCATACAGAGACTTGCACAGTGTGAAGAAGAGTGTTAAATATCTTTTTACGATTCCAACTTTTCTAGAAGTATACAACACGATCACCAATTAGGCAACCATTCACTTGATCATACTCCGTTCAACCTACCAACTCTAAATTGTGCACCAGTAATATCTAGGATTTCAGTAAAATCTATGAGACATGTAAAACAATATTTTTGCTTCTACCTTCAATAAATGTGATCTCCCTGAGGAGATAAAAAAGAATAGTGCATAAAAGAATAGTTAGGAAAAGAATATGGGATAGACTGTAATTTCCAAAAATAATGGTAAAAATAAGAACCAAAGAGTTCAAAGAGAAGGGAAGTTGGAGGAGGTTGAAGTAATTAAGAATGACTTTATGAAGGAGGATGATCTTGAGCAGAGTCTTAGAGCAGCAATTGATATGAAAAGGGGAGGCAATACATTCCAGAGAGTGCTAATTGATGGAAAAAACTCAAGAGTATTTGAAAAGCTTGTTATTTTCTAGAGATAAAGTAAGTGATTGGAAATGAAGTTTCTATCCATTTTGTTTGGCTCAGCTATCTCCAGAATCAGTCTATCTCCCAAGCTGCTAGGACCAAAAGCGTTGGAGAGAATACCATTGTAAGGACACAGCAAAGAGTCAATGCACAGTGCCGAGGAAATCAAAGACAACACTGATAAAAACAACCTTCTGAAATGAGAGATTCCTTCCAAACCTGACAGAATGAGGAATTCTCTCCCTAAAAAGCAACTATAATACTGAACAAAAACATCAGATACAACCATTCAGAGCTCTGGAAATCAACCAAAGGCATACAATATATTGAGAAGCATTTATCCTTGAAAAATACTGAATTTCAGCTAAGAACAATATAAGCCTGTGGTGGTGGTGTCAGTTGCTTCTACCATCTCTCCCTCAGCACTGTTAGCTCATGATACTTGATAGTAGCATTGCTACTCATGCTGTAGAGTGTTCACTTATATTGAAGCATTGATAGTTAAAATGATCAGCTTAGTAGCAAACTAATAGGGACTCCACTATGGATTCTAAGGGGCTCTGCTAGCCTGAGGTTGCAGTCCTGCCTGGGCCAAGCTATGCACTAGACTGTTATAAAAATGCAGATGTACAGGAAAGACTGGTACAGGTTCATGCCATTCGACCATTCCTGATTGGTGGAGCATGCACAAATTCTCAGAGGAAATATAAGAGAGCCTGAAAGGAAGCAAAATCCAGGATCAACTTGGGAATGGCCTGAAATTTGAATGTGCTCTCCAGCCTGCACCCACGTCCATTAGCAGAGAGTTGAAGCCTTACTGGCTCAAGGTGTTTGAGCATAACTTCTGACCTATCTTTGCCTGAACACTAAGTGATACAGACAAAGGGATGATACCAAGGAAGTTGTCCTAAAAATGAAAACAAAATAAATGAAAATACTGAGTAGGGACGTCAGTGGCTATAACTCGCAGGGGAGACAGAGTTTACAGATTTAGTCCATACAAATTACTAAACAAATAAAAGAACAGCAAAACAACAGGAGAAAAGTTGAAAGTCAATATTTAGAATTACTGCAATAGATTATGTAAATGTATTCAATAAAAATTCCAACACATGTAAAGAAACAAGGGAGATTGACCACTACTTGGGTGGGGGGGCAGAGGATGCAATTAATGCAAAGAGGATGCAAACTGTCCTGATTATCCCCAGATGTTGGAAAAAATCTTCAAAAAAGCTATTATTAATAAGCTCAACAGATTAAAGAATTCTTTGTCTAAACAACAAAGTAAAGCATGATGACAATGAATAGAGAATCTCAATGAAAAGATTAAAATTATAAAAAGGGACCAAAAGGGAATTCTAGAATCAAAAATTATAATATCTGAAATATAAAATTTCACTAGAGGCCTCAAAAGCAGATTTGAGATGGAAGGAGGAAAAAAAATGTGAACTTGAAGACAAATCAATAAAGATTACTCAATCTAAAGAATAGAGAGAAAAATATTGAAGAAAAATGAACAGAGCCTCAGAGACCTATAGAACAGCATCAAGCATACCATCATACATGTAATTTGTTTTCCAGAGGAGAGGAGAGAGCCAAAGGGGCATGTTATAGATTGAATTGTGTCTTCCAACAAGTCTATGAAGTCCTAACTCCCACTACCTGTGATGTGACCTTATTTGGAACTGGGGAGTTGGAAGATGAAGTTAAGATGAGGTCATTAGGGTGGGCCCTAATGCATTATGACTGGTATTCTTATAAAAAGGGGAAATTTGGATACAGAATGACTTGCCTAGAAGGAAGACAATGTGGTGACACAAGAGAGGTAAGGAAAACCTGATGCTACCAGAAAATAGGAGAGAGTCATAGGACAATTTCTTTCACATCCTTCTTAAGAAGGAACCCACCCTGTCAATACTTTGATTTTAGACTTCTAGCATCCAGAACGGAGAAACAATACATGTCTGTTGTTAAAGCACCCTGTTGTGATATCTTGTTACAGGAGTCCAGGAAACTAATACAAAACAGAAAAAAATATTTGAAGAAATGATTGACAATTTCCCAAATTTAATAAAAATATTAATCTGCAGGTTTAAAAAAAATCAATGAATCTCATTTGGCAAAATCCAAGTGATCCACATCTAGACATATTGTAGACTGTATATAGAGTTGAAGGAAAAGAGAAAAATATGAAAGCAGCCAGAGCAAAATGATTCATCACATACAGGGGAATGATTAACAACTGATTTATCATCAGAAACAATTGAGTCCAGAAGTCAGTGGAATGACACCTAAAACTGAAAGAAAAAAAAATCTTGTCAAGCATATATGCTGTCTCCAGGAAAACCATTCTTCAAAAATGAAGGTGAAATAAAGATGTTTCTAGATAAATAAAGACTAAAAGAATTTGTTGCTAAAAGATGTGCCTTACAATAAATATGAAGGTAAGTCATACAGGCTGAAAGGAAATGATAACAGAGAATAACAAAATTGGAAGGACTGTAGTCTCTTTCATAATCCCAACAGGGCTCTTTTTCTTTTTTTTCTTAAAATAAATCCAGAAGACTTTTTTAATAGAAATTGATAAACTTTTTCTAAAATTCAAAGTATCTAAATTCTAAAATTTAAAAAGAATGGCTAATATAATATTTCAAAAAAAGGAACAAAGAGCACCGATACTATCTTATTTGAAGGTATATAATAAAGCTACAATTATCAATATAGTGTAATATTGGCATAAAAATAGACAACTCAATCAATGAGACAAGGTAGGGAGTCCAGAAATATACCCACACACACATGAACAACTGATTTTCAAAGTACAAAGATCATCGTCTTTTTAACAATCCATACTTGAACAATTTGCTATCCATTTGCAAAAAAAATAAAATAAACTTAGATCCTTATATCACACCTTTCTAAAAATATAACTCAAAATGCATCATAGATCTAAATGGAAGAAATCAAACTATAAAACTTCTAGAAGGAAACAGAAATTTTACATGACCTTAGCTTAATCAATGTTTTCTTAGACTCAACATTAAAAGCAAGATCCATAAAAAAGATAAATTGTATTCATTAAAATTAATAACTTTTGTGTTTCAAAAGACATCTTTAAGAAAATAAAAAGCCAAGCCAAGGACCGGGAAAAAATATTTGCAAATTATACATTTGATAAGAGTTGTATAGACATATCAGAAAAGACAGACATATGGCCAATAAGCACATGACAGGATGCTCAATGCTCAGTATCATTAATCATTCAGAAAATGCAAATTTAAATCACAATGAGATACAAAGTAGAATGACTATAAAAAAAGGATAGATAATGCCAAGTATTGGAAAAGATGTGGAGAAACAGAAATCCCGGCACCTGGCAGGTAGAAATGTAAAATGATACAGCCACTTTACAATTTGGCAGTTTCTTCAAAACTTAAAGTTTCCATAAACTAAGAAATCTTAGTAGACTTGATTATGAACTCAGAGAAGCCAGACCCTAGCTCTGTGCATCTCTCAACCATCTCCTTTGTGCTCAGCTGTATGACTTGGCCTTCATTTGTTCATAATCCCTTAGTTTGTGTACCATGTATATAATGCTGTGCAAGCCCTCCTGGACTATATTAAAAGTACAAAGCGCAAGTATCAGCCTGCCTGTGTCCATATAAGATTGCCTTCCATCTCTTTGAGAGAAGAAATGCCCTCCTTGGAGGGAGGAATGGGAAGAGAGTGTGCTGTTGAGGGCTTTGGTTTCCAGTCTCACTTCTGGCATGCAACCGTGGGAACTTAAGCAATTACTCAAACTCTAAGCCTGTATCTCTTCCTTTGTGATATGATAATGATACAGGATATTAATGTAGATCCCCAATCCCTTATCTGCAGTTTCAAATTCCAGAAATCTCTCAAAACAGAGCTTTTTTAAATAATTCATTTGATGTCAAAATCTGACCTGATCTGAACTTGGTTGGCTTGCAAAACCTTCCTTGAACTGATATGAGGCTATTTATAGTCTTTGTTTAATCCCACTTAATGAGAATATTCATATTTTGGCTGAATAAATACAAATGCATTTGATTACAGGATGTTATCCCAGATGTCATTGGAGATGTTTTGTAATTTATGATACATGTATTGCCTTTCTAAAATCTGAATGATTCTGAAGCTGGGAGCCATCTAACTATAATGGTTTTAGATAAAAGGTGGGGGACCTGTTCCTGCTTTATAGATTTTGGTGGGGGAGGAATTTAATGAGACAACAAATGTATAGTGTATTAGGTATTGCTCTCTTCTCTTCCTTTTTCCCTACGTCCATCATTATAACATCCCAGAAGAATACCAATGGTAATGCAAAATAGATTTTATCCAGGGAAAAGTAGGAAGTGACCAAAATGTGTCTTCTTTATCCCTCTGCTTCCCTTTGAGAACTTCTCTCCCTTCATTGTAAGTGTTTCTCTCTTGGCTATCAACCCTGTCACTACCCATATTTTTTTCTTAGTTTTCAACTGAGTTATAAAGTGTAAATATTTTTAAAATATCTCAAAGCCCCTATGAAATATTCTAGCATGTCATAAAAGCTGTAGCTTATTAAGCCAGAGCTTCAGGCCTCTGTAGTGACTTCCTCAATATATAACCTTGGGTTGGTCGTGTAGTCTCGCACAGTCCCAGTTAGCTCATCATCAAGATTGAGATAATATCTGACATCTGACAAAGGCAGATATCTGGATGGAGTGATCTTTTGAGGTCACGTCCAGCTCTTAGATCTGTGAGTTTCTGGGTTCACAAGAGACAGAGGACATTCCCAAAGTCTTTAGATCTCAGTGTTTGGGCCTCCACCTGCTCTGCTAACCTCATGAAGGGCCCAACTCAGGCCATATTGAGTAAAAGAGAGATCTAAAGGTTTGGGGAATATCTTCTGCCTCCTGTAAACCCAGAAAGTCACAGATTTTAGAGCTGGAAGTGACCTCAAAAGATATCCCTTCTTGCCAACAGTCATGAATGGAAAGGGTATGAAGTAGTTGATGGGGAACAGGAAGAGACACTGAGGAGGTAAAGCTGGAGAGCATTCGCTTGAATAGAGTGTGCCATAGACCAGTGTACTTGTTAGTAGATTGCCAAGTGTGCTTGCATCAAGGATTCAGAGACCAAATCAAGCGTCCACGTGTACAGGGACAAGAAGCATGTGCCTGGCGATTTCCAAATTGAAAGAAAGCACAGAGGTCTTTTGAAGAGCTTTTAAGGCAAGTCATTTTGCTTTAATACCAAGGTACCTGTCTGAGAGCAAACACCTAGCTCAAATCTGGACTGCACCACCTACAACTGTATGACCATGAGCAAGTCACTTAACCTTCCCGAACCTGAATTTCTCCATCTGGAAAGTGGTGGTAATAAATACCTCCCCCAAGGTCATTATGAGCTAATGCATGGAAAGTACTTCATACAGTGCACGCCGCATGGTAGTGTTTGTTAAGGTGAGTGGTCTAGCCCTGACAAAAATCTGAGCTCTGCCAGAGAATGGAAGATATTTTTGTCTGAGAAGAAGACAAGGTGGTGTATAAGGGAAAGGAAAAGGAATCCCCCCCACCCCTTTTGCTCTTATGGACTAAATGTGAAAATACCAGCTTCCCTTTACTCCCTAGGATGAGATCATTGTTGGAAGCTGAAACTAGCTGCTTGGAATTATTCCGTCACCAATATTTAGAGTGGCTGTGGAGTGGCATGGAAGAAATCACTAAGAAAAAAGACAACCAACTAAGAAATCTACAAAAATTTTAAGCAGGTGATGCATAGAAGTAGAAACCCACATGGCCAATAATTGTATGAAAAAAAATGTTCAACTTCACTAATAGAGAAAATGCTAATTAAAATAATAATGTGATATTATTTGACCTCTATTTGATTTTTAAAATTTAATAACAGGCCAGCTGTTTGATGAGAACATAGGTATATCCAAATTTTCACATACTGCCGAATACGGGTGTAACTTAGAGAACTAAGTGGTAATATCTCATAAAACTGATGATGCTCATACCCTGTAAACTAACATTGTCTCCTCTAGAGAAACTCTTTCAGTTATGGCTGTGTTCATCTCTGTAGCAATGTTTTTAATAGTGTGTATAGTAAGAAACCACTCAAATGCCTATTATTAGGAGAAAGCATAAGTAAATTATAGTGGAAGGGCACGTATTGCATGGAGCTCTGGGTGTGGTACATGAACAATGAATCTTGTAACACTGAAAATAATAAAAATATTTGGGGGAAAAAAAGGAAAAAAAGAAAAGAAAAAATAAATTATAGTGGAATCAAATTGTGTGGTACTATTAAATAGCAGTAAAATTATGTCGTGTTGAATGATAGTGCAAGTTTGCCATGGAGTGTGACCTTTATAAATTAAAATTTACAAAATAAATCTTTTTATCACTTATAAATAAAGCAAGAACCTGCCTTATATTACTTGTATTATACTGGTTCTTCTGAGGATAAAATAAAAGAGGCCCAGGGAGAGAAATAGATAAGGACTCTTTAACTGTAACTTTATATTTCTCTAACAAGGACATCTCAGGTACCTATGACAAAAGTTAATACTTACTCATTTCAAGTAATAAGAACAGTAGTGTTCTTTATGTGTCCTCAGTACTCTTTTTGTATTTTGATGTGTTTTCTCAAATTAAAAGATGCTAACAAAAAATAGGCACCGGACCTACTGGTATGCCCAGAGTAGGTTGCTTCATCTTAAGAATTAGGATACATGCTTCTTCTACTTCAGGTTTTGCAGAGATTAAGGAATGCAAATACATAAAAGCACCTTTTAAACCACAGAGCAATCCATTCTCCTCATTAGTAATGCTGTCTCTGTCAACATCACGTTCTTCACTGGTGCTCACTGAGTGCAACATCTGTGTTCAAACTGTGCTCTGTGGAACTCCAGAGAACTTCATGGAATTCCATGGTGTCTATGAAGCCTCTTACGCACTCTTTGGAGACACAGGAACACGGAACTTCAGGCCTTCTCGTGACCTGTCCCAATTGGAAAAGCTTTAATTTTTACCTCTTTTCACCTTGGGCTTCCAAATAAGATTCCCTTTAAAGAAAAGCTATATAGCTTTGTAATAACTGTACATTTTCAACCATCACGGGGTATCATGTGTAAGAAATGTACATTATTCTTTAAAATTAAATTAAATCTGATCCTGATCCTGCAACTCTGTTCTGCCTGGCTGATGACAAATTCAGTAACTGTTAGTGGCTCTTCCTTTCTACCTTGCCCTTTATCCCCCTAGATCGTGCAAGGTTCTACAGGTCTTATGCAAAGCAGAGCATTTCAAGAGATCCTTCTGGCCTACAGTGCACATGGCTATTTCTGATATGCTTTTCATGCAAGCTGGTATGAGCCCCGAAGTGGCTCAGTGGGCCCTGAATGACCTGGAGCACAGGACATCTCCAGTGACTGGAGCCCACTTGAGAGAACCATGCAGCAATTCCCCTCAGAGGACCAGATACCACTCCCAAGACACCCTGTAGGTTCCAGGCAGGGTCCCTGATTGTGGAGGACCCTCCCAAACACATTTGCCTTATAGCAGGATTGGTTACCCCCACTTTTAAACACATCAGCTGGCCACCTTCTTGGAATAGAGGAGAGAGAGAATGAGGGAAATATATAAACACATTAATTAATATTTTAAGAAATTAATACTTAGGACTTTAATACATTAATGAGTCGATACTCTAATAAATTGATACTTTAATAAATTATCTTGCAGTGGATGTGTTTACAAGATTTGAAAATCACTGACCCGGAGCAATATTTCCCTGTGCTTTTTTCTTTTCTTTTTTCTTTTTGTTTTTAGTACAAGGCCTCTTTTTTTAACATCGAAAAATTTCAGAGCCTTTTGCTGCCCACTGTATCTCCCCTCCATGCCCCATGCATGGGCATTGTATCTCTTGACCGAGGAATGTAGAGACCTGTGTACTCATAAAGCCTATTGCTGGTTCCATGCTGCATGTCCTTTCCCCATGCAGGGGGGCCTTGGGGCCCTGAACCAACCCCCCATCAGGCTATGGGTGTCATTTTCAAGTGAGATAATACATAGAGTCAAGGTGTTCAAGTAAGGAGTTCAGACTTTAAGTTAAATTGTGACCCATTACCAATTACACTGCTTATAGTGAATTCTACAATGATATATTTGCTGGAAACCCTATAATTGCCTCGTGAACAGTACAAGTAGGATTTTTTTTTTGTTTTCTTGTTATTGTTTTGTTTAAATGTAAATATTTACATATTCAATGATTGGTGAAATCTCATTTTGGCTTTTCTTTATTTTTTCATGTATCTTAGGCTGAAAAAAAACCCAAGTTACCGTTTGACTCCTAAGATTTCCCTAAGACTCTGCATCATCAAGGATTAGACCTCTCGTTTGATCATTTCCTCTTTTCTTCAGTGTCTGTTGGTTAGCCCCCGGGCCTCACAGCCCTGTGTCTGCAGTCCTGGCCTCATCTGTCGGTGATATTCTGCCCCCACCACCAGAGGCACACTTAGTTCAGTTCTGAGTCCAGGAGGCTATCCTTTGGTGCAGGACAAACTGGGGGGCCTGACAGCTCTTCCCAGACCACCCTGTCCCAAATATTAAGCTGTGACCAAAGACCCAGCAAGGTCCAACTTAATGCTTTAGTTGGTAGAAGAGGCCAGGGGAGCCACAGTGATGTAGTGGCCTGATGTTTTGGGAAAGGCTCACTGGGTAAAAGCTACTCTGAAAGGAGTTGCCGAGGTGCAAATGTTCCTATGCTCTGCCAAATAGACATCTAGGGCTGGGGAGTTTTCGGCTTTATGAACAGATCCAAAAGTTGCCTTAAATCTTGGACCATGTACAGTCCAAAATGGTACAAAACAACAAAGTTCGTCTGAATTGCCTCCCATCCCTGCTCCCCTCTTGCCTGTCTGCAAGCCATGCCTCACATCTTTATCTTGTACATTCACCATAACTTTTCTTTTTAATTGACAGGGTCATAAGTTCATTTTTCCTGGACAGTCACTCTTTAGCCCACTTATTTAAATATATTTGAGACCAATATTAAGAGTGTAGCTATACTCATTCTCTAACTGGAAGAGAAAAAAAATCCTGGAGCCCAATTTGGATAAAAGCATTTGAAAATAAAACAAAGGATATTTTCAGAGGTTAATGTCCCTGGAATTTATACAAGTGGTGGCCACGTCCACTGACCTTGAGAATGCCAATTACAGATGCTCTGCTGTCTAATTAGAGAATTCTCAAGTTCAGAAGCAGTACATTAAGTCAAAGTATAGGTCTTTGAATTCTGATTAATGAATTTGATTAACCATTTGCGATTACAGAGTGGTTTAAAAGCATCGCAGAACCATCACTGATCTTTAATCTGGGTTTAAGAAAGCTAAATACCTAATGCTGAGAATATCTATTTTGTGGCTGGGATGGTTTCCTGAAAAAGCATTGCAGAAAATATAGATAGTTTCACTTAACAGCTGTGGTTTAGGCATATTTGGAGTTCCATTGACCTCAATGGATAATGTTCACAGGAACCACAAATACTAAAGTTTTGTAAGATCAGTTTTTGGTAAGGAATAGGAAATTGCCCAAATGTTGATTAGATTATGAAAATATGGGGTCTGCAAATTGGGCATCTCAGATTATACGTGTGTGTATGTGTGTGTACACACATACATCCTTTAGTTCATCCTTACCAGGAGCTAATGAAAACATGATTTATTCTTCTAGCAAAAAGTCCTTGAAAAACAAAACCTATTATTTTCTGCTTGGAGCTGTTTCCCATTCAATATTTAGTTCAAAGTGTTATAGAAACAGAAGCCAAATTACACATTGTCATTGGTTTAGAGCAGCATCACTTTTAACTCTAAATGAGATTGAAAATTTCAGCTTAAGAAACACCTCCTTGATCACACGGCAATATATGTTTTGAAAGTAAAGGCCATGGGGTTAGTACAATAATCTTAAGATTAGTTGTCATCTCCGGGGAACAACTAGATCCAAAATTTTCTTAAAATGTGTCTATGATAGTGACTAGTTTCTTCTGACCAAATGCATGTCAAATGAGGTTTATAGGTAATTTTTAGTTTTTAAAAAGCATTTTAAGCCTTGATTATTTTTAGAAATAAGTGATTTGTGTCCTATTATCTTTGCTACTTTTTAAACTTAGCATTGTGACAAAGCATACAAAAAGGCATGCGGAAAATACATTGTATATTTGTAATTATTTTCCTTAGATTGTTAGTGTTTTGAAACAAAAGATGTGATTTTAGATGGCAGTTCAGTATTGACCACAGAGGCCATGATGGACCTTACTTAGCCCTTCCTTTATGAGTCCATCTCTGGCACTCTGTCTGGAAGGTACCTACCACCCTCTCTCCTGCCTTCCCAGCCAGCCGGGATCAGCAACAGGCAGCTCTCTTGGGACACATTAAGCATCAAGTCACATGCATTCACATACTAAACATACAAACACATAGGCACGCATAGCTCTTTCTTCCAATACAAGAAAAACCTAAACACAGAATATGTACTGTTGCTTTTTCAGGAAGTGTTAACATATTGGGAGCCCTGGACTCATTATTTTTAATAAGAATAATAGAGTCTGTCCAACCAGGCTTCTGTGAATTGGTGAGCCAATGCCCGTGAAGCCCATAATGTGGTGCCTAGCATACATCAGAGCTCTGCATTTGCTAACTACCCTAAACAGTAAGCAAGAACCTGAAAGATCTTGCAGGTTGATGTACAATGGAACAGTTACTGAGTAAGACCTTAGTTCTTTGGGATAGAGACTGATCTCATCCCCAGGGGACTCTTTCCAAAGAGTAGGAATGGTCAGTTTTCAAAGAGTAGTTTTGTTTGATATTATTTGGATCTGAATGCATTGATCTACCCTGGAAATGACTGATCAGTTTTAGTTTTGGCTAAACGCTGGTTCAAACTATAAAATCCAAAAAAACTCTTAGCTTCTTGACAAGCAAACATAACATTAAAAACATGATGCCAGGGCGCCTGGGTGGCTCAGTGGGTTAAAGCCTCTGCCTTCGGCTCAGGTCGTGATCTCAGGGTCCTGGAATCGAGCCCCTCATTGCGCTCTCTGCTCAGTGGGGAGCCTGGTCCTCCCCCCACCTGTCTCTCTGCCTACTTGTGATCTCTCTCTCTGTCAAATAAATAAATAAAATCTTTTTTAAAAAATATGATGCCAGAATGTTTATTAAATGAGAAGACTTAAATGGAGTTTGCTAAGCTATACCTATGAAGTGAAACTCAATCTGTTGATCAGGTCACTGAGCGGATGGAAACAAGGGCACTGTGGACACAATTGTCATTTCATTCATTGAAACAAATTAATCATATCAATTATGTAGTAGTCCATTCTACTCTGTCTCTTGATTCTTTTGAGGGTACTGAAAGAGGATCAGAGTATGCATAGCTTTCTCCCAACATGTAGCTTTTTTTGAATAGAGAATATTGTAAAACTACTGGGCAGAGAGGGGTTGAAAATAACATCATTTAGAGATGACCAGCATCAAGACTATCTTAGCTGAAGTGTCAGCAAAGCCCAGAAGTGGGGTGGGCTAAAGAGAGCCGTGCTAGAAGGCAGGAGGAGGTGCAGGGGGCTGGAAGCTGGGGAGGACAAGACGTGGATGCACTAGCAGCAAGGGCTCCGAGGTAGCATCCTGGAGATCTCGTAAAGAAATCAGTTAACTTCATGGAGCCTCACCTTTGCAAGTATATAAGCTGAGAGAGGAACACACAGGCTTAAAAATAATAGAAGGGAACATGTTGTAAATCCTTTGTATTATTTAAAGAAATACATACCATCTTTTCTGCCTTCCAGTTTTCCAGTCTTGCTTGATGAGCTATGATAGAAAAAATTCTAGACTTGTCCAAATGAAATATTGTCATCACAAAAATTTTATGTGACAAAATGATTCACACTATTCCATTGAGCTATACATTCTAAAAGCATTACCATGATTTATTTTAAAAAAGACTTTTGGGAATCAATTTATTATCTGTGCTTATTTTAATTTTAGCAGAAACCCACCTTTTCTAAAGTCTATCATCTAGTTTGGAATTTACCCTTTAGGATACAGAGTAATGGAGATAGAGAACAGAGGTAAAGAAAAACTAAAACGATTTGGTAAGGCTGTGGTCCAAGTGCAGCTGAACTCAGCACATCTCAACATAGGTAAAGGAGGCCAAGGGACAAGTGCCTACAGTTGAGAGGGTGCCAAGGCAAGGCCATAGGTGTAGATCAAAATGAAGATGTTGATGAGGGGAGTGGAAAGTAGGGGAAGGTGGTCTGATCAGCATTCTGTCTTCGATGAATTTGTCTCAGAACTTGGGTGTGTTAACATCCTCACATAGCCTCAGGCAAGGACCCCCCTGGGTCTGAGCTGGCCCATCACTAGGCTCGGAGGCAACTTGACAACAGTGAATCACCCTGCCTCTGGGCCCAGAGGGCACTGGAGGGTTGGTTCTATAGGCAAACCTAAGATCCAATTAGAAGACTCTTTGTGATTCTAAGCCTCCCTTTTTTTTTTAATTCTTTATTTAAATTCAGTGTAGTTCCAATCCATGAGCATGGAATGTTTTTCCATTTCTTTGTGTCTTCCTTAATTTCTTTCATGAGCACTTTATAGTGTTCTGAGTACAGATTCTTTGCCTCTTTGGTTAGGTTTATTCCTAGGTATCTTATGGTTTTGGGTGCAATGGTAAATGGGATTGACTCTTTAATTTCTCTTTCTTCTGTCTTGTTGTTGGTGTATAGAAATGCAACTGATTTCTGTGCATTGACTTTTATACTGACCCTTTACTGAATACCTGTACGAGTTCTAGCAGTTTTGGAGTGGAGTCTTTTGGGTTTTCCACTTCCATAAAGTATCATATCATCGGCAAAGAGTGAGAGTTTGACTTCTTTGCCAATTCAGATGCCTTTTATTTCTTTTTGTTGTCTGATTGCTGAGGCTAGGACTTTTAGTACTATGTTGAATAGCAGTGGAGATAGGGGACAGTCCCGCTGTGTAGTTAACATATACTGTACTATTAGTTTCTGGGGTAGACTTTAGTGATTCATCAGTCTTATATAACAGCCAGTGCTCATTACATCAAGTACCCTCCTTAATGCCCATCACCCAGTTACCCCTTCCCCCACCCATCTGCCCTCCAGTGACCCTCAGTTTATTTCCTAGAGTTCAGCATGTCCTACGATTTGCCTCTCTTTGTGATTCTAAGGCTTCTTTTATTCAAACATTCACTCCTTCCGGCCTGGGCTAGCACTAGCAGAATACTTGCTCTCCAACTTGGTGAAAAGGACTAACGCTTTTTCATTGTGTCCAGACCATGTCATTCACAGCCTTTTCTGCGCTGCTTATCAATCCAGAACAAACCGTGCCCCGCATGAGTCTCAGATCTGAGCAGTTAGATGCTCCCTTTTGTTTCCGAGCTCTCATTGCCTGTGATCATATTTTATGTGCATGTATGTTTGTGTACTTATAGAAATACATCTCGGTATTTATGCACATGTGGAATGCTTGCTTTTACGCACGGAAGGAACCTGCTGTCAGCAAAAGCATTAATTGTGTTTCTGTTTATGCTTCTAGTCCCCAAGCCAGGATTTTTGTTTAGTAAGAACTTGTGCCTTAATTATAAACATAAGTGAAAAATGTTTGCATTTCACATATATATGTACATATATGCATACACACACGTATATATTTCTCAATCTTTATAGCAGAAAGGCCCATGAAATATAATATTTACTTGCATAATTTTCTCTCCTTCTCCCTTGATATTTTCACTTCGGCAGCAAGGTTGAACAAAGTTATACAAGCATATGTGCTCACCCTAACAATCATCATTAATCTTTGCTTTCTTCATTCTTGTTTACTATAAGACCGAGATAAAGTGTGTCTGGACTTTCTCAGATTTTTCTACAGTGATGCTTCACATTTTTGAGCAAGTAACTTCCAGCAAAAGATGGCAGGAAAGGCACATTGTTGCATGAGTATTTCTGAGAAAAAGACATAATTTGCAAGGGATAGAAAGCTGGTATTTATGATATTTAGGATATTTTTTAAGCTGGGGCATAAGCATTTCCAATTCACTGGAAGAAGCAGTGGGATGCCACAGAATTATATCCCCCCTCCTGGGACTGAAGGTGCCCTGGAGAAAACAGTCTTGGGCCTCACAGTCCAGAAAGGATGGGGGCAGGCAGGGAGGAGTGTACGAGGAACTGGACAGTGATTGAGGAATGATGGCTAAAATTAGTTCTTGTTTTCCCTCCCTTACCATTAGCACACAGTCTGCTTCTCCAGCTGGCTTCTCTTGAAGTCAGAAAGTTAACCTTTTCCCTGCCTTGCAAGGACAAAGCACGTTATGCTCTTGCCTGTCAGTGTGGTTGGACTTTTTTTTAAATGTGAGAGGAAAGATATGTGTAAAAATTGTCTTATTGATTTTTCTCTTCAGATTAGGCCTAATAAAACAAATGCAAGTGCCAAATATATGAATGCAGTATTTTCATGTTTAATATGTCACTAACAGCTACATTTTTTTGAGACTTTTATAGATAATATCAGTGTAGTAAGCATTTCGCATGCGTTATACTATTTTTCCTCAAAGGAACCCTCTAAGACAGGCATGTTTATTTCCCCTAATCTACCATGAAGAAAGTGAGCCACAGAGGTAACTTGCCTATTGTCTTTGTCCATTCAGGCTGCTATAGCAAAATACCACAGGCTGGGTGTCTTTTATAAACAATCGAAATCAGTGGGTTAAAGCCTCTGCCTTCAGCTCAGGTCATGATCTCAGGGTCCTGGGATCGAGCCCCGCATCAGGCTCTCTGCTCAGCGGGGAACCTGCTTCCCCCCTCTGACTGTCTCTCTGCCTCTCTCTGTGTCAAAGAAATAAATAAAACCTTAAAAAAAAATCAAAATTTATTTTGCACAGTTCTGGAGGCTGACTGTCTGACATCACATGCCAGCATGGTCAGGTGAGGGCCCTCTGCCTAGTCACAGACTTCTAGTTGTATGGGCACAGAGCCAAGGAAGCTCTGCAGGGTCCTTTAAAAAAGGCACTAATCCCTGTCGGTGCAAATGGTGGGTATTCATCCTTTCTGATGGCTGAGTAATATTCCACTGTATATATGGACCACATCTTCTTTATCCATTCATCTGTTGAAGGGCATTTCAGCTCCTTCCACAGTTTGGCTATTGTGGACATTGCATGGATGGAACTTGAGGGGATTTTATTAAGGGAAGTAAGTCAAGCAGAGATAGATAATTATCATATGGTTTCACTCATAGGTGGAACATAAGCAATAGCACAGAGGACCATAGGGGAAGGGAGAGAAATCCAAAGGGGGAGAAATCAGAGAGGGAGGTGAACCATGAGAGACTATGGACCCCAGGAAACAATCTGAGGGTTTCAGAGGGGATGTGGGGAGAGGGAGAGGGTAACAGGGTGATGGGTATTGAGAAAGACAGGTGTTGTGATGAGCACTGGGCATTTTACTTAACTAATGAATCACTGAACACTACTTAAAAAACTAATTATGGGGGCACCTGGGTGGCTCAGTCGTTAAGCGTCTGCCTTCAGCCCAGGTCAGATCCCAGGGGCCTGGGATCGAGCCCCACATCGGGCTCTCTGCTCTGCAGGAAGCCTGCTTCTCCCGCTACCATTCCCTCTGCTTATGTTCCCTCTCTCGCTGTGTCTCTCTCTGTCAAATAAATAAAATCTTTAAAAAAAAAAACAAAAAACTAATTATGTACTGTATAGTGGCTAACTGTCTTTCTCTGAAGGACAGAGAAATTAAAGGTTAAAAAAAAAGTACTAATCCCATACACGAATGCTCCACTCATGACCTAATCACCTCCCAAAGGCCCCAACTACTATCATCACATTTAGGGGTAGGATTCCAACATAAGAATTTAGGGGGCACACAAACATTCAGACCATGGTTTGACACAACCCATGGTTTTCTAACTAGTAAATGGTGGGACAGCGATCCCTTGACTCCAGATCCTGTGCCCTTAACCACTCTGATGATCAATTAAGGAAATAAGAATTATTGAATAAATGGGTACAGAAAGTAAAATGATATCACATTGAGTAGGTGCTCAGGAAATATCTGCTGAATGAAGTTTGCTCTTGGTGTGACCATGAGGCAAACCACTATTTAGCCTTGTACTGCTTGTCCTTCAGATTTTGTGTATGTTTGTATATGTTTGTGCCTGTGTGTGTTCACTAAAATCTAAAAGATCTAAACTAAATTGACATTAGGTGGTCTCTGTATAATAGAAGACAACACACAGGGAATAGTCAATATATAACACCACTTCTGTATCCTTGCAAGTGGGATTAAAGATACATGTCAAAGTGCAATCCAGAAAGAACACAAACTAGCAAACAGTGAAAAACAGAAAAATTCCCGCCATCTAGGACCCCATTTTTTTCCTCCTGTTACGTGTGGAGCTAACCTTGCTGGTCAGAGTATTTTGTGAATCTCAGGCAGGTGCTGTCTCATAGCACGGAGCACATAAAACACCTTGAGGGCTTGCTAAACACACAGACTCGACGACCTCACCTCCTAGGGCTGTTTATGTCTGGGTTGGGGCTTCAGACATCTGTATGCTTAGTGAGCACCGGCCTTTGAGAAATGTCGATCTAGTTCATTGAGAAAGAGCCCCAAGTTAAGAAGAAATGCTTCTGTTTGCTCTCTCACGACAGGAAGGCAGGTCCCGTACTTTGCTTCATAAAACCACATGCATCATTTTGCTTGTATTAAATAAAATTTGACTGCATTCATCTTGCTTGATAAGTGGCATGTGACTATAGTACATAGTAATTACATGTTCCTGAAGACTACTTGGTAATTTGCACTTAATAAGACCAAAAATAATTACCCTGTACTCCAATCTAGAAAACATAAATAATCGTAAATATATGGTACTCACCATGTAATTACTCTGCCACTCCACTCCACTCTCCATAAGATTGAGCAGTTACTGAGGAAGTAAAGAATCATAACAGAATATTCCCTATTTTGCCTGATAAACTAAAGCAACTCAATCACAACATTTGCATTTTCAGGCACATTTTCTTAGGTTCAGAATTTAAATCAGAGAGAGTTTAGAAAAAAGAGCATTCCTGAGCTCTTTGGGGACTTTCTGATTTGACCTTTTACTTAGGAGTGCTAGACAGTTTCCCTGAAATTCAAACAATTTTCAAACCCTTTAGGAATATGACATAACCCACCTGTCTGGGATGACCTTTCAAAGCCACTTCTAATTCTGTTCCCTGACTTAGTAGAAGAGTGATTAGATTTTAGGTCTCAGACATACTTATAGGGAGAAGAGAGACAGAGGCTAGAATTTCCCAGAAAATTTACCTGCTGACAGTTAGACCTGAAGCTTCCTTTACTTTTGATGGAATGAATTCCAGGAGTGTTTCCACATTACATAGGGCTCTGTGTTGTGTTTCTACCTTCCTTCATCTGCAGTTCTGCACAGATTCTTTAGGACAATCTGTAATTAGAATGAGGTATTTGCAATGCATACAAGGAACGTGAGAGATCGTCCATGAGTAAAAAAGAAGGACCTAGGTGGACATCATAATAATTTGTGAGTTTCATTTTGGGGTGTGTTTTTTTTGTTTTTTTTGTTTTGTTTTTTTTTGGTGTGTGTTTGTCCTCAGAGAACATATGCCCAAACACAGCAATTTTGAAGTCCCTGTCATCTTATTTTTGCTCCTTCACCAAAAGCAACCCTCACACTGATGAAGATCACTGTGACCCTTGAAAGGGAAGACTGGTAGGAGGAGAGAGAAAAAAGTCAAATGAAGATCCATTCATTCGTTCATTCATTCATTCAGCAAACACCAGCTGAAAACCTATTACACGCCAGGTTGTTTAGATATGGGAATATAGTAATGACTAAAACAGGAAAGTTCCCTGATCATGTGGAGCTTAAATTCTAGTGAGCAGAACATACAGATGCCATCAGATCTCCAACAATGCTTGTTTTAAAAAAGGTGAATTGATTCCAATGCTACCGATATTTTAGGGAAGAGCTTAAGCACAATGTGAATTTCGTGTTTGCTTAGGCATGATTTCATCTGTGAGAAATGTTAGAATGCAGAAAATGGCACCGAGTTTAACTGAGCCACAGAGGATAGGAATACGAAAAATGGGTGTGCACACTCCCCTCAAACACCTCCCAGGTACCTCGGTTCTCTGAGTGTGTTATGAGCCACATTTGGTGTCTCAGCTGTCCTCTGATTTCACGCAATAATTCTCAAGCTGCAGCACTCCCCACGCCTACTTCCACAGGCAAACCTTAAGTCTTTTTCAAGATAAGCTGACATATTTATTGTGGTACATATGAATATCTTGAACACATAACATAAATAACACTGCGTTATGTTCTTATTGTTTCCATTTTTCTTTTTTTTAATGTGTCACTGATGAAGTTTTTGAGTATAGGGCTCACAATCCCATTTTTGCCAAAAGCCCAGTGGTTCATATTGTACAATTAAAAGTAACAGTGATTTTTAGGAACACGTGATGTCATGGCAGAACTATTTGCAAACAAGCAAACTGCCAAATAAATAAGGTAATTCCAGGTAATGGTAAGTGCTTTGAAAAAATTAGATCAGGGTATGAGATTGAATGGGGAAACCTCTCCAAAAAGGTAACATTTGAACTTGACACCTGAATAACAAGAAGAAGCCAGCCATGCAACAATCTGGGATAACAGCATTTCATGTGGACAGGTGGAGGTGGGGTGGGGGGTGGAATTTGAGGGAGGAGATATGTGCAGAGGCCCCAAAGCAGGAATAAGCTTGGAGTGCTAGAGGCATAAAGAGGGTGAAATGCCAGTGCCTGAAACAGAGGTGGGAACAGTAGCTAGGCCCCCAAATCATATAAAAATTGTGAGTAATTGGTGTGATGAGAAACCATTAGAGGATATTTTAGGTGTGATGAGAAACCATTAGAGGATATTTTTCACTACAGATGGCAAAACCCACCCTGTCTAAAGAGGGTTATGAGATCTGGGGTGTTTGCACTTTTTTTTTTTTAAGATTTTATTTATATATTTATTTATTTGACCAAGAGAGGGTGAGAGAGCACAAGCAGAGGGAACAGCAGAGGGAGAAGGAGAAGCAGGCTCTCCACTGAGTGGGGGGCCTGATATGGGGCTTGATCTCAGGACCCCGGGATCATGACCTGAGCCAAAGGCAGACGCTTAACCCACTGAGCCACCCGGGCTCCCTGAGTTTACATTTCTTACACAAGGTTACAGCCCAAGCCAGAATCTAGGTCTTCTGTCTTTTTGCATGGGAATCGAATACGTATGCAGCAATCCATAGATGAATCCTTCCTTAGAACTCTGAGAAAGAAGATATTGATTGGAAAATTTTCTCAGATTGTCCAAAAGCAGATGATGGATCCAATAATTGCTTCGTTGAGCATGATGGTATTAGGAAGAAGTCCAGTTTAACCAGGCTCTGCCCCATATCCTCTTTCTTTCCACTGGTAAGAGGAAAATAGACCAGACAAAATGTCAAGGAAGCCATCATAGATGTTAGCAAGATTTGTAAGGCAGCCAGTCCTGCTCAGAGCAATTGCCAGAGCCCAGATGGGCCCACCCTGAGAAGTGCTCTTAGGAAGGCTAATGATGCAGTCAGTGGATGTGAGGATTGCTTTCTCTGTTCTCCGGCTAACTGACATCAGACATGAGGCATGAGAATTCCCTGACAGCGGATTACAAGGCCCAGCAATGAGTCACTGAAAGAAGTTGTAGGATTTCTCTTCTTAGATAGATTGACACTTGTTTTTTATCAAAGTCAGTCAGAAGACAAAAGAATAAATTTAACCTGACAATAGGCTAAATGCCACAGGGTAAATGCCTGGGCCAAAAGCAGCCTATTTGGGGTTTCACTCTACACTAAGCAAAAGAGGCAGCAGCTGCCTCTGGGGTGCTGCGTGAAGAGTGTGCTCCGTGTCCCTTGTAGGTCAGAGCAGGTGTCCCCAGTGCGCAGTGCCCTGCGGCCTTGAGCTCCCCCACTGCCTGCTCCTCCTCATCCCTGGCCCTGCCTTCCGTCAGCCAGTCACCACTCCTCATTCAGGACTTTATTTCTTGCAGTAGCCTAGCGAGGGGAGGGTGAATGGTGAGCCGAGCAGAGATTCTCAGGTTAAGCTTCACAGTATCTCTTTCTAATCCTGACTCCCCCCTCAGCTTGTCAGATCTTTGAGGGCAGGGCAAGACCCACATACGATTACTACTTCCAACCAGTAAACTAGTTCTGTACTGCCTCGTTCCACAATCCTGAGTCCTTTTTGCTGCCTCTGGTATACCCTGATAGCTTTTCCAAAGTTATCATTCACTAAAAAATGTCACCAAGCCCTCTACTCACACAGGGAACCAGGAGACAGAACAGATCTCCATTCATTAATTAAATCGATACTTTTTTGTTGAGTGTGTAATCTGAGCTCTATACTCTTCAAGTGCTGGGAGTTCATCTATGAATAAGACAGACACCTATGCTTCTAGACCTTCTCCTAGAATGCATGTCTCTTTGGCAGTCTATCTCAAGAGTGGCTCTGAGACCATTCCACAGAGGCTGTTGTGATGCTTATTAAAAATTCAGATTCCAGGACCCACTTCAGACCTCCTGAAGAAAAGGAGTTTCTAAGGATGGAGCCTTGGAATCTGTACTTTTTCAAGCTTCCCTAGAGACTCTTATAAAAACTCAAGTTTAAAAACTACTGCTCCAGGGAATGGAGAACTATAGCTAAAGAGGTTCTTTTTCCACCTTACCGTCTAGCTCGAGAATCTTCTGCTGGTAAGACCCTTCAAGGATCTTTTCTCGGGGAACTCCTTGCCCTCTAGGTATGCAGGACTGGAAGGCATTTGGATCTTGGGTTGGAGGATGCCCAGAAAGCTCTCACATCAACAACAGGCCTCCAGGAGCCCTGTATTTGGTCGAGATTTCTTCCTTTGTGCCCAGGCTTGGTCTTTTAAAATCAGATACTCCTCAGGATGGCTTGGCGACAAGCAATGGCTAATTATTTGTACCTTGATGGAGGTAAGGGTTCCGTATGCCTGTTATTGGTGAGAGTCCTATAGAAATGTGCATTTGTATCCCAGAACACATCACCAAGATGACATGCCAGTCCTCTGGGAAGCAAGGCAGCTCTGACAGCAGTAGAGTGTCCAGATGGGAAGGGAAGGCTGAGTTTTCCTTCACGGGTTTGCCGGCAGCCTGATCTGCTTCAGCTGGTGTCTCTTAAGAACACGCAGTGAATGGATACAGTGTCCTCTGACCTCCTTCCACTACACTTCTCTGCAACCTGCTCACATCACTGATCCCTTCTGTCTGACGTGGAAGCGTGTAAGTTTGTGTCTTGTCCAGACATATATCACTATCACACACCCTTGCTCAAGGGCCTCTACACTATCTGTAGACTTCTTGAGGGCAGGGCAGTATCCATCTGTAATTCATTTTTGCCACCCCCACACTGCCTCACAGCACTGGCATGGAGAACGTGTTGAGTAAATATTTGTCAAAGAATGAACACACTCTGAACGGATGGAAATTTACAGAGGTCAGAGCCTGGCCCTGCCTGATTTATTCAGCCCCTGGCGTAGCATCCCATGCAAATAGCCATTTAATACTCATTTTTGATGATCATGAAAGTGATGCTATAACCCTGCAAGGGATGACTGAGGATGAGGCTCTTTATTGCTGGTATCTTTTGTTGTAAGCTGCTTCCAATCTTTTTTAGAAACAGGCAGGGTATAAATAATAAGTAATTGGATAGGGCTTTGAACCCTTGGGTGTGCTCCAGACTCTCCAGCCCTCTCTTACCCCCAGGGCTAAGCAGGCTTCTGGGGTTGGAAGGTGAAAAGAGGGTTTTTGTTTTTGTTTGTTTTTTCTCCTTCATTCAGCAAATAAGTCTTGAAAGCCAGGCCGTGCTTCTCTTAAGCAGTAACCTTGCTCCAGGGTCTCTTGATGAAGTAACTAGTTGAGGTCTCTTTCTAGGCTATGATTCTTGATTCTCCTCTGAAATGTTGTGCGTATTGATGAAGTAATAATGATAAAGTCCCAGAAGGGTCAGAGATGTAGTGAATATATGCGGGCTACGGGTCTTAGTCGTCTCTCCGTCTGTCTTAATACCCCGGCACCTGGAGAAATTGCTTTAACACTTTGTTTGGCAGCTGTTTATGTCAAGTCAGATCTTCTCCTAACACCCAAATGAAACCTGATGTGGCCTCCCATCATGTAGTAGACGTGTCACCTTGTAGCAAACCCCGAACAAAGGTCTTACTTACTTCATTTTTAAGTGCACCAAAAATGTTCCGGAATTATTTATGATCAGATTTACCTTTCCTAAGCATTTTGCTTTGGGTGGTAGCTAAATTATACCAGCTGATTAAAATAGGCAATCAATGTCTGCCTGTCGGAGGTGTCTTGACTTGCTATATACACTTTTGGTAAATATCACAACATTGTTTTAATCTGTAAATCGGATTTGTCAGATTCGATTCATTTAAATGGCTCACATGCCCCAAATTCTCTCTGACAGCCCCAATGTGGGAGTGTGTCCTCGTCTTGAAAAGGTAATATTGCCTGGGGCTTGTTGCCAGCTTAATAGAGGCAGGAACGCTGTGTGGCGAGAAAGAAGAGAAAGACAGACCACCTTTCCTATAACAGGTTTTGGCAAGCATCCAACACATCGGCCACGAAGCATCTTTTCACAAAAACGGGCAAGTACTTACTGAGGTAGGGGAGAGGCTGGAAATATATTATTGATATCAATAGTATGGTTAAAAACAATAACAAAAATGTATCCACTGATTACAATGTAGTATGCATTGTATGAAATAGTTTATAAAAATGGGTTATCCCACTCAACCCCTACAGCAACCTTGTAAAGTAAGTACTGTTTTATGTGTGCAGAAACTCCAGTTGAGAAAAGGTTTTTTGTGGGTTTGTTTGTTTTTCAGTTGAGAAAAGTTTAGAAACTTGCTCAGGATCTTATCTTGCCACAGACTACATCCCTAAATTCCAGGCACACAGCCCCTCTTTATTGAGTTATTATAATTAATTGACTTTCTGATGCAGTGATGGGGCCAAGGGGACCCTTTGTTCAGGATTACATCCCCACTCAAGCTCTCCATGGTTCCCTGACCTGGCAGTACCCACTTCAGTAAACCTGTTTATTTACTCTTTCCCAGCCTTTTCAAATGAGCAGGTCGTTCTACAGTTGGAGAAAAGGACACTTAATTTTAGTATTTGTTGTGTGTGAAAATGGCAAATGAGTCAATTATATGCTATTTACCATGGCTTCTTTGGATGTGTCCGATAGCCTTAATTTATTATGTAGACAATGCTTAGTGGGCATAAGAATTCAGGGGCTTCTTGCAAGAAATGACAGGGGCCCATGATGCGATGAAAACCAGCATCCTATTTAGAAAACACACCAAGCGCGCTAGAGGAAATTCCAAGAACTCAGAAACCCAAATCTTGGGTTAGTGTGCCCTTCCTACTATGTACAGCCTTAGTTAACAAGGCAGTGAGCTTCCCTGAGCCTTCATTTATTTACTTTTCCAGAGGAATAACATTTGACCTACCTCCCAGATTGGATTGGAAGACCCAATAGGGTCATCTCTGTGAAAGTGATTTTTATGTTGGGAAATAGTTCACGAATGCAAATAAATACAAGGTGGTCATATTATCCAAATGTTCTGATGTCCAGTCATTGTAGAAATGAGATTTTACTTTGGGAAGGTTAAACTACTTTTAAACCCAGATCATTTTAAATTGGAGTTCTGTGAGCAAAGCCCCTCAGTGTGGCCCAGCAGCTGGTTCATAGTAACAGTGCTTCACCAAATCAAATGAATTTTCTTCAACAAAAATTCCTACAGAACAGATGCATTCACAAGCCCCCCCCAACCCTGTGGCCAACAATTTACAAAGAAAACTCTGTTTTGCTACTTGTTTTGTTCTAGAACTGTTATTTAAATGCAGGGTGAGGTTTTCAAAATGAAATTTGACAGGTTTTTTTTAACAAGACCTGCCTGTGTTTATGCTCACTCTCTTCTCCCCAGGGTACTTGCAGTGGGCCGGGAAGGCTGCCACAGGGGGAGGCTGAGGTGGATCTGGTCTCCAGGGGATCTGGGTTTGAAGGTGAAGAAGGGAAGAGTAGTGGGCAATCACAAAAATAGGATCAACAGATAGGAAGACAGGGCTTTGGCATTCCTGGATGGGCAGGCCGGGGAGGAAGCCCCTCCTACAGCCTTAGGCCCGTGAAAGGAGCAGAACTGGAAGAAAACAGTAGGGCTGGGAATGGAGAAGGGCCCTCGGAGACAAGGCTCTTTCCACCCAGCCTTGTCCCCACGTCCCCTGACTCTGTCCTGGGTTTGCAGAATAGAACCAACACCTCATGTTTGCCCCTCCCATCAAACAGCCCTTGTCTCTTCTGTCTTCGTTCTACCTTCTATCCCTGCAGACTTGTGGGTCCCTATCAGACTGTGATGCAGCATGCCAGACCTTTCTGAAAAGCACTATTTGTTTAAAAGTGAAGCAATCTGAGGCACCTGAGTGGTGCAGTGGTTAGGCATCGGATTCTTGGTTTCAGCTCAGGTCAAGATCTCACAGTCATGAGATCAAGCCCCGTGTGGGGCTCCAAGCTGGGCATGGAGCCTGCTTTAGATTCTCTCTCTCTCTCTCTCTCTCAAACAAATAAATCTTCTTTTAAAAGTGAAGAAATCTACATATATCTTTCATAAAAACTGTCAGTCTTTTTACCGAAAACTACATTCTGTGGAAGTGCAGCTAAAGCACAGAGAAGAAAAGCAGGCCACCAGATGGAATATTAAAAACAATTCTGCCTTCGGTACTCTGGAGCTGGGTTGGCAAACTCTTTACATAAAGGGCAAGATAATAAATACTTTAGACTTTCTGGGTCATGTGGTCTCTGTCACAACTAATCTATTTTGCCATTGTAAGCCGCCAAAGATGATATGAGTGAGGCCGTGTTCTGACAAAACTTTATTTGCAGAAATAGATGGGGGGGCTGAGAGTTTGCTGCCTCCTGCTCTGGAGCAGTAACAGTGGTTTTTGTTTTGTTTTGTTTTGTTTTTCATGAGGTACCACTTTGACATCTTGGTAAATTATAAAATGCCTGGATCCCTTTCCTCTTCTCCATATGCGTGACCTTGAGCTTGCTGTTGTAGCTAAAAGCGCGTGGAGCGGGCCACATTGATTCACTTGGACAGATGTGTTCCCTCTAAAAAGAGCTGTTGGGAGGTTACATGTGTTCATCTACTTCCAGAGGAAAGCATTAAAGGAAGATAACTAGATGCCTAACTCATGAGCAAATTTCCCCGCTGCCTGTGGAAAGACTGACCTGAGGGGGCCTCTTGGCTCCATCCTTGCCCCCAGCCCCTGCCAACACACACTCCCATTCCTCTTCCTTGCAGTTGGCCTCTGAGAAGGAGCCCCCAAAGCCTCCAGCCATGACCCCAAGGAAGTTCCTTTTCTGACTCCCCAAATGTTCCTCCCACCCTACCCTTCATCTCTGGCAGCACCTGGCATCTGAGGGGCTCTCCTCGAGGCAGAAGTGGGCCTTGTCAGAGAGGAACAATTAGCTTACAGGAAACTCCAGCAAGGCCTACTGTCTAGGGGAAGAATTTTAGCCTGTTTTCTTTTCTACCCCAATCCTTCAGAGAATAATTCACTCCCTCCACTGACTTCACTTGCTGAGAGTCGAATCCCTGGTATCCACCTTTCGATCACACACTCCTGCCTTTCCTCTTTTGTAAACCACGCTCCTCGGGCTTGATAAGGTCTTTACTCGGGGAGAAGTTTTGAGCTAGCACAAGAACTGCACGTATCCCAAACCACAAATCATACGTTGGAGAGTGCAGAGAGCTTCCTTTGCAGGCATTTGTGAGTGCTGTGTGAAGACCAACATCTGGATGTTGTCTGCAAGTCTGCGCCTCTGTTGTGGCTCTGTCTGTGCAGGAAAGGCAAGTTCTGGAAGACCTGAGAGAGTGGATTAGGAGCTGAGAAGGCAGTTACGGTTAGACCTGGCCAGTATTTCCTAGAGGATGGAGTTTTATAGTCTCTTAGTAATAAAGAGAGAGCTAGAGGGAGGGGGCTTGTTAGTCACGAGTCGATTCTCAAAGGTGGGGTTGGGTGAAGTCTGCTGACATTTTGGGTTGTCGCAACTCAGGGAGGGGGTGGTGAAGGCGTACTTATGGCATGTTTTGGGCAGAGGACAAGAATGCTGCTTGCCCTACAACCTACAATGCAGAGGGCAGATCCTACAGCAGAGAAATGTTGGGACCCAAATGTCAAGTGACTATTGACATAGTGCCCACATTGGAAAATACAGACTTAAAGGTATCTCTCGTTCTGAACAGCTCTGTACTATCAGTAGTGACATGATGTGCTGAGTGGCTAGGCTCAGTCACATGAGGCTCCCCTCAGGGCAAGTGTCCTTCAGGGTGTGAGGGCGGCTGGACAGTAGAGGGCACACACCCACCTGGACTGTGGTGGCAGGAAAGGGCAAGTGGAGAGAAGTGGACAGGAGGAAGCACTTTTCTTGGCCCCTGCTCCTGTGCTGAGCTGCTCACCCCTCTATAATTTGCTCTCTCTCTGTCTGTGGAGTTCTGCCTTTATTGAGGACACTGCCGCTTACCTGTCTGACTCTAGTCCCCAAAGTAGGAACCCCTCCAGGAAAAGTCCTACTTTACTTTCATAACTACTGTAGGTGAAGGAGCCTGTCTGTTCTGCATGGAGGCAGCAAGAAAGAGGGGGAGACCCTGGCTTCTGATCCTGCGACTTGGAGTCTGGGCTCCTTCTGACCCTGTGGCTCAGAGTCTGGGCTCTTCCCTGGGCTCTGAGGAGGCCACGCATGTCACCATTTCAGTGGCCCTCTCCTCAGCTTGTTGAACTGTGGGTTCCCTGGCTGTATTTTTGCATCTTTTTTCCAACTCTGTTTTCGGTCTTTAAGAAATATTTCAAATTTCTGTCTGCTGTCACCTTTCTTTGTTTGTCAGAGACTTGATGAATTTATTCTTATATACAAATTTCTTCGGTCATTTTGATGGACTTCAGAGAGAAAGGGAGGTAGATGTGTAGGCTATGGCACCCTTCTGAAATAGCATCTCTGTCCGTTGGATTTAACACCAGGAGGTCCCTGGTGATCTTGTCAATAGGATGTGTTGGCAGAAGCCAGCTTGCAGTTAGTTGAAATGATTTCAGTAAAGAAAGGCATTTTGGTTACCCATTGCTATGGAACGAACCACCCTAAAACTCAGTGGCTTAAAACAACATGTATTGTTATCTCTCACAGTTTTGTGAGCTGACTGAGTTCAATTGGAGGGATCTACGTGGGGGTCTGTTATGGACTGAATTGTGTCCCTCGAAAACATATGTTGAAGTCCTAATCCCCAGTACTGCAAAGTGTGACCTTATTTAGAAATAAGGTCTTCATAGATACAGTTAAGATGAGATCATCCTGGAGTAGGGTGGGCGGTTAACCCAACATGACTGACATTCTTACAAGAGGAGGAAAGAAACACACAGGGACAATGCCCTGTGATGACAGAGACAGAGATTGTATCGATGCAGCCATAATCCAAGGAATGCCAAGGATTGATGGCCACCATCGGAAGCTAGGAAAAGGCAAGGAAGGATTCTTTCTAGAATGTCCAAAGGAGCATACCTAATTTCAGACTTCTAGCCTTCAGAACCATGAGAGAATAATTTGCTGCTGTCTTTAAGCTACCCAGTCTGGGTACTTTGTTACAGCATTCCTATGAAACTAATACAGGATCTCTCCTACAGTTGCAGTCAGATCTTGACCAGAACTGCAGTTATCTGAAGGTTCTATTAGGCTAAATGTCTAAAAGGACTTCTTCACTCACATGGCAGGTGCCTCATCGGGGATGATAGGAACTGCTGGGGGCTGGGTGGGCATTGCTTTCTTCCTCCACTCCACCTCTCTACATAGCCAATTTGGGTTTTGCAATAAATGCAGTAATCTCAGGTTGGCAGGACTGTTTATATGGCACCTAGCTTCCCCAAGAGCAAGTGTTACAGGAGATCCAGGTGGAGAGTGCAAAAGTTCTTTTGACCTAACCTCAAAAGTTATATGACATCACTTGATTGCATTCTTCGGGCCCAGAAGTAAGTTACAAGTCTTGCTCAGCTTCAGAGAGAGGTAGGTAAAGAAGGACATGAATACCGGGGCGCCTGGATGGCTCAGTCGTTAAGCGTCTGCCTTCAGTCCAGGTCAGATCCCAGGGGCCTGGATCCCAGGGGCCTGGGATCGAGCCCCGCATCAGGCTCTCCGCTCTGCGGGAAGCCTGCTTCTCCCGCTACCATTCCCTCTGCTTGTATTCCCTCTCTCGCTGTGTTTCTCTCTGTCAAATAAATAAAATCTTTAAAAAAAAAAAAAAAAGAAGGACATGAATACCAAGAGAAATGTTTTGTTGGAGGATAATTTTAATGGTCTGGCTAACACAGAATAAAGATTGGAAGCAATTCTTTAAAGAAGTTTGATTTCTGAGGAGTAGAAAGGCTGGTAGAAAGTTTTCTTTTCTTTTTTTTTTCTATTTTAAGATATTGATGGGAAAGATGCACTAAAAGTTGAAGCTTTAGACCATAAGAGAAATGTCTCTTTTGTTATTTCAGCAGAGAAGCAGGGGAGGATGGGTAAAGACCTAAATATGTGGATGAAGAATGGGATGTGGAAGAGGATAGAGAAGTTTCAGGATGTTAAGAGAGTTCCCATGTATTGACTTCTAGTGTCTCTGGGTTTGAAGTAGAAAGACTATCTACTGACACTGATAAGAAATATGGTAAGAGAGAGAGAGCTTGGGGAGAGTGACTTTTTGGAAGAGCCACAGTGGAGAATGGGAAAGAGAACTAATTACAGTAAACATATGCCAAAAGACCCCGACACTTGTCAGTATAAAATAATGGACTTTGCAGGGGTAGGTGTAAATTCCATGGGGGAGCAATTATTACCCACTGTCTGACATTCTTAGTGATATTTCCTGAGTCTTCTAGCCGTAATGTAAGTCCCTAACATGAACTAGATGTTAGTTCTGAAATCAAAGTAATGGGAGCTGGGAAAACATTATCACTGTTTCATAAGCACCTTTCATTAAAAATCAATATCTTTATATTTGGTAGGCCATAAGGGTTAGTGGTAAGAAAAATGTGAAAAGGAGTTCACACATCTCATCCAAACGCATTGAGAGAATGTCTTGCCCTGTCGTTGTGGACCAATGCCCCTTCATTGCATCCAGAATACTTGGAGTGGGAAAACAGGACCTAAGATAAGATTTGTTTTTCTGACTCAGACTGCAGATTAATTGTATCTCATCACAAACTTGTAGTAATGGTTGGGCCATTTTGCTGTGATTGACTTCCTGGATGTGGGTGAGAAGCAGATCCACTTTCCTCCATGTTAATTTCAGCTGTAAGTGTGGCCATTTTTGTCAATGATCATGGACTGAGTTTCTGTGATTAGTCATTTAACTGTATGGTACTTGCAAGCTAAACAGAGTGTTTACAACAAACCCCTTGCTTAACAAGATGGAGACTACGTCAAATTGCATCCCATGAAAATTACATAAATAAAAATTTGCATCTAGAAGGGCCCTTCGTGAAAATTATGAAAAGACTGTAGCATTTTTTATTTGCATTGTACAGTAGCTTCATAATTGACAAATTGTAAATACAGTCCATAATACTTTACATCCAATAATTATGCATCAAAACTGCATATATATTGCTTGATTCATTATGAAAAGTAACAATGTTGGCAATCACATTGTTTTTTCTTATCAGATTAGTGACAAAGTAGCATAATGAACATAACCTTCCAGAATGCATTCACTGATGGAATAAACAATAAGCTAGGTCTTGGCACAGGACAGATTGTAAAAAGATTGCCTTGCCCGTAGGCCTCTTCCTGAGAGCCACAGCAGTACCACTTGTCTCTGCTAAGTGTCCTTGATTCTAACTTGGTCTAGAATTTTGGGAGCATTCATTCTTCTTTGTCCTATGGTTAGTCAAAAGAAGATCTGTATCCTCAATCCAGATAGGAAGTTACATGACAAATTCTGAAAATGAGCATTTTAATTTAAGCTCTTGGATTTGGACAATTGCCTGGAAAGATTTTCGTTTCTTAAATAATCAGAAGAAAATCTTCAAACATTAGGACATTCTCCTTTCTTTTAAAAAAAAATTGAAAGAAACGATTTCAGGGTAAAGTGGCATCACAGTCAACTATGCCTGAGGAAGTTTAAATTCATCAGGGCACAGACAACATAATTCACCATCTCCTGCTCAGCAAGAGGGACAGGTGCCATTAAGTCTTTACAAACTTGGAAGGATGATACTTGTTTCTCTGTAGAGCTGAAATCATTACAGGACTCATTTTGCCCAATCTTCCCAGATAGATATCCCTTGCTTTGAGTGTGGAAATTTCACTTTTTTTGCCCTGATCCTAGGACTTTTTTCCTCATTCCTCTCATTTTTCCTTCTTTTGCTCTTTAAAGTCCAGTACTTACTTTGAAAATACTTTCCCATTTTTGAAGTGACCAAACCCAACACGTTACTAACAACTAAGATACTTAATGTGTATTTCTCATGGACACCCACAGGTATATTGTAAATCGGTGTTAATTACAATCATTACAACCTTGAGAGGATTTATAGAAAACATTCATTCACTTATGCTTTGGACCGTGCTAAGCTTTACACTTTAGGATATAAACTTCCTGACACAAAGTGAGCATTTAATGTTTATTGAATAAGTAACAGTGCCTACTTCCAAGAAGTTTCATCTAATGTGGGAGGCAGACTTGTACACAGAAAATTATAATACAATTTGATGAGTATTCCAGAACAGGTAGGAATACCTACAATGAGAGCACAAGGAAGCAAGGAACCATGCTTGGAGAAGTTGAAAAAAACCCTACAGATGTGTTGTGTAGGTTAGATTTCAAGGAATGAGCGGGTGTTTATGAGGTGAAAAATAAGATTGGAAGAAGTATGTCTGAGGGTCTGTGTGTGTGTGTGTGTGTGTAGAGGAGTCCTAACACAGGAATTCTATACAAGGGGAGCAACATGTGCAAAGACATGTAGGAAAAAGCAATGCGGTCAGATCTGGAAATGGGTTTACTGTACCTGGGATCCAGAAGGTGTCCAGGTGAGGGATTGAGGGAGAATTGAGAAAAAAAATAGATGCCAGATATTGAAAGGTGCTGCCTTCATTGTAGAGTCTAAGCTTTGCCATGGGAATCAGATAGTGGTCTAGTAAGAGACAAATGTCACATTAAAAAAAATAAAAGATAATCCTGCTTGTTAGGTGGAGTAGTCTAGGTTGAAGGGAATCAGTGGGCAGAACAGAGGCAACTAGGAGGCCATCGCCCCAGGCGAGGTATAGCTGATGGGGCCTGAACCAGACCTATGATAGAAGAACTCAGAGGAGGAGCCTGGTTTGGACAGTGTTTCCTGAGGAAGAGAGCATGGGCTTTGTGACTGAACACATGTGGTCGCAAGTCATTTGCGTACATGTGTAAAAGGAAATCCTCTTAGGGTATGGTGGGGGAAGCATCCAAAGAGAAGGAGTGTGGGATCCTGGAAGGCCCCTTGAACATGGTCCTCATTCCAGGCCTGGACCAACTGCCTCTAGACTACTAGCTCTGAAAGTTTAGTATCAGATCACCAGAGTGCTTGACAAGCCTCTAAGGGGAGAGTCTCGAAAATTTGCGTCTCTAACAAGTTCCCAGGTGGTACTGATGCTCCTCCGATGTAATTATACATACCAGAGGAAACTAGGACTTCTCTTGTTTAAGCCACTGTTCTTTTGATGTCCTTACACACAGCTGAACTTCCCAAAATTTTCAGGAAGAAAGAACACTTGGAAGCTAGGGCTTGCCCTGATGGGGGTGGTAGGACATCATCTCCCTTATGAAGATCTACTCTCTTCCTGGGCTTGATTCTGGACCGGCCTTGTGACCTGCCACCTGCACTTTTGGCTCACTTCTAGTTCACTTAGCTTGTATTTCTTGAGTGTAGGTCAAAGACTCCTCTAACGTTACCGTTAGGGGGTGGGAGAATGGTGGGCTGGTTAACTACAGCTGGCATTTTAGGATATGGAGCGAATTTAGGGGAAATCATAGAATACTTTTTGAGAGTGTGCTATGCAGAACACTAGTTTTGCAGAATGTTAAGGGGTACCAGGTGCAAAAAATATCTTCTGAGGTAAATAAACTTTTTGAATGATGGATGAAATAAAGTTAACATTTTGCCTTATTTCAAGAGAACTCTGGGCGTGCCTTTGGGACACTGTCAGTTAAGCATCTGCCTCTTGGCTTCAGCCCAGGTTGTGATCTCAGGGTCGTGAGATGGAGCCCCACATTGGGCTCCCTGCTCAGAGCAGGGTCTGCTTAAGACCTCTCTGCCTCTTCCTCTGACTCCCCGCTGCACACTCTTACAGGTGTGCTCTCTCTCAAAAAAATAAGTAAATCTTTAAAAAAAAGAGAGAGAGAAGAGAACTCTGAATCTGTAATATTTTCACTAAGAATTTCTGAAAGGGGATTATACTGTGAAGCACCCACCACCTCCACCTCATCGTTATGCTCCCAAACCAGGAAATCTTTTATTTAGAAGCATCTCAGGGCATGAGTGTTGTATCAAATACACCTATGGAAATGCTGTCCTCAAGTTCTTTGTAGGAGAACTTCAGAAAAGTAGCTCCCCAAAAAATAGCTCCTAGATTGCTGCTGGTCAGTAACCGAGTTTTTATGAATCTATAGCAACATGGAAAACATAAGGACAATATAGTATTTTACAGAGATTTTTTTTTTTTTTTACAATTGAAGAATGGCCTTTATTTTGAAATTATGTCCTTCCTATGCTTCTAGTGTTAAAATTTTCCTTTTCAGTGAGATGATGGTGATAGGAGAGATGATCATCTTTCAAACATTTTTATATATGTTCGAAATTAAAAGTTGGCATCTCTATACTAGTCCTTTTGTTTTAACTTAATTGTATCATTCTGTTAGATTCTTATATATCATCTAGTCTGAATCTAACATTTATAGATAAAGGAAGTGACCTACTGAGGCCAAAACAAAGAAAGTAATTATAATATGTTTATTATTATTTATGCAATGTATATGTATCAGAAAGGGTCATTCCACACTCAGAAACTTCATGGCACGTCTATGGGCATGTCAGTGCCTTTCGTAACATTAATTATAATAGGAAGCTGAAGGGTTTGTGTTGTCACAAGCAGAGCATGAAGTGTTTCATGAATTGATGGAAAATTAGAACCAGCAGGCTGCCATGTGTCCATTTCATTATTTTAGTTCTAAGCAAATCCAAGATAGTACGTGATTGATTATGATTAATTGTATTTACTTACACAGGTCTTTTAATGGATATTTCCATTTGAACTGAGAAGGGATAAAAATTAAGCAGATACCTGGGAATTATCTAAGATCACACCTAAAATTTTCCATTAATCTTTCACACCACCCCATTTATAAAATAATCATAAAGCTAGTTAATCTCTCTCCATAAAAGCTTCTTCACCTGAAAAAAAAAGAAAAGATTGGGCTAATTTTTTTTTCTGAGGTCCTTCCAACTATGAACTTGGAGGATTCTATGACTTACCTGGAGATAAACAATGAATAAGGTCCCTAATAATTGGAGTCTGTATTCCATATATTTTCTTCTTTTTCAGTGACTTATAGGTTACCTAAGCAAAGTAATGCTTACGGCAGGTCAGAGATCTGTTTGGAAATCATAAAGGAGAGGGGGAAAACACCTGCAAATAATGTACAAGTTGTATTTATATATTAAGTACTGTTTTTTCAAACTTAAAATTCATTGTGCCTGTCTTCTGAGATGGAGCATCAGTTTTTTTCATGTTAAAGAATTGTTTCATTCAGATATAATATTCACGCATAAAAGCATATTACAAATACTCGGCTTAATGAATTTTCTGAAACTGAAGACACCTATATGACCAACAACTTCGAAACTCCCTCATCCATGCTGCCTTCTAGATACCCCCTCCCACCACCATGGTAACCACTGTTTTGACCCTAACACCATATATTATCTTTTGTTTTTGTACTTTAAATAATCACATTGTATATCTTAGTTAAGTTAATCATTTTTTATTGAAGTATAATTGACATATAATGTTATATTAGTTGTGGGTGTACAACATATTGATTCAACAATTCTATACATTACTCAGTGCTTACCATGATAAATGTAGTCACTGTTACCTTACAATGTTATTACAATATTATTGACTATATTCCTTGTGCTGTATTTCTCATCTCCATCACTTATTTATTTTATAACTGGGAGTTTGTACCTCTTTATCTATTTCACCCATCCCTCACCCTGTTCCTCTCTGTCAACCACCAGTTTGTTCTCTGTATTTAAGAGTCTGTTTGCTTTTTGTGTTTATTTTATTTTTTATAATTTTATTTTATTATTTTTATTATTTTTTTATTTTATTTTTTAGATTCCACATATACATGATATCATTTAATATTTGTCTTTCTATATCTGAATTACTTCACTTAGTGTAATATCCTCTAGGCTGATCCATGTTGTCACAAATGGCAAGATCTCATTCCTTTTTTTTTTTAAAGATTTTATTTATTTGAGAGAGGGAACACAAGTAGAGGGAATGGTAGCAGGAGAAGCAGGCTTCCCGCAGAGCAGGGAGCCTGATGTGGGGCTCGATCCCAGGACCCTGGGATCATGACCTGAGCCGAAGGCAGACGCTTAACGACTGAGCCACCCAGGCGCCCCGATCTCATTCCTTCTTATGGCTAATTTTCCATTGTATATCTATACCACATTTTCCTTATCCATTAATCTATTGATGGGCATTTGAGTTGCTTCCATATCTTGGCTATTGTAAATATTGATGCAATAAACATAGAGGTGCATATCTTTTTGAATCAGTGTTATTGTTTTGTTTGGCTACATGCTCGGTAGTAGAATTACTGGGTCATGTGGTGTTTCAATTTTTAATATTTTGAGGAACCTCACATTCCATAGTGATTGCACCATTTCCTATCAACAGTGCACAAGTGTGCTCTTTTCTCCACATCTTCACCAACACTTGTTATTTCTTGTTTTTTTTATACTAGCCATTCTGACTGGTGTGAGCTGATATCTCACTGTGGTTTTGATTTGCATTTCCCTGATGGTTAGTGATGTTGAACATCTTTTCACATGTCTGTTGGCCATCTGAATGTTTTCTTTGGATAAATTTCTAGTCAGGTTCTCTGCCCATTTTTTAATTGCATGGCTTGGGGGGGTTTTGGTGTTGAGTTGAGCAAATGTATAAGTTCTTTATATATTTTGGATATTAACCCCTTATCAGATATATCATTTGCAAATATCTTCTCCCATTTACTGGGTTGCCTTTTGTTTTGTTGATTGTTTCCTTTACTATAATGAAAAAGCTTTTTATTTTGGTATAATCCCAATAGTTTATTTTGCTTTTGTTTTTCTTGCCCAAGGAGACCTATCTATAAATATGTTGCTAAGACCAGTGTCCGAGAGTTACTGCCTGTGTTTTCTTATAGGAGTTTTATGGTTTCAGGTCTCACATTTAGGTCTTTGATCTATTTTGATTTATTTATTTTTGTGTATGGTATAAGAAAATAGTCCAGTTTCATTCTTTTGCATGAGCTGTCCAGTTTTCCCAATACCATTTATTGAAAATACCCTTTTTCCTATCGCATATGTATGCTTCCTTTGTTGTAATTTAATTGGACATATGCTGTGAATTTATTTCTGGGCTCTCTATCTCATTCTATTATCTATGTGTCTATATCCATGCCAGTACCATACTGTTTCGATTAATGTAGCTTTGTAGTATATCTTGAAATCTGGGCTTTGTGATACCTCCTTCTTTGTTTTTCTTTCTAAAGATTGCTTTGGATATTTAAGATCTTTTGTGGTTACAAACACATTTTAGAATTAATTGTTCGAGTTCTGTGAAAAATGCCAGTCTTATTTTCATAGGGATTGCATTTAATCTGTAGATTGCTTTGGGTAGTATAGACATATTAACGACATTAATTCTTCCAATCCATGAGCACAGTATGTCCTTCTGTTTATTTATGTTGTTTTGAATATATTTCATCCATATCTTATTGTTTTCAAAATACAGATCTTTTACCTCCTTGATTAAATTTATTCCTTGGTACTTTATTCTTTTTGGTGCAATTGTACATGAGACTGCTTTCTTAATTTCTTTTTGTCCTACTTCATTATTAGTGTATAGAAATATAACAGATTTCCATATATTAATTTTGTATCCTGCAACTTTACTGAATTTATATATCAATTCTAATAGTTTTTTGGTGGCGTCTTTAGGATTTTCTCTATATAGTATCATGTCATCTTCAAGTAGTGACAATAATACTTCTTCCTTACCAATTTTGATGCTTTTTGTTTGTTTGTTTAATTGCTGTAGCTGGGACTTCCAGTACTTTGTTGAATAAAAGTGATGAAACTGGACATCCTTGTCTTGTTCCTGATCTTAGAGAAAATGTTTTCAGTTTTCAATATTGGGTGTAATGTCAGTTGTGAGTTTTTCATATATGGCTTTTATTATGTTAAGGTATGTTCCTTCTAAACCCGTTTCCTTGAGTTTTTATCATGAACAGGTGTTGTATTTTGTTAAATGATCTATTGAGATGATCATATTGTTTTTATCCTTGCTTGTGTTAATGTAATGTATCACATCAATTGATTTGTAAATGTCATACCATCCTTATATCCTTGGAATAAATCCCACTTGATGAGTGCGTTATTTTTGTTATTGTATTGCATCAATTTACTTATATTTTTGTTGAGGATTTTTGCCTCTCTGTTCATCAGAGATATCAGCTTGTAGTCTTCTTTTTTATATAGTGTCTTTCTCTGGTTTTGGTGTCAGGATAATGCTGGCCTTGTAGAATGACTTTGGATATTTTCTTTCCCTTTCTATTTTTTTGGAATAGTTTGAGAGAATAGGTGTTACCTCTTCTTTAAATATTCAGTAGAGTTAACCTGTGAAGCCATGTGGTCCCAGACTTTTGTTTGTTGAGAATTTTTTGATTGCCAATTCATTGCTAGTAAAGGATCTGTTCAAATTTCCTATTTCTTCCTGATTCAGTTTTAGAAGACTGTATGTGTCTAGACATTTATCCATTTCTTCTAGCTTGTTTGTTGGTATGTAATTTTTCATCATATTGTTATTTATGATTCTTTGTATTTCTATGGTGTCAGTTGTTATAGCTCCTTTTTCATTTCTGATTTTGAGTCCTGTCTCTTTTTTCCTTGAGAAGTCTGGCTAAAGGTTTATCAATTTGGTTTGTTTTTTCAAAGAGCCAGCTCTTGGTTTCATTGATCTTTTCTATTATTTTTGCAGTCTCTTTCATTTATTTCTGCTCTAAGTTTTATTATTTCTTTCCTTCTACTAGCTTTGGGTTTTGTTCTTTTTCTAGTTCCTTTAGGTACAAAGTTGGGTTATTTATTTGAGATTTTTCTTGTTCCCTGAAGTAGGCCTGTATGCCTATAAACTTTTCTCTTAGAACAGCTTTTGCTACATCCTGAAGATTTTAGACCATCGTGTTTTCATTTTCTTTTGTCTTCAGGTATTTTTTTTTATTTCCTCTTCAATTTCTTTGCTTAACAGCATGTTGTTTGACTTCCATGTGTTTATGTCTTTTCCAGTTTTTCCCTTGTAATTGATTTCAAATTTCATACTGTCATGTTCAGAAAAGATGCTTGATATGATTTCAGTCTTCTTAAATTTACTAAAACTTGTTTTGCAGCATCATATGTGGTGTATCCTGGAGAATGTTTCATGTGTACTTGAAAGGAACATATATTTTGTTGTTTTTGGATGGAATGTTCTATATCTATCTATTAGGACCATCTAGTCTAATGTGGCTTTCAAAACCACTGTTTCCTTGTTGATCTATCCATTGATGTAACTGAGGTGTTCAAGTCCTCTACTCTTGTATTACTGTCAATATCCCTCTTTATGTCTGGTAACATTCTCTTTGTGTATTTAGGTGCTCCTATGTTGGATGCATAGATATTTACATTTGTTACATCCTCTTGTGGACTAATCTCTTTATCATCATGTAATGCCCTTTTTGTCTCTTGCTACATGTTTTAAAGTCCACCCCATTTAAAAAGAAGTCTACCCTAGCTTTTTCTTTTTTTTTTTTTTTTGCTTCTGTTTGCATGATGTATGTTTCATCCCTTCACTTTCAATCTGTATGTGCCTTTAGGTCTAAAGTGAGTCTGTTATAGACAGCATATAGATAGGTCTTGTTTTTTTGTTTTTTATCCATTCAGTCAGCTTGTCTTTTGATTGGAGCATTTAGTTCATTTACATTTAAAGTAGTTATTGATAAGTATGTACTTACTGCAATTTTTAAATTGTTCTCTGGTTGTTTTTGTAATTCCTGTTCCTTCTCTTGTTCTCTTCCCTTGTGGTTTGATGGCTTTCTTTAGTGTTATGCTTGGATTCCTTTCTCTTTATTTTTTGTGTATCTATTATAGGTTTTTGATTTCTGGCTACCATTAAGATCCTATATGATATCTCACGTATTTAGCAGTATATAGTAAGTTGATGATCACTTTTGGGACTTCATCAAGATAAAAAGCTTCTGCACAAGTTTAAACACATTCTAAAAGCACTAAATTTTTGCTCTGTGGGTATCAATTTAATACACCTTATCCATCCAAAGCTTGGCACTTGGTGCAGCCAATGATCACTTTTCATATCTTCATAAGTCTGTATTTCTCAAAATGACCACCCAGTCATAGGTGCTTGGAAAGCTTATTGAAAATGAACATTCCTGGGCACTGACCCTTTCAAGCACCCCAAGGAATTTGCATGCACACTTCAATTTAAAAATCAGTTCCCCTAAGTATAAATCATTGTGCTAGGGGCTTGGTACTTCCAGATACCCAAACAATAAATGGTAGAAGAGGGTCAGAGATAAGATCAGAGTATAAGAGAATTAATATTATACAGGTTCACTCACTTTGTTTTAGCCAGTAGCAAGGAGTTAGGGGCTTCTCTTTCACCTCTTGTCTTTTCTGAAAGGTCAGCAAACTTTCCTTCCTTTTAAAGAATCCTCTTCCTAAAATTAGGTTCCAATTCAATGTGGAAGGGTGATGGTGGTGGAAAGAAAGGGAAGAGGTTGTGGACTTACTGGGAAAATAAATGCCTTATTTTTTTTCTCACAAAGTGTATGGAGTTTGGGCAAAATAAGGGGATTCTAATGTTCACTATATAAACTATCCGGATGAACTGGACGTTTTAGTGTAAGTACATTTCCAGCTAAGATGGAAAGCCAGTACACTGGCTTTCAATACAACTTAAAACACGTCCATTAGATTTTAAATAAATTTAAGAGTTTTAATATGCTTTCCAAATTTGCTTTTTCTATTTTCTTCCATTTTTGAACCTCACTGTATTCTGGAATGTTGATTTTCTTTTTCTTTTTAAAATCCAGTCCACTGTTGTATACAAAGTACTGTTTCTGCCCTAAGGCTAAGAATGTTCTAGGTGAGTTAATCAATCAATTTTTGCCCATTAAGAAGTAGCACTAAAATAAAAAGAATGCTAACCTTTAGATGGATTTGGTAGTGGTTTGTTAAATAGGTTTTGTTGTTGTTGTTGTTTTGGGGGGATTTTTTTTTAATGGCAAATACCAAGAGGAAAAGCAATCTTACACCTTAAAGGGAGGAAAAGTTTCCAGGTCCCAGGGAAGTGTGTGACATTTGGGGAAAACTTTTCAAATCTTGAAGTATTGATCAACCATAGCGTCACTTGGTGGTGATGGTGTTATTTTAAATTAAGTCTTTCTCGCCCAAGTTAGAAGGTATACATATTTAAAATGTAAAATAAATGCTTCTGCAAAGGGAACTAGGAACATGGCATGATGTTCAGATTAACCGAACACCTAACTCAGCAACAGTTTTTGCACAGTGCTGTTCAAAATGCCTTCCTTCAATTTTCAGACTCCTAGGCTTATAGAATTGGTAGGGTAACTGATTTATTTTGTAGGATGTGAAGCTTCCAACCTGTTACTTCTAAGTTTGGGGTGTTATATGCCTGAACCTGTTGATAATGTGTGCTCTTGCAGCCCAGCTGTTAAATTAGAGCAGTTCATGAAGAAAAATGAGATATGATGTCGCATTTCATGAAACACGGTGTTTCGGCACAAAGAGAAAATTTTCTTCTCTGTAGAGGGAGATAAAATAAGACATAGTGCTTCAGAGACCTTCAAGATGTTGAAAGTTAACAAAAATAATAATGTTCTACAACTACAGTGTCTCAACGGCCACAGTTTTTTATTCCAGTCTGTTGGTAGATGCTTTTCCTTGGCCGAACATATTCCTAATGTAATAGTGGGATTATATAGAGCAACTGGATTCGGGTTAAAGCCCAACTTGGCTTAAATCATTCTATTACTTCAAGCAAGATAAAGTGTCTTGTGGATTTACTAAATTAATAGACATACCACAGCTAGTTTAATGTAGTATCACAGTGGCAAATGTCAGATATAATAGAAAATTAATCCATTTCTCTTTTCTTTTTTCAGATTTTGACCACACAAGCTAACCTTCTTCAAGGTAAGCAACATTATACTCTTCTCTCATTTGTTGGAAAATTCCAGCCTAATGTTATTGGCTTTGGATACATTTTAACGGTATGGTGTTTCAAAGGCGTGAGTGTGACATTCAAATGGTGCCTAAAATTATTTTTTTGTTGGTGATGTTAGTGATGAGAGCACCCTACAAATATGATTTGATGGCTAGACCAGGCAGTGGTCCTGAGGGAGAGAGGAAGGAGGCGTAGAGAAAGACTCTCTCTCTCTCTCTCTCTTTTTTTTTTTTTTTTTTGCTTGATTAGCTCTTTTATGAGACAGCAGACTCTTGGTCTCTGATATTCAGAGACAGAAGGTTTCTTTGTGAGCAGCAGCTGTGGCGGGCTTGCACCTCTCCTAGAGCCTGCTTTGGAGAAATGCAAAGCAGAGTGCCCCTCAGCATGGCCCCAGCTCTTCAGCTCAGCCCAGGCCTCCCTGTCCAGGTCCAGCAGGACAGCATTAGCCAAGTTGTTTAACTTTCCAGGAGTATCTGTCCAAAGTGGCAATTGAGGATGCGTTAATCTTATTAAAGAACACAATAGGAATCCTTTTTTTATTTCATTAGGAAATCAGGATGCATTTGATGTGCGCCATCTGGTTTGTGAATACAGGAATAAGTTTTTCAAAAGGGCACATTTCCAAGTTGTATGTTTCATATGCTTCAGAAGGAAAAACTCATAAGCAGCTCTATTTTTAATGAGAGCAATGCTAAAGTTAATAAGATTGGGGTGGATTTCCAGTATATGCCATTTCTCCTAAACTACATGTGTTTGCAGTACGTTTGGCAGACTTGTCCTGTTCAGAGGCTGGGCTTCCAATTGAAAAATTTTAAAGTTCTCCATGTGTTAATTGGAAAATAGGAGAGAGGCATTATTGTAGTAAGCACCTGGCTCCTTAGGTATTAATTATAGCTCCATCTATCATAAAAACTAGTATTTTAAAATTACCTCCTGTTATTTATTAATTTAGTTTTGGAAACTATAACTTTTCAAATCATACCAAAAAATCAAGTGAAACTACTATGTATTGTATTTTTAAATGTCTTTTAAGATGCAGTCACTGTTTATAAACAGTAAGTAGTAACAAAACAGTGAGAAAATATTGTTTACTATTGCTACTCTATGTCATGTCCTTAAAATATGCTTTTTTTTCCAAATAAAAATACAGCTCTGGAAAGTAGCCGTCTCACTCTACATTCTAGCTCATACAGGAACATCTTTGGATCAGAAAAGCTGCTTTAGAGGACTGATTCCTTCAGCTTCCTACATAATTTTTAAAATCCTATATAGTGAGAAACATGATTTGTGAAGCAATATGATGCTCTCCTTAACCTCTCAGTAATTGGAGGCATCTTCTGTATGTATTCCACCAGTCCGGCTCAGGCTGATGAAGGAAGCATAATTACATTACAGGCAATCTCATCTAAGGTAATTACAATTGTCGCCATCAATCCAATTAAAGAGGATAACCAGCTCTACTGAGTCAGAGCCATAGAGCTTTCGAACTAAGTCCAGGCTTTGGGATAAAGGCATGATTGAGGATTTTGAGAATTTTCATTTGCCAAAATACTGTTGCTTATTAAAATAGATAACAATGTTGAGAGCGAGGGGTATGGGCAGAAATTGTGTATCAGTAGAATTGTTGTTTGTTTGTTTTCATTTGCTAATAACTTTATTTGTAAGCACAGAAATCAGCATAGATTCTCAACACCAAAGCTTCAGGCCACACAAAATATTTATAAAAAGATTAACACAGCAATGAAACACTATAACAGTTCACTGTATACCTCCAGCTTCTTATCCTGAATTGGCTCTCTATCCCACTGTTCCTTTGGAGACCTTCTGTCTTGTTCCACTTAGAGATACAGTACACCGTCTCCTGAACTCCATCCCGGTCTTTGTACTGGATGGAAGCAGCTGGCTCGAGTAGTGCCTCTGTTTTATCCTGGAAGCTCCCACTGTTTTATCCGGGGTCAGTGTGGGTGGCTATGTCAAATACTGCTAAGAATTATGGAGATGTAATGGCAAGTGGACATGATGCCCTTCTTAAAGACTTCACTTCTGTCTGTGTGGTCCAGACCAGCCTAGATACAGGACCCAGGGACTAGGAAATGAGAATGATGTCACTCACTGTGACTGCAATTTAGAAAGAGCCCAAGACAGATTGTATGTGCCTGCATTGAATGCTATACTACATGAAGATAGTGGTGTTTTCTTTATCTTTATTCAGTGTGAAAACATTCACATGAAAACATGTAAGAGGTAAATTTCTTAGGGGGTGTGAGGGGAGAATTTGCTGTCTAAGATCAATGGTTCCCTGGGTCACCACTTAGCATTCCTTCAGTGTTTCACACCCTGGCTTTTCTATTTTATATGCAGAACCATCCACCTACTCGATCATTTCCTTCTCATGTATTTTCATGCTCTCCCATGGCCACCTGCACGCCATGTCACTCTTGGATGCCTCTTTTCTTTGTCGATGCTGAGAATTCCAACCTGCTTTAGAACTCATCTCCAGGGAGCCAGTTTACCATGGAAGTGGAGGAGGGTCCAGAGAAAGGACTAGGTAGAAAGAGAGCTGGGCTCACTTTCCTGTTTCTCTATGAACCAGATCTGTGACACTGAACAAGCCACCAAAGCTAGTGGAGCCCCAGTTTCCTCATCTGTTAACGTGCGTCCTGCAACCTTGTGTTAAAAGTGTATCTCAAATGAAATTATAAATGTGGGGAAAGTCCTTCATAACATATAGATACAAACATGAGGGATTATATTTATTTATATATATATATATATATGTATTATTATTATTATTACTATTCAGCCCTCTCCACTCTGGTCATTTCCTTCTGTTGATTCCTTCAGCTCCTGTAATTTAAATGGTACTTCTTAAAACGCCCCACTTCTATTCCTTGGTTTATTGTTTCTGCACTTCCTGTTTCCCACTGATTGTTTAAGAAACCCAAAGGTTGGCACCATGTTGCTTACTTCTCTTCTGTTTTTCTTAACATTTAATTTGTTCTCTCCCTGCCTGCCATAGGATGATTTGTTGAGGTATTATACAGTGTTTGTTCCCTCCTTGGTTTACCTCCCACCACTGCAAGTATGTGGCCCAGCTTGGGTCTGAAAAAAATGGGCTGTGGTATCAGACAATAAGCATGTAAAGGGCCAGGGTAGGAACAAAAGGCCAGAAGTCCTCTCTGTTGCTTTGATAATGACCAAGATCATGTTTAGATGTTGAAGGATGGAGAGAAGGAGGCTTCAGTAATAATGGAGGTTAGATTTCTCGTCTGTCTGGTAACATAGACATCAGGAACCAAATTAACTTGATTTCTTAAAAAAAAGATTTTATTTGTTTATTTGAGAGAGAGAGTGTGTGTGAAAGAGAAAGAGAGAGATCACAAGCAGTGGGGGAAGGGTAGAGGGAGAAGCAGACTCCCTGCTGAGCAGGGAACCTGACAAGGGACTCAATCCCAGGACCCTGGGATCATGCCTTGAGCTGAAGACAGACATTTAACCAACTGAGCCACCCAGGCACCCCAAATTAATTTGATTTTTAACAAATGAAGAAATGAGACATTTTGTGCACATATAAGTTTTTGAACTAAAGTCTAACATAGAGAAATGATGAAGATATAATTGTTATTACAGAATGTAATTCCTAAAAATATTCTAGAACCTGTTTGGTCACATAAAAATAAAGCCTTGAGAGAACAAAAGAGCCTAGAAAATCTTGAGCTACTTAACTTCTTAGGAGTAGAGGAGATGGTATCCCATCACTTCTGCTGTATTCTGTTGGTCACACAGACCAACTCTGATGTACTGTGGCAGGGAACTACACAAGGTCACCAGTAACAAGAAGCAGACTATATTGGAGACTGACTTCATATCTACCGTGATTTTGCTCCCTTTATCTACAGGCATTTCAAGGAAAACTGGTGTCCCCATGATGGTAGTTAGAATATGATCAAGAATGCAATATCTTGGTTAAATGATAATATGGTATCCATTTATTTTACTAACCTCTCCCCGGCCATTGAACATGTGAGCTATCACAACAAAAGCCCACTGGTGATCCTCACTGGAATCCTCAAGGCCCAGCCATGAGCCATGTGTCCAACTCAAAGTTCTAAAGTTAGATTCTGGCTATGGAAATTTTAATCACTAAACACAAATTGTGAGATCTGAACTCTGGTACTATGTTTGCTACTGAGTTATACCATGACCTCTGTTTCTCCATCTCTAAAATCTAAGAGTCAAGGGAAATGATCTATGTTGTACCATCTGGTGCTAACATGTATACAATTCTAAGACTCAAAATTCTTTAAAACAGATGATTAGAATCACATCAGATGTTTTTGGTGGAGATGAGGTCAAGGGTCTTAGAATATGTTTAGTTGACTTGAGGAGAGTAAGACTTTATTTTTCTTTTTTTAAAAGTATATGAAAATCACCTATGTTTCCTTCAGTCAGTACCACATCCTATAGTTGACTCTCAAGAGGGTATTTCCAGCATGCCATTTTGGAGTTGACTGGTGTGGATAGATCGCAGATCAACAAACTAACAAACACAGATAGATGGTCAAACAAACAGCCTTATAAATTTCCTGCTCTCTCAATTTATATTTCTAGAACCTGAGGCCCAGAAAGGTTAAGATACTGTCCAAAGGTAACAAAGCAAGTTAGCGGCAGCAGATTGCAATAGGGCATACCTAAATCCTTGTCCTCTTCTACACAGCAGCTATACCGAACAGTTGGTGTATTTTTTTCTCTATTTACTATGAGTAAATATATGCTTATCTTTTATTTAAACAAACACACATGTCAAGAAGTAGAGAATTATTGGTTTCAAGGAGAAAGTGCCAATGTGTTTAAGAAAATATTTTCATTAAAGAAAAAAAGAAGATATAACCATTGAACAGCACAGGCTTAATTACAATATAATTCCCTATTCTGTGAATCTTTCAAATGAGAAATCTTGTTCTTACGTGAAGAGGCTTCTTTGGAGAACCACGTGATATGGGTTTGTAGGGGCCCATTTATGTTGATAGATTTGGTATTGAGGAAGCATTGGGAGGAGTTTGCTGGCCTTTCTTTCAGGCGAGAGAAGCTGATGGTGGATGAGTGGTGGTCCTGCAGACAGGCAGGAGGCCTGGGGGAAGATGTCAGGCTTATGCTGGTTTTCTGCCAAACATTTCTCTGGCAACTTTGTTTTCCTGTCTCTTCTCTTTGTCCCTTTCTTATCTCTTTTTGGGGCTCTCTGTACTGTCTTTGATATAACTGAGGTCATAATTTGGCCTCAGAGAATGTACTGTAGTACACTCTCCGTTCTCAGGATTTTTATTTAAAAGTTTTCCAGCTTATGTGTAAACAGAGATTCTGTTCTTTTTGCAGTCAAAATAATATTATTATGGAATGGCTCATTTGTGTGCCAAAGGGGAGTAGACTTGGATTATCTGCCATTTCCTTAAAGGGGCATCATGGTAATTTCCCTTTTTAAATGACATAAAAGAGGTAGAAAACTTTTAATCCATTGATTATTGATTCATAAACTTCTCTTCCTTATGCTTGATCATTAGCAATTATCTATCCTAGACCATTCTAAATGACCTAGTAGTGACAAGAATAACCCTAGTAAAACTAGGGTTAGTTTTACTTGTAGAGGAATTTTCACTCATAGACTCAAGCAATAGAATATGAACTCCCTCCCGCCTTACTTCTATTGGAAAGAGAAGACCTGTTCTTACAATACTTGATTTTCTAGATTTCCATTAAAATTGCAAAGTTACCACCTGTTACTGGAAGGAAAGAGACCACTTTGGGGTTTTTTCTCCATTATTCTCTTCATAATTCCCATAATTTCCGTAATTCTCCTCATTTTCCACAAATTAAATAGCAGTGTGTCAAAAACATACAAGCATCAAATAACCTCATATGTTTGGGCATGAATATATGTGTGTGTGTATATATATGTGTATACATGCACCTGTGTATATACACATGTATATATGTGTGTGTATATGTGTGTGTATATATGTATACATACACGTGTGTATATACACATGTATATATGTGTGTATATACACACACACATGACCTATAAATGTATATTATTTACAAAGCATAGGTGTATTTAACTCATATAAGATTTTCTCTGGATCTGTATTCAACAAAAGATCTCAATCTTCCCCCCAACACACACACAAAAGCAACATTTTACTTATCTGACCTATATGTTTCTTAACCATACTGTCAGCACCTTGTGTGTTTCTGGTACAACTAAATGAATCCTATGTTGAATCCTTTTCCTTTTGAATTCCATTGTAACCCCTAGTACTTTCCTAAAAGAAGAACCATAAATTATGTGAAAATAGTCATAAACACATCTACTCCTAGAATTATAACAAAGACCTTGCTTTTGGTTAGTCTGTATTCATATATTTTATTCTGGTTCACGCTTTTATTAGAAAAAACTAGGCAAAGAGTTAAGGATTTGATGTGTTCCTTCTATAGCCATTAGACTCACAAAAACACTAAATGCAATAGTTTAAAATTATATTGTGAGTTTTCACTGTTGTCAGACTTAAAATGTTCAAGTAGCCACACTAGTTCTGCTAACTCAGTTTGTGTAACAAAATGAAGAATGGAGCAGCAATAAGATTGTGACTTTTCCCTTATGCGTCTCTATTATCCACATGGTTCATCACATAGAGCTTAATAAGTAAAACTTTAAATAAATGAAATAAGCAGTTATAGATGGAGGGATGGTGAGTATACCATACTCCACTGGAAAAAAAACATGTCGGTATATACAGTTTGGGCATAATTCACTAGCTTATCATTACCATCATTTTCCTATGTATACAAAGCTCAATATAAAGTACAAATCTGGATTCATCCATTTAGAAACAGAAAACTGAAGCCCTTCTTAGAGGCCATTTTATCAGTCTTTTCCTATTTAGGTAGGCATTACCTTGAGGTACCCCTCTATTGAGGAACAACTCCCTTAAATATTTGAAGGTATATATGCAGGTCTTAGTTGACCCCAAAGGAGAGCTTTGAAATTCATGGCTTCTAAAACTTACTTCAAATTTAAAATTGAAGTGTTTCTGCACTAAAATGCCATATGTATGTGATATGTAAATCATAGGACTTAACTAAATTTTACCACCCGTAACCCAATTAACCTGGCTCCAATCCCTACCTCCTCACGCATAACTCCAGTAGTCTGTAAATTTCCCCATTCCCAAATCCTCCTGGGAGTTCCCAGGTGATGCCTCCCATATGTCCAGAGCACTTTTCACAGCATAAGTATTTATTTGAGGGTCCATTGCCCCTCCTGCTTCAAAAGCTCCACTGCTCTTTGCAATACCAACCAGGCTCTGTACATATGCTCCCCTCTGCCTAATGGCCTTGTCTTTCTTGCTGGCCTTTCTGGTCTGGTCATTATCTCCTGGTGACTCCTTTGAAAATATCCAGACTATTCCTTAGCCTGCAATAGAGTAAGGAGGATGGATTTCTTCAATGGTTAAAAATGGGTCCTGAAGAAGTGTGGCTTGAATCCCAATGAGTTAGACAGTTTAAGTTCTTTCAAACTTTTCTTCTAGCCCCCTCTTTCCCCAGGACTTGACCATGTTTCCAGGATACTTAGAGACTAATTTGAGTCCTAGGTACCATGTCATAGGCAGGCTTCCTATTCCTCACCAACACCTAAGACTTTTTTACATGAGTAAAAGCATCTCACTTGAGTCTCTCCTTGGGGTGGGTTCTTCCTAGGAAAATACTTAGTGCCATGCCCACCCCCAACCTACCCCTACTAGACTTCCACTGGACATTGTATAAGTTCAACATACATTCCTACAGTGGCTTCACCTTTAGCCACATCCCCCACCCTCAGGAAAAACATTTTTTTCTATATCTTTGCTATTAGTGTGATAAAAATTTGCAGACACGTCTGAACCTTAGCAGCAGAGAGTAATGGGCCGAGGCCCAAGTTACACTCTCACTACAATGTACGTTTATAGTTTTCCCTCTTTTATTTTATTTTTTTAAAGATTTTATTTATTTGACAGAGAGAAACACAGCGAGAGAGGGAACACAAGCAGAGGGAATGGTAGCGGGAGAAGCAGGCTTCCTGCCGAGCAGGGAGCCCGATGTGGGGCTCGATCCCAGGACCCTGGGATCATGACCTGAGCTGAAGGCAGGTGCTTAACGACTGAGCCACCCAGGTGCCCCAGTTTTCCCTCTTTTAAATAAATACTTCCCATAATCTGCTTCCTTCCTAGATATATTATCTTACTCGTTCATAGTACAGTAATTTACTCTTGGTACATTTTTCTTCCAAACTCTTAATAGCAATACTGTGTGCTGAAATATTAAAGAAGAAATTTTCTCAGCATTTACTTATTTTTTTCTACTGCTGAAGAAAATAGTTAATAAACTACAGGAATGCCTGATATGATTGTTTCCAATGTAGAGTGCAGATTGAAAGAAAGCAGGACAGGGAAAGGAAATAGATACTCATATAGCTCACTTCAAAGTGGATTGAGTTATTTAAGGAGTGACTTTATGTTTTATGGCAGTTAAAAAGATTTTAAAACAGCTAGACGTGTTCAGAACATATGTCCTTATGTGGCACATGGCAAATGGCACACAGATAACTGAGGTTCTGTCATCATCCTTAATGTATGCAGCACCTGAGTGAAAACTCCTTTATAATGGAAACAACAGCAAAGGCACCTGTGCCAAACTTACACACAATAGATTAGCCCACCACCCCCAACCTTCCTACACACACATACACACAGAGGAGTCTAGAACTTTCCTTCAGACTTTCAAAGATACCACAGCCTTTGCACTTTTCTACATTTCAGCTGCAAAATATCTGGCCTTTTTTCCTTCCTAGATATCTAACAGTAAAGAAATGACACAACAATGTCAGTGATATGTTTTTATGACCAAAAACCCATAGGTGTTGAAATGTTTTTTAATAAATTTTTAGTGATGTGGAAAAATAAGCTAAAACATTTAGTGAAAATCCAAAATACAGAACTGTGTACCCTATGTAATGAACATGTGTGTGCGTGTTTCTGTGTATGCAGTCCACAACGTGTTTATCCTTAGGCTGATATAATTACAAGGAATTCTTAAAGTATATTTTCTGTGGGATCCCTATTTTCTATAACAAGCATATATGAACTAAATAAAAGAAAAACGGAACATTATATAGGAAAACAAATCTTAGAATAATATTTATAGAGAGTTAAGACGCTTAAGATTATTGCAAATGTTACTGTCCTAGAGTGCTAAAAAAGCATTAGTTTTGGGGCTCCCGGGTGGCTCAGTCCGTTAAGAGGCTGCCTTCAGCTCTGGTCACGATCCCAGAGTCCAGGGGATTGAGCCCCATGTTGGGCTCCCTGCTCAGCGGGGAGTCTGCTTCTCTTTCTCCCTCTGTGCGCGCACGCACTCTCTCTCTCTCTCTCTCAAATAAATAAATAAACCAATCGATCAATCTTTAGGGGAAAAAAAAGCATTAGCCTCTAAGGGAGGAAAGTTCATCCCTTAGGAGATACTAAGGCGAACGTTGAGAATGCAATGAAATATAATGTTCTTGAGGGAATGCTATACTGAGTACAGATTTTGTAGTTAAACACTATCCTTTATGCCAATCCTGTGGCTGTGCCACTTTCCCTTTGCATGTTTGGGTTTGTAATAGATTCCTTTAAAGAACTGAAAGTGAATTGAATTGTGCTGACCAAACCTCAGTGCTCACTAAGAAAGAAGTTTCTACTAAGAAAATAAGCATTTTTGAGAATAAAATGCCTGTACAGTACAACCGTCAGTCCCTTGCCTACCTAAACAGAGGAAATTCAATATATTTATTCCTTTGGGGCAAAATTAACACAATGAATTTCTGCATAGCCGAGTAATGCCTTTACAAATTGGTGTGCTGTAAAAAGCTCTTGTCCACAATGATTTCTAGGAGGGCTAAGCTTGGGGATACCTTGTGTTCCTTTTCATGGATTTTGCTTTTCTCTAGTTTTCTGTCTCTCGTATTTTTTCTCACCATGTCCAGCAGTCTCTGAGCCCTTCTCATTGGCCCCTCGCACTGTGCCTGGGTTTAGAATCTGTTCGTTAACCCTGTGTCCAAGACCGAGGACCCGAGGAGCTTTTGTGTGGGTGAAGTCCTATGGGCTTGAACACTCAGAGTTTTTGATAAAGCAGGGGCCTTTTTGCTTAGTTTTTACTTTTTTGTTTTATTCTAGATAATTGAGATTGACAACTAGTGGCTTCTTTTAAGTGAAGTAATATCAAACCATTGTTCTCTTCCCAACTTGCTACAAATCTGGAACTTTTATAACTTCTTTTCTAGACCTTAGAGTTATAAAAATCTCAACAATACTACATTTTAGAACTGATGCAAATGTGTTTATGAGAAACATAGAACAATGCTGTCTCATGGCAGTAAATTTTGAGTGACATGGAGCCCAAAACTACAGATTGTTTCTTTATCCATGATTTTTGGAAGAAAGAATGCAGCTGATTATTCTAAACTCTAAGGAACTTTAAAAACATAGATCTCTATGGCAGAGCTAAATAGCACAGCACTGAGAAAGACCTCTCCCCGTACATATACACTCTAGGAAAACAAGTAGATTTCATCTGAACTCATTCTGTCCTACCTCTCCAGTTATGGGGGAGGGGAGCTTTGAAACCTCATTTATTCATTCATTAGGAAATGTTTTAAGCTCCTAGTAATTTCTAGCACTGTTTTAATTAATATGTTATTAATTCATCACTAAACGTTTGTTATGCTCCTGTACCTATCAGGGACCCCTCCAGGTGTAGGGGATACACAGCAGTGACCAAGACAGACATGGTCCCTTCTCTTAAGAGCTTACACTTCTATTGAGGAAAAACAGCAGCAAAGAAATGCATTCATGATACAAAAATATTAGGTCGTGCTCAGTTTAGGGTGAGATACTAAGATGGGTAATGCTTGGCCTTTGTCATCATGGTACTTACAGAATGAACTGTAAATAAAAATGCTTATATGTGCAATATATCTGAACTGTTAAGAATTCTTCAAGCTTTTCTTTTTCTTTTGAAGATAAATGTTGGGGAATATTTTAATTTAGGACAATTAATATTAGGCAGTAGTTGCTTTTCATTCCCAATTTTGATTCCTTAAAAAATATCAGCCTGGTCCATGGGTGGAGGACTGAGAGACCCCTTTAAGAAACTTAAGCAAGTGAAGATTGAATCAGGGGGAGCCACACGTACACAGAGCCCTGCTTTATAATGTGTTGGCCAAGTACATTCCCAAGCCACTTTCCTGGGACCCCTCCAGATATCAGAGAGCACTGTGTCTTTGTTTGCAAGCACCTCCTTGCAGCAGACTTATGAGTTTTCACCTCCCTCTGGTCATGGCAGGCAATACATGATAATTCAGATGGCTCAGATGGGTCAGCTTTGCTAGAGTTTGTTTTATCAGATGCCAAACGCCTTCTTTAAGTTGACAACCTTGATTTAATTCTTTGTAGCTCCTATCTGTCTTTCTCTTCAGCCTCTGGATCTCCTCTGAGAGAGCAGAGCTTCCTGTCTAAGTTACTTTAGATCCCACACCAGCCAGGAGACTAAATAGTCCACTGACAAGCACCCCCTCCCCACTCCATGGTCTTCTACAGGTGTCTTTATAACTTCCCTAATCTTGCTGAGTATTTTTGTGCATGTATGAACTCCATATGCTGCCAGCTCCTTGAGATTTCCCACCCTATAGTCTGTGTGGGTCCAGGATCTAGGACAGTGAAGGGCATACAATCATTGTAACGCAAGGCTTAGACGTCAGACCATCCTGGGCACTGGGGTAGTTCAATTGGTAAAGCGTCTGACTCTTGATGTCAGCTCAGGTCATGATCTCTAGGTTCTAGGATTGAGCCCCTGTGTCAGCCTCCTTGTGTATGCTCTTTCCTCTCTCTCAATTAAATAAATCTGAAAGAAAGAAAGAAAGAAAGAAAGAAAGAAAGAAAGAAAGAAAGAAAGAAAGAAAGAAAGAAAGAAAGAAAGAAAGAGGGAGAGAGAGAGAGAGAGAGAGAGAGAAAGAAAGAAAGAAAGGAAGGAAGGAAGGAAGGAAGGAAGGAAGGAAGGAAGGAAGGAAGGAAGGAAGGAAGGAAGGGAGAGAGAGAAGGAAGGAAGGAAGGAAGGAAGGGAGGGAGGAAGGAAGGAAGGAAAAGAAGAGAAAAGAAAAGAAAAGAAAGAAAAGAAAAGAAAAGAAAAGAAAAGAAAAGAAAAGAAAAGAAAAAGAAAGAAAAGAAAAAGAAAAGAAAAATAAGTCAGACCACCCTGCATTGGAAGTTAGACTCTGCCAGTTAGGATGTGTGACCTTACCAATTTACTTAATCCTTGGAGCCTCAATCCTCTCATGTGTAAAATGGGATTAATGACCATAACTGTCTTATGGATTTGACTGGATGATGACATAAGATAATATTGCCACTGTTTGCCAGTATTTGGCCATCATTTTTATTAATATTTACTCAGTAGCTATATTCAATAGATACATTTTTTAATGCCCTGGTATGTATCAACCACAATCTATTAAAGAATAAATCCAAAGTGCTTAGAACACAGGGTGAATCCCCAGAATATACTAGGAAATTTTCCTTCAACCTAATACATACCAACTTTCATGACTTTACCACAACAGCTTCCTCGTAGTTATAATTATAAATATTAAGACTTCATTTATATACACACCACCTTGAATGTTTAAAGAAAAAAGTATCTGCTTATGTTTATGTTTCAAAAATGAGGAAGTCTTAACTTTTTTTTCCCCACCTATTCCAAAAAATAGCCTTATCAAAGAAAACAGATAAGGGAGACCCAAGGGGCATGAATTCTAATATATTTGAATTCTCGGTTTCGGGATCTTTTATTACTACATCAATCCAAATAATGATAATAAAAGGAAAAGGAAGTGTGCCATACCTAAGAGGGAAATTCTATTTTATTTAACACTTAGCAAGGCCTGGGCAGAAATTTTCTCTTTGTGAAAGCATTTGCATTAATAAAGCAAAAAGATGAAAACCATTTTAGATGGATTGTTAAAATCTGAAATGGTTGTGGGCTTTGCATTTTAAATCAAAACGTATGCAATGACATGCAATAGCTAATTACTAAAGACTGTATTTTTCTCCTGAATGTCTGGTAAACTCCTAACACACGTTGAGGCTCAATTCAGATATTCCTATATCACCTCCTTCGAGCTACCTTGAAGCCTTCCTGTACATTAGCTAGATCCATGTTGGAGCACCTGTAGTCTTCTGTGCTTATTCTAGTATGATCAGGTCATACTTGAATTAATCATTTCCGGACTGCTCACCCTCTTTCAACTGTGATCTTCTCAAGTTACTGGACCTTAACTTAAAAAATCTCTTCTTCCAATACTCTACTTGGATATGACACAATGTGGATATTTAAAAATAGGAGTGTGTGGATTGTGGACGACTTGCCATTGGTCTCCAAAGAGCTGAACCTGAAGAAAAAAATTATAGATGGGTCTTGACAGGATGTCATTTAATTGTGTAGCTATTTATGTGGGTAAAGGATGCATACATGAGAGATTTGGGTAAAACAGAATTTGGATGTGTGCTTTTTAAGTGCTGGAACTCCTGGTGTCTGAGATGGAAAAGTCAATGTCGAAATAGAAGACTGGACACATAGTGTTGACAGTACACTTTTCTTCCTAACTCCCCCTCCCTTCCCCCTTTATGGGATTCAAGCCCCAGCCTTCTCGTCTTCTCTCAACAGTTCTATGACTTTTAGACAGCACAGCACATATGTTGAGAAGTATTATTTTAGTCCCTCAGCTGCTTCAACTCAACTGCTAAAAAACAGCTGATTTTGGCATACATGCTTTTTTACACCTGAATTTCTAGTCACATATTAGCCCAGGGCCAAGACTTGCAGCAGCAAACTTAGCTGCCAGGCGTGAACATTAGCAGGCGTGAGCTGTTGCCTTGTCTGAGCTCAACGGTGAGTCGCCTGCCAAAGTCATCGCTCTACCTTGATCTCATTGTTAGTTGGGTTCAGGATTCCTCTTAGAAGCTGAAGCTTATTACTGCTTCTCCAAAGTCTCCTCCAAGGTTACCCACAGTCTGTAGGAGAGGATCAGAAATATTCATCACCTTTCAGACTTCAGTCTATTACTTGGATGCTTGTAGGAAACTGGCTGAGAAAATCAGAAGTTGATTATGGGACGATGAAAAAATAAAGGGTCTAAGGGGACCGTGAGAAATAGTTGCTAATGGGACAAAGTTTTGCTGTGTATTATGTGGTGACATTCACCCTCTTTGTTGCCTCTTTAAGGAAGTGGTTGGTAAAAATGTATTTGTCAGAGCTGCTATAGACAAATTTTTATTTGCTTGGAATATGCAACAGATATGGCAACAGAAATAGGCTTTGCTTGGAATATGCAACAGAATATGGCAACAGAAATAGGCTTTAAGGAAAGAAGGAAATAGCCAGATTTATATGTTTGGTTTGGTTTGGTTTCTTTCTGGGTTTTTTTTTCCCCCACTATAATAAGGAAATATCATAGAACATTCTTTTTTTAAAGAAATATTTAGCACAGTGCCTAAACATACCCTGCAAAGTTAAATTATTTGGTCTAGATCCCATTCTGTTGACCAAAGTTAAATTACCCTGGGAAGATTCAGTTTGCCAACTATAAAGTGGAGTGGGACCTAACTCTTAGGGCTGAAGTAGAGATTATAAGTTAATCTTTGTGAACACTTAAAACAGTGCCTGGCACAAAGTAAGGGCTAGACGTTGTGTAACTATTAGGTACTCTTAACATCTCTTTCTCATTTGAGTTCATTTCCTCCAATTGAGATTTCACTAGGCATCCATTTGGTATGGTCCTGATAAGATGTCTATTCTAATTCCTGTCTATTCTTCCCTAATTGAGTTGATTTTCAAGGTTAATGCATCTTCATTGATTTATCCCCGCGAAGGCAGAAGATGGTTCAGAGAATATTCAAACTGGAAGAAACAATTTTGGCCCCAATCTAGCTTGCTGGGTAACCTTCCTACTCTGGGCTTTCATGCCCCATCTGTCTGTAAGATGGGGATAATACTGTGGACTCTCTTTCAGTGCTTGGATTGCTCGTAATAATAAAAAAAAGGAACATAGCAATTTGTAAACGTAAAGTCAATAGGTTCTTAGTAATTGAAATAAGACTATCCTGGAAGACAAGCACATTTGTTTGAAAGGCCATCCAGTCCAAGGAGAGGCGCTCAGATCTTGACCTAGGCAAGCAGACCTCTAACTGAGTCTCTAAAAGGACTGCCTGGGGAAACAGAGGAGGCTGGACAAGCAAACCAATTGGTTGGTGCCATGGTAACCCTTTTGGAAGAGACTTCCTGTGCTGTGTCTACACAAACCTCTGAAAAGTAAAACATCCAATCAATGAGTTGTATTGTTCACTTGACTCTTCAGCCGATCAATGTGGCTGATCTCGTCACTGAATTAATTCGGGTGGCTTTGCTGTGATGTCGCTATAGGGATTTGGGGTGTTTTTTCTTACAGAGATAGTAGAGTTAATCTCCACTCTGCATTTAGCTTCACGTTTGACCTTTGCCACCTCTCTGTGTCAGAAAAGAGTAGAAAGAGGAACACAGCTGAATGAGAATAATCTTAAAAATAAAGTGTACAGAGCAGCCAGAGTGGGATGACTGCTGTGATACAGAATCACCTCCTGGGTAACATTGAACGAGTTTACTGAGCACAGATATCAGTTTCTTCATCTAAAAAATAATGGAGCTCATAATAGCTTTCTCTTGGGCTTGATGTGAAGATTCCACGAGACAAGGCGTTTGAGCATGTCTAATAAATAATAGAGTCTGATGTAGTATAAATAACTCTGTCCACGGGGGTGACTTCCTGAATGGAGGTGAAGGTGGGCTTTCTGGAGGTGACCCAAGGGCGAGAAGGGCTCTTCCTCTGACCCTTTTGAGTAAAGGAGAGTTGAGGGCAGCTCAGTGGATAAGAGCGCACCCTGCAAGACTCAAACACGGGTAGTTCTGTGCACCAGGCAGTTTCTAAGGCAGTGAAACTCAGGCAGAAACAGTCAAACCACTAAAGAAAGACTCGTCTTAGTCACCATGGAGACCAACGAACACAACTTCCCTGTCTCTAGTGTCTTCCCTCTTGGGTTTTTCCACTTCTCCCCTTTGGAGGAAATTAAGCTACTAATTCAGTGAGTGTGTTGGGAAGGTAATGGAGGAGAGCCTTATATCTTTCTTTAAGCCTTAATTACAGCCATGCGCAGAGGGTGGGATTGTTCAAACCCATGGATGACGCGTGCTTTCATAGTAGTGGGAGGGATGTGGCATCCGGGAATGGTTATGCTTGGTCAGTGGGTCTGCAGACAAAGCCCGCATAGGAGAAAGTGTTCTCTGGCCCTGGACAAAAGAAGTATAAGCACAGGGCAGTGAGTTCTCTGCAAGCTTATTTTATTTTCTTTGCAGCAGTGTTCCCTGTCATGTGGTCCACAGACCAGCAATATCAGCACGACCTGGGAACTTGTTACTAATGTAGAATTTAGGCCCCCAACCTTATGAATCTGCATCTCTGGAAGTGAGGCCCACGAATCTGTTTTTAACAAGCCGTCCTGGTGATTTGAGAAACTCTGGCTTACAGGACTGCTCTGTAATCTGAATTTGGGGCATTAAAAGGGCTGTTTGAAATGAACTGATGTTGAAAGTAAAGGCAGTTTTTGTCTGTGTTTTTAATAACATCCTTGCTTAGGAAAACGTTAAGATCAGCAACCCTGTGTCAGTTTCATTGGCCTGGGAAATTCAAAGGTCATAGACACTGATTTTCTTCGAGGACCTTCTAAAGCCCAGATTTTATTATTATATTTTGTTTCCCCACTTATGTTACATCTACTGATAAATAGAAGATGTGAGTAAGGAAACAACATGTTTCAGAAGAGGGGTGATGGTGACGGTGAAGCGAGGAGGTTACAATATGGCACCCGGATCTGAGCTCAGCCCTTGGCAGGTGTTGGCAGGTCACAGTGTGGTGACGCTCCTCCCCTTTGCCCAGACACTAAGCATCTATTAATGCAATCTAAGACTGCACTCACTCCCTCAAGAGCAACACACAAGGCTTGTGACTCGTGTGCACCCACCCTGGGCATGTGAATTGGTGTTTTGAACAGGGTGTGTCCTCTGCAAGGGTTCTACCACGTTGTTGTGTAGTCGTGCCTCAGAGGGAGGGTCCCCGAGGGGAGGGGGTAAGAACAACCACTTTGGCACATTGGTACTCAGCCCACTTTGTTCTCAATGTCAAGGCAATGGAGACTTCTTGTAACTTCAGGGCACAGGGGAAAGAATAACTAATATTTAGAGTTTCAAAATTAAGATGAACACGCAGCCTCTGGTTCCTTATTGATCCAGTCCTGGGTTATTTTTAAAAAGCAAATCAGCCAGCTGTGCTGACACTCAGTGTATCCATCTTCCCTACTTCATCATGCTGTCAGTGCGCCATGATCTAGTGGGTTCTACAGGCAATAAATTAGGGGGTGGTTATTGCAGCTGAGTCGTTGTGCTTGCTTTTTTTTTTTTTTAATTGTCTCCTATTTGTGCAAATATTTCATTGTGGGTGTGTTTTTTTACCTTGGGTTTAGAGAGGTTTAGAGGAATATATCCTATGTACCTACCTCTCCCATGTGGCCGGGGAAGCTGGGGCAGACCAAACTCTAGCCTGATCCCAGGCTGGATGACTAGCGACCATTCCTAGAAAAAGAGATCCAGCCTAAGTGTCCTGCTACTTGCCCCCTCTTTCCTAGCCCTTGACAGCATGGAATCCTGAATGTATGCAGTAGGAAGGACCTAATAGAAGGGGAGGAAGGACAGCAGGCAACACCCAGGGCTGTGTGAAAGGACAGCTGTGTGGTGCACACAATGGGTGCATCAGCTCACACAGATGAGCTCTTCCCTCCTCATTAGTTCACAGTCATGGCTAGAAGATATCTCAGAACTTACCCAGCCTGTTCCAGTCTAAATGTAGCATTTTCTCAAGTCTCCCTTGGGTGAACATACGTGCATGCATGCTTGCGTACCCACTTACAACAACAGGTGAGAATCCCAGCAACTATAATCTGCAGTACTCGCTTGTGTCACAGATACTCATCTCTAACATTTTGCTAAATAGAACAAAGGGATCGCCCAATGTCATAAGCCACAGTCACAGCCAGAGACAGAAATGTGGGAATTATAAGCTCTGCATGTCCTAACTCTTCTCCCAGGATAGAATCTTTATTTTAGCTGAATTAGCTAAATGCATAAGCCCAGTGAATCAACAGTAATGACTCACTTTAGATCTTCCTTGGCAAGGAAGTCTAAATCTGTGCAAAGAAATCACTTGCGTTGGATAAAGGCAGCCTGGGGCTGTGGGCAATTTTCTGTGGAGCCTCAGAGTGTCCGAGTTCACAGGCACGGTTTGTCTCATTTCCACATGCTGCTCTCAGATGCTCCTGTGCCTTTGAGAACTGAGAAGTGGCTACAGTCTCATCCCACACTCCCCGGCCCAACCCCCTCTCCAGAGAACACACAGTCAGAAAATCCTGACTTGATTCTGCTCCCAGCTCTAGATCTTCCCTGTCTGTGGCTCTAAGGACCTCACTTGACCTTGCTTTGCCTCAGTTTTCTCACCTGTCAAATGGACATACTTCAATCGATTTTACCTTCTTCACAATATTGTTATGGAGAGCTACCAAGGAAGCATATGAAAGCATTTTGCAGCATAAAAAGTTTATGAAAACTGAGAAATTATTAGTTTTCAAGCATCACACTTTAACCCCACTTCTCATTTTCAGAGACGAGAAGGCTGGGAGCTGCTGCTTCCTTGATAGGTAGGGTAGTAACCCAGAGGGTTCTGATAATGAGGTAGAAATTCCTACTGGCACCACTGAGAGGCCTGATTCAACAGGATAAAAACTCACCCAGGAATCATCAGGGTAAATTGCTGGTGGTTGAGGTTATAAATGACTTCCTGACCGAAACCTTTTGTGGTAGCTTTAAACCAGGGTTTATCAATCTCTTGAATCTATGCAGGCCACACCCAGCCACTGAGTAGCCGGGAGTGATTGCTGACTCAGCTACCCTCATTCGCGGGGAATCTCAAAACTTGAGAGTCAGAGTAACCAAAGTTCAAATTCCTTGTCTCCAAATGAGGCTGAAATTCTCTTGTTTTCCACGAGATTTCCCCTAATGTTGCTTCTGTCCTGAACGTGAAACAGGAGTAGTATAACGGAGCCAGGAAACTCAGCTGAGCCCAAAACACCAGCACAGAAGCTACTAGAGAACCAGCCCAGGCCTGGAGGAGCTGAATTCCTTCTAAGTGCCCTTGGCGCTTCAATGCCTCTCTCCAACGTTCCCCTCTCCTTGCTCCTCGCACCTGTCTAAGGAAGGTCTGGAGAAGCAAACCCTGAGACAAGCATGTGAGCGTGAGGACTTACTTAGGTTCTGGGGGGGAAACCAGCAAGGAAGAAGGCAAGAAGGACAGGGGAGAAATCGGGTCGGTATGTGAGTTCAGGCAAAGTCTCACCCCTGCTCTAATCCTATGGGGAGCTCTGGAGCGCAAATTATACCTTCAGCTTTGTTCCACAAAAGGCTTGGAATCTGAGCTTTCCTAGGCCCGCTCTGGTCAGTCATTGGTGAGGCCACCTGGGGGTTGTGAACTCTCAGATGCTCTGGCATTTATCTGTAGCTAAAATAACTATAATAACCACTACCCAGTACTTAACATTCACTGGTAGGCAAACAGTTTGTGCACTTTACTTACATTAACTAATTTAATCCTCACAATAACCCCATTGTGTAGGTAAAATTATCATCCTTATTTTACAGACAAGGCAACCGAAGCAAAATAATGTTTTCTGATAGCCTACATATCCTAACTGATTTGCCAGCCAATAGAACAATTCTTAGAAGCGTACTAGAGAGCATCATGAAGTGAATAATTAGCAGTGGCTTCAATAATGAGAGCCTCTTCGATACAAACAGTATACAAGATACAAACGGTATTTTGTGAAGAGCATGTGTCCAGATGAGTTTAATGTTTTTCTATAATAGCGTGGAGATCGTGATGGACAAGGAAGAAGGTGCAGAGGTGATATATCCAGAACATTTTCAAGGACTCATGCCAGGTGATAGAAGGGAAACAAGAAACATTCAGAGTACTTGGAGCCCAGAAGAGAAGAGAAGACATTCATATAGATAGCTATAACATCCCTCTGCTTTAAATTTGGCCCTCTCTGTAATCTGTTCTTCACACTAAAGGGAGAATAAGTTTTAATTTTTCTACAAAACAAATCTAAGGGCATCATGATCCTGCTTTACAAGTCCTTTGATGTCTTCCCAGTGACCTCAAGTCCGTCCTTACTCTGGCTGACAAGGTCACTCAGGAATGAGACATGCCAATCCCTCACTGATGTGCCTAGTCCCCTCTGCCATACAGAGCGGCTCTCAGAACCCAGAAGAAATATGGTCTGGCACTCTCATGTTCAGACCTTTACATCTGTTTTATGGCATAGTCTTCTTGCCCCTCTCCCACCTTTTTTTTTTTTTTAAACCTGTCTGTACATAGGGGCATCTGGGTGGCTCAGTGGGTTAAAGCCTCTGCCTTCGGCTCAGGTCACAATCTCAGAGTCCTGGGATCGAGCCCCACATCGGGCTCTCTGCTCAGCAGTGAGCCTGCTTCCCCCTTCTCTCTGCCTGCCTCTCTGCCTACTTGTGATCTCTCTCTCTCTCCCTCTCTGGCAAATAAATAAATAAATAAATCTTTGAAACAACAACAACAAAAAAAACTCACCTGTCTGTACATAGATGTCACAGGGTCTTAGAAGACTTCCTTGCTCTCCAAAAACTGTGTTAGGAACCATACCTGCATGTCCTCACAGCTCTAGATATTTACCCATATTATTGCACTTAGCATTCCACTGCCTTGCACATTTCTTTTAGCCTAAGGGAAGAAGATAAAATGAGTTATTAATGGCATTGACCTGGGAAGCTCTATCAAACACTTTCTGGTGGGGAATATGTAATTTTTTTTATCATCTTTATGAAAAACTTACAAATGTATTAATCACATTTGTACATAATATTAAATTAGGTGGGGTTACCAGAATTCTAGTTGCGGGGGAAAAAAATGGAAAGTGTTCTTGAAAGATTAGAAAATGATTTCATCAACAAAGCTGAATTGTAATATGGCAAATGCCAAGTCATCCTCCAAAGAACGCGAATCCAGTAACACAAACACAGGATGGCTCAGCATAAACATAGTGGAAAAACACTTAGGACACATAACTAACCGTGAGATAAATGTGAGTAAGCAACGAAGGGCTCCCCATTACAGAAAGAAAATGCAGGACAAATTCCTATTTCCCAGATGCATTAAATGAAGTTTGACATATTGGTCTGGGAAGAGGTTTTTACCTTCATGTGGCTCCAGCAGAGTGGAGCACCTACTTCCAGCCATCAAGTCGTAAACGAATGAAATACATTTTGAGGAGATATTAAAGAAAATGAGGTTACTTAGCATAGACTGAAAGAGGGCATTACTCTTTCTGAAAATCAAAATGCTGCTACATCGTTAAGCTGTTCCAATTAACAATATGCTGCATTAATGAATGTTATGTCATTTAGTTTTTACAACAGCCTTGCAGGTTAAATATTATTGTCATCATTTCACAGATTTTTTTTTTTTTTTATGAGAAGGTTGAATTGTTCTTTTGTGTTTGGGAGAGATCAAATGGGCCTAAGATTCTAGTTGACAAATTATTTTTCTCCCAAAGACTCTTTGGGGAAATATCTTGTTCATAGGGAGGAAAAATAATTCTAAACCAAAGCCATTTACCTAGCTTATGGCCTAATTGTTATACGCTATAATAATTTTTAAATGATTAAAGTGAGTGAATGCATACACACAGACAGCAATAAAATATTTAGACTAGTCAGTAGTGACAATTGCAGAAATCTCTTTCCTTAAGAAGATGGGCAATTATCTGCCAAACATGGTTTAGATGTGTGGGCTCTACAGTTTTGATGTGTGTGTCTTGATTAGTAAAATATCTATTGAGAATACATACAAAAATATGAATATTTATTTACTTACAAATTACATGCATGATTGTGCACTACTACTAAATTTTATACATTTACAAAGTGGAATTTAAAAAGATGCAATGAACTATAGGCAAATATAACTTCATGTATTTTCCCCTTATACTCCAATAATAATAATGATAATAATTTTCATACCTCTGAGGCAACCACGCCTCACTCTGGAGACCATTAGTTAAGATTCTCTGGGCTTGAAGAGTCAAGAGATTCTGAAACTCCAGGGGAGAGTGTCAAGGGGAGAGAGAGTAAGAAAAGGAGGGAAGAGAGAGAGAAGAGGGAGACTAAGCATTAGTAGACTTTTTAAATATATAACTTGTGCTGAGATCATTGAGGCATACAGAACTGCTTTCAGTACCCCCAAGAAAAACTCCTTCCAGGCAGACAGAGTTCCTAGGCCAGAAGACTTCTCCAGTGAGGCTGTTGGGTAAGATTCAGGCCCTGGAATGCGTGTGTCGCTCACCCAGGGGCTCGGAGGGCATGGTGGAAAGGGCTGCCCCAGCCTCTCTGACTTCACTTGGAGTCAGGATGCTAAATGACAAAACCTGGGGACAGAAGAGGAGGCATGGGCTTCCCTAGATGTACTGATGCTATGATCTGTGGCATGAAAGAATGTGAGTTTTCGGAGCATGTGGATGTCCTCCAATGGGCGTGTCCCTGATGGTCCAACTCAGAAGTCTTCTTTTTAATAAAAGTGGCCAGTAACACTAAGTGTGGACTTTCTCAGTGACTATCATCATCAGCTTCCCAAAGACTTGGAGAAATGGAGTCCCTTCAGTAAAAGCCTTCCTTTGTCATCCTAAAAAAAAAAAAAAAAAGTTAAGTTTTCAATATTTTCATTTGACCAAGAAACCAAGAAAGGTGAATTAAATAAGGGACCTGGGCAGTAAGTAGGTAGTAGGTTTTGCCCTGGTGGCTGCTACTGTTATTGTTATGTTTTTGTGATGTACCCTTCTACATACACCATGCCCATTTTACGCTCTCTTAATTTTGGAAATGCATCACAAGCCTTCTTGTTCAAGAGGGTGGGGCATCCACCAAATAACTAGGGTCCAACCTTGAATTATCTACCAAAAAGTATCAGTACTTTGGCTGATGGAGATGTCCCACAATGCATGCAATGTTTTGTTTGAGGGATGTTCAGGATTCAATTTCCTAATGTTTAAAGTCATTTGACAGAATGGGAGGCACAAAGGAACTCTAAACAGTAGGGACATCACATGAAACAAGAAAGAGAGTTACTTACCAAAAAAGTGTAATTTTGCAAAAACCAACTGGTAGAGGAAAGAGCTTACCTTCTCACCACAGCCAGGTTTTCCTTGCTTGGTATGATGAGGGAGATTAGTGAGACAGCTGTCACAGGTGGTGGCACTGGCTTGCTTGGCAACTACTCTCAACCTCCTCCCACTCTGGTGATGTGGGTTGAAGATGGGGGGAAAGTGTAAAATAGCAAAAATAAATTCATCTTTGTCTTCGACATGATTATTCTCAGATCCATTTATAGCAAATGCTGCTGTGAGATCCGTCTGTTAAAGGAACAGCGCTGAGAACATGTAATGTACTCAATAAGCAAAAACCATGGTGATGTGGAAATAGGTAAATGAAGCAATTAATTGATCCCATTGATCTGTGTTCTGACTTTTTAAATTTGACCAGGGTTAAAATTCTAGCTCTACCTCTATCAGTTATGTTCCCTAAATCAATTTATTTCTCATCCCTAAGCCGTTACAGTTTCCTATCTATAAAATGGGACAATGATCCATACCTCCCAGAGATACTGTGAGGATATATGCTCTACTCTGTGAAAAGCATTCAGCTCAGCATCTGCCTCATAGGAAGTGCTCAATAAATGCTAACCCTCTTCTCCCCTCCATTTTTTTAAATTAAATGTTTCATTTTGAAATACTTATAGATTCACATGCAGTTGTAAGAAGTAGTACAGAAGAGTTTAGTGTATACTTTAATACTTTATCCCCCAATGGTAATATCTTACAAAACTATGGTACAATATCACACCAGGATATTGACATTGACATAGTCAAGATACAGTACAGTTTCATCACCACAGAGATCCCTCCTATTTCCCTTTTAGAGCTATATCCAGCCCTCTCCTCCTCCTGTGGCCCCTAACTCCAAGAAATCATTCACCTCTTCCCCAATTCTATAACTTTATCATTTCAAGAATGTTGTATAAATCGATTTACACAATATGTAACCTACTGGGATTGGCTTTTTTCACCCAGAATAATTACCTGAAAATTCATCCACATTGTTGCATGTATCAGTAATTTGCCCCCCCGCCTTTTTTTTAATAGTATTACCTGCTATCATATCCTGGTAGCTTACCCATCCACTAATATCGCACACTTTTGATCATCTTCTAGGCATGTTCCACAGTTTAACTATTCACCTGCTGAAAGACATATGGGTTATTTCTGGGTTTTGGCTATTATGAATAAAACTATTATAATAAAAGAAAACTATTAGGAGCATTTGTGTACAGGTTTTTATGTGAATGTAAGTTTTCATTTCTCAAAAATAAATGCCCAAGATTACAATTCTAGGCTGTATGGTAGTTGCATGTTTCCTTTTCCTGAGAAGCTGCCAAACTATTTTCCAGAGTAGCTGTATCATTTTAGATTTCCATCCACAATGTGTGTGATTTGGTTTCTCCACATTCTCATCAACTCTCGTATTGTCACTGTTTTTTATTTTAGCCTTTCTTTTAGATATGTAGTGACAGCTCATTGTGATCTTAATTTACATTTCCCTAATAACTGATGATGTAGAGCATTTCTTCGTGTGCTTATTAACCATCTCTGTGTCCTCTTCAGTGAATTCTCCCTCATTTCCTAATTGGATTATTTGATTTTTACTATCTTCTAGGTTTCTAAAATATTCTGCATCCTAGTTCCTTGTCAGATACAAGGTTTGCAAATCCTTTCTCTCAGTCCATAACCTATCTTTTCATCCTCTTAATGTACTCTTTTGCAGAGCAAAAGTTTTTAATTTTGAAGACATTTGAGGTAATCCTTTATTTTATGGATTGTACGTTTAGTGTCAAGTCTATAAATTTTTTGCATAGACCTCAATCCCGAAGACTCTCTTTTTTTTCTAAAAGGTTTATAGTTTTAATTTTACATCTAAGTCTGTGATTTGTCCTGAGCCAGTTTTTAAATACATTGGGGGGTTTGGATCAAAATTCTTTCTATCATCTATTTTTGCCCATTTGTTGAAAAGGTAATCATTCCTCTATTGAATTGCTTTTCTACACCTTTGTTAAAAATCAATCGGACAATTTGTTTAGGTTTATTTCTGTAAACCTGTATGTTGTTGTCATTGAACTGTGTGTATATCCCTCCGCTAATACCACACACTCTTGATTATTGTAGCTGTATAATAAATCATGAAATTAGGTGGGCTGATTTCTCCCACTATCTACCAGGCTCTAATTTTGGAGTGAGTGGTTCCTTCCACTTTATTATTTGAGTTTGTTTCAGCTAGTCTAAAGCCTGTGGTCGTCCATACAAATTTCATAGTGAGCTTGTCGATGAATACAAAAAAATTCCTAGGAGCCAGATAGGAATTGCTTTAAATCTACTGATGAATTTGGAGGAGACAATTGATATTTTTACATATTGAGCCTTCCATTCATGAACATGGTGTCTCTCTTGATTTTTTTAGGTTTCCTTTAGTTTCTTGTATCTGTATTTTAATTTTCATCATACAGATTCTATACATATTCTGTTTTATCTAAGTATTTCATTTTTTAGGAGTGAATTTCATGATACCATGTTTTTAATTTTTAGTTTCACATGATCATTGTTAATTATGTAGAAATGAGATATTGCTCTTGTATCCTATGACCTCGATGAACTCATTTGTTCTTGGAGTTTGCAGTGTAGGCTCTTTGAGATTTTCTATTTTGACAATCATATTATCTGCAAATAAGAACAGTTTTATTTCTGCCTTTCTAGCCGATATGCCTTTTATTTCTTTTCCTTGCTTACTGCAAATGACTGAGAATGCCAGTTTTATGTTGAATAAGAGTAGTAAAAATGGGCATGCGTGCTTGATTCCCAGTCTTAGGACAATCTTCAGTCTTTCACCATTATGTATGGTGATACCAATTATTGGCTTTCTGCAGATTTTTAAAATCAGGTTTCCTTCTATTTCTACTTTTCTAGGCTTTTAAAATCATAAATAGAGTTTAGACTTTGGCAAATGCTTCTTCTATATTAACTGATATGAACATGGGATTTTTTTCCCTCTTTTATCTGTTGGTATAATGTATTACATTGATTTTTGAATATTTGACCAGGCTTTCCTACCTGGATGAAATCCCACCTGGTAATGGTATATAATTCTTTTTATACATTATTGACTTTGATTTGCCACAAGTTTTTGAGGATTTTGCATCTACATTCATGACAAATATTAATCTGTAATTTTTTTGTACCATCTTTGTCTAATTTTGGTATCAGGACAATATCAGCCTCATAAGTAAGTTGTGATATGCTTTCTCTTTATTATCAAGAAGATATTGTATAAGATTGGCGTTAATTCTTTAAGTATTTGGTATAAATCTTAGGTGATGAATTCTGGGCCTGAAAATTTCTATTTTAGGTGCTTTTTAATTAAGTGTTCAATTTCTTTAATGATTTTAAGACTTTTCAGGTTTTCTATTTCATTTTGGTTGAGTTTTGGCAGTTTATGATTTTTGAAATCCATTATTCTAAATTGTAGAATTTATGAGCATAAAGTCATTTGTTGCATTCTGTAGTAGGTTGAATAATGGCTGTCAAAGGTATCCAGGTTCTAATTCTTAGAATCTGTAAGTGTTACCTTGTATGTCCACAAGAGGCTTTACTGATGTCACATAAATATCTTGAAATGGGAAGATTATCCTGGATTATAGAGGTGGGCCATAAATGCAATCACATGTGTCCTTATAAATGGAGGCTGAGGGAGATTTGGCTAAAAAAGGAGAAGAAAGCAATGTGGTGACTGAACCAAAAAATTAAGCTGCTGGATTTTAAGATAGAAAAAGGTGTCATGAGCCAGGAGAACAAAAAATGAAGAGCTAAAAGCTGAAAAAGGCAAGGAAATAGATCTGTCCCTAGACCCTCCAGAAGGAGACCTAGTGAAACTGATTTTGGACTTCTGATCTCCAGAACTGTGAGAGAATAAATGTGTATTGTTTTAAACCACCACATTTATGATAATTTGTTACAGCAGTCATAGGAAACCAATACACACTTCTTGATTATTCTGGGGATGAGATCTGAAGTGATAGCCCCTGTTTCATTTCCAATATAGATGATTGTGTCTTCTTTCTTTTTAGATTGCTTGCTAAAGATTTATCAATTTTATTCATTTTTTTATTCATTGATTTTTTTTCCCCCATCCTTGTATTCTTTTTAATTTCATTGGTTTATGCTCTTTATGATTTTCTTTCTCTTGCTTGCTTTGGACTTATTTTGCTTTCTTTTGCTGTTAGTTTCTTGAAATAGGAACTTAGGTTATTGATTTTTCATATTTTCTTGTTTCTAATATAAGCATTCAGTGCTATAAAATTTCCTCTCACCACTGGCTTTGGCTGCCTGTCACATATTTTGATATGTTGTATTTCTAGTTTTATTTAGCTCTGTATTTTTTAAAATTTCCTTTGAGACTTCCTTTTTGACCATGGCTTATTTAGAAGTGTGTAGTTTAATTTGCAAGTCTTTCAAGATTTTTCGTATTTTCTTTCTGGTTTTGATTTCTAGTTTCATTCCACTATGGTCGGAGAACACAGTATGATTTAGATTCTTTTAAATTTGCTGAGGTTTGTTTTATGGCACGGGATATGGTCTATCTCGGGGAGTGTGTACCATGGGAATTTATTTAAAAGGTGTAATCTGCTGTTTTGGAATAGAATATGCTATCTGTGTTGATTAGATCTTATCAATTGGTTGTATTGTTCAGATCACAGTATAGCCCTGCTGATTTTCTGTCTAGGGTCTTATCAGTTGCTGCAAAGGCCACATTGAGGCCTCTAGCCGTAACTGTGCATTTGTCTATTTTGCTTTTCAGCTCTACCAGCTTTTGGGTTATTTTAGGCTCTTTTATTTGATATGCACATATTTAGGATCCTTTTGTCTTCATGGCAAATTGATCCCTCTGCGTCTCTAGTAATTTTTCTTTACTGTGAATTCTATTTTATCTGATATTAGTATAGCTAGCCACTTCTGATTTTTTTTGGGGGGGGGTTACTGTTTGCAGGTCAATCTTTTCCATCCTTTTACTTTCAATATTCCTATGCCATTGAATTTGAAGTGAGTTTCTTGCAGACAGCATATAGTTAAGGCATGGGTTTTTTTTTTTTTTTCTTTTTTTTTTTCCTTTATCAGTTCTGCCAATATTTATCTATTGGCAGGTGTATTTAGACCGTTTACATTTAAGATAATGATTGGGATGTTAGGGCTAAGTTTGTCATTTTGTTATTTGTTTTCTGCTTCCACTCTTATTACTCTGTTTCTTTTCTCATATCTTACTGTGAGTTATTTGAATATATTTTTAGGATTCTAACTTGATTTATTTGTAGTACTTATGAGTATATTATGATCTAATAGTTTTGTTAATATTTGCTTTAATTATTACAATATACATACATAACTTACCACAATCTACTGGTATCATTATTTTACCACTTCAAACGAAGTGTAGAAACCTCAGTTCCATTTAGGTTCTTTTACCCTCCCCACTTTTAAAGCATAATTGTCTTAAGTATATCCTCTACATATTTTGAACACCACATCCAATGGTGTTATAATTTTTGTTTCAGCCACCAAATATGACTTAGAAAGCAAAAGAGAAGATGTTGAATTATATTTACTCCTATTTTTACCCATTCTAATGTTCTTTCTTTATGAATTTCCAAACCTTCTCTGTTCTTATTTACTTTCTTTAGCCCTATTTCTTCCTCAGCCATTCTTTAAGGGTAGGTTTTCTAGTAACAGATTCTCCTCATTTTCTTTTGTCTGAGAATGTCTTTTTTTCCCCTTATAGTTGTTAAAGGATAGTTTCACTGGATATAGAAATCATAGTTGATAGTTCTCTCTTTCTGTACTTGAAATGATGTGGTACTTCTTTTGGCTTCTATGGCTTCAGATTAAGAAATCAGCTGTCATCCAAATTGGTGTTCCCTTTAAGTTATGTCATTTCTCTTTGGCTGCTTTCACAATTTTTTTCTTTGTCTTTAGTTTCAGAAATTGAATTATAGTGTATCTTGGATATAAATTTTGGTAGACTTACCCTATTCAGGATTTACTCAACTTTTTAAATCTGTAGATTTATGTCATTTGTCAAATCTACAGAATTTTCAGCTATTATTTAATTAAATACTTCCTCAGTAATATTAACATGTTCTCTCTCTTTTCCTTATGAGATCTGAAGATACAAACACTACTTTGTTATTGTCCCACAGATCCCTCAAGACTCAGTTAATTTTTTTAATCTATTTTCTCTGTTGTTTGGAATTGGTAAATTCTATTGATTTGTCCTCAGTTTCATTGATTCTATTCTGTCATCTCCACTCTACTACCAAATTCATTCAGCTAGTTTTTAATTTGGATTATTACGTTTTTTAGTTCTGTAATTTCCATTTGATTATTTTTTATTTTTATTTCTTTGCTTATATTCCTTTGTTTCCTTTTCTTTCAAGATAATTTGTAATTATTTGTTGAAACATTTTTCGATGGCTGCTTAAGTCTTTGTCAGATAATTCTAACACCTGATACACCTTGGTTTGATGTCTTTAGGTTATCTTTACTCATTCATGTTATGATTTTCCTGGTTCTTGATATGATTAATGATTTTTCTATTGTATTTGGAACATTTAGGATATTACATTATGAGACCCTGGATCCTATTTAATCTTCCTTTTTGGCAGGTGTTCTCCCCCCAACCCCCCACCTCAAGTTTGTACATATACTGAAAGTCAGGTGGATATATATGATTAGCTTTCTGCACCAATACCACCAGCAAAAATGGGGCACTTACTCATATTTCCTTGTTGTAGATGGTTAGCATAGATATTCAGCTCTCCCCTTGTTGCTACTAATACCTTCCTGACAAAAGTGGAGCACCAATTTATATTCCCTTATTGTCTTGAGTTGAGTGGAAGATTACCACCCCACTGGCCCACCAGGGTAGGGTAAAAGGAGGGTTGACTCACACCACTTTGTTGCTGCAAGGCAAGAGCAGAAGTTCACCTCCCCGGTGGGCTCCATTGCCACCATAAGAGGGGAGAGTGCCACTTGTCCTTCCTCAAGCCTTACTGATTCTGGGTGAGGGGCAGGTGTATAGGCTCAGTTACCTACTGCATGCCATGACACACCACATGTGGGGAGGGGAGGGAAAACAGGAGTATCAGCTAACATTGTTCAGTCTCATTGTTGCTGGGTGGGTATAGGGGTCCAGCTCACTGCTAGACCCTGTTTACACTACCCTACCACTGGGAGAAATTGAAACTCTGCTTGTGTCTGCTGGCTGGGAAATAGAAGATCAGCTTCCTGTCCATCAACACCACTAGGCAAAGGGATCAGAGCACTGTTCAGTTCTCCAGATGTGGGGTATGGAGTGGAAGATCAATTCTCCACTTTCCCTACTGAAACTTTGGGAGTTTTCTCCAAAAACAGGTTTTCCATTGGTGTTTGACAGGAGGATAGCAAGTATTGTCAAAAAGTTTTCTTGTTTTTAGGTCACCTTTTTCCTGGTTTTTCATCTGGGGGAACATGCAACATGCCTTTTTTTGGTGCTTTTTAAGTCAGTGTCTGTTGGCTTCTAAAGCCCCCTCTGAAGGATATATTGGATACAATAAAGAAATCCAGGGAACTCACTGCCTTGTCATTCCTCAAATCCTGATGTCCCTGTACAGTTTGCCTTTTTTCATCTTTCAGAACCTGCCTACGCTTGTTGTTGTATGATAGCCAGGGTTTTTTAGTTCTAAAAGGGAGGATCTGAGAATAATGGGGCCACTCCATCCTGGATGAATCAGAAGTTCCTTTTTGATTTTAATTTTCTATATGTGACTTTTTAAGAACAAAACCCCCTAATAGTAATTGCCAAATTTAGATTTTAATTACCACCAGAAGATGGACTTCAAAGACATTGTATGTATGGTAAGTGAAACATACTTTAAGTGAAATCCCTTCACTTGGAAGATTCCATCAGAGGGATGTGTTTGCACATGTGATTTTCATTAAGGATCCTCACCTTAGTGATACTCTTTTCAGGGAAGATGACATCTTCTGGTCATTAGAATCACAGAGATAAATGACAAATGAATGGAATAAACTTACTGACTCTTTAAATGGGACAGTGAACACCAGAACTCTGTTAATAGCTTGGAGCTACTTGAACTGCTCTACCTCAGCATCACAATACCATGACCTTCAAGCTTTAGACTCTGTTCCTCAACGATAAATCCTATGTGGACTGTCTTCTCTACTCCCTAGCAGAGGCCAGATGTTGTAAACCTTTAACTTCCCTTTAAGAAATAATTATACCATTTCATGGAAAATTTAGAAGGCACAGAGTTGAGATACAAACACTCTTTACTTATGAAATAAACAGTCCTGCAAATTGGTATTAATATCAGAAAAGGTGTTATTCCACAGATCTATCTTAGCACACTTTCTCTCCCAGACCATGGGTTGACTATTCATATGAAGTGCACCAAGCTCACTGTACAAAAGTATACTAAGCACATACTTTGTATGCCAGAGTGATGTGTAACAGAACACGGAAGGTATTTATTTTAGTCCTCACTAATTTTTGCATAAATTCCTTAAATTATTTATTAACCTCAAATTCTTTGTAGAGCAAGTAAGGAATAAAGAATCTTTGTTAAACATATAAAAATGTATGCCTAGATTTTTCAATGCAATGGTTATTTTTTCCTTCTAGAATAAGGAAGTCAAGGAAAGGAAGGATATTTTCTACCGTAATAAGACATCAGAGTTGTCTATGGAATTTGAGGATACATTATATACTGGGACTGTAATGCCTATTCCACATTCTCTATCTGTAACAGTTAAACTCATGTTTCAAAGCCCAGACCACAGGCCTCCACCTTTTTAGTGCCTTCTCTAATCTCTCTAGCCAAAAGCGATTGTTTCTTTATTGTGTCTTCATAGAATGATAATATATCTTCTTACCACATTTCTTTGTTTTATCATATATGCACTCATTTGTTTGATCCTAACTCTAGATTATGAATCCCTTGAGGTATTGGAATAAGTTTTATTTCCCTTTGTAATTGCCATAAAGTTCATTATAGTCCCTGCTAAGCACATGGAAAGAGATCAACAGATATTTCACCGTGGTTATCAAATTCATCTATACTTCAGACTCACCTAGAGCACTTTGAAAATCATCCAGACCCTACGAAGATCAACTAGATCAGAATCTAGATGTAGAGTCTATGAACTGGGACTTTTTAAAGTGGTCCCATGTGTGATATCATAGACAGATATATGATCTTTGTCCCTAGTTCCTGGCACAAAATCCTAAAACTCTTGGAATTCCTTGAATGATAAGGGTAATAGGAGTATATTTTGCTCTAATGAGGTGACTCTTGGTAGCACCTATGTGGCTTCAGATGGAGGCTGGTCACTAGAAAGATCTAGATTGGAAACTTGAAATTTTCAGCCTCACCCCCAATCTCCAGAGAGAGAACAGGGGCTGGAGATTGAGTCAGTCACCAGTGGCAAGTGATTTAGTCAACTATGTCTGCATAACAAGACATCCATAAAAGACCTTAAATGATGGGGTTCCAAGAGCTTCCAGGTTAGTGAATACAGCTATGTGCCAGGATGGTGGTGTACCCCAGCCACACAGAATAGAAGCTCCTGCACTTGGGACCCTTTAGGACCTCACCTTATGTACCTCTTCATCTGGTTGTTGAATCGTAGCCTTTATAATGTGCTTTATTAATGAAGTAGTAAAAGAAAGTAAAGTGTATTCCTGAGTTCTGTGAGCTGCTCTAGCAAATTGTCAAACCTGAGGAAGGGGTCGTGGGAACCCTTGATTTATATTTAGTCAGTCAGAAATACCGGAGTCCCAGGACTTACAACTGGCATCTGAAGTGGGGGATAGTCTTATGGGACTGAACCCTTTAAGCTTTGAGGTCTGTGCTAACACCGGGTAGTTGGTGTAATAATTGGATATTGAACATGTGGTTGGTGTCTAGGGAATCAGAGAATTGGTTGTTGATGTTGGGAAATACCCCACACCAGGGCATCAAAATATGCAGCTGGAATAGAGGTTCTGAATTTTGACAGGCAGGCAACCACATCAGCTGGCATGCATGACAGATGTTATGTACATTTCAACTAAATACACATGCATCAGAAATTCTCTCTTGCTTGTATCAATAAAGACTGCCCTTGACCAAAAAATGAAAATTTTAAGAACTTAAATCTTAAAAAAAAAATCTTTTAACTAAGAAGGAGCATTCTACTTGGGAGCCTCAAGCACATAATTGTTTTCACAGAGGCAATCTTGAATATTCAACCTGTGTGGCTTTTGCCCTCGAAACTGATGCAGATGGGGAGCAGGACTAACTGCAGACAGACACAAGAAACTTCAGACATGATGGGAATGTTCTACAACTGGATTGTAATGATGGGTGCACAACCTTATACATTTACTAAAAATTATCAAATTATAAAAAATTAAAATAAGAGGATAAAAGGCACCATAGACAGAATTTCCTCTTTTCTGAATTAAGGGAAATTTTTAAAACTTGAATTATATTCTTGAAGATTAAGATTGATCATGGATTAACTAGCATAACACCCCAAAGGGGTCATGAATATACCTCTTTGTCTCTGGAAAAGCTCTTATTAAAGCCAAGCATGAGTAGAATTATGAAAGAAGTACAGACTATTTGCAAGGCATACGTGCTCGCTCTCTCTCCTTTTCAACATGGAGTAGAGCCATCCCCTGAATTTGCCTACCCCGGATGTCTCATCAAGCTGAACCTGCCCTCCTTGGCTACAGTACACTCTCAGGGCTCCCCGCCTCTGCAATTACCCAAGCCCCAGGTGATGCCTTCTGGACAGTCCTCTTCTATTATTTCCTTTATATGATTCCATGTCTCTAACATCAAGGACATCTCGTGACCAAGGCCGGCAACTCCTTCACCCCAGTGCAGTTCTGCCAGTCCCTGCAGGCAGCACCGTACCAGGGTCAGAGAGGAGAAGCCACATACTGGCTTCAGTTCTACCACAGGGCTGCCATAACACTGGGACCTGCAGTACAGAAGGGCCCTGGAGCCCTACATCCATATCTGCATATATTGCTAGCTGAGCTCCCCTTGTTGGAGGTTTCTCTAATTATTTTTCATCAGGCCCATACCTGCTCATGGCTATTGTAGACCTGGCTGAGATGTGTAGACACACTTAGCAGGTTAATAAATTGAAGCCTAGATAACTCGGTGTCTTTGAAATAGTGATTGAGCCTAAAGTAGAAATGAGTTCAATGCTGTTAGGAGAAGGGAACCCGTGCTCAAACCCCATTAATGGTTCTCAGCAACTCAGCTCTGGACACTTTTTTTGTTTTTCTTCTCAGAAAAACAAAAAGTCCACTTTGATCTGAGCACGTCCTCTAGAAAGGCAGTGTAGCTGCCACCTATTGTTACTAGACTATGCTCCAGAAGACCTTGATTTATATCCCAGGAGCTAATAAAATACTCCTTCCTACCCCAAACAGCATTCTCCCTGAGAGGTTCTGATTAATGTGAAATATTGAATCTTGTTTTATTTCTGTTCATGCTCCATCACCCCATGTGGACTGGGAATCATGAACAGCTGCTTGGCTGGCCCATCCACTGTTCCATGTTCTTAGAGTCCAGTTAGTGCTCCCAGGTAAATCACTTGACTGATACAGGACACACGTTTTCCCTTGTGTTTCAATGGCACAGAACCCATGAGACTTCCTCTGGGTTAAAAAATAGAAACACTTCACACTCACTTTCTGTCACTGGCATCTTTTATTTTTTTTATTAACATATAATGTATTATTTGCCCCGGGGGTACAGGTCTGTGAATCATCAGACTTACACATTTCACAGCGCTTACCATAGCACATACCCTCCCCAGTGTCCATCACCCAGCCACCCTATCCCTACCCCTCACCCTCCAGCAACCCTCAGTTTGTTTCGTGAGATTAAGAGTCTCTCATGGCTTGTCTCCCTCCTGATCCCATCTTGTTTCATTTTTTCCCTCCCAACCCCCCCACAACCACCCTCCTTGCCTCTCAAATTCCTCATATCAGAAAGATCATGATAATTGTCTTTTTCTGATTGACTTATTTTGCTTAGCATAATAGCCTCTAGCTCCATCCACATCCTTGCAAAAGGCAAGATTTTGTGTTCTCTGATGGCTGCATAGTATTCCATTATGTGTATATATGTGTGTGTGTGTGTGTGTGTGTATATATATCTCACATCTTCTTTATCCATTCATCTGTTGATGGACATCTAGGTTCTTTCCATAGCTTGGCTATTGTGGACGTTGCTGCTATAAACATTCAGGTGCACGTGCCCCTTCGGATCACTACATTTGTATCTTTAAAGTAAATACCCAGTAGTGTGATTGCTGGGTCATAGGGCAGCTCTATTTTCAACTTTTTGAGGAACCTCCATACTGCTTTCCAGATGTCACTGGCATCTCACCAGTTTTCCAAGGGGAATGACTTTCATATTAAGAATCACAGATCGGGTAGTAAACAGGTATGATGCTATGATAATCTTTTGGGAGAAGATATTTTCAGAACGGCTTTTAGAACCTTTCAATCATGCAAATAAGTATATGCCCACTAGCCAAATATAAGCTATCCTTGCTGCTAAGTATCTCCAATTCCGTTACCAGTTCTTTATGGAGAGAACATAGGATGTTTCCACACCATGCTTGGCATTCTCCATCCATGACCCACACTCCGACACAGTTAAGGAGCGACTTGCCTAACGCAAGTCCCAGAAAAAGCATGCATCACAAGACTATTATAATCCCTAATCTGTCTGAAGTATTCAGCAAACCACAACCAGAATGATATCCAAGTAGGAAGGTTATGCTGCTGGCGCAGACTGTCAGTAGGATAGATATTGTATAAGCAGATTTGACCAAGATTATCTGAGAAAAAAAAAAAACCTTAAATTGTACTGGTCTGGTGACTGGCTGTTTATGCTGCCCATTTCTTAATTTCATTTTGCTTATATAAGACAAACACTCAATTTTTGAGTTCCCCAGGCTCTGGAACACCAGGTTCATGATGGTTTCTCTCTGGGACCTTTTGAGAAATAATGATATGGTATGTGATGACACCATTCTATTTGTTCAATAATATTCCCTGAGAACCTCCTTGCTATAGGTCTTATGCTGAAGAGGCTACAAGGGTGGGTAAGACAAATCAGGATGTGAAATTCTTTGAGATCCGCCAATGACAAGCACAGCTAAAGATGATTGTTACACATTATGTATGCCTCAGTAGTCTTAATTAAATTTAAGATTTTTGGAATGATATTAGAATATTCAAGTCACTGCATTAATAAAACAGACACTAGCACCCCTTAACAACGTAACAAATGTGTATGAATCATTTATACGATTTTTTTCTGTACGATGATATTTGACAATAATCAGATGATAATGAAATGTATAATTAATAATAAAAATGCCAACATCTGTTAGCTTGTTATTACAGACTGATTTTTCAGTGCACTATTTCAAATGTGTCACCATTAACCTAATTTATATTAAAATCTGCTAAATACAATCTGCTTTCATTAGTTGTTAATTTCGGTTGGCACATGACGCTGAGGAGAGGCTGCTCTCCGCTCTCCCTATTTCTCGCTCCTGTCTAAACCAAAGATTTCCCCCCAAATGTCTTTAAAAACTGGCTGCCTCGATTCAAATGTTCTGTGAGCAGATGGATCAGGTTGGCTCCACAGTTGCTCTCAGCTGCGAATGATCAATCCTCCAAGCTTGAGAAAATAGGACTTGGTCTCAGGAAGAGAAGTGTCCCTGGGCCGCAATCTCCTTATAGTTTTCTGTCCAGTCACCTGCATGTCTGTGCCATCTTCCTTCATGTCCACGCACAGGAACACGTGGAGCCGGGGCCACTTTCTCAGTTAGGAGGATACGAGTCTGCTTCCACAAAGGTGCCAATCAGCATGGGGTTTTAAACTACATCCACTCTCAGGCTCACCCAAAGATTGAGGGCAGATCTCTTTAAAGGGACAACTGCTGGTGACCGGATGTTTTCCACCAATGAAAAGCATGTGTATAAGAGGAACCTGGAGCTTCTTGTAGTGCCAGAAAAATAAGGACATGCTTAGAACAAGTGAAAAAAATGTAAAAGCCAACCTATTGATAGGGGTATGTAAAAGGGGCACAGAAGCCAACCAGAAGAGCTCCTAATGTGCAAAGTTGGCACAGTTTGAATAACAAAATAAATAAAGTGGTATTGAATTATAGCCCCCCAAATAAAATAAATATCCATGAACCCATAATGTTATAAATAACTAAATGACTAAATACATTAATAAATGGGAAATAAGAGTTAAATGTCCCACACAGGAAAATTCCAAGTAATTTATGAAGGTACACCAGCCTCAAGGAGGGGGAGCATAACTCCCCACTCCTTAGGTATGGGCTGCACATAGTGACTTCCTTCCGAAGAAGGCAGAATGGAAAGGGGTTGGGGAGGAAGAGTAACTTTACAGTGGAGACACCTGACAAGTACTACCTCAGCCAGGTGATCAATGCCAACATCAGCAGTCGTAAATCATGTTGATAGTTTGTGCCTTTGATGTGATGTAATGAAAATGGCGCGCTCTCTGTGTGGTCTTCTCCCAAGAATCCAGAGCTCCAATATTATCATGAAAAAAAAGAATCATATAAATCCCAATAGTGGGACATTCTTCAAAATACCTGATGAGCCCTCCTCAAAATTGTTAAGGTCATCAAAAACAGGCTGAGAAACTGCCACAGCCAAGAGGAGTCCGAGAAGACTTGACAACTAAAGGTAATATAGTATCCTGGACAGGATCAGAAAAAGGACATTAGGTAAAAAACTAAGGATATCTAAGTAAACTATGGACCTTAGTTAATAATAATGTGTCAAGGGGGGGACCAAGACAAGATGGCGGAGGTGTAGGAGGCACGGAGAGCACTGGGATCCAGAAAGAGGCTGAAAACCACTCTAAAAGCCGGCAAACACAACAGCAGAGAGAAGAGAATAAGAACAGCAATTCTAGGAACAGAAAATCAAGCACTTTCAGAAAGGTAGGAGTGGAAAAAGTGAATTTAAAGAGACGAAAA
>CM053609.1:44679644-44701059 GCA_028646535.1 Procyon lotor | reverse complement strand
CGATTAGGAAAATGAGGCTTGAAGGGATTGATTAATTCACCAAACTGCAAGGCTAGTACGGTGCTGACCTGAACCATAAATTCAGGGTACTATTTCTCTTACTCTGCAGCATCTTAAGTCTGCTCAGATCATACTTTTCTCTGTAAAACATGAAAATGACATTCAGATTTGCTGACATGTTATGAGAAGGAGCTTTAAAAGTATCTGGAAGTTAGTTCTGATCTTACTGCATTGTTGATTCATTAGGGCAGTCATGTTTGCATCTGTTCTTTGTTTACTGCTTGCCAGTGAATGTGTTTATAATTGTGTGCTGTTTTCTTGTTTAGAGTCTTATTAATAATTTTCAGACAAAGCCTTGCGTTAATAACATGAGGAGGTAAATGTCCATTTTCCTTTTCCTTTACTGTGAATTATGAACCATCAAAAAGTTAATAAGATTCAAGTAACAGGGTTACGAATACAAACATGAAATAAACAAGGATCCTGTCCTAGAGAGCTTCTACCAGTGGAAATCATTCTGTCTGATTCCTAATCCATTCATGAGTGATCTGAGGCCTTTAATCCGGAGTTAAACTACTTTTGCTTTATGAATCTGGACCCCTAAGGAATGTTCTAGAGTAAGGCTATTACTCAGGATCTTTCCATGTCCCGCCCCATTTTCAGTCCTAGTTATCTTTGGTGGATCTTCTTCTATGTCAGACCTCCTGATTCTACTATCTGATATTCTAGCCATGTTCCTTACTAGACTTGGCACCCTTTCTGATGTTCCTCTCAGTAATTTTGTCCTCCCTCTGTGTCCTACACATTTTCTGATATACTATTGAGAGTAGCATTTCCAATTGTTTCAGTTTAGGACTCTTTGCCTTGCTGTCCAGTCCCAAAGAACCCCACTACCCCCAGGAGGGGCTAGAGTTTCAGAGTGCCAGTTCACTTCTGTGGGACAGTACATATTTCATAGGAGGCATCCATTAATGTTTGCTGAATGAATCAATGACTATAATCTAAGTTGTGTTACAATACAGCCTTGTGTAAACCCCCCCCCCCAAAGAAAAGCTAATCTTCACCCTTAGTACCTCTGGGAAATGAAACTCTGAGATAGCGACAGATGAATGAGTAGCATCCAAACATTAGTTTCTTTTAGATCTGGAAAAAATCATAATATGTCAACATTTTATCAATCCGTCTCTTTAGTCAGTATTGTTACTCCGTATGCTCCTTCCTTTCCATGATGTACATGTTTGGCTCAATTATTACCTAAAGAAGTTATATTTCACATGCGATAGAACATTATTTAATAAATCTATTTGTATTTTCCCAGGAATGGTCTAATTGATATGGGGAATGCAACAAAAATAAACAAATGATCTTTCATGTTTGAGTAATCTTAGACTTGGAGATAAAAGACTAACATTCCAAAAACAGTTAGAGAACATATTAGGGAGGAATAAACTGAATGATATGTGCTTTTGACAGTGTATTCTAGGAATTCAGAAAAGTGAAATGTTCCATAAAACTTAATGAAAGTCAGGAGTTGAGTCTAGATTGTTCTCTTGCCCTACAAGGCTTGTCCTGCATATCAGTCACCAAGACCTCGGGATCCTTTCTTTACAACTTCTTGTGTATCCATCTCTCCTTCCTTTTCCCACAGCCACCACCTCAGTTCACAGATTTGAGCCCCTACTGGAACCGTAGGGACTGTAGTAAATTAGAAGACATCCCTGGTGTACAACTTCGCATAAAAATTGTATTTGAGTTCTGGTTTTCCCAAAAAAGCCATGAAATTTTCTGAGCCCCAGTTTCCCTTACTTATTGTACTAAGAGAGTTAATATGCAAGCACTTCATAAAAGGTGAAGCTCTACACAAATGTGTAGAATTATCATTCATACCCTGCAGACTGCACTGTGTACCCTATCTTCTCCTGTCCCCAAACAATAAGACCACATGCCAACAAGGCAATCGTTTTCCTAAAGCATCCTCTCTGCAATGTGCTTCTTAATGAAACAGACTTCATCACTCTACACGGTTAAGCCCCCACCTCCCTGCTCAGCTTCGTCAATCACTGCAACCCAGGGTGAACCTTCCTTCAGCCCAGCCGGACCAGTCACTCCCTTACACCTTGCAACCACAGCATCTTGCTCCTGCCTGAACACACCTTGGTCAATGAAAAGTCTGTGTGTCCTTCAAGAATGGCCTGCTTGAGTACTGGAACACTTCCCTCATTTCCCACATTGGTGGTGACCTCATCTTACTCCTAATATTCATAACCTTATTTTCCGAATCATTTTTTGCTACACATACACGCAGTAGGAGATACTGCCCAATTTATCTTCCCTGAAAAACTATAACTCCTGGTAGTCAGGAAATCATTCTTAAATCTGAAATTCCCTACTCTCTTTAAACAGTACTTTGCATGTAGGAGGTTCACTCAGTTAATGCTGAGATGATGAGAAATATGAGAAAGAAAAACAGAAAACAAAATCCATTGTTTTCACGAGATATGCCACCTGGCTTTTGTGTGGTTTTCTGAGTTGCAGGGTACTAGTACGTTAAGAGTTAAGAAGAGTTTTACTAACAAGTGCAGCTGTTTGTGGAGGAGTTCAAGGACATTATGAGATTAGCAGGCATAGGACTTTGAAGTCTGTGCTAGGCTCTGGAATTCCCCAGTCCCCCTCTGCAACCCCCACCTACCTTTATCCTCTTCTTTAAGACTCTCACCCCTCTCTACTTTCCAGGGAGTGCTAAAGATGCAACTGTGGAATTATGTGGCTAGATAATGCTTAGGACTTTTGAGTCATGCATACACAGAGGTCCTTGCTAGAGCCTTCTTGGATCTGCCTCCACTGTAGACTGTGCTCCTGTGGCCCTCACTATTACCAGAAGTAATAATTATAATACTCAAAGACTTGGCATGGAGCTTGTGTCCCAGACAGCTCAAGAGAAAGCAAGGTTCAAACAAAGATTCAAGGACTGGCGTGGCGTACCATTGGCTCACGGGTGTCTCATTTACTTAGTGGATTGACCATTTTGGTCTCTGCTTTGCCCCAGAGTTAGATATACACCCATACTGCTGTTCCCCATCAGTGAGTGGAAGTATTTTTGAGACAAATCTGGATTTAAATCCATTCACCATGAAGTGGCAGCAACCAAAACTGTTTAAATAGTGAAACATACGGGAGCCTAATACTCCTTGGACATGGAGTTTGTGGTGCCGAGCACTCAGGAGCACGGACAGACTTGCTCTTCAAGCCTACTTAACATTTCCAGTTCTCCTTGGCTAGGAAAGGGGATGGTAAAAATAATTCTGTCTTCTTAGCAGATAAACATGCCCATACACCTGGCAAGGTCTAATTGAGGGAAGATCAGTTTACAAGGAAAATGCAAGATAATGAGAAATTTTCTTAAATCAAGGCTGAATCTCTCTTTACATAGGAAAACTTCAAATAGAACTGTAACCCGAAGCTATCCGCATGTGAGCATGCTTAATGTGCAGTGGAATCTGCACATAAAAAGAAACTTGACTCCGCAGGAAATAATAGAGACTCTTCAAATATACAATGAAAATAAAATCACAAATAGCGGAGAAAATTGACTGCTGGTGCTCCTTCGCTAGAACCCATGCACTCTTCCCAAACCCGGAGAAAAGGCTCACTCCTCCATAGCAAGGCCTGTAGAGAGTAGAGCTGATGCCACTAGCATCTCCTTGAACGTTCCTTTGACTGACTTGCTCTTTTCTGTGCAGAGCCTGCAGGTTTTCCAGGACACTCTACCTCTGTAAAGCTTTACCTCAACACTCACGGCAATATTTGTTATCTTTGTGATTCAGTGTGGCGCTTTTAAAATAATTACTTAATGTGGATTACTAATATTGCATATGCCCTGTCCACGCAGCAGCGGTGTAAGTTTCTTGGTGCTTTCTTTGGTATATGTATTGCACAGTAAACAGAGACCCAGAAGGCACGCATGTACATGGAGGAGATACTGCCCATGAATAAATGAATGGAGAATTAATCAAGGATTAAAGGTCCCTGCCTCATGCTCAGATCAGTGCAATGCATTACTAATATATTCGGTACCTATTTGGTGAGACTTACAGCCCACTGTGCTGGGCTCTGGAGATTCAGTGGGAAGCAAAGTAGGTATAGCTCCTGCCCTCAGGCATTTACACTGATAGGGAATCTTATGTTCCATGTTGAAATGATTGTAAATCTTCTACCAAAGGTCCATACTTAGGTCTTAATCTAAGATGAGAAAAAAAAGGAAGGATGATGATAATCTTTTAATTCCAAATCAGAAGGTTCTTCTTTCCTTCTTAATTCAGTGGTATTAGATTATCATTTACACCACCATTCAGCCAATTTTATAATCCTATGATAGATCTTTACCTTTCTTTCCATACCTTTCAGGACCCCATATTGAGGAAAATGGAGTAAACAGACTTGGCTCGTTTTTGCATCCCCTGCAATTCATGGAGCTCAACCTGGCCGCATATTCAAATAACCTGGGATGTTTTTAAATATGCTACAGATGCTTGGGTCTCATCCACAGAAATCCTGATTAATTGTCCCAGGTTGGGATTTAGACATTTATATCTCTTTACTTAACTTCTCAGTTGATTCTGATGTGAAGCCAGAGTTAAGAACTATGGTCATAATTCTTGCCTTTCCATAATTATACTCTTAAATGCTTCCAAACAGAAAGTCAGGAATTTAGGAGGGAATATTATTGCTGTAAATACTTACAAAGATGATAAGAAGCCCAAGCAAATGACATAGCTCACTATTTTATTGTTTTTAGGTAAGGATGCACCCTATTTTAAATATTGCAAATATATTCAAGTTTCTTCAAAGAAAATGAATTAGAAGATCATTATTCCTATTTGGAAAACTGTCATAGGAAGAATTAGGGTCTTAGAATTAAAGGAACAAAGCACCACATATGATTAATATGTTCTTGAAGCTTCTCTGTATCTCAGCTTTCTCATTTGTAGGTTGGGGATACCAAGGTTTATTTTTGAGAGGTTTTTCTTAAATATTAAAAACCCAAATATAAGGATTCTCATTATTCATTGTTTCAGTAATTGTGAACTAGCCTACTTGCCAGAATTTATTATGCTCATGACACTTTCCTGGTCATTTATGGACATGCGTGAAGTGGTAAAAGATTTGAGTTACCTGTCACCCCTTCCCACCTGAAGTCAAAGAGGGCTGTGTTCTGCCTTCTTGTTTCAGCCCTCATTCTGTGAGCAATTGTCCATCCATGGTCTGTTTAATCCCAAGTTTTTTGATTTTTGTTGTCGTTGTTGTTTTGTTGGTAATTTCCCTGCTTCACGAATTGGCTTCCATGTATCCAAGTATAGTGTTGAAGTGCTGGTGGGGGGTTGCTAAGTGCAAGAAGGCTGGGATGTGCCTTTTGGAGGAAATGCCTGCATTAGATAAGCTTCACTCACCGAGTTAGAGTCCTGTTTAGTCCTGTTGGCCATGACTTCAATGTCAATAAATCAATGAACAATGAACAATGTATATTGAATAAGGTGCCTTTAGATAAAAACACCCATATAACAAGGCTATGTATTGATTAGTTGACAAAAGTGCTGTGACAGAGGCTCACAGGAACCTAACCCTGTATTTCCCATAGGAGCAATGGTTCCATATTCTCTAATTTAGCGGTTGTGGTGACTTTACAGAACATAAATACCTTGAATAATGAGAATTGACTGTACAAAGCATCCAGGAGGATAGGTTGACAGATAATTCTTGCTAGAAGAGGTTAACCTCCATACCCTTCTTACACATTCTTCAGATTTTTCATCTTAAAGTTATTCTTAATTAAGTCCCGGTGTTAGTGAACACGTTGATTCTATTTATAATAAAAATTACATTTTTTCTTATCTGTAAAAACAATTCCATACAGGCTTCTACTGTCCAGAATTCAGCTTTCTAGAAGAGCCAGACTTCAAGAAAACCTTCAAACTCATAAATAGCTGGAAAAATACATGAAACTTTTAGCAGCAAAGAACCAGCACAGTACCAAATGCAGCTGATAAAAGCTGTTGCATGGATGGGAAGAGCCCTTTGATGAAATACTAAGCCTGCCTTTTGCAAAAAGCTACAAAACATGCAGAGGAGAAGGATGGTGATCAGCATGGTGACACCAATTAGAAGCAGAAGCAGGCATGGAAACCAGTGGACAGTCTGACAGTGGAAAATAACAAGTGACAAAAGAGAAGAAAGCAAACAGCTATGATGATTAGGGCACAAAGAATGCCCTGTGTAATGCCTATAATCCTAGAGGATGTCAGACTGCCATGTTAAAAACATGTCATCTAACAAAGGGCTCTCTCTAGGTCACCCATTGTATCCAATGTTAGAGCTACCCTAAATATGCTACTCTGAGGAATAGGATTTGTGCAATCTCTGTAGAGGATCAGAGTACTGGGGAAATTGTACAGTTGGATTTGTCTTCCTCTAGTGAAAGGCAAAAGAGAGAAGCAAAAATGTAACGCTAACATTAATAGACAAAAATGGGTGAGCACAGACAAATGATAATGAGTCAGCTGAGTAGTAAGCTTTTAAGCCCTAATATCAGAATCAAGAATGGAAAGCTATTAAATATTTGAAGGTTCTAAATGCCTTAAAATCATATATTTGACATACTTGGGATTTCTATATAAAGAAGTACTATGATTCCTCATGTCTTTAAGTTGCTTTTATGTCTTTAGCAGTTTTTTGGTTTTTTTCAATTTGTTCCTATTCATTCTAAGTTTGTTTCCTAGGTTTTTAAAATTATTACTGTTGCCATGAACAATATTTTTTACACTATCAGACTACATGGTTACAAGAGTATAAGGAATTTACTGATTTTTTGCATTTTAAAAATTTACTTTAAGATCTAGTTCAGAAAGAGGAAGAATATATCTAAAAACAATGCATATTAAAAATAATTAAATATAAAATAAAAACAATGCATGTTTTCCTCCCTTGCCCATTTATACCTTTTTTTTTTTAATTTTATTTTTTCAGTGTTCCAAGATTCATTGTTTATGCACCACACCCAGTGCTCCATACAATACGTGCCCTCCTCAATACCCACCACCAGGCTAACCTTCCTTCCCTCCCTCCTTCCAAAACCCTGTTTGTTTCTCAGAGTCCATAGTCTCTCATGCTTCATCTCCCATTCCAATTTCCCCCAATTCACTTTTCCTTTCCTTCTCCTAATGTTCTCCATGTTATTCCATATGCTCCACAAGTAAGTGAAACCATATGATAATTGACTTTCTCTGCTTGACTTATTTCACTCAGCATAATCTCTTCCAGTCCCATCCATGTTGATACAAAAGTTGGGTATTCATCCTTTCTGATGGAGATGTAATATTCCATTGTATATATGGACTATATCTTCTTTATCCATTCATCTGTTGAAGAGCATCTTGGCTCTTTCCACAGTTTGATGATTGTGGACGTTGCTGCTATGAATGTTGGGGTACATGTGGCCCTTCTTTTCACTACATCTGTATCTTTGGGGTAAATACCCAGTAATGCAATTGCATAGGGTAGGTCATAGGGTAGCTCTATTTTTAATTTCTTCAGGAATCTCCACACTGTTTTTCAAAGTGGCTGCACATTTATGCCTTTTTTTAATCCAACAAGACATAAGCTAGGATTGATAGAAAAATTTATTCCACGCAAGGACAGAAGGATTTCATTTTTTCAGCCTGACTTTAATATAACATTTGTATGTAGTGTCTTATTTAAGAATGATGATAGTATTGGTTTAAGATATTTTTATGATGATAGTAACTATTCTTTAATATGTTACTAACTTTTAAAAAAATCAGATGTTGATCTTATCCAAATTTTTCAGCATCTCTCAATAAATTCATATGTTTTATTCTTTGAACAATAGCTGTAATAATATTAATAAATATACTAAACCATTCATCCTTTCCTGGAGTGGTGGGAGGGTGGGGAACTTACATGGTTAATACATGTGATGTATTATAGTATTTTCTCCAGTCTTAGAAGTCATCACTTATTAAGATAAAGAAATTCTCAATATAAAAAAGAAACATTACTATGTATGGATTATAAGGTACTTTTTATCCTCAAAGACATTAAAACGTAAAAAAACATATAGCTTAGAATTAAAGAAATGATCAAAGTTTCCTGAATTTAAATTTCAAGAATTTATTTTTAATTTTAGCAATGACATTCATAAATGGCAGTGGCCAAAGCTATCTTTGTCCAATTTTGATGTCAGGTTATGCAGTCTTTACCCCCACACCTATAGAGATTTGATCCATCATCTTTTAGCATCTATAATGATATCTTACATAGTTACAGCTTATCACATTAGTCACAGTAGTCTACATAATTTTAACAACTTGTGTTAAAAGAAAAAAGTTAAGTTATATTGGGATTATTCTGCTTAAGAAGGCATAGGACTATTATTCAATTTCCTCAGATTACAGTTTAAAATATATAATAGAAGAACAGATACCATTTTATTTATTTATTTTTTTTGAACAGATACCATTTTGAATAACAACCAAAAAAAATATTTGGTAATAAGCTGAACAAGAAAGAAAACCATTGAGGAATAAAAAGGGCATTCCTTATCATTGAACGGGTCTTGATATTATTAAGATGTCAGTTTTCAAATTAATGAATTTGATAGAATCCAAAGTAAAATATCAATGGAATATTTTAAATTAGAAAAAAATATAGGAAAATCTTTGTGGAAAATGAACACATGGGAACTCAGACAAGTTCAGAAAAGTAGAAAAAATATGTGAAGTATAACTCTATTGCTATATAAATGTATTTCTACATTAAGCAATCGATGTTAGCACATTACATACAACTAGAACAGTAAGATAGGACAGAGATTCCAGTTCCAAATATATGTAGAAAATTTAGTATATAATAAATGTAATGCTAAAATCAATGGAGGAATAGGAATTGCTCAATAAAATGGTATTGGGAAGTGACCAGCCATCTGCAAAAGAATAAAGCTACATCTGTTACCAAATACTAATGAATCCACCAGTCAAATCTTAAAAAAAAAGAAAAGAAAAAGAAAGTATTAGAAGAATGTATGAGATCATACTTTTTTTTTTAGAGATTTTATTTATTTTTTTGACAGAGAGATTGCACGAGTAGGCAAAGCAACAAGCAGAGGGAGAGGGAGAAACAGGCTCCCCCATAAGAAGAGAGCCTGATACAGGGCTTAATCCCAGGACTCTGGGATCATGACCTGAGCTGATGGCAGAGGCTTTAACCCACTGAGCCACCCAGGTGCCCCTAAAATGCTGTTGTTTTAATTTGATGTACTTCTTTAAAGGACAACTTGATGATACATATTAAAGTTTGAAATGCACATGCTCTGAGACCCAGAAGTTGCATTTGTATGAATTTATGTAAAATATTTAATTATATATATACACACACACAATCAAATATAATAATAAAAGTAATAATGATAGCTATTACTTATTACATATTCATCATAGACCAAGCATTCATCTAAGTGTTTTATATGTAGTATCAATTTATTTTATCTACACAAACATCTATAACTATGTATCAGTTGGGAGTGCTATTATCTGCAAGTAACCAAATGCCCACTGAATGTGGGCTAAACAGTTTAGAAGTTCATTAAACAAGAAGTTTGGAGGTAAATGATCTTAGACGCAAATCTGTGGTGCAGACTTTGCACCAGTCTGGGTTCTGGTTGATGCCTGGGCAGTTTTTCTGGCTTTCTGACAGGGACAAGATGGCTATAGTAGTTCAGATTGTCACAGTCACACACAACATCACATGGTAGCATCAGAAGCAAGAAGTAAGCCAGTGTCTTCTGAGTGTGTTTCTTTGATCAGGAGCATATATCTTTCTAGAAGACATTTCATTAGACAGATAATAATAGCATTTATCAAAGACTTAATAATTATTAGGCACTGCTCTTAGTTCTTTATATCAATTTACTCATTTAATCTTCACAATATCCTTTACACAATAGGTACTTTTGTATTCTTGAGGATGAAAGAGTTTAAGTAACTTGCCCAAGTTAACACAGCTAATATATGCTGGGCCCAAGATTCTTATCCAGACAGCTGATTTCAGAGTCATACTCTTTTTTTTTTTTTTTTTTAAATTGTATCGAATTTTATTTTGTTTTATTTTATTTTTTGTATGGATCTGGATTTTAATTTTTATTTATTTTATTTTTTATTGAAATATAATTAACATATGGTGCCGTATTAGTTTCAGGTGTACAATATAATGATTCAACAATTCAGTACATTACTTAGGGCTCATGATGACAAATGTACTCTTAATCCTCTTTATCTGTTTCACCCATTCCCCACTCACTACCCTCTGGCAACCACCAGTTTGCTCTCTATATTTAAGAGACAGGGGTGGGGGAGTGTCTCTTTTGTTTGGTTGGTTGGTGATTTCTTTCTTTCTTTTTTTTTTTTTTAAGATTTTATTTATTTATTTGACAGAGAGAGATCACAAGTAGGCAGAGGCAGGCAGAGAGAGAGGGGGAAGCAGGCTCCCTGCCGAGCTGAGAACCCAATGCGGGGCTCAATCCCAGGACCCTGGGATCATGACCTGAGCCAAAGGCAGAGGCTTTAACCCGCTGAGCCACCCAAGTGCCCCGTGGTTGATGATTTCTTAAATTCCACACATAAGTGGAATAATTTAGTATTTGTCTTTTTCTGACTGTCTTATTTCACTCAATATTATACCTTCTAGGTCCATCCACGTTATTGCAAATGGCAAGATCTCATTCATTCTTATGGCTGAGTAATATTTCATTGTGTGTGTGTGTGTGTGTGTGTGTGTGTGTGTGTGTGTATACTTACCACATCTTCCTTATCTATTAATCTATTGATGGACACTTGGGTTGCTTCCATATCTTGACTCTTGTAAATAATCCTGCAATAAACATATGGGTGCATATATCTTTCCAAATTAGTGTTTTCATTTCTTTGGGTAAATACCCATTTGTGGAACTATTGGATAATATAATTCTATTTTAAATTTTTTGAGGAAACTCTACTGTTTCCACAGTGGCTGAACCAATTTGCATTCCCAACAGTGCACAAGGGTTCCTTTTCTCTATATCCTTGCCAACACTTGTTATTTCTTGTCTTTTTGATTTTAGCCATTCTGACAGGTGTAAGCTGCTATCTCATTGTGGTTTTCATTTGCATTTCCCTGATGATTAGTACTGTTGAACATCTTTTCCTGTGTCTGTTGACCATTTGTGTGTCTCCTTTGGAAAAATGTCTTTTCAAGTCCTCTTGCCATTTTTAATTGGATTTTTTGGTGTTGAGTTGTATATATTCCTTATATGCTTTGGATATTAACCCCTTAATGGATATATCATTTGCAAATATCTTCTCCTACTCAGTGAGTTGCCTTGTCATTTTGTAAATGATTTCCTTTGCTGTGCAAAGGCTTTTTATTTTGGTATAGTCTATCAGTTTAATTTTGCTTTTGTTTCCCTTGCCTGAGGAGACATATCTAGGAAAATGTTTCTATGGCCAATGTCAAAGAAATTACTGCTATTTTCTTCTAGGATTTTTATGGTTTCAGGTCTCACATTTAGGTCTTTAAACCAGTTTTGAGTTTATTTTTTTGTATGGTGTAAGAAAGTGGTCCAGTTTTCTCAATAACATTTATTGAAGAGACGAGTTTATTTCTGGACTTCATTCTGTTCCATTAATGTTTACGTCTATATTTTGTGTCAGTACCATACTCTTTGATTACTACAGCTTTGTAGTATATCTTGAAATCTGGGATTGTGATACTTTGAGCTTTCTTCATCTTTTTTCATGATTGCTTTGACTATTCATGCTCTTTTGTGCCTCCATACAAATTTTAGTGTTATTTGTTCTACTTCTGTGAAAAATATGGCAGGTATTTGAATAAAGATCGAATTAAATCTGTAAATTGCTTTGACACAAATGGAAATCTTCAATTTCTTTCATCAATGTTTTACAGGTTTTAGTCTGCAGGTCTTTCACCTCCGTAGTTAAATTTTTTCCTAGGTATTTTATTACTTTTGATGCAAATTGTGGTTTTCTTAAATTCTCTTTCTGCTACTTTATCAGTGTAAAGAGATGCAACAGATTTTTGTATGTTAATTTTATATCCTGTGACTTTACTGAATTCATTTATCAGTTCTAGTAGTTTTTGGAGGAGACTTTAGGGTTTTCTATATATAGTATCGTGTCATCTGCAAATAGTGAAAGTTTTCCTTTTTCATTACTGATTTGGATGCCTTTCATTTCTTTTTGATGTCTGATTGCTGTGGCTAGGACTTGCAGTATTATTCTTGAGTAGTAGTGGTGAATGTGAACATCCTTGTCTTATTCCTGATCTCGGAGGAAAAGCTCTGTTTTTCACCGTTGAGTATGATGTTAGCGGTGACTTTTTCATATATGGACTTTTTATGTTGAGGTATGTTCTCTTAAACCTACTTTGTTGAGAGTTTTAATAGATTTAGAGGGAACATAGCTCAACATAATAAGAGCTACACTCTTAAACAATTAATTTTATCACCATATCTTGTGCCTGGGCTTAAACTAATCCCTAACAAAGAAGAATGTAATTGCTAATCTTGCTAAAACAAATTATTTTTTTCATCCTTTAGGACTAGGGGAGGGACTCAATTTACCTGAGCATATTGTGTGGCCAAGAAGACAAAGTCAGGATTCTAAAACTTAAAAAAGGAGGAAATAATTGCTGGATAGGCAGTCAAAAGTATTTGCCACAGAGGGGTGTCTGGGTGGTTCGGTGGGTTGAGCATCTGACTCTTGATTTCGGGCTCAGGTCCTGGGTGGGATCAAGCCTAAATCAGGCTCTGCACTCTGCTCTCAGCAGGGAATTTGCCTGAGATTCTTTCACTCTCCCCTCCCCGACTCTCCCACTCACACTCTCTCCCCCGCAAAAACGAAATAAATGAATTTTATTTTTTTAAAGATTTTATTTATTTATTTGACAGGAGATCACAAGTAGGCAGAGAGGAAGGCAGAGAGAGAGGGGGAAGCAGGCTTCCCGCCGAGCAGAGAGCCCGATGCGGGGCTCGATCCCAGGACCCTGGGATCATGACCTGAGCTGAAGGCAGAGGCTTTAACCCACTGAGCCACCCAGGAGCCCCGAAATAAATGAATCTTAAAAATAAAAGCTTTTGCCATAAGTAAGTTCTACTGTTGTCCCCAATTAATAAATAAATAAACCGAGACAAGTATTAAATAACTTGCCTGAGGTCATGCTCCTTATAAGGGGCATAAAATAATCCATGAAAAGTTGAAATAAACATATGGAAATAATCTAAATGTGAATGGATAGGAGGCCAGATTAAATAAATTATGGACATTGACACAATGCAATAATTTATATATTTTTTAAAATAGGCTAGATCTATAAATAGAGAACCTTGGTATGTTCTAAGATGTAAAAAAAATAAGAATAGCAAGGGGCAGAAAAGGGACACAAAAAGTGTGTGATATGTAGGCAAAAATAACAGTCATAGGGAGACACAGATGCATGTATAGGTTCTATTTACCTATTTTTGTTTAGATAAACAAGTCACCCGTAACTGGAGTTGCTCTAAGGAAGTGAACCCAGTTACCAGGGTATGGAGAAAACTTACTTTTTGGTGAACAGTTTTTGGTAATACTGAATTTTTGCCATACACAAGTATTGCTTTTTTCAGTGAAAATACATAGTTTATTTAAGAACCAGTTTTGATGTGACGAGTGATATTTTCTGCATTCGGAGTGACTCACAAACTTCCTGAAGATCTTGAAGAGTTGATTTTTCACTATATTTTTTTACACTTGTTTGGACCATTCAGGAGAACCCAGGTTTTCATACACAAATTTAAGAAATTTGAAAAGCAAGCATAGTCTGCTGTTTCATCTGTTAGTAAAGTTAGGTTTGGGATAAGGAAACACAGTCACATTTGCCAAATGTCTTCTTCAAGCAAAAGGGAGCCAGTCAATTTTGAAGTCAGAGTCACAGATATTAGTTCTTTTTCATATTCACTTTATTTTCTTAGGAATCCAAAGAAAAGGAGATTTTCTTTCTTCATCAGCTCTACACACCACTTTTATCATTGCACATTTCTCTAGGGAATATTCACCTGCTGGTCCCCTCCCCACCCCCTTCCCCATGGACTTTCCAATAAGACATTTCCCCAGGAAACTGTGTCAGGAGAGATGTATACAAAGATCGAGCTTGACTCTATTTTTTTTCTGAGATGACCCATTTTAAATGCTCTTTTCTTACATACTTATCCATCTTGTAATTTCTACTGTAACAAAAAAGAAATAAAATTTGATGATGATGAAAATACTGATGATGTAATCTTTGGCTGTCAGGCTGAACGAAGATTTTTTCAAATCCATTTTGGTTCAGCCACCTTGGCACTGCCCCGCTCAATCTACAATCCTTCAGATTTTCTGGGTGAGGGGTGAAGCTATGGAAACTGCATGAAGAGCTGGCTTCTCACATTCTCTCCTGAAGGGAGAAACTCAGAGAGAAAAACAGTATTTGTGAAAAGCACATTCTAGGAAGTGAACAGAGGAACTGAAGCACTGGCCCTGTGGGAAAATGAGGACTTTGAAGGTAATAATGTTTGTGCGTCCAAGAAGAAGAATGGCCAGCTTGTGTCCCCAGAAGGTGATGCTGGAGTCCTTTTGTTCAAAGCGAAACCATGTTGCCTAGTTACAGAGAGATTTTTGCTCTAAATGTCGAAAGTGCCGGCAGGAGTAGAATTAGAACCCGTGTCCCTAAAGTAAAGCAAAAAAAAAAAAAAAATGTAAATGATGCCAATACAGAATTTGGTCATTCAGACACACTTCTTGTCCCGATCAGAAAAATCATCCCAGTTGTCTTCCACAAATCACTTAGTTAAAAGAGCTCAGCTGCGTCTTCATTTCTTTTCTGATATTCCTAACACCCGCGACGAGGCCCATTCCAAGCCAGTCACTGCAGACTTCCAGTGTGGCACGCAAATGCAAGGTGGGTTTCTCATTTGCCCACCCCTTGGAAGCCCAAGGAGAGCTAGTGACATTGTACGTTAGAGTGTATCAGGGTGTGTTTGTACTGTTCGGGAACGTGACAGGTTGCAATGTTTCCAAAGCTATGCATACAAAAGAGATGTGGTGTCAGAGCCAGAGTATTGCCGCCACCACCCTGCACGCACACACTCTCTGGCAGAGCTTGTTTGTGTCTGTGTTGTGTCCTCACAGTCTTTGAGGACCGTCTCCAAAAGCCGCAGGACAAGTAGCAGCGGAATGGCAGCGGTAAATCCATTTCTGTGTTGCTGTCATCCTCTTTGAATGCACCACTGAAACCTAAAATTAACAAAGTCTTTATGAAATAGCATTCATCTCAGTTTTATCTGCTAATGACAGTGTTGTAAAATCAGGAAGGCCAGAAAATTCGTTATTAGCTCATCACTCTTTGCGCGTCCTTTTCAGAATTTATCTTCCTCTGTCTCTGTCTGAGCCCTAAATATGTCCGAATACATTTCAGCAATAATTTGCCTCATTAGGCATTCTGTATGTTTACATATTTACATCACTTCTTGGAGTTAATTTCTTTTAAAGTTCTATTTTAAACAAGGAATATGGGAACTCAATTCAACTCAGTATATATACATATTTTTTTTGAGTACTACTATATACCAATTTTTAGCTGTGTAGAGTACCAGAGTTTTTTTAAGCAGATGGCATTTCACCTAGATTGAGGGGGTAGGGTGTAGGAGAGAAGGAGCTCAAAGTAGTTGAGTTACTGTTAGTTACTGTTAGTTACTGTTCACACACACACACAATTGACTCATATGGAATGATAAAATTATAGATATGGCAAACCAAATATTTTGGGAATAGCATATAGTTTTGTTAGTATGAAATAACCTTTTGCTACATGTTGGGGAGAAGTGGCCTGAGAAGCTAACTTGAGACTATACTGAAGCAATTGAAGATCAGAGTAAAATACTCATAAATGTATTTTAAAGCAATTCTGATGACCAAATGAATCAGCATACATAAGACATTTAATATGTCTGGTATAACATTGTTTCTCAATAAACATCATTTCCTTTCATTCTGTGGGCAGTGGAGGCCTTAAAGATTACCCAGACATGAACAATTTCCAGAAAGAGTGCTCCAAGAACACTGGTCACTGTGCAAAGTCCAGCTATGTTCAGCAATGGAAAACTACTTTGTTCCAGCTAGAAAGATACTTGAAATCATTCACTCCTTTTGGCCAGTAAACTGTCTATTCTGACTCAGTTCAGTGTCACTAGAACTGAATTACCTGATTTCCTGATCCTGTATTAATCTTGGATTTATCTTTGAAGTAACAGGTGATGCTTTGTTTTGTTTCCACAGTAGCTGTGGGGTTGGGAGCTTTGGGAAAAAAAAAAAAAAGACATTTATATGTAAACTGGTGCTAGGCCTTCTGGTGTCCAAAAATAAAAACCTGAGAAGCTTAGTGTCATAGGAAGTGGGTACCTGGAATCCACTTGCCAGAGTTCTTCACCAGAATTCTGGAAATAAAATCCATCGAAAGATCTCTGCGCTGCTTTGAGTTCAGGGCAGGCTGTGTAATGTAATTAAAAAATGGAAGTGCTAGAATTTCTGCGATATTCTAGTGGTTTTCATGGGAGAAGAGAAAATTTGAAAATGCAACTGCCCTTTAGATAATCAGGGCATGTAGGTATGACAGAGCCATCTGGCTCAGCTCTCTTATTTGGAGGTGAAGAAATGCAACTCCAGAAATGTGGAGTAGTTAGTTACTCATGGATGCCTAGATTGTTAGGAGCGTTTGTATCAGACCCTGAGTCTTTTGACTTCTGGGTCTCTGTGTTTTACTGTGTCAGACTTTTTCATCATAACTAAGTAGATATTCATCTTCTGAATAAAAAAATCCAGAAGCCAGTATTAGACCGAATCTGAAGACAAATGACAGTGGATATAGTAACAGAGCCTCAGATGAAAACAATTTTCAGCCCATGGTATTGTATCTACTGTAGATACTATTTATTTATAGTTATTTCTGCTCAACTAATATGTATTTACATCTACATATAAACACACAAAGAAGGGTGACATTTGTTTTATATTTATAAGGTGCCACCCTCATGCTTTACAAATGTAGGCACGACGATAGATGAATTTGCTCTGATTGGTTATTTCTGAAGATTCCTCACCTTATAATCCCTAAGTTCTGTTTATAGAATATTTACTGGGCTCCTACTGCATGTGCCAGGTCAAGTTCCAGGGAGTGGTGATTCCACTGAAGAAGTCTTCTTAACTTAAAAAAAAGTAATCATTTAGACTCCCATGTGTACTAGGATGGGAACTGAGCCATTTATCTTGTATCACAGCTAGAAAATGTTCAAAACTAAGTAGAACACAGTTGTAGGCATAACTATAATTTGTATCACATAATAGCCCCTTCTCATTAAGATGTGGCCCTGGGCAGAGCACTCAGCGTCTCTGTGAAGCCGTTTCCTCGGAAGGAACGAGATCTCTTCTTTGGTCCTATTTCCGGCTTCCCTTTTCCTTGGTGCCCATCGTGCACCTGACCTGTTCTCTTCATTTGAACCATGCCAGTCTGTGGTGCTTAGCCACTTTCTAATATCAACACTGAGCATCTAACCGCAAAGTTTTCATGCATTTTCTTTGTATTTGTGCAGAACTCACCTTGAGATTCAAGTGCTAGCAATCCACTCTTTGTACCGTTTGCAGCATTTGCGTTAATTAGAAAGACAGATGCAAATGCTGGACGGGCTCAGTGGGTGACCTCAGCAACCATGGCCATTACAGAACCCCTCTGATTGTATTCATCTCCCCAGCTTTAATGGGGCCTGGGAGAAGTAGGGGGAATCTCCCAAGCACAGTGTCACCTAGAAACTCCTCTTTCCCTCTCATCTCAAGAGCCCTTTGTGCTCCAGTAATGTCTTTCTCTGTCAAATATCCCCTCTAGCCATAGCAAATAAATGTTGACTTGGTGGAGTTGTTATTTAATTTTTTTATTTAAATCACAATTAGGAATGGTTCTGGATATTCTCAGCCCTTGAATGGTGAAGAGGGAAGGGTCAATAGAAAACTATTCTTTACTCTTGTCTTTGCAGCTTTAGGTCATCCTCTACTCTTAAGTGTTATAAGCTATTCCCTTTCCATCCTTCCTGCCTTTCCTTCCCTTCCATCCTTCCCTTTCCATCCTTTCTACCTTTTTTCCCCTTACCTATCTTTATTTACGTTTTGTTTTTGTTTTTGTTTTTGTTTTTAGAGAGAGAAGGGGGAAGGACAGAGGGAGAGGGAGAGAGAGAGACTCTCAAGCAGGCTCCATGCCCAGCACAGAGCCTGATGAGGGGCTCCATCTCACAACCACAAGATCATGACCTGAGCTGAAATCAAGAGTCAGATGCTTAACCGACTGAGTCACCCAGGTGCCTGCCCCTCTTTATTCATGTTTTCATCTTTTATTGTCTACATGTCCCTTCCAGGCTTTCTCCAATCCGCTAACCTTTTCAGGAACACAGAACATCAGGAGGGCAAAGAGCAAGATCATGGTTAGAGAGAGGGTGTGGGCAGACACTGCCTAAGGTAAATACTCTCTCAGACCCTTTTAAAGGAATGTTTACCCTTAGAGCATAGCTGAGAACAAGTCAGCATTAGATCAGTGTTGGCACTCACATTTTTACAGATGAAGAAACAACCCTAGGGAATTAAGTTTGGCAACACTACAGCCAAGAGCATCCAGAACAAACTCAGAGTTCCTGGGTTCTTCCTATCGTTAGACCATGCGTCCCAATTCCTAGATTGTAAAATGCTGCTCTTCTACAACTAGGTGCTTGTCGGTAATACCTGGTTGGTCCTAGCAACATGAGAATTCAGATTTCTAAGATATCTATGGTAAGATTTTCAGCCAGTAGTTAAGGGAGATTTTGTGTGATGTGTTTCTCTGAACTTAACAGAAATGTTGTTTACAGATTCCTACTCACAAGTCCTGCTCTAACAGTGTTTGCGTTTTCACGGTGTCACAAGAATGCTTTGAGAGAAAATAAGAAATAGAACTATCTTCCTGCTTCAGGAAGTTGGGCTCAGACATGTCTGTATATGTAATGGCAAGGCCAGTGCCCTGAGAAAAAAATCCCCTATTTTACCCCCAGTGAGTAATTGTGCTAGGAATTATATTTAGCACCAACCTGGCTGGGGCAAAATTGTGACATTCAAGGGATAATCCCATACTTGCTCAACAACTCCTTTATTTTCATTTAGGGAGAGAATTGGGGAGGCTACAGCTAAGAGAATGCTTTTAAGCTTTTAACCAAGGTGAGTTCTATGGGTTTGTGGCATCTTTTGGAAATCAGAACTGTGTAGGGGGAGAGCAAGACAGAGACAAGGACATAAGTAGACAAGCTCTTAGTGTGCGGAGTACAGTACTGAATTTTTCTGTTCTTATAGAATTTTTTCTTCTTAGATTTATCAAAATACAGATAAATTATTTCCACTATGGCCCACTTTTGGAAATTCCCTGCTTCTTTGGCTCCTGCCCCCAAGTCTCTACATCTAGGCTATGTGTATTCATCACGTGAACAGCAGATGAAGCTTCTCAATGTGAATGCATTTTATGTATTTGAAAGAATAGGGCTTCCTAAATTATTACTATCATGATCATGGCCCTTTCATGGCTCTTACATTGCCCTAAAAAAGCTGCCACGTAGGAGGATGTTTAGCTACCTTGAGGCTGCTGTGATGGAAAGATCCCAAGTCACGTGGAGTACTCATAGGCACGCCAATGAACAGTCCTAATTGGGCCCAGTCTTAGAGTCATCATGCCTGACTGTCCAACATGGGAGTGAAGAAGCTTCCAGATGATTCCAGCACTGTCTCGTCACCCCCAGCTCTCAAGTCTTTCCAGCTGAAGCACCAAAAATCATGGAGCATGGCCAAGCCATCCCCACCATGTCCTGTCCAAACTCCTGACCCCCAGAATCTTTGAGCATAATCAGTCATTTTATACTATTGCACTTTGGAGTGGTCTGTTACAAAGTGAGAATAACTGGAACAATCACCATCATCCTTAATGAACTTGTCCTTCTGATGTTTTGACTTGCTAAAACACTAAATAGGTAAACAGAACACTGAGGGTATTTAAAAACACTATTCGAGCGCAACATAATCTAATTTTGTGGGAAGCTCGAAGCATTTTCCAGCATATCAGGCCTCACGCTTCATAGAGAACCACATGAAAATGCCTAATTCCTCAGACTGGGTGGCCCCCAGGAGAGACCAGACAGCTCCAAAAACCGTGACACTGTGGGAGATGAACAGGATCCTGGGGACCCACTTGGGCAGGCTCCATGATGAGGGAAAGTTTTTCCTTCTCTATTTATTTCCACATGCTTATTCTCTGTCTCTGTTCTTACATATTAAAAGTTTTAATTCTTTGCTTTAAAATCATCTTTTTTAAAGATTATCTTTTAAGATTTTATTTATTTGAGAGAGAGTGCAGAGGGAGAGTGAGAGGGGGAAGAAGCAGGCTCCCCGCTGAGCAGAGAGCCTGACATCAGTCTTGATCCCAGGACCCTGGGGTTATAACCCAAGCCAAAGGCAGACGCTTAACTGACTGAGCCACCCAGGCGCCCCTTCAAAATCATCTTAAACAAATACAGTTAATTACAATTTTGGCGAAACTTGTTTTGAAAAAGTTAATGCCTTAGAAGTGCAACTGTGGAGTATTATCTCCAAGGTTACTCAAGAGTATCACTGATACTGGATTCCACTGACTTTACTTCCACTTTGACGTACCTTGAAGTTTAGAATATGCTCGTTAGAACAATAATCTAAAACAATGCCCAGTATTAATGGCTCTGAAATAACTTGAGCCAGTTTGTTCTGTGTCGTACCATAAACATCTAGTTGCTCTAACACTGGAAAGTATTAAGACTAAAGTGATGTCTGACCTAGTCCAGCTCTTGGCCAACAAATTCCCACCCCACTGTTTATAACATCTACACTATTCCAACATCTTTTGTATAAAGAGCTGGGTAATATATGGGCTCTGTTCTACTCCTAACGGCTTGCTCTGGTTTCATACATCTCGGAAATTACAAAATCAATGAGATAAATGCCATCCTGCCTTCCATCCACCTCTCTCTGCATGCTCCACTTCAAGAAACCAAAAGCTTATTTGAACCTACAGAGTGAGACCCTCTGCAGATTAGGAAGGAACAGTCTCTTCCAACACCTCGGTCTCGCTGTTCTTTCACTTAACAAATAGCTTCTTTTTCCTCACCACGACTGGCCTCTCGCTGCCCCTGTAGCTTCATCTCTCCCCACTCCACTGCCTCGAGGAAGGTTCTGATTTTTGCAAGAATGAA
>CM053609.1:44637437-44679144 GCA_028646535.1 Procyon lotor | reverse complement strand
CCTTGCCTCTCAAATTCTTCATATCAGAGAGATCATAAAGCACCATCTTTTGAAGTCCTTCCTGGAACCCATTCCCTCCACACAAATGGAATCTTCAGCTCTTCCTTTGAGCAACCTCCTCTCATTTTTCACATGTATACTTTGATCTTAGCATCTGTAACTAGTCCTTACATGGAGTTGCATATAAATTTGTATCTTCTTGATCCACTGTAAGCCCCTCAGGGCTGGGATCCTTTTCTTTTTTTTTTTTTTTTTCTATTTTTTTTTTAATTTTATTTATTTATTTGACAGAGAGAGACACAGAGAGAGAGGGAACACAAGCAGAGGGAGTGGGAGAGAGAGAAGTAGGCTTCCCGCTGAGCAGGGAGCCCGATGTGGGGCTCGATCCCAGGACCCCAGGGTCATGACCTGAGCCAAAGGCATATGCTTAATGACTGAGACACTCAGGTGCCCCTGGGATCCTTTTCTTATTTTTCTATGCATCATCAGTTCCTGGCCCAGTGCCTGGCATGTGATGCGTGTTTGTTAACTCTTATCTGAATAAATGAATGGCTAAACGAGGGTAGTCCTTTTTTGGTTTCCCATCCCAGAACTCCAAAGCTTCTCATCCCCTTAGCCATCTGCCATTCCTTCCCTGACAATCCAAAGATGCCCTTTCCCCTTCTCCCTGGCTACTATTCAGCTCAGCTTTGTTCTATTTACCATCAAAAGATGACCCAGCCTGCCTCTTCTCATGTATCTATCTGTTCCTCCATCAACTTCCTTCTCCTCCACATCTTTATCTGTCCTTTCCTTCTCATTTATTTCAGAGAATGAAATATCCTTCTTCCTTTTGAGCTTCATCACATCCCATTCTATGTGGTATAGAACAGACTGCCCTGAAGTCTGACCTGGATTTGAATCCTAGCTCTAACATTTTACAGCTGTTACCAGCCTCTCTTCTTGTACAATATGGGGTTGGTATTGTTATCATAGGTAACCGTAAGTTCAGTAGCATTGTGAGACAACTACATGGCATGTGCTAGCCAGTAAGTTGGGGTTAGTCACCATGCTTGTCTGGTTCTCGAAGCACATTGGGTTCTTTCACTCATTCTGCACCTTTGAGCATGTTGCCCTGCCTGAGACATCCTTAGCACTCCTATGGCTGGAGGAATTCTGTACATCTTTCAAGATCTTTTTAAATGCCATACTCAGTGTGAAGTATTCCTGAAGCATAACCCCCCCTTTTAAACACCCAAGAATAAATGAAAGAATTAGTCAATCCCTTCTCTATGCCTCCTTACCCTTCAATAACACAGTTACAAAATATTCATTATGTTGCATTGTGAAAACTAGTCATACTCACTACTCTGTGACCTCTAGTGTCCTCATTTGTCTTGTACACACATGTGCTATCCCTACCACCAAGAATGTGGTATGTTATCTGAGAAATAGTTATACCTTACAAAGTATTGCAAGTGAGATAGGTCTGGTTTTCTCATATCTGTCCTTCCTTGATTATGGGTATGACTGACCAAAAAAACAATGTGAAGACTCCCGAGGCCAACTTGCAGCAGTAAGCCAATGAGAAATTGGGAAGCCCTGCTTCAGTGATGTCTTCCCACCACAGTAGATGCCTTCGAAATAATGCTTCATAGGATTTCTGTTCCCGTGATGTACACACACACATACACACCCACACACACACAATCATTTAAGGGATTAATACAGTTAAGGAATTAAAGCTTAAAGAACAAAAGGAAGCACCAGCCCCTCCTTCCTATATGTACATACACACTTTAGCACTTATGAACCTACTTCCCTTCCTCCTTTCTCACTCATTTTTAAAGGGCTGAACTAAATTCCCAAGTTCACTGGCTTTCTTGCGGGTATCAGCTTTTTCCTCCTGCTGTGTTAGTTACCAAGCATTAGTCAACCCTACTTTTTATAGCAAGAAATACTACACAGTAGTGTTTTAGAAAGATTTTGGTTTCCATTTAATTACTTTCAATAAGTACATTCTGTAAACCAAGTTTGCATTCTTGAGAACACAATGGTATTGTTGAGATGATAGCTTTGGATTTAGATTTTATTTTGATAATAGAATATAGAAAAAAAATACCTCTGTGTTTTTATTCCATTTCCAAAGAAATTGGTGGTGAGTTTTTCCCTTCTAATTTAAACATTTCCCTGCAGTGTTGATAACTCAAAGCAAATCTCATTATACACTGTGCAAAAGAACCAGAAAATGATGCTGAATTGAGTTGAAAAATGAAACTGAGTAGTTTAGGCTAGATACAATAGTTGTTCTAGGAATTTCTGAAATACCTACCATTTTGGTTGTCACTGTCGTAGGCAATGGAGGGCATACTCGTGCTTTCCAGTGTATATACAAAATGTGGACGCAGGTCAAATTATAAAATAATGCAATATAATATTTGTTCTTATGGCAAATGTACACAAGATCTGGATGAGACCTACAGGAATTGGCATAATGAAAAACAGTTGAGGGATAGAAAGAAACTTAAGTGAGAAAGCAGGTAGGGTTTGAGCTGGTAGGGGGACTTCAGACAGAAGAAAAGTGATGATGCTCATAGCTTTTTGAGAGTATGAGGGATAAATCAGCGTGGCTGGAGCACTGGGTAATGAAAGGAAATAACGTATTTGGGGTGCAGAGACGGAAAGCTCAGGTTGACAAAATAAGGAATCTGGACAGTGGGAATCCAAGTAGTAAGTGAGCAGGAAAAACATGTCTTTTACTCCCACAAAGGATGGATTGGAATGGAAGAAATCAGAGGCAGGAATGGCAGTTCAGAAGCTATTACAATATTTTAAGTTTGAAAACCCATTGGTGGTAGCAATAAAACGGAACCAAAGAGATGTGAAAGAAGCAGCTATAAGCCTTGGTAACTGGGTCAATAAGAGGGCAAGCAAGAGAGAACAAACTTGAGCGACAGAGAGGAATCTGATACCAATGCTTACAGTAGAATAGGAAGTTGTGATGTTCCGCTTCAAGGACACGCATGTGTGGGTGTGTGTCTAAGACTCACAACTATTACTACTTATTGTGCATTTACTGCATGCAAGGTGTCTTCTAATAATCACAGCAGACATTGCCTATATGAATTCATAGAAGACCTTTAAAATTCCTACGTGATATTATTATCACATATAATCCTCATAATATTCCCACATGATATATTCATCTCTCTTTTACCCAGGAGGGAACTGAAGCACAGAGAGGTTAAGTTACTTGCCAAAGATGACACACAAAGCCAGGATTCAAAACCAGATAGCCTGGTTTCAGAGTCTGAACTCAAGTGTTGTGCTATGCTACAAGGTATTTTATATGCTTCAACTAATCACACCAGGCAGAGTCCAACAACAGTGAGAAATTACTTTCCTGATCATTCCCATTTTAGATATCCAAAACTGACTCTCAGAAAGCAAAATATGGGGAACGCCCACTGCTCTCCTGGCTATCAACCACAAAAGTTTATGAAAAAGAAGGCAAAACCAAAACAAAGTTCTATGTAGAAGTCAACTATATGGAGACCGAAATCCTGGAAACAGAGCAACAGTGAAGAACATAGGGTTAAATCCCGAGTTTTAAGAAAAATATATGCCAGTAATATTTTAATTAACTTGAAATAATTACTTTATGGATATAATTTATTCTATCACCAAGTTGTATTAAAATGTTTATTGGCAGTCCTCAGCACATGTATTAATGATATCAATAAAAACGTTTGGGCCATGTTTTACTTTCCTAATTGCATCAGCTTCTCTTTCTGGTTAAATAATGATAATTATAGAACATCAATATGAAAATTTCACTCAACCTGAATTGCTTCTTTTTATTTTTCCACTCTAGGCAATGTATTAATAGTTATCAGAATAATTCAGTGCAACATAATAAATATGACCTAATAATATTTAATCACATTAATAATGTAAGTGGCAAAAATTAAATGACATTCAGAAATGTTCCTACAATTTTAACAAATCGGCTGGGTTATCAGAGAGACGAGGAACTTTTTCAAACGGGATCTTCATTGCAAGCCAACTCCTTTAGCTTCTGATGCCAGAGGCAGAAAGATCCGTCATCTCCCTGGTTGCTGTCGAAAACACGGGAGGACCACTTCTGTGCGTTTCATCGGGTCCTGAACAACATATGCCCAGAGCCTGGCAATCTTCCTTCAGCCCCAGAAAATCCCCCAATGGCCAGCTATCCACTTGAGCCACGTCCCTACAATTGCTCTTTGCAAAGGAAAAAGAGAACTAAATTATTTGCAAGAGTAAAATCTGTACCCAATCATAAGAAGCCTGAGGCTAAAAATCTGTTGTATACTTTTCTTCTTTCTGAAATAATATTAAGCTCAGGCATATATAATTATACAGGAACCACCGGGCTGTGAAAGATGAGAAAATATAACACAATTATCTCTTCACAAACCTCAACTGAAATCTGACAGAAATCAACACGAGCTGAGAACACTCCCCCCTCCCCCTTTCCCTCTCCAGTTTAACCCCTGCTTTCAAATGGCTGTCTCCCAGAATCCTTGTCTGGGAATGCTGCCTACACGCCTGTCACACAACGACCGGGCTGGTCCAGAAAGCATTCAGTGGGATATGTCATGTCCAATCCAGGGATGAGGTTTGCAGGGAAGGCTTGTTGTTTTGAATCAGTGGCAACACTGTAAGCTTCCGAATCAGCCGAAAACCAGCCAGTCTGTGGGGCAAAGCCAGTTCTGCTCAGGGACTTGAGGTGGGGTAGGAAAAGGAAGGAGGAGGGAGCCGCTCTAGTGGTTCAGCAGGAGTGGGAGTGGGTTTGGGGGATAGGATTAGCACCAGGATAACTGAGAGAAGAAAAATAATGAAAAGAAACCAAGGAGTTAATTTCCCAACTAGCCTGATGCCTGCAGAAATGCCCTTCTGCCCACATAGGAAAACTTGCATACTGGCAGTATGAAGGTTTCTGGGGGACAAGCAATGCTCTGCTTCGTTCCTTAGGATAGGTCTTCAGGCTGTGCCCTCCATACAGGGCTTTCTCAGGCCGGCTTTTCTGTATCTTGACACCTCTGCTTTTAATCTCCTGTTTCCCGTCTGGTTCTTTGCATCTTGTCCTTCTGGCCGTTGCACCTTAGCTTGTCCCAGGACCCTCTCTCTAGATCTTCCATCATCCTGTACAGCCTACAGGACAGCCTCCCTTCCACACAAAACCAGCACTGGCTACAGGGACCCATCCTGGGGCAAGTGCCCCCAGAGGCCCCTTGGTTGGAACTCAAGTAAAGTGGAATAAGGAAAATAGGCCGTTCATAGCAGAATCATTTCCAAAGAAGAACTCACTGTCTACCTCAAACATTGGTCTTAGGGTAATTTTCAGATCACTGAAGTGTCCTCAGGCCTGGCTTGTTCTCCTGGTGGAAGGGAGGGGAGTGACCAGAAAGAGTTGGAAGGAATAAAGGAGATTAGGAAAAGAGCATCCCATCCCTCAGCCACAACCACCATTGTGATGGGAGGTCCCTGGGGCCATGTTAAACTCGTAATTTAACCTGAATAGAGCACAGCTTTGAGAAACCTTGGTTCAGGTTGAAAACATCATTAATTAATTGTTCTTTGATTAAGAGAATAGCTTGAAATTCCCACCTACTGGGTCACTTTTTCCCCCTTCACTGACATTCCAACTGCCTCTGCTTTCTCTTACCCTGTTTATAGCTATCGCACGCGGTTGGGAGGGTCAGGATTCTGTTTATCACCACTCAAGATCACTTATTAAGTTTTGTCCTTCCAACCAAAACACTTAATTACATCTTCAGAAGCAGCATGGTCCAGCCAAAAGCAGGCTTACAGGGGAAGAATGGCAGCTGCACAAGGCTGGGCTTTTGTAGTCTCAGAAGGTATTGTGCACATGAGGATTAAGGTGGAGCTAATTATAGGAGCGAACTATGGCAGCAACATCGTTTTGCAGCTGCCCCTTCATTGAGGATTCATGAGCATCTGCATCCTTTCCCCGACAGAAGTGGGAATTCCTGTTAGTTGAGGGGTTAGTGAATAATGAGCACCTGCCAAATCCTAGGTCTCTCGGAAGACCTCCTGGCTCAAGGATCTAAGTGATAACTAATGGTGGGCTTCCACGTGAGCAAATAAAGCAGGCTGAGTCACATAACAGCCTGTCTAGAAGGCAAAACACAGAGCAAGATCAAGGAGTGACCACGGTATTATAAAGCCACATAAAAATGTTTCTTAATGTATCTGCTCTTTGGCATTATCAATACTGTTATTTCCTACTTAGCATATATAATTTAGATTGACTTAGTTCTCCAATTATCTGATTTTTTCCTCTTAACCTCTGTTATGGGCTGAATTGTGTCCCCTCCAGAAATGCATGTGTTTGAAGCGGTAACTCCCAGCACCTAAGAGTGTGACTGATAAGAAGGCATTTAAGGAGGGAATTACGTTAAAGCGAGGCCATTAGTGTGGGTTCTAATCCAATCTGGTGCCTGTACAGGAGGGAATTTGGGCACACAGAGAAAGACTAGGGGTGTGTGCACAGAAGGAAGAGCATGTGGGGATAAAGCAGGAAGGCATCCATCTGCAAGCCAAGGAGAGAGGCCTCAGAAGAAACCAAACATACTGACACCTTGATCTTGGATTTCAGCCTCTAGTTAACTGTGGGAAAATATATTTCCATTGTGTAAGTGCTGCAGTCTGTGGTATTTTGTTATGGTAGCCTTAATAAACTAATAGGCTCCCCTCCCTAAGAGACATTAAGATCAATTAGTATTGTGCTTTGCTGTATGTAATAGATGATCCAAAATAACAACAACTTACAGATGACTGGCATTTTTCCAATATGGCAATTCCATGATCATCAAGGCTCAGCCTCCTTGTAGCTTTCTCTTTATCGTGCCAGCCTTGGCTTCTGTGGTAGTCCCGGGCTCATTTGCCCTCAGAGTCATTTTTAACCTTTTCCCTGATCTGCCCAGTACTGCAAGGAAGCTGGCCCCTACAGCTGGTATCTCCCCGGCTCCTGAAATTATTGGCTTCAAGCTGCATTTAGCCAGTGGGAGGCACTGGCCAGAGTTCAGGAGACAGGAGGAAGGAGGATGCTTTTCTGCCTTGGGCTGGCCCTCCAGAGCAGCTGTGTCTGTCTGGGGTTCTCGGTCCAGCAGGACAGGTCCCCGATGTTGCAGTTTGTGTTGGGTGACTCTGCGCTCTAGATTCCGGGAACACTGCCTCCTTCCTTTGTCTCCCAATCTTGTACCAGTAGTGACTACCTACTCTTGCTCATTTCTAAGTCTTCTCACCATTCTGTTTGGCTTCTCAGCTCTTCTAGTACCTATGCCATCAATTCACTGGTTTGAATTCATTGAGTATTAACAAAATGTGGCTTTGTTTTCCTGGTGAGACCTTGCCTGATGCAACTTCTGTCCTCCATGTCACCTCATTGTCTGAGCTAGGTGCTGGCACTCTACCCATCATGTCTAGTTCTTGAACAGAAGAGGAAGGAAGCTAAAGGAGAATGAAAAGATCTTACCTCCTGGCTAAATCAACTCTTTTAAGCAACCTTTTTGGAAAATCACATATAACATTTCAGCCTGTACCTCATTGGCCAAAATGTAGTCACATAGCTACTCCCAGTAGCAAAGGTAGCTGAGGAATGCTGTGTACTAAGTGGGTCTACTGACGTAATGAATGAATTAGGATTCTTTGACCAAAGAAGATGGGGAAAGTAGATAGAGTGGCAAATAGCTGTTTCTGCTACTGTATCTTTAAAAAGTACTCCCACATCTCCATGCTTGACTCCTTTCACTTTAAACTTGATGAGGTCTGATGCGCTCAGAGACAGATTGTCCAGTATTGGCAATCTGAGAAACCAAAGAAAGTTTTCCATAAGAGCAAAAGGTGGGAAGTTACAACTTGTGCAACTTCAAGAATTCATCCAATCAAATTCAAATTGGCTCTCATTTTCAATTCCATGCAACAGTTGAGAGCAGGATACTAATTACATTAACCTGCTAATCCCAAGTAGTTTGAGAAGTAGTATGGAATCAAAAGCAAGTAGTGTGGAATCTGAGAGCCAATGAAACTGAGGGGTACTCTTGGGTTTTCTTTTGTGCGTAACAAAATACCCCAAAATTTATATCTTGAAACAAATATTCATTATCTTATGGTTCTGTGGGTAGACTGGGCTCAAATGAGGAGTTCTCTTTTGGGATGTTTCATGGGGTCACGGATGGTGGCTGGGACTTCTGTCTTCTGATGGTCCTACTGAGCTGAACATCCAAGAAAACTCACATCCGTGACTAGTAGTATCTTCTGGCTATAAGCTGGGAGCTCAGCTTGGGCTGCAGACTGTGTTGCCTATGCACAGCTTCTCCAGGTGGCTTGGGTTTCTAACAACATGGGGGCTGAATTATAAGGGAAAGCATCCCAAAAGACCCAGGCATAAGCTACTAAGGTCCCTCATGCCCTAGTCTTGCTATTTTCTGATGTCACTTGTGCCACATTCTTTTGGTTAGGCAGATTCAAGAGGAAAAGAATTAACCTCTTTTTCTTAATGGAAGAGTAGGAAAAAAACCACATTGCTGACAAACATATGGGAACGGGAAATAATGTTACAACCATCTTTAGAAAATGCCATCTGTCATAATTACTAAGAATCAGGAAATTGGAGTCCATTCCTGTGTGATCTTGGTTATGATGCCTTCTCTCTCTGAGCCCCAGGATCTTCAATTCTTAAATGAGATAATTGAACAAGATACTTTTTACAGTTCATTCATACTAAAAATATTCAGTGTTTTGTTCATTGTTAACAACGACATCTGTATCTATCTAGCTATAGGTGCTGAAAACCAAGAAATCATATAAAAGGAAAAGTTTAAATTGCCAGCAAGGCTCATAATGTAGCTTTTAGACAGAGAATGTAAGAAATTAGATGATTAAAGACTTTTCACAAAAGCACACCATGTTTGAAAGCTGTAGAGAAGCAAAGGAGCATTATAATTCCACTAAATTAAAAGCCTCAATAGAAAAAGGGAGTGTGAAAATGGGGAGTATCCTTTCTCAACGAGAACCACCCTGTGAACATTAATTTTCTCCTGCAAATCTCAAAGCATTTGACACATTCACTAGCCTAAGGTTTTACTATTTTCTTTTTATTGGAGAGGCACCACTGGCACAGGAACATAATTTTATCATAGAAAATTAGAGCTGAAGGGGACCTCACGGTCGTCTTATCCAATGCAATGGTATAGGGCAGAAGAGTACAAATTATATACACCCACTGAGATCGTAATCTAGAGATTAAATGATTTCCCAGCATCAAACAGTAAGTCAGTGGCTGAGTTGTGGCAAGAAGGTAAAGCAACTTTTCAGCCACAGATAGACAGAGGTCCCTTTCTTAGCCTCTGACAATCAAAAACGTGTTGTGATTTTTTTTAATGTTTTCCTATTTCTTCTTTCTCCTTTCTTCTCTTCCTCCCATCCTTCTTGTCTTTATCTTTTCTTATGGGTATATTGTATATCAGAAACTACCATCTAAATTGTTTTTGTTTGGGGGCACCTGGATGGCTCAGCTTAAGCATCTGCCTTCAGCTCAGGTCATGATCCCAGGGTCCTAGAATTGAGCCCTGACTCGGGCTCCCTGCTCAGACAGAAGCCTGTTTCTCCCTCTCTCACAGCCCCTGCATCAAAAGATGATCCCCCTGCTTGTGTTCCCTCTCTCACTGTGTCTCTCTCTGTCAAATAAATAAATAAAATCTTTAAAAAAGTTAAAACATAAATTATTTCATTGGATCTTTACATCAGTCCCGTGATACTGCTAACTACTGCTGCCCACATTCCCACAACTGAGGGAAAAGGAGCCCTTGTAAATTAAGAGATTTACCAAAGAACACATAGCTAGTAAATAGCAAAGTATTGCTGATGGGAGTGGTGAAGTAAGGATTTTCCTTCTAGGATACTTTCTCTATCCCTTTGGTCATGACTCTTGTTATAAAGGCTGTTTATTGAGTCATTTCTATCTGTTTTGTTCTGTACTAGACTTATTTTTAATAATTTATTTAATCCTCACAGTGATGTTGCTATTATTCGGCCCAGTTACACATGGGTAAACCATGACATGTAGTGGTGAAATTAAGGTCCCAGATTCATGAGGCTACTGAGTATTAGAACCAGGAATAAAGGCCATGATGTTTATCTTCAAATTTCAATTATTTGTAAGGTAGATTCTAAAATCCTAAGGAACTCTGGTCATCTGAGAAGGTGAATCCATACTTCTAGACTCTTGAAAAATAAGTTGATATTAAAAGACAGTTGAATGTAACAGACTGTATTTAGGCACATGAAATTGACTTATATTTGCTGTTGCAAATGAAAGTGCTTTGAATAACTTTTGCTATAGATATGTGTGGGGTTTTTTTAATATAAATTCCATTTTTGTGAAGTGAAAAACATTGAATTGAGATGAGAAGACCCTAAACCCTACCACTTAGGTCTGTGTGACAGTGAGGAAGTTCTTTGACCTTACAAGGCAACTGGGCCATTGTCCTATAGATAAAATAAAGGGATGGGTTACATAGTCATGAAGAGTATTCTGAGATCCAAAACCATGGTTTTTGTGTTTTTTTTTAAAGATTTTATTTATTTATTTGACAGAGAGAGAGAGATCACAAGTAGGCAGAGAGGCAGGCAGAGAGAAAGAGAGAGAGAGAGAGCGAGAGAGAGAAGCAGGCTGACGCTCCCCGTCGAGCAGAGAACCCAATGTGGGGCTCGATCCCTGGACCCTGAGATCATGACCCGAGCTGAAGGCAGAGGCTTTAACCCACTGAGCTACCCAGGTACCCCCAAAACCATGGTTTTTATCCATCCATATATTCTGGCTACGAAAGACAGAGAATACTTTGACCTTAGTTCTTCCATTCTTCCCAGTGAGTCTCTCACATTTTTGTGAGAGAAAAGAAAGAAATCCTTTTTCCCTGGAGCTCTGCTCTGCCTCTTCAGCCACAGTTAGTCTCTTCTGATGCTCACCCTTGCCAGAAAGGAACACCCCACCATTCTGTTATGTTCCACAACTTCCCTATCTTCTCGCGTGGTTCACAGGGCAAATTTTTTGAATTGGTAAAAGTTAAAATCAATTTTCCCATGACAGAGTTTGTAAATGCTGAGACACCTGGAGGAAAAATAATTATAGTAATCACTAATAACCTATCTATAACCTTCTCCAGATATTAAATCATTTTCCTAGTCTTAGGCTTATTTGGTCCTCATGCCAGTCCTGGTTTTCATAGAGAAAAAACTGGGGATCTAGATAGTTGAAGTTTGAGTGGGGATCTAGATAGCTTAAGTTTGAGTGCTTTTCTAGTTTGTGCTTTTCTAGATTATCTCATTTCTCCAATCAGTTAAATGGCAGAAGTGGGCCTTAAAGCATTACTGAATCCAGTTAAGTTCATCAAGGCTCAAGGGTCTAAGAATGACCAGATAACCCCCACCATAGAATTGTCCCTCTCAGCTGCTTAAGACTCCAAAGACAATGCCCCAGAGTGTAAATAGGCCCCCTTTGCTGTCCAGGTAAGAATATGGAAACTAGCTTTCTCTCTCCATGACAAAATAGAAAAATTTTGCCTCTATTGCCCTTTTTGTTATTCACCCATGGCAGCAACTAGCATATGTCCAGAATCTTCGTAATATTTCTTATAATTCAGAGGTGCTCCCTGAAATGTATCCCCATATCCCAAAACCTGTTCTCCTAGGTATATCTCATGTTCGTCCACTGAATCGACCCTCTTCACCACTAGAGTTCTTATACTTGTTGTCACATAATTTATGAATTCTGCTCTGAACCAAAGAACACTATAGAAACCTAATAAATAATTCAATTTTATATGAAATTGTGGGTACTAACTGGTTAAAATATTGCCCCTTCCAGATCATATGCATATGTTGAAAGGCTTTTTATCATTACTCTTAAAAGAATGAGACTAATGACATAAATGTGGTTACTTGGACATATCAGAAAGTCAGATATTTATTGGCAAGGCTTTGCCTTGCCAATTTCTCAAATGACTCAGTATAGATAGTTACTAGATGGTATAATAGAGAAAATGTATGCAAACCTCCATCTGTTAAGGGGTTAATATCTAAATATTAACTCCTATGGCAAAGTAGCAAAAAACCAAGTAACCCAAAAAATGAGCAAAGAACTTGAATAGATATTTCTCCAAAGCAGACATACAAATGGCCACTGATATAAGAAAACATGGTCCACATCACTAATTATCAAGGAAATGCAGATCAAAATCACAGTGAGACATGACCTCACATCTGTCAGATGGCCATTATTAAACAAACAAACAAAGTAACAAGTGTTGGCAAGGATGTGGAGAACCTGGAACCCCTGTACACTATCGGTAGGAATGTCAAATGGTGGGCATCTATGGAAAATAGTATGGAAGTTCCTGGAAAAAAATTAAAAATAGAATAATATGATTCAGCAATCCCACTTGTGGGTATTTATCCAAAAGAATTGGCATCAGTTTCTGAGAGAGACATTTGCATTCCCATATTTTTGCAGCATTATTCACAATAGCTAAGAGGTGAAAACAGCCTAAAACCCATTGACAGATGAATTGGTAAAGATAATATGGTATATACATACAATGGACTATTAATCTCCCCTAAAAAGGAAGGAAAATCTCACACAGGGTACAGCATGATGAACCTTGAGGACATTAAGATGAGTGAAATAAGCCAGTCACAGAAAGACAAATAATGCATTGTTCAATTTATATGAAGTCTCTAAAGCAACCAAACTCACAGATACAGAAGATAGAATGGTGATTGTCAGGCATTGGTGAGAAGAGAAATGGGCAGTTGCTGAACAATGGGTACAGAGTTTCAGTCATGCAAGTTTAAAGAGTTCTGAAAATCTGTTATACAACATTGTGCATAACAATACGATACTATATGTTGGCTAACTGAACATAATTTAAAAAAAAGAAAAGGAAAAAAGAAAAGAAAATGAGCAGAAGGTATAAAAAAATACTTAAAGATTTGTTAAGAGGGTTGATCCCATGTTACAGTAAAAAAAGACAAAAAATGAATGAGTAAATAAGTAGATGAATGAATGCCTCCTTCAGACCAATCTTTGTTGCTCCTTCACTGTATATTTCACATGATGTTTAATCTCCCCAATCCTTAGATAGTAATACTTCTATAATGTTGATGTAAGATGGAAGTGGAATGATTATTAATTGGAAAGCATTATAAAATGAAAGATGGATTTATTATTGTTAACATAAATTGTGTTAGTATTTTTCACCTAAAGGAGAGATAATCATGGGGATGTGGTTGCTATTGACAAAATTTCCCAAGTCTGATCAGCTAAAAAATATGTATTTATCATAAAAATTACTCTCTAAGAAAAAGCTTTTAGATCTAATGGCCTAGTTGTTTCAAATAATATTCGATTTTTATAGAATCCAAGTTTCAGCTCTATAACGTTAATCTTACTAAATGTCGCTGAGTAGGGTGTGATTTAAGGAATATATATAAACCCCTAAAGGGTAAAGTTAACTGTTAGGTTCTCTTCCCAATCAGTTAGTATTTCAGGATATAAAGCGGCCAGAGCCTGACTCAAACAGTGCCATTTTTGTGTCAGTTACATCTGCAATACTCACATCATTCTAATCATTCTTCAAATCACAAACTAAAATATGTCAAGAACTAAGTACTTCACTCATTGACTTCTTTCTTTATTCCCCCATTTCCAGGATTTAGTTTACTTAGTTTAGTCACCCTACCTACCAAGTCTGGGATGGTTCTTTACCAGCATGGCTTACCCCTTACCATTCTCCACAAGTAAAAGACCAATTAAACTATTGCAAATCAACTGTCAATGTACTCGAAGAATAACACAACGCTGCCAAAAAACAATATCCTAGTTAAACTGAAAATTAAATCATTTTTGATGTGAGTCATTTGGCCTGAGCCGTGTATAAAACTATCCTCACAAATGTCCACTGGGAGAAATGAAGATAGAAACTCTGGACACCACACAAACACCACTTGAGGGAAGGGGATAGAGTGCCCCAGCAAAAGAGCATGCTCAACACTAATGCTAAGCATATAAATGCTGTTGATTGATTTCCTGAACATAGTGAATTCACTCAGGTTTAACTCCCACGGCTGCATCGAAACTCCAAACGGCAGACCATGAAGAGAAATGATTAGTCTGTGTGCATATTTTTAATGCCAAGATCTGCACCTAAAAGCAGTGATGTCTAAGTCCTGAAGACAGAAAAGCTAGTAGTTTCTGAAGATCTCAAAATACTTAACTTTGCACCTGGAAAGCATGGTATTTTTTTGTGTTTAGTGCCTACTATTTATCCAATATAAGTTTTAGTTTATCTTGCCTGCAATCTTTTCAGAAAAAAAAAAGTCACCCATGAACATTTTATTTGGTTTGTACTGATATTTGCCCTGTTTTTATCACCAGAAATCATACATCTGAACACACTCAAAATAGTTAAGTATTACTACTATTAGCTCTACTTTCCTAAGTATTAGTGTGATTGTACTGACACCTGAATGATTCATTCTTCTCTGGGAGTCCAGGCACTGAGGCCATGACTGAATGAAATACTGACTGCACAAAGAGAATGAATTGTGTCTTCCTGAGGTTCAGTTCTGGTACTGTGTAACTGGTACTAATGTTACTTTTTTCTAGCAACATGCACTTAGTAACACTCTTAAAGTTTAATACCTAGTGATAGCAAAATTCAAGAGGTACTGTAGAGTGATGATAAAGAGGCAGAATTCTTTAAAGGAATGGATATGTTTTGTATCGATTGATATGGAGTCATCTTCAGAATTGCAGACTCAATGGTCTTTACCCTAAGCAGTTTTAGCCAAAAGAAAAGCATTATAGGCTTCATTCCCCTTTCCCTAAAAGATACTGATGCCTTCCAAAGGCCACACCAAATATTGCCTACACTAACCGGAGCGTCAAGCTTGCATTATCTTCATGTGGGCTGTATAGTTTCATGGAACATTCCTCAGCCTAATAATAATTTTTAAAAATCTGCAGTAACAACTACTAGCATGTACTGAGTGTCAGGTACATGTTTGGTAGGACCCTGGTAGGACCTTAAAAACCATGGAGATATATAGATATAGATTTAGATACATCCATATTATAGTATTATAAGGTTATAATACTATATAACACTATATGATTATACTATATAATCCATACTAATGATATATATATAATCATTTTTTTCTTTTTAAAATTAAGGTTGAGATAGAGTGTGTACTCATTTTACAGTTAGTATTAAAGCACAGAGACATGACATACGACATAAGGTCTAGACTCTTAACTCTAGAAAACAAACTGAGGGTTGCTGGAGGGGAGGTGGGTTGGCGAATGGGGTAATAAGGTGATGGGCACTAAGGAGGGCATATAATGTACTGAGTGCTGGTGTCATAAGCACTGATGATTAAGTGAACTCAACATTTGAAACTAATGATGTACTATATGCTGGCTAATTGAATTTTTAAAAAAAGAACATAAGTTGTAGGAAAACAGGAGTATTTGACTATGTAGTACACTGCTTTGTTTCCTTGAGTCTGTAATAATGCCTGGCACATACCAGGGTCTTGATAATTATTTGTTGAATAAATGAATGAACATAGCTTGTCAAAGATTACTATGCTGGCAGTTATCCAGTTATAATTGGAAGTTAAATATTTAATAAATTATAAGACCTTTTAACATGGGAATTCCATTTTTTAAAAATTATATTGGCAGATTTATTACAACTACAATCACTTTTGGTTATTCAGTCTAATCATTATGGTAGGAAAGTAAAAGTTATTCTATCCACCCATTTGTTCACTCATTCATTCACTTATGATTTTACTTTTAAAATAAATATTCACTAGATGGATTCTTCATGCCAGGCTCAATACCAAATATCAGAGACATGAGGAAACTTATAGAAAAAAAACTCGTGATAAACAAAGTGAAATAATTATTGTGTCACAAAAGAAGGAAGAGGAAGAATACAGGGTAGACTGAAATTCAAGATTAAATAATATGCTGAGAAACTCAACTTTATTTCAATCTTTCTCAAACGTTTTTACTGAAGAATTTCTGACAGCAGATGAGAACAGACTTGTCTTCCATGAATATCACGAGGGGTCCATTTTAAGCATTAACTATCTGTGGAGAATCATGTTTTATCATAAAATTCATGAAATTATTCTGCAGAAATTATTATAAGTCCCAACTTATTGGGACTGCAGAATAATAAGTATAATTATTCTGCAGTAAGTTTTCTCACAATCCCTAGAAAGCAGTCTGAGGCGAACACTTCCATGCTAACACTTCATTGGTTAGTGAAAATCCAGAGAGGCAGGTGGGAATGAGAAAGGGGATGAGGCAGAGAGAGTGAACATGAGGGGACATCACCAAGTTAGCCATCACTTGTATCAAGCAGAGTGATTGCCTGGTCTGGAGTCTTTTATTTTATGTTTATTTTTTTTAGAGATTTTATTTATTTGACAGAAACACAGCGAGAGAAGGAACACAAGCAGAGGGGATGGTAGCGGGAGAAACAGGCTTCCTGCAGAGCAGGGAGCCCGATGCGGGGCTCGATCCCAGGACACTGGGATCATGACCAGAGCCGAAGGCAGATGCTTAACGACTGAGCCACCCAGGTGCCCCCTGGTCTGGAGTCTTTTAAAAGGCCATATGGGGACTACTATGTTGCTGAAGTCCGTTAGAGAGGATGGAGGAAAGGACTGGAGGAATTTGTATGCTGCTTCCCTTCCATATCTATTAAAATTTGCCCGATATGGCGTTAACCCCCCCAAATGCTGAATTGGACCACAAAGCCCTTTCAACAAGCCATGAAGTAAGTCCCACCTCCCATAGTAGGTAGTGCTTTGACTGAGCCCAGAAGTGGTAAGAGGATTTTAAGACCCTTAGCAGGAGTCTCAAACCAAAACAGTTATGGTAAAACATGTGACCAAGGATCCTAGAGACAGGTGAGCCCCAGAGGATCTGGGGCTGGCTACACGAGGAGTCTAATATAACTTATGAGTAAAACTGACCCCAGGAAGATGTGCCACATTCCTGGTTTAGCTTTGCTTCTCCTTGAGACTCCGTTCAACACTGCTGGGTGAACTCATAATGGGGGGAAAACACAGTCTGACTAAGAATGTTACCTGAGAAATGGGCCCGTGGAGGAGTGTATGATTACTAACATAGAGTCCACTGGAGAGCAAGTGGGTCTAGATTTACAGAGAGGAATAGAAAAAACTATTGGATTTTATTTATTTATTTACTTATTTAAATAAAAATGTGGATATTTAATCTCAGCCACTATCTGGTTGATACATTCCTGCACATGGCAAGATATGTTAGGAGGACTTTGAGTCATTTATCAGCTACCTTGTTCCCTGGAGAATAAGTCATATTATAAAATCATGTGCAATGATTTACAAGTAAAATTAAAAATAAATCATAAATTGTGGGCAAAAGGGAAACAACATTTAGATGTTTTAGAAGGGTCATTTAAGGAAGTTCCAACCTTCTGAAACTCCCTTAAAGTGCTTTTCCAAATTTGACATTCTATGATTCACACTGGGGATGAGAGAGGGACCGTACATGAAACAGCAACATTTTAGTGGCCGACCTGGAAGAAGATTTGTTTCCTAGTTTTTGAGTCAACCATGTAATAATGTAACCTGGCAGCCTCACCAGACTGTGCTCCAGCTTCTCACTGAAAGATGAGGAACTGACAAAGTGCTGAGATCCTTAAAATCTGTGAAGGTTCATCCTCTGTAGCTACTACTCCTGACCAGACTGTCTACCCACGTGTAACCAAATACACTTCAGTTATGCAAAGGCATCACATACATGGTTTGGTTGGGTGGGAGAACTTAAAAAAAAAAAAAAAAAAAGGATTTCTGGGGATGCAAAGGAAATGAGTCTTGGCTCATTGTGCAAGTTGGCAAAAACAGTGTAAACCAATTCTGAGTCATAGATAAGCCATTTGAATCATGCCCATGTCGAGTTTAATGGATTTACTATTGCTCAAAGACCCACTCAAGAAAGGGAGGGTTGGGAGAGCCTGGTCGGATATTAGCTTAGACTTTTCACTGCAAAGTGTATCACTGATATGTGTTCATACTCATCATACTCGACAATGACACTTAATTTCAGATTTTTTAACCATATACTTCCAATTGTAACCATTGCTTTGAATTTCATCATATGGATAGTTGGAACGTCTTTAGGTTCTGACAGCTTGTTCAAAAAAGGCTGAAATCCTAGAAGTTGCCATAGGAAGGCAGTTTCATCATGTAACTCAATTCCACAATAAAAGTTGATTTGGTTCCTTCATGAATGAGCACATATCAAATTGTGCCAATCAGATGCCCAGAGAATTTTGTTCATGCTCCGTCAATATCTTAGGGTAGTGGTGTTGGCCATGTAAAGTCAGCTTGTAGTTCAAATTGGTGACAGGAAAGAACATGAGAAAATAAGCAGCCCTGATTTGCTTTCTGCAGTCTCTTTCCCCTGATATCACAGTGTAAAGGCTTGCCCTGGGCAGTGGGTAAAATGAAGACAGGCCTCTCCTCCCTTCAGAGCTTTAATAAAGAGTCCCACTCAACCTAAAAGCTCTAGCAGAGGGAGAGATTTGGCCTCTAAGAAGTCAGGTTTTCTCTGGCCACTACCTGCAGCTGCACTGCCAACTTATTTGAGAAATGAGCTGGACTGCATGTTGTAGAGCAAGGTCCTGACTCCATTCCTGCCCCTTCTCATTAGCTTGCCTTTCCTCAAATCATCAGCTTCCACAATAGTCTGATGAAACGAGCTTGAGCTCAGCTCGCTGGGGCCCACGGCTTTTCTATATGCATGAATTTGCTCATCATCATCCCTTTCCCATTTACAGCGCTGCAGGGGTTTCCTGGGCAGCAGGAGATTCGCTGTGGGGCGAGAGAAAGCAAGGATTTCGAGCAGTGTTTCCCTGAAACATACTGCATGGGCAGGCTGGTTCTGCCATTACAAAGCTCCTCCGTGGCATACACCTCTATTCCTTTGTTAAGTAGTGTTACTGTCATAGAGAGAGAGGCACTGGCTCCCTCCAACAATTGCACCTGCTGCCGCCCATCTAGAGGCATGGCGTTTGCCCATGTATGAAACTATAGCCTGGTCACAATAGGGAATAACTCGCATCTACTGCAAAGCTCAGCAGATTCAAAACCCAGGTGATTCTCCCTTGTGGCTTTGAGAAGTCATTGCTCCAGAGCGCTTTATTGTGAACCTTTGCTTGGTCTGTTTCAGGTGTGGTATGTATGGTAAAGATAGTGTGGGGGTGGCCCTTGAATTAGTCTTTCATGATAGACGGAAAAAAGAGGAGCCATAGATCTTAAGAGATATTATAGTTGGTACATAGACAATTCGTATGCACTTTATTTCTTGATTTCAGATTTTATCCTCATTCTCCGCAAGGAATTCCTCATTTTCCCACGAATGGGGAAGGAGTGAATCAAAGACTATCTGCTTTCATTCAAACGTACAGAGATATACTATTGATTCTCCAAGCTTTATTTCTTGATTCCTCTTCTAGGAGACACAATATTAAAGCATGGTACCATCAGAATCCACTAAACAACCTTTGGCACTACACAGTGGTTCCCAGTGGCATCAAACTTAGAGATCCTGACTTACAAGAAAACATGGTTCTAAACTCCCTTTGGTAGGTCATGTTTTAGTTTTAGTTTTTTGAAATTGGTATATCTTTATTATTTTTTTAGAAACTATGCTGTTTTTTAACATTTCATTTTGTAATAATTTTAAACTCTAAGGGTTTCAGAGGGGAGGGGTGTAGGGAATGGGTTAACCCAGTGATGGGTTTTAAGGAGGGCATGTATTGCATGGAGCACTGGGTGTTATACACAAACAATGAGTCATGGAACACTACATCAAAAACTAATGATATACTGTATGGTGACTAACATTAAAAAAAGTGTGCAGAAAAAAAAAAAAACTCCAAAAAGTTCCAAAAAATATGCAGAAGCAACCCAATTGTCCATCTGTAGATGAATGGATAAAGATTTTATATATACACTGAGAGATAAGAGAGAATGAAGTTTTGCCATTTCCAAGATGGATGGATCTAGAGAGTATAATGCTAAGTGAAAAAGTCACTGAGAGAAAGACAAATAACCCATGGTTTCACTCATAAGTGCAATTTAAGAAAACAACAAATGAACAAATTAAAAAAAGAGAAACAAACAGACTCCTAAATACAGAGAACAAACTGGTGTTTGCTAGAGAAATTGGGGGTGGGGGAAATGGGTGAAATATGATAAGGAGGGCTAAGTGTACACTTATCTTGATGAGCACTGAGAAATGTATAGAATTGTTCAATCATTGTATTATACACCTGAAACTAATGTAACACTGTGTTAATTATACTTCAATAAGAAAAGTTCAAAAAATATGCACAAAATTCTATATCTTTCACCCGACTTCCCCACACCACCACTTGTTAACATGTTATGTAATTACAGAACAGTAATCCGAAACAGGAAATTGACAGTGACACAACAGTATTAAATAATCTGCAGACTTCATTTGAATTTCAGTTCAAACATCCTCTTTCTCATTCAGAAGTCAATCCAGGATCCACCCTGCATTTAATTGTCATGTCTCCTTGGTCTGGGATTGTTCTTCCTGATCCTATGAAACTTTTAAAGAGGACTGGCTAGTTATTTGTTAGAAATATGCCTCAATTTGGAGTTATCTCTCTTGTCTCATGATTAAAATGCGAGTATGCATTTTTTCAAAAATACCGAAGAGGTAGTATTAAGCCCATCTCAGAGCATCATATCAGAAGGTACTAGATGTCAATGTCCTATTACTAATGATATTAATTTTGATTACTTGCTTAAAGTGGTGACTCTCAGGTTTCTCTATAGCAAAAGTAGCTATTTTTCTCTTTGGAACTATTATTTTTATTCATTTTCTTTAAGATTTACTTATTTGAGAGCGAGGGAGAGAGTGCTCATGTGTGCTCATGAGTGGGGAGAAGGGCAGAGGGAATCTCAAACAGACTCCCTGGATCCCAGGACGCATGAGATCACGACCTGAGCCAAAACCCAGAGTCAGACACTCAACTGACTGAGCCATCCAGGTGCCCCTGAGCTTTTGTTTTTAAAAGCTAGAGTTCCAGGATGATACTCAAAAGCCATTGTGCCCCTCAGAGTGCTTGAAACAAAGCTGAAATAGGGTCTTTCTCATTTGTATCTATTGTTACTTTAGGTGGTAGGCAGTGTAAATACTTCTTCCATCTTTACCGCTGTCACCAGCTGCTTTCGTGTATAGTGTATAGTTGCAGGAGAAGACAGTGACTTAAGGGACAATTAGTACAGTCATGATAAAAATGAGAATGACATGAGTCACATCATCCTCACTTTAAATGATAGGTCTGTGGTCTTGGACAAGTATTAGCCTTCTTTTCTTCAAAGGAGTGATAACAGTGTCTATCTTGCAGGATTAATTTGAATGTTAAAGATTATAAATAAAAGATTCCCATTTAGGGTCAGGCCCATTGTAGATACTTAGTAAAAAGTATTCACCATGTTGGATGGGAGACAGGCTAGATAGATGTCTCTGTTCCTGTGTAACATTGGTCAACAGTCCATGCTCATGAAACCTTTAGTTTAGCCTTTCTTTCTTTCTTTCTTTCTTTCTTGCTTGCTTTCTTTCTTTCTTTCTTTCTTTCTTTCTTTCTTTCTTTCTTTCTTTCTTTCATTCATTCATTCATTCATTCATTCATTCAAAAAATCTATATTGAGTGTCTACCAGAAGGTCTGTGCCTTCATGGTACTTACACTGTAATGAAGGAAGAGCCAATGAATAAATGGAAAACATCACAATGTGAAACTCCTATGAAAGAAAAATGAGAGAAGCAACATATGTAGATGGAATGGTAAATGAAAACTTCACTCTAGAGGTGATATTTACAGAGCAACCCAAATGTAGCGAGGATTGCTGTATACAAGAACCAGAAGAAGATCATTTCTGAGAGAAGCAACTACAGAGGCAAAGACTCTTAAGATGGGGAAGAGCTTCAGGTGTTGGAGAAAATGCAAGATGGCCAGAGCATCTGGAACAGAGTGAAGAGTTTAAGAGCTACTGTGCTTAATAGCCAAACCTCTTCAGAAAGCTTACTTATATGTTGGTTTTTCTTCCCTTTTTTGATGACCATCTAGCATTCTGCTCAGATATAGGCATTTTTCTAAGTCACTGGTGGTATTAAAATGCATTTCTCCCCCTATCCCAACCCTTAACCTTAATTTTGCTCGTAGTTGAAAGTGTTATTTATTCCACAAAGCTTTCCTTCCTCTACTGTGAACATATCAGAATAGTGAAGGTGCTCCCACTTACCATCTTTGCTTTCCCATATCTTCCATGCCAATTACTATTCTGCCGCCCTAGTAATAATCTTGCTAAGGTCCACTTGCTGATTACACAATTTTCTCTGCCTAAAAAAAAAATCCCTCAGCGTGCTGCAAACTTAGCATCCCTTCAGCACAGAGAGTTAAGCTGTGAAAACAAGGTTGTCTAGCACCTTAAATATTGTCACGTTACATTAAAAACACATTATACCCGATTCTCCAATGTTCAGAATAAAGCAGACTCATGTAAACTTGTCAGAAAATTCTTGGCTGGCTGAACTGGAAAAAGTGTTCAAGTTTTCCTGGGATCTGTTGCAGAGATGACCCATGGTGTCAGCTGGATGGACCATCTATTACATACCAATGACCGTCTCTTTTCTAGTTGTTTACCAATGACCCTGGGACCACATTCTGGTAGTTCAGTGTTCTGCCTCAAAAGCATAGCATGAAGTTTGGACTTCGCAGTTGCAAGCTAAGAAGAAAGAATTTACAAAAGATTGATTTTCTGCAATTATAAAAGGCTTTGTTTTGAATGGGAAATTTGCAAAAAGGAGTAGAGAGTATCCCTCTCCCATCCCCAGATATTTATGGTTTTAGAAACAACAGTATTATTGTTACAGAATGAATTGCATCCCCCCCCCCAAATTCATGAGTTGAAGTCTTGACTCCCAGAACTCCCAGTACCTTAGAATGTGTCCTGTATGGACATAGGATCTTTGCAGCACTAATCAACTTAAAATGAGGTCATGAGGGTGGGTCCTAATCCAGTTGGACTGGCAGCCTTAAAAAAGGGGGGAATTTGGACATGTGCACAGAGGGAAGACAATTGGAATAGACACAGGAAAAAGACTGCCACTTACAAGCCAAGGAGAGGCCTTTAGAAGCTGGGAACCTCCTTCCCAGGCCTCGGAAGGAACTAACCTCACAGACACCTTGATTTGGGATTTCTGGTCTGCAGAACTAAGACAATAGATTACTTCTGTGTAAACCACCTAGTCTGTGGCTCTTCGTCCAGCAGCCCTAGCAAATTCATGCAATTATTTATCACCTGAGATGGAAGAAAAAAGTCAGAAGGCTAAATCATTAAAAGTGAAAGGGATCTTTTATCTCAATATTCCCTTCCCTGCTATCACCACAACTCCCCTGTTGCTCTGAGGCAGTGAGTCACAGTCCTGCCTCCATTATTGGAACTACCTGGAGAATCTGGGGAAAAAAAAAAAACAAAACCTGGGCTTCCAAGATCAATCAAATTAGAATTTCTAGGAGCAGAATATACGATTTGGTATCTTTTAAAAAGCTCCCCCCAAGTGATTCCAGTGTGCAGAGAGGTTTGGGAATCTTGCCTTCTTTTAGTTCAATGCCCCTCAGTTTGGTTCCCAGACCAGCTGCATTAGAATCACCTGGGAAACTGTGAGAAATGCAGATTCTTTTTTTTTTTTTTTTTTTTGAGAAATGCAGATTCTTAAGGCCCACAGCAGACCTACTGGATCAGAAACTCCTAGAGTAGGGTTCCAGGGTCACTGTTTTAACAACCCCTAAAGATGGTGCCAATGCACGGTCGTGTTTGAAAACGCTGGTCTAGGAGGACATTGAGGTTTTACATGTTGGAGGCTCACGAGACTCTGAAAAGTTGTGGACCCTTTCCACACATACGCACACGCACGCACACACACACACATGCACACACGCACCACACATGCACACACACAATGTATATGTGCCCCAAATTTTGTATTTAATATCAGAGAGCTCATAGTCTACCCATATGGTCCATGGAGGTCTCAGGGTCCAAAGATCCCAGTTTAGGAACTTGACATCCCTCCTCTCCACCTCCAACCCACCAAACCATAAATTTAGAAGAGAGAGTTTTGCCCCTTCTTAATTGCAAAATAAGCAGGGAAAAGCCTCTCCTGTCCTGCCACATGCTCCCTCCAGTTGAGTTAGGGGCTCCTTGGGAGCGACTGAAGCCTCCTGCTTGTGGCCATCAGTCTCCATGCTGAGGCTTACGGCCCTGTGCTGGAGCTGTGCACACTCACCTGATACAAATGGCAATATTGTTCCTAGGCTCACATGAATACAAACAACCCAGCTGTGAAAAGATCAGCGCATGTGTCTGTTGTGGCCAGTCAACTGCAAGTTATTTTTTACAGCAGAGCACAGGAAGGATACAGCAGCTTTCCTCAAATCAGACTCCCTTTTTATATGAAAGTGACAAAGATGAAAAGTCATGACGGAGAAGGTTGGTAATTAAAATACATCTGTGTCCAATTAGTGTGTTACAATTACTGAGATAGTAGTGATGTCTGCTGGTAAGTAACAGGGAGAGGACCCAGAGCCCCAAACATGATAGACTTGAGCAAGGCATTGCCTTAGGCAAAAATTAAGTTACTGTTGACTGTTTATTTCTTGAATGGCAACACTGTGCCTGACATAGGCCTCCAGGGGTTCCAGCCTAAGTTACACAGACGAGCAGATTGCCTGGTCACTAGGTTGTCGATGCTGGTTTGGTGGGCACAGTTAATGAAATTTCTCGTTTGTGGCCAAATGGAAATCAAACTTCTGTGGACTCAAATGGATCTGTAATACCAATGTCAAACCTGGATTCTACTTTTTCAAATGGAGAAAGGAAGAAAAAGGTAAAGTGTTCCCATTCCTGTTGGACTTTAAGAATCTTGCTAGCATAGCCATGTAGATTATGTTCCCTTCCATGAAGCTGTGTTTCAGGCCCTATTATGTTATGGGTGTAGACAATGTAGGGACATTTTGCGTATCTGGAGTCGCCTACCATGTACCAGGAATGGTCTCTGCTAAAATCAGCTGAAATAGATTTGCTAATTTGAATTAGGGAATCCCTGACAACTTCTAATTAGGAAAGAGATGTATTGTGTGTACGTGTGCATGCACGCACACACACACACACACACATTTATAGGTCTTGTTAAATGAAGATTTTGTTTTTTATCATCATCTGCTAATTCCTTCAGCTATCAAATTTTCCAAATGAAAACGAAACATACTTTTAACTATTTTCCTATCTAACAAAATATAAAATGTATTTTAATCCCTAAAGCTGGTAGAGGGTAGGAAGGAAAAAGGAAGAGTCAAGTGACTAAAGGTCCACATTGGTGTGGGATTTGAATGGCTGGATGTGACAGCAAGCTGATTCATATTGTATTGTGTATATTCTAGAGCATGTAATGAGTTATTGATCTGTGATAAACTAAGCTGACATTTTTGTAACCAGTAAGCCATCAGTATATCCAGTAAGCATGGGTTTCAGTAATGCATTGTTGCAATGAAGTCCTTTGTCATTTTAGTACACATTTGCAAGCACTTGTTGCAAGAAAAAAAACCACACATACATATTTACCAATGTGCATACACATCTCTGCTGCTTAATCCTCTCCTCTACCCCTTAAGAAATATATTTTTCCTTAGCACAAGGGAAGTCTTCTCACTGACCTCCAGTATGCTTCTTGGATATCATTTGATGAGGCATTAAGAGGGTGATCTGAACTCCACTTTTTCCAGGTTTTTATTGGCGACCTAAAAACTTGTTTTCAATCCAAGTCTCTTTAGAGAACTCAGTCTTCAAATTTAGCAGATTATACTTACCCATTCCAACGGCTGGTTGGATGTTCTGCATTCTCCCTCCATGCCTAGAAAACCAAGTTGTGTGACACTGAAATTCTGTAAGTCTCCTGAGGAACAAGGTCTCTTGCTAAGCTCAAGAGGGAGGAGAGACTTCCAGGGGTTTCTCTCAGCCTGAACAACACACTTAAGACTTTGCTCTCAGGATTACAACTCTCAGCAGCTATTTTTAGAAGCAGGGGTGGGAGGGGGAAGCATGAGGGGTTCTCTGTGGTGAGAAAACTTGGCAAAAGCTCCTAGTGACTTCTCTCGCTGCCAAGGTGAAAAGAAAGGATGAAGGCAGTGGAAAGGATCTGACATCTGCTCTGTGGCTTCTTGGAGGCCAAGTACTGTGAAAGGCACTTCAGCAACAACCCTGCCATGTGGGAATTAATACTCCCATTTTGCACATAAGAAACTGAGACTCCAAGAGTTCAGTTACTTCCTCTAGTCACACAGGTTGTGATACACCTGGCGTTGAGCCACTGCCTTGGGACTGCTTGCACATTTCGTGAATATACATACATTCCTGGTGGTTATAATGCATACCTTATAGATTTGCTATAAAGATTAATATTTTTAAAGTACCCAATTAAGTGCTTGACACAGTAGGGACTCAATACATGGAAACTGCTATTATTATTATCATCATCATTGTAATCCTCATCATCGTGTGAGTCCTACCCAGGCCCCTATTACTATAATGGCATGCTTGTCACCTCCTAAGTGTCCGATAAGCTTTTGTAAGACTATCCAAATATCACACAGAGAAAAGGGTGTCTTTATTGCTCCTCTCACTTTCATAGCAGGCCCAGGTTATAAAGAATGTACTAGGGTATGTCAGCTGTGTCCCTCTTGTCCAGAAAAGGCACAGGCCATTCGTATCTGTGAACTTGCTAGAAACAAGGGAACAGAGTGTGGAGACACCTGCATATCTCTCCTCACTGCCAGAGCTGAGAAGCACAGGAAGGCATGTCTGTGCACAGGGTACCCCAATCTGCATGCTGAAGTTATCCTGCTCTCCAAAAAAGAGCCAGTCCTGCCTCACTCCACTCTCTGAACTCCCCATAAGAACGGCTGAGGACATGGTGGTTGGTTGCCCACATGGTAGTTGGTTGCCCACGTGGTGGTTGGTTGCCTACATGGTGGTTGGTTGCCATCTTGACCTCTTGCTGCTGCTTCTCTCCCACTAGCAAATGTTGTGGCATTTGTTTTCCTAATTGATTGATTATTGACTGATACTTATTGGATTCCATGGTTGATTCTATTTTTACTTCAAACTTTGAATTGTTTTCAGATAATACTCCAGTGAACTACATTTGTTAGGATTCAGACTCCAAAACTCCTTTAGTTCATTGTTTTTTTTCAATTGTCCAATAATCTCCTTCAAAATCTCTTTTTCTATATTGAGAAGCTCTGCTGATTTGAGATTAATCCTAATTAATCCAATTCTATGTCTGTTGCTGTTTAAATCTTCCTCATTTTCCACTTCAACCTACCTACCCCTTCTATTACATAAGCCTTCTGGCATCATCCTGAATACACATCCTTATCATTTTATTTTTGACACAGCTCTTTTCAGGAGCAGTGACATTTGGTAGAAAATGCTATGACTGAGTGTCAAGAGACTTGGATTCCATTTCAACACAGTGCTTACCTAACTCACTAAGACCAAAGGATCACTAAATTCCCTGGGCCTCAGTTTTCCTACCAGTAAAATAAAAGACTTGACAACAGATAATCTTTAGAATCTGTTCAATTTTGAGTTTATTCTATCAGAAATCCCTTGATCTTTAACATAGGCTTATAGGAACTATGGGCACTTTTTTTATTTGTCTGAAAAATAGACACTTTCCATTATTAAAATATGGGTTTGGTGAGATCCCTTTGGGATTACATATACTTTGCATAATCCATGAAATTTAATATTTGAACAGTCCTTATGGTGAAGTGGGGGCTTGGTCAATAAACATTCAAATGCAAGCTCTTTTAAATGCTCTGCTTCTATGTAACCAATGGACTAGATGAGAAAATGAGAATAAGAGGGCCTGAGTAAGCTTAGATATTATTTAACAGACCAAATGATCAAACTCTCCAATGGCAAGAACAAAATTTTATAAATCCTTTTTGCTTCTATGGCAAAACATCTATCAAAAAAACTAAAACTCTCTGAAGACTTCCTCAGGGTATGGCTACTAACATCTTCCTAGCAAGGAAAACTTCTCAAGAGGGAAATGAAAACATTTTTGATGTAGATGGGACCTAAAAATATGAGTCCACTAAATAAGAAACACTTATAAACTTGGTTGTTCCCTTCCTATCTGGAAATCTCCTGTTACTTTTTTCCTTCTGCCATTTTTTTCCCTCCGGTGTAGCTGATTCCCAAATATAAAATACAAACAGATGGCGCAGAGGGGTCTAGTCCATACTGCTGTGCCCATGGCAGGCATAAATCATTAGTCAGTGCTCTTCCCCACATGTCCTCCTGTAGCCACATCGTCTTCAGCAATGCAGTAGCCCATGCAGTCACCATCTAGCAGAGTTGGCACAATATGTTATTACACTCACTTGCCTCCTATAAACCAGAGACTAACCAGGTCCCTAATGGTGTGGTTCTCCAGGCTCTGTCTTAGCCTACCGCCACTGCCAAAGTAGTAGCTATAACATTCTCCACTGTATAATAAACTTAAATTTTAAAGTGGCTGTGAGAGCAAAGGGAGGCAAAAGGGAAGTGACTATGATTTAAAAAAGAGGGAGGACGTGAAAAAAGAGTAATCCCTAAATTGCTTTCTATCCTAACCATCTATATAATTTATTGAGGATGTACTCTGTGCTCAGCCCCGTGAAGATGTGAAGGGCCAGTCTATGCCAGCTTTACAAAGACCTTTATTTTACTTTTATTCCACACCGTATTTCCTTTCTGAAACTAACCTCCATGTAATCAAATGACTTAGGTAAAATAACGCAAGACCTAATATTTATCGTAAGCCTACTGTGTGCCAAGCATTATGCTAAGTGCTTTGCCAGTGCTATCTCATTTAGGTGTTTAACAACCCTATGAGGATTGATATTCCTATTTTATATATGAGGAAATTAAAACTTATTAAAGTAAATTTTCCAACTGCTATTAAGGAACGGAATTGGTATATAAACCTGGCTTTATTTGTCTCTATGCAGTGTTCTTTCCACTATACCAAATCACCTCTAGAAAAGGTCAACAAATGGAATCCTGGAAATATAAGCTACCAGCTACAGAGAATAATGGCTGTCCCTCCAAGTCAGGCCTAAACAAGTTGCTTAAATTGCCCTCTTGCATTTATCATCAATTCAGTAGCAAAGGAAGGGAAATATTTGGGGGAGAAAAGAAAACAGAAGAAAAACTAGAAAACCCAATTTAAGATATTCCTACTTTCCAGTCCCCTTCTTGTAGCTGACTGATGATGAATGCTCCCAAGAAATGATTATGATACAGTGTGTGTGTGTGTGTGTGTGTGTGTGTGTAAAGAAAAGGATAGGTGGAAAGGTTTTGAATATAGTCCATAATAATAATAATAATAATAATATAATTATTATAATATATTCATTATATTTTTATATTATTATTTATATATATAATTATTTTATATTATATATTTATTATATAATATATAATATATATAATATAATATAATTATAATAATATATATTGTTAATATATATATAATAATAATAATAACATTCTTATTTCAAATTCCCATATACAGCTTTTTTTAAAAAGACAGCATATTGAAACATTCCCCAAAAGAATTTCTAAGCTCTAAAGCCCATGTGCATATTGTTAGTCTAGTGTTTAATGTTTGCTCTGGCTAGCCCATTAGCTTTAGCTCACTGTAATTTATAGCATGGTGGAATTGTATTTTTATAGGCTATACATTTGTTTTATAGTTTGAGGGGCTCTTTGTATAATCAATAAAATATATTCACATTTTTGTATAGGACATGAAATAATAATTTTCTTTTTTAAAGCAAATGTAAAGAAACATATTTGCATATTTGAATGTTTGACATTGGCTAATGCTGTTATTTATGTCATATCAACAACATGACACATTTTGATCAGCTATGTGAACTTTCACGTATATCAGTGTTCCTGTGGAAAAAGAGAAAAGAACCCATCATGAAGCAACTCACCTTGTGAGCATTTCCAGAAACTTCCTACAGGGAAAAATGAGGGCTCGGAATTTACTTTTCCAAAAAGAAAAGTGGAAAATTAATGCAATTATCTAGGTAACTCTGGGAGGGAAAAAAATTCTCCCTGAAATATACAAGTCAATAATGGAGATGTAAATAACATTTGGTCCAATACTAAGTAGTGGCCCAGTTTTCTGTCTCTCTCTCTCTCTCTTTTTTGTAAAGATAGGAAGATGGGGTGGGTTTATGTGTATATGCACCAAATGTGGGAACATATTGAACGTTTTACAAGGCTTTAGATTTTGTTAAAAACAATTAAGTTTTCTCTGCAAATGAAATTAATTCCTTCTTGATAAAAAGAGAAAAATTTCTGATAGTACATGGAAATGTGGAGAAAAAAGTAAATTACCTGTTTTAAAACCATAGGGATTTTTAAGACTTTTATTTATATTCATACACATCCCTCATTTGGGTTTTATTTTTAAAATACGAAAGCATATGAAATAAACTGCTCTTTAGTCTACCTTTATCTCTTAATCTGTAGTAGATGTATTTCGGTTCCTTTCAATAGCTGTATAGTATTCCTCTGACTGAATACACCATAATTTGAATAATCCTCTAATGATAGATATCTAGGTTTTTTGAAATTTATTGCTGTCATTAATAGTCCTAAGCATGTGCAGTAGTCTAGTTCTTTTTTAAAGAATTAATTCACAGAGCTGGACTGTCTGGTTGAAAGAAAATACAAAGAAGTGTATGTCCCCATACATCTTCAACATCAGACTTTACTAGTCTCTCTAATAGGCTAAGCTTATTGACTATAAGTGATAACGTATTGTTTAATTTGCATTTTGATTACTTTTTGAAGTTGATATCTTTTCAGTTGATTGAAATTACCTGCTCAATATCATTTGTCCATTATTTTATTATTGGCATATTTGCAGTTTTTCTTATTGAAGTGCACTTAATATATTACGGATAAATTTTTTTACATGCACAATAATGAATGTGGACCCATACCTCACATCATATAAAATTAATTCAAAATAGATCATAGCTCTATATGTAAGAGTTAAAACTATTGTACACTTAGAAGAGGATATAGGAGTAAAGCCTCATGATCTTGGATTAGGCAGTGATTCTTAGATATGACACCAAATGCATAAGCAACAAAATACAAAATAGATAAATTGGGCTTCCGCAAAACTTTAAACTTCTGTGCTCCAGAGGACACCATCCAGAAAGTGAAAAGACAACCCATAGAATGAGAGAAGACATTTGCAGATCATATATCTGGTAAAGAACTTTTGTCTATAATATTTAAAGACCTCTTATGATTCAGTAGTAAAAAGGTAAACAACCCAATTTTTTAAATAAGTGAAGAATTTAAGTAGACATTTCTCGTAAAATACCCAAATGACCAGTAAGCTCATGAAAAGATGTTCAGCACCTTTAGTCATGAGAAAAATACACAACAATACCACAGTGACATGTGACTTTATACATACTAAGATGACTATAATCAAAAAGACAGACAGTAACAAGTGTTGATGAGGATGTAAAGAAATTAGGACCTCAATACATTGCTAACAGAAATACAAAATTATGCAGCCAATGTGTAAAATACTTTGGAACTCCTTCAATAAATTAAAGACAGGGTTATCATAGTAAGTCCACTGCTAAGTACATGCCCAGAAGAAATAAAAACATGTATCCATGCAAAATCTTGTATATAAATTTCCATGGTAGTATTATTCATAATAGCCCAAAAATAGAAACTACCCAAATGTCTATCAGATGATGAGTGGTAAACAAAATGTGGTATATCCATACAAAAGTATATTATTCAGCCATAATAAGAATAAAGTACCGATGCATGATGCAACGTGGATGGGTCTTGAGAACTTTATGCTAAGTGAAAGGAGCAGACACAAAAGGCTACATATTGTATGATTCCACACGTATAAAATGTCCAGAATATGCAAACCTACAAAGTTTAGATTAATGGCTACTGGGGTCAGGGGAAGGTAGGAATAAGGAGTGACTGCTGATGGGTACAAGGTTTCTCTTTGGGGTGCTGTGAACATACTAGAAATAGATTGTAGTGATGAATGAACAATTCTGTCAATATACTAAAAACCACTAAATTGTAAACTGTAAAAGACTGGGCTTTTTAGTATGTGAATTACATCTTAGTACAGCTGTTATTTAGAAAAGAATAATAATCCTTTTGTTTTTTATATTGCAGATGGTTGCTAGTTGGTCTTCTTAAGTTTTATTGTGTTTTTTTACTGCATATAAATTTTCATATTTTATAGAAAAATATCAGTCTTTTACTCTGATTTTTGGTTTTGTGTCATATTTAGAAATTCTTTATCTTAGGTTTGTGGAAATAATCACTTACACATTTTTATAAACTCTTTTTAAAATTTGGATATATGATCCGGGGCGCCTGGGTGGCTCAGTGGGTTAAAGCCTCTGCCTTCGGCTCAGGTCATGATCTCAGGGTTCTGGGATCAAGCCCCGCATCAGGCTCTCTGCTTAGCAGGGAGCCTGCTTCCCCCTCTCTCTCTGCCTGCCTCTCTGCCTTCTTGTAATCTCTCTCCCTCTGTCAAAAAAATAAATAAAATCTTTTAAAAAAAATTTGGATATATGATCCATTAGAAGTTTATTTTTTGGCAGACAATGAAGTATGAAACAGGATTCCAGCTTTTTTTTCCAAAAAAACCAAAAACTTGTTTCAGCTTGGTTATTTAAGAATTTACCTTTCTCTGTTACTTGAAATGCTACTATATTTGTATTTTAGTTTGCATATTAATGAATTTAATTTTATATAAAAATTTGTGTATATACCTATACTCTGTTCTATTTACTTGGATGCTTCCTCCTGCATCACTGTAGCGTTGTTTTAGCTGTAGCTTTAACATACATATTATTGCTTAGTCACGAAAGAGTTACCTCCTTTGTCTCCAACTATCTAGATTAGTCATGTATTACAATTCTAAATGTTTTTTAAAGCAATGTTCAATACACCCTCAAAAATAGAGCACTGGGAATTTAATTACACATATATTGTATTTCAAATTTAATTTAGAGATCCTAGACATATTTATTCAGATTTCTTATGTAAGAATAAAATCTGGTTCTCCATTTACCACTCATCTTCTTTTACATTCCTCTGAAGAGCATTATAGTCTTCTTCTTATACATCTAGCACAATTCATTCCAAGTTTATCCTCAGGTAATCTATGTTTCATTTGCTTTTGTGAATGTGATATTTTTTCCATTATATGTTGCAATAATATTTGTGTGGTATTCGATATATGGGAAGACTAGTGATTTTTACATTATTTTATAAATTTTATAAATTATTAACCTCGAGAAGCTCTTATTCTTTCTTTTTTTAAAAGATTTTATTTATTTATTTGACAGAGAGAGAATGAGCAAGAGAGCACAAGCAGGGGGAGTGGCAGAGGGAGAGGGAGAAGCAGGCTGCCCACTGAGCAGGGAGCCCGATGTGGGTCTTGATCCCAGGACCCTGGGATCATGACCAGAGCTGAAGGCAGAGGCTTAACTGACTGAGCCACCCAGGTGCTCCTCTCTTATTCTTTCCAAAAACTACACAATGTTTGCCTCCTTCTTTCTAATATTTATGACTATATTTTACTTTCTTGACTTAATGCTTTGGCTAGCACATTTAAAATTATGGTCTATTATAGAAGAACTTGATGACTGATATCCATGTTGTTGTTTTTTTTTAAGAGGAATTCTTGTATTTTACCACTAGGAACTTGTTGGATTTTGATATGAGTGGCTTGCATTTTGATCATATTAAAGAATTATCCTATTCTAGGTTTATTTCCAGTGCGATAGTTAAGGTACATCTAGAGTTTTTTAAAGATGTACTATAATAGTAGAACTACATTCACCTTACTGGTAATAATCTCTGCATTATCATTTAAACTGTCCATTCAATAAGTATGTATTTTACCAGATACTGTTCTAAGCACTGAAGATACAAATATGGCTTTCTAGCACTCACTGCTTAAAGGCAGCTACTTTTAGCCTTTTTATTTATTACTTATTAATAGTTTATTTATTACTTATTAATAACTAAATAAATATTATTTATTTAGCCTAGTATTATTTATTACTCTAAAGAACTTACGAGACAGAATAAAACAGTGGATCACTAAAGTAACGATACTCAGGGAGAAAGAAGAGAAGAACACTGGAGGGACAGATCATAATGGGGAAGGAAGGGAAGGAAGCCGGTGTGACACATACAGTTTAACAAAGCATCCCAAGCGATTCTTATCTGGCCACCACGTGGGCCACTGAGCTTTGGTAATACCTAATCTTACTGTAAGGTTTTACAGTTTTACTCTATAAAACCTATATCATGTTTTCACAAACACTGATTACTTTACTCGTAACAGTAACCTCATATTAACTATCTCAACATTCCAGAAGAGGAATCTGAAACTTGGAATCCTTAGGATACCAAAGCTAAGCAAAAAACCCAAAACCTGTGTACTTGCCCTAATACAACAATTGAATAACAAAATATATGACGTAATAAATAATTTTTCACAGAGGTTCTAGAGTTTATTTTTCTCCTGATTTTTTTGCCCAGAAGCTCACCATTTCCCACTTGAACCAGAGAATCACTGGTTAATCAACACGAGACCAGCCCAACCAGTGGTTTTCCCAATCCCTCTGAATTGCAGGAATAACTAAGACGGGTCCTCTGTGAAAGCCCTGTGTTTCTTGTCCCACATTGACTTGTGCTGATTAAGAGGCAAGGAAGGGTCCAGATGGCTCAAATTGGGTCCAAATTCTATGCTTCAGTATGAAAAATGTTGGTTTTCTATCCAGCCCTCGAGGCTTAAGGCCATTACCAGGGAGTCAAAAACCTTTTCTGGAGAGCCATAGTCCTGTGGCCTCAAACCAAGACAGGGGTACTTCTCCAGGGCGAGGACTGCCTCAGGTCCAGGGTCCTTTTCCTAATATTCTTCATTTATACAGTACATATAGGGGACTGTTTAGGCAACAGGGTGTTGTATTTTTCTGCCTCTCTGCAACTTAAGGAATATCAGAGGAAGAAAAGTGGAGAGGGAGCTCAGGGGGCCAGATCAGCAATTCAGTCTCTGCTGAAAACCGCTCCAGATCTCACTGCTAAAGTGGAATCTTGAGAGCTCTCTGGCATCTTAAATATTCATCAAAAGCCAAACACCACTTTTTCAACATTTGACTGAGTAATACAAGTGTAGATTTGTCCCATCTCTATGCTCGGATTGCTCAGATATACCTAGCAGTAAATTATGGTTCTAATGAAGTCAGTTTAAAAGATGAGGAAAGAATCCTTTGTAGTTTATCCCTGCCTTTCATTTCCTCTTAATTTAACCATAAACTAAACGGATTCATAAAATGTTTATAGAGGGTAATAAAGCGATGTTTTTAATACAAAGGTTGCTTATGTAATTAAGCTTACATTCTATGACGTTCTGTGCAATTTGCAATGGGTTGTATGAAATTAACAAATACTTATATCTATTTTATTTCTCCTCCCATTCACGGCAAATAATAAAAACAAAAAGGGGGAAAAGTAAGTTCCTGCCAATGTAAGTACCTACAGTTTAGGAACTGAACCTGCAGATGTTGCAAAAGATTTTATCTTTTTCTTGGAAACGCACTGTTAAATTTAATTAGATTTCTCATTTGCCTTCCTTTCATTTTGTCGCTCTACCTTTTCTCCACCCCCACTTCCCTCCTGTCTCTCTCCCTTATGTACTGGGGGAAAACACTGTATGTTTTTAACCTACGTAACATAAGTGAAGAAACTTAGCAAATCCTCTAACAATTACATTATAAGTTGTCTTGACAGAAGTTACTCTGAAGCTCACTCTAACTGTTAAATAATATCATAATGTTCACATGGCCCCCACACTCATTTTCTTTTTCTAAATAAATAGAAAAACTAAGCTTGAAGACTTTAAAGTCATATTCTATTTTTTCCCCAAATTTTTTGTAGCGAGAACTGGAAGTGATCTAATCTTTACTGTTACAGCATTTTATCATCAGGCTGTCAAGATGTGATTTCTTACTCTGAAATGATCCACTCTCTACTATATTTCATGTTAACATTTCAAATTAAGTAAAATGGCAAATGTTCACATTGTTTAAAAAAAAAAATGAGAGAAGAAACCACGGACCTGTATCTCTCTGAGTTCATTTAGACTTCAGTAGCAAATACGGATAATCATCCTAGGGATACCTAATTTTATATGGAGTGAAAATGGCTTAAATCAATTAATTTTTGGATGCTTATCTATACCACTTTAGGAAACATCAGAGTTCCCTTAGCATTCTGAAACAATGATTTTTAATAGTTTCACAAAAAGTTTGAAAAGTATGCATCAGCATTTTCTATAAAAGTGTCAGGTGGAACAGATATCACTGAACAGTCGGCCCAAAAGTTATTAGATAAAATAAGATGAATTGCCAGGTCTGCTATTCCTACGTTTGCATGGACATGGCTGAGAAATGGAAATAATTCTGTAATTCTCCAGTTTATGTTTTCTGTGTTGGAGCAAACAGTCCGGGAATGGGAAAGATTAAAGTTTCTCACCCAAGCATCTCTGAGCATGTGGGACTCAAGAGGGTAAAAGGGCTAACCTAGGTCATTTGATAAAAACTGAATTGCCTGTTACGTTATTCTATGTATTTGGCTCATTTAGACGTTGCTCTTTCTCTGGAAAATAACAAGTGTCCCCTGTCCACTAACTATAATTATTATGACAATTTCTAATTTGCTGCTGCCCTTCAGGGATACCATGCCAGCACTTGAAACTCCACTTACCCAAAGCCAAACTCAATTATCCCCCCTGCAAACCTGCTCCACTTTCTGTGTCTCCATCTCTTAAAATAATTCAACTTCTGTTAAATTCGACCATACCAAGAAAACCTGGATGAATTTGAAGACTAAGTTCTCTAAAGAAACTTGGATTGAAAACAAGTTTTTCGCTCCCCAGTAAAAACCACATCTCACACTGATACTCAAACATCGGCCCACTGCTGTGTCTCTGGCATGTACTGATTCCAGCACCACTGAAGCCATCTTCTGCCCTGACCCTTCCCTAGCATCCTTACTCTGAAACCTCTCCAAGCTCTTCCACCCTTTGGCTTGAGCACTGTCTCTCAAAAGCACAGCCTAGATTACCAACATCTTTTCTTCAAAAATCTATGGCTATAAAACACCCTGAGAAAGACATTCTAATTCCAGCAAGTGCCACTTCAGAAATTCCATGAGCTGATCTTGTCCTTCCAGCCACATCTCGGACTGCTTGCCTCCCGGAATGTCAAGTATGCCCAGCTACACCCTGCCCACCCACCCGCTCCTGCTTCTGCTGTCCCCTCAGCCCACAATAACTTGGTTATAATCCTCTACCTTTGACACTTGTTTTTCAGTGTGCTTGGCTCAGCTCATATGACCCCACATCATAAAGTCTTTACAACCCACACTGTTACCTATCCCTCCTTTTTCTGTCCATTTACAGCACTTTCTCTCTACCTTTGGATTTAGCATTCGCAGCATTCTGCTATGTGTGATGTTAGCCTCATACATCTGTCTCTCCAGTTTGGTTGCACCCTCTCTCCATTCTATCCATCTGAGGTCTCCAGGATTCCTCTCCAGCTGGGATTCTGTATACTAAATACAAGGACCTAGTTCTGTCTCTTAAGAAGATCAGTCTACTAAGTGATAAAGCATGTTATTAACTCAGTATGATAAGGGCCATAAGGAAGTCCAAAGGGTAGGGTATAAGGAGATAGGGTGATAAACACCAGGCTTCAGAAGACTCAAGTTCAAGGTCTGGCTCTGCTATGTAACTAAGTTATGATAAGCAAATCTAGTTTCAGTTTTCTCATTTGCAAAAATAGGATTTCTACCACTACTCTTCTGTAAAAATCAAACTAAAATTAAATAATGGATTTCCATTTGTTCCTCTAGATCCAGTCTCTGTCCTTTTTCTCTACTCTGTGCCTCTAGAAATTGACTTCTAAGGAAGGGGATCTTCTCCACATTGTCTCTGTGTCTCTAGGCTCTGCCAACTGCTCCCTCCTTAGGTCCTAGGGGTAGTCAGGCCCCAGGGTAACTCTCCCTGTGGTTTCCCTGCAATCTACCCACACCTTTACAAATAATCCCTTTATGAAAGACTCTTCAAATTACACAAGTTGAATGTGCCATCTGTTCCCTGCCAGGACTCTGACTGATAAAGCTGCTTTTCAAACTCTAAGTTGCTGTCTAAATGCAAGGTATATCTCATTTATCTCTGCACAGTGCTTTACACAAAGCAGATTGCTGCTATTAATAACCAATGGTGAAATGAACGTATGCAAGGATGAATGAGTGAATGATCCTGCCTTCTTCCAGCTTAGTTACATTCTTATCTGGGGGAATCTCTTCTTGTTGCCTTGATTGGATTTTATAATGTCCTGCTTTGATTTGGAAGTCCTCTGTTCCCTTGGAACTCACTGTCTCTTGGAGAAACATTTCTACAGGTCATCTGCCTCAGCCCTTGTGTGTTTTGAGTGGTTTAACTTGAAAGGATTAACCTTTGAAATTCCCAGAAATAACACTCCTTCTATAGGCTGCACACTTACCTGATATCAAAAGGGACAAGTAATTTGTTCATTTATTTGTTTTTTTGTTCATCAACGTAAAAGCTGGCAAATAAGTCAAAAACAAACAAATTGATTGTTCCCTTATTACATGGAAACCAAGAACATATTGAAGGATTCAGTAGCCTGGGGTAGTTTTTTTCAAAAGCACAATAAATAAACATGGGGGCAAATAATTGCCTTCACTACTTCTTTCCTAGTCAAAAGCCTAGCCAGGGAATAAGCAATTGAATAGCTTCACCAAATGATCTAAACAAAGATAAATCATGGAATTAAATATCTTATATATCTGTGGAGCTGAAATCATGAATGACTTTAATTTTTATTCCCAGCTACTATCCTTGTCTTCTGAATTCTCACATATCTCAATAAAACAGGAGATAAACACTTTCCTCCTATTTTAAATATAAGGTTGATGACTTAAAAAGGAGGAAATGACCCATGGGAAGTATCTTTAGAAAACATACTTTTGAGTAAACATATTTAATAGAATGCTTTGGTACTGAGTAGGTATTATTCATTAGCAAATAATTGCATAACTGGAATTCTTAATTAAAATTTGTGATGAGAAATGAATCTATTTAGTCTGCAATTATGACCCAGAAATTCAGAACACACTGGGGTAGTTTATGAGCACAATTCCAAAGATTTTAATACAGCAAAAGAACTCACAAATACTTTAAACAGGAATTCTTAGAAGAAGAATACACACACACACACACACACACACACACATTGTGTGTGTGGATCCAGACGCAATATGATTTGAAAAGTCAATGATTGACTACAATACATGGAAAGATTCTAATTTAATGGATGCGTGATACTGTTAAAAGCCTCTAAATAGTCCTTCTGGACCTTTTCTGGGTTTTCCATAAAGGCTTCTAGCCAAACAGTTTCTTCTCTTAGCTTTATAATTGAAATACAAATTCAGACAATGGCAAACTCTGAAGCTCCTCTTATAAAGGGGCCCTTTTTTTTTTTTATAATACTTTATTTATTGGACAGAGAGAGAAGCAGACAGAGGGAGAGGGAGGGGGAGAAGCAGGCTCCCCGCTAGTAAGGGAGCCTCATGTGGGGCTTGATCCCAGGACCCTGGGACCATGACCTGAGCCAAAGGCAGACGCTTAACGACTGAGCCGCCCAGGTCCCCCTAAAGGGGTCCTTAGGAATGTAAGTTTGAAGTGATTTTTTTCAGCGCATATCACAATTCAAACTTTTAGAAGGCAGCCATTGAGGAGCTCAACCTCAACGACAGTAAAGTAAAACGGATAATGTTTAGATCTAACTTGGTTACTAGGACAGCAAGAAAATTCTGTTGTAAAAATTGATGATCCTTAACTGTTTTTACTTGCTGGCTGTCTACTGATGATGGGTTCTGGTTTTGAAGGCCAGAGAGATCTGGGGAGACCACTTTGTGCAGTCAGTGAAAGGTTAGACAAACAGCAGGTTTCTCCCGAGCCTCCTTCTAGAACATAAATGAAACTTCAGTAGCTGGGGCTGATGGAGACACCATTATCTCTTATTACCTCGTTTGTGTCATTGCAGACTCGGTTACACCATATCCCAGACCCAGATTTAAACACTCGTTAGCCAGAGGTATCTCCCTGTGTGCTGCTGGCCCTTGCCACATCGTCACAGTTTAATAAGGCATTGGGGATTTTGGACAACTACTCTAATTACAGCAGAATGTGAACAGTGTTTGCTATTGATTTTTATGCCAGAATGTCAACTTTTTCCTATCCCCCATACACGCATTACCCCTCACTCCCTTGCACATTAGCAGTGTCATTTTTTAAATGACTCTAACATATTCACTATTAATCGAATGTCCAAAACGGAAAACATCCTCCTGAGAAGGCAAAAGGAGAGAAAAAAAACGTATCCTTGCTTGCCTTGTTTGGAAAGATGGAAATTACCCAGAATCCTATTCTTTTTTTTCAACCAATAGGTGGCACTAGTGGTTTCTAGCAAGGAGTTGAGTCTATAGCTCTCATACACAGCTCTAATATAGGTAGCATTCGAAGATTAGGATTTTTATTTTTTCTGGTAAAAGGTACCATCATTATGGCCTTAGCCATTAATTGAAACATTTGTAGTTTACCCAGTGGGAATTATTTTAATATAAATTTGCATGCTGTTAAATAAGTTTTTTTTAATTATTATTTATAAGTGGTCCAGAGGCGTTGTGTGGGTAATAGTAGGCATATAATGTAGAGAAGTTTAAAGTATGCTATAAACCGTATCACAGAATTCCCGATACTAGTTTGTATGCGACAAGCAACAACTATCAAAGAATTAGAAATTGAAGCACACATTTTTAACGTAGCTTGGAGAGTGTAGTTGTGGGTTTTAAATAATTTTATTTGCTGTGTTATCCAAGACACACTGGTTTTCAAACCTGTGCTCTTTTCATTTTTTACAGCATGGTGTAAAGCAAATTTATTACTTTTTTTTAAACTTTTTTTTTTTTTTACATTTTTTACAGCATGCCTAGAAAGCAAATTAGGCTTGAGAGCCAAACAGACTTGTGGTAGACTCTAGATTCCATCATCTACAAGGCTTGAAACCTTAACAAGATGGTTAGCTCAAACCATCCTGGGTTTGTTTCTTCATTCCTAAATGATTCCTGTCTCTGAGAGTTATGGTAAAAATTAAGTGGACAGGGGCGCCTGGGTGGCTCAGTGGGTTAAAGCCTCTGCCTTCAGCTCGGGTCATGATCTCGGGGTCCTGGGATCGAGCCCCACATCGGGCTCTCTGCCCC
>CM053609.1:44565967-44637337 GCA_028646535.1 Procyon lotor | reverse complement strand
GACATTTGATATTTTGTTAAAAAATTAAAAAGCATATGTTTTAAAAAATATAAAGTATTCTAATTCTCTACCACTTATGATTATTTGTATTATCTTTCATTTTTGTGAAGAGATTCTAACATTTAACAGACATTATTCAGCCCCAATTCCTCAAGGTCAGTGGGTTGGTTAATGTAAATGTGTGGAGAGAGGGCGCTGAGCAATTTACACAGAGTCTCAGCTTCCCTATATCTGCGGGGATGTAAGCTAGCATCCCCGCACCCTAAGCACTCCTTCCCACAGTACTTATAAGTACAAGTAAGCAACTCAGACTGAGTTATCATCCTTTTGTTTGACCCTCCCTCTAAAAAGTTTATTTTGCTTCTCCTGTTTCAAAAGATCTTTGATAAAATGTTGATAGCATTCCTGATCTCTTGTCCATTTTCAAAAGAGCTAGTATCATTAAGGGCTGCTTACCATTTATCTTTCTGATGGTACAAAAAAAAAAGTCTGATTTTATTTGGCTTGAGCACTCAGTGTCCTTCCATACAGCAGCACCTGTGGGGTCATTAGCAAAATTAGATAAGTAACTGGTTTATTATTGCTTTAGATGCATGGTGCATTCCCTTTACTTAGAGTGTATAGCAAAAATTGTTCATGCTAAGGAACAGTAATCAAAATGACTAAAAAGTCACATTTTTATCATTCCAAACATAAGCATAGCTGTGGTGGTATCTTATCATAGTACATAATAATAGAAATGAATTATGTCAGTAAAATCTTCAGGTTTAAGATTTACCATGATAAATATTTTTCATTAAAGTGAAATATCTTGGCAGAGTCACTTTCATATGCAGACTGTTGACACAAGGAGGCCAGCTGTGCCCATGCAGATGCCGAGATTTGGGTCTATATTATTAATGATTTATCATGTCATGGAGAGCTTAGATTAGTTTTGAAAGCAATCCCTTGCCACAAAAGCACTTTCTATAATGTGCAAATGCAAGGAATACTATATGTGCATTCCAAATTAAAGTAATCACAGGAGCTGCAGCTACCTTGGAAATTTCAATACCTCTCTTTTTATTTTGGAACATGAAATTCTAGATCCTAAACTGTATTATTCATTAAAATTCATACCAAAACGTTATTTCATATCCACTGGATAGTGAGGTAGTGTGTATCTGAATTAACAGATATACAGACACAGATGAAGGAATGAGGGAGATAGGATGGAACAAAAAGGTATTGCAAAGCTGTTGTATGCTATATGCTTTTGCACTAAAGCTTACGTTTATCTACCTATCTATTTATTTATTTTTAAGATTTTATTTATTTATTTGACAGAGAGGAGAGAGATCACAAGTAGAGAGGCAGGCGGAGAGAGAGAAGGGGGAGCAGGCTCCCCGCCGAGCAGAGAGCCCGATTCGGGGCTCGATCCCAGGACCCTGAGATCATGACCTGAGCTGAAGGCAGAGGCTTTATAACCCACTGAACCACCCAGGCGCCCCTAAAGCTCACATTTAATGTGAGGTTGGATTAAGTTTCCCTTTCAATTCCACAGGCTTCCAAGATTGCACTGCCTTCAGGGCACATGTAATAACCTTGGTTAATATTTATTCAGTGCTTGCTGTGTTCAGGTAAGAGGCTAAATACTTTACATGCATTATCACATTCAGTCTTCATAAGACCCATTTGAAATATTGTTGTCACCCTGTTTCACAGATGAGAAGACTGAAGCACAGTGTAGTCAAATAAATTATCCCAAGAGAGGAGGAGCCTGGACTTGAATCCAGGCTGTCTAATGTTTTAAAGCCTTCCCTATTAACTACTGCTATTAACTGTGACCTCATTATTAGGCACTGTTAGAACTGTGCAAGAGATAGGGTTCAGATCCTACTTAGTTACTACCTGAGTGGTCTTCGGCAAGTCACTTGAACTCTGTAAGCTTCAGTTTCCTCTTCTATAAAATGAAGGTAATAGTAGTACTTACCTCATAGAATTGTCATGAGTTAATATTTGTAAAATGCTAAGAACAGAGTTTGGCGCATATGAAGCACTAATGCTTTGTTCTGTAGTAGTTAATGAGTTAATGATTGATACACTTTCATTGACTATTACACATAGATTCTCTATAATTTTCAGATAGCTTTTATTCTGGAAGCTAGATTGGGAATGAGACACAGATATTACATTATGAATTTTACTCCTAAAGGAAACAAAGGATTGTGAATTAAGTTACTACTTTCGCTAATGGGAGAGGTATGCAGATAACACTAAAGCATCATTGCTAACCACCTCCAGCAGTGTCCTCTAAGTATTCTGCCCGAGTGTGGCAAGAGCAGGTATCTCCCTTCCTTTCTTCCTTCATTATTCACTCATTCAACCGATATCCCTACAAGAGTACTACACTTGCTAGAGGGATACAGGTGAATAAATCCCTACTCTGGAGGAGCACACGAGGAGAGGACTCGTTCAGCACATAAAAGGGCTTAAGAAAGTTGTAGGGTCTGTTACATGACCTGTTTCAGAACTGTTTATTGAGTGTCCAGTAAATGCCAGGCACTGTGCTAGGCACAGAGGGCTATCCAGGTCAAAAGGCAAGATCCCTGCAGTTAAGAAGCACCCAGCAGGGACGACATCCCACACAGATCTTTTCCCTTCAATGTGGGGAAATTACCTAGATGAACTTGCTGGGAGAGCACAGAAAAGAGGTGCTTGAGCCCATCCCGGGGCTAGTGAGAGGAGGGAGATTCTGACACCTAGACAAAATTTTTGGTAAAAGTGAAGAAAAGCAGAAATTAAAGTACCTGAAGCTATGGAGAAAGAGCAGCCCTAAAAGCAGAGACACCACAAATGAAGACAGGAGACGTGAAGCTGTGTGACATCGTGGGGAGCTGCCAGCGGCCACGTGATGCTGGAGCCTAAGGCGGTCGTAACAGGGGCTGTGGGACGGAATATCGCACTACAGAAGTAAACAGGGCTGAAAGGTTAAAAGTGTCTAAAATCAACTGAAAGGACCAAATGCTAACAGACTGCATAGAGCGAGCACTTTCCTTAGACTTCTTCCCACTAAAATCCACATGAAAAAAATGTCATTTTCCTGACCATCAGGATTCTGGGAACCAAGGAGACGATGAATCCCTGAGAGTGATGTCTTGATGCCCACCAAAAGACACAGGGTGTCATTCTTTCCATGTCAGCAGGTTGTCCACTTCCCTCCTTCTCTTCCCCAGTGAACCAAACATTGAGATTGGCTCAGAGGTCTAGACTGATATTTAGACTTTAAACATGTCTAATCCTTGGCTTGAAATGACCTATTAGCATATCCCTCTGCAGCCTCAACGTTTTTTTTTATTCCTGGATTGAAGAACTCAGCCCAGGATAAACTGTACTCCCAGGGGTGGTGCTCTGTAAAGTTGGCCATCATGGAATTTCGACAAAAAATTCAGGAATCTAGAGAATTGAACTTTTTTTTTTTTTTTTCTTTGCTGCTACTACAGAGACAGAACAATTCCTAAGCTTTCTGCCTCCAGGTGGGTAGCAGTTTGACTCTCATGGAGCCACTGGTCACCTCCTTGCATCTTCATTCAGTGCACAGAGCCCTCTGCCTGCAGCAGGGCCTGCTCCTTTGGTGGAAAAAATACGGGATGACTGGATGCCAGTAAAACAGGCACAGCTTTCTGGGTCAGAAGTTGGCTGGGGAAGGGCCCTGACTGCCAAGTAACTTGCAATGATGTCAGAGCCCGGCACAACCAGAAAACGCCAGCCAGCCAGCCAGCCAACAAAAGCCTTAACAACAACAGAAAAATCACAGAGTGGCGTTGCCAAAGCTGTTCTTTCCGCCCCCTACCCCTTTCTTCCAATAGCAAGAACAGCAGGAAGAGAGTTTATATTTTAAAAGACTCTCCCTCCTCCTCCCTCCTTCTTCCTTTTGGTAACAAAGTGTTAACTAGTGAGGAAACAGTGCTCCGGATGAGTCCTGCCACAGTTCCTTGGGGTGTCTCTTTTGAGTTCCTTTTCAAGGCTGTCAGTGGAAGTTTCAGAAACAACTCAGAACAGGGTATTTTTCTTAAATGTAAACATGCAACTTTGTGCAAGGGAGAAAGCAGGAACCATGGAGGAAAGGAAAATCCTTTCTCTGCCTCCTTCTTCTCTCTTTCACAGTAAGTAACCATACTCAAGCGAAGATTAAAAGTTTGGTGAAAAAGCTCCCTTCTTCTTCTCCTTCTCCTTCTTTGTAGGGATATCATGGTTCATTCCAGTCATTTGGAGCCCTCAGTGATTCATAATTCAAGTGGAAATTAATAAAACACAGCCCCCGTTCTTGGAAATGAAGTTTGGATTAAAATCCTCTTGTTTGGGAATATATGGCCTTTTTTCCCCTTTCATTTGTGACAATTTTAAATGATGTCACTTCAAGGACATTTTCATTTCTCCCACAACATATTACACGAAACACTTGCCTGTAAAACCGGCTCATTAGCCTGCAAAATTATACTGTACTGAATGGCTTTCATTCAAAGTAGAAATGGGATTTTTAGTAGGCAATTTCTGTATTTTATAAAGATAAAGCAATGTTTGATTGCTTCTTCCCAGCTGTTTTGCTTAGTGGTTATAAAGAGAAATTGGAGGGGGTTGGGGGATGAGAAAGGTAATATGGGGGCGGTTTTGTAAGGATGTGCTTAAAAAATAAATCTTAGATTAGGAAACCAAGGCCGAACTTTACAGAGTGCGCCTGCAGCTCCTCTGGGCTGCGATGATTTGTCCTCTGGACGTCTAGAGGAAAGCTCTGAAAAAAGTGAGGGAAGGAGAAAAAGAGGGAAAGAGGGAGGAAAGCGAAAAAGGCTGCTTCGCAGGCTGCAGCAGCCACTGCGAGCTGGATGACTGAGGCTCTGGGAGTTGCTGGAAGGAGCAGCCCTTCAGAGGTGGAGAGAGGGAGGGTGCGCAGCAGAGCGCCAGGGAGGAGGGACGCGGGGGCCACCGAAGGGTCAGCGGGGCCGCGGCGCCGGGCTGGGGGCCTCCAGGCGGCGCTGGCCGCGGCGTTCGGCCGACGGTGAGCGCGCCGGGCCGCCCGCGCCTCCTGCCGTCCGAGTCCGGGGGTGGGCCCCGCGCGCGTCGCGAGCTGCCTGGTGCGGGGAGGGAACCAGCTCCGGCTCGCCTGATGGATTGACTTGGAGATGGATCGAATTACACCATTTGCTTTGCCTCGATTTGTTTTGCTCCCGCTCCGTCCCGCTGCTGCTGCTGCTGTCGCTGCTGCAAGGACTGGTGGTGGTGAGTTTCAGGATTATATCGAGGAAGCCAAGACCTAAAGAGAAAGACGGATTTTTTTCTTTATTTTCTTTTTTCCCTGCGCGTGTCGAGCTGCTTTTTCTTTTTTTCTTTTTTTTTTTTTTTTACCAGCAGACCCTCAGCCCCTACCCCAATGAGGTAAGACCGTCTTATAATCTGCTAATGCCCTAGACGCCTGGTGGGAATCGGACCCAGATCCTCAGAGCCAGAATCGCAGCCCGTGTATGTACGTGTGCCTGTGTGTGTGTGCGCGCGCGCTCGTGTGTGTGTGTGTGTGTGTGTGTGTGTGTGTCTGTGTGTCTGTGCGTGCGTGCGTGTTGTCACTGGAGAGTTGATTTCTCTTCCAAGCAGCCCTGTCCGCCTGCCGTGCAAGGGACGCGCAGCGGGCCGGAGAGGTTTGGCGGACCCGTCAAAACTGGCGTTGCTGGGGGTTTAGGGGGAGGGGCACGTGAAGTTGGAGGCCTCTTCCACTGTGCACGCCCCCCCCTCGAAAAAAAAAAAAGCGGAAGGAGGGTGCAAGTAAAAGTTTCTTGCCTGGCAGAGCCGGCTCCGCGCTCTCCCGGCGCATTATCAGTGGGAACACGGGCTGCTTGGCTGCTTGGGCACGGCGTCTCCAGTCAGCGCAAGAAGCCGAGCGAAGGCCCTAAGAGCCGGCTGCGGGCTCGGCCGCCCCCTTCCGCCCGGCCGCCCCCGGAGCCAACGCTGGGACCATCGGGGTCGCGCAGCGCGGGCAAGGCTAGGAGTGGACCCGCGGGCATTCGCCCGCGCTGGAAGAAGGGGCGCAGAGCCGCTGCCGAGACCCCAGCAGCTCACCGCGGGCTCCCGCTACCTGTCAGTGCGCCCCCGGCTCGGACAGCCCGCTGCAGCGCCTAGGGGCGCAGGCGGGGGCTCGGGGCATCCGGCCACCTCCACCCCCTGGCTCCAGCCGGGAGGGCAGCCACTTCCCACCCTCCTTCTCCCCCTGCTGGCCAAGCGCGCCGCGGGCGGGCTCTAGGGCGGGGAGCTGCCCAGCGCCCACCCCCACCGCCCACCCGGCGCCCCGGTTTCTCCTGCCTGCTGGCCACTCTCCCCCGCAACTTTCCGTGCTTTGTTCTACCGCTGGAAATGATTTACGGAACCGTTTCGGAGAGGGTCTCCGCCAGGCGGCAAGAGCCCAGCGCGGAGATGTGTTACGTTCTCATCTACCCATCAATTATGGATGGAAACAAATAAGGAAGAGTCAATTTTGCATGAGCCCCTTCTCCGGCGGAGGCGAGAGGCGTCCTGCAGCCGGGAGGGAGCCGCCACTCGCCTTGGCAGCCGCTGGCAGGGGGATGGTGTGAGGAGGAAGGTAGGGAAACTTTTATTTCCCGTCTTGACAGCGATGATGTTTGTTTCCTGGTCTGCAGAAATTGATAGAGCAGCCGCTTGGGGTAATTTGGAAAGGCTTAAAGCTTCCTCTGTCGTGTGTTAAGTCTTGGATTGAAATAAAAGGTCATAGAAGACTTGGTGCGGAGGAGAACTAGGTTTTAAAAATTTCTGCTAAATCGACTCTTGGGACCACCGCTGTCGGGAGATTGTTTAAATCCTGAACTTGTGAAGAGCTAAATGTCATGGAAGCTAGAGGGGAATTAAGTAGCAGTATTAATGATGGTATTAGAGGAACTCAGGGTAGTACTGCCTATTCTGAGGTGACCAGCCAGCAACCCAAGTTCCAGCAGCCCAACCCCTCACCAGTCTCAGCTGGGTGACTTTCACACAGAAAGGACAGTAGGTCGTTATTACAGATATATGGACTTTGTAAACAGTAATTGGACCTTATGTTCACCACTATGGGCGGCTGCTTTCTCTCAAGAATAATGGAGTGTTTCCAGTGACTTGGGAAAAGAAATGTCTAGGGTCATTTTCCCAAGAACTTCTGACTACTGAGAATTTTAAGTGTGCAGTAAAAAGTCTAGTTGCTTTTTCAGGTTTCTCCTCCCCTCTTCTTGATGTTTGGAGCAATAAAGTGGATTCTTTTGTTTATTTCAAGGCTAAAGCCCTAGGGAAAGGTTTAACATTTTTCTAAACTGGTTTGGTCTCTGTCCCTCAGCAGAGGAAAAATTCTTGTTTGGAGAAATGTTTCCAGGTTTCATCCCTGTAGAACTGAAAAAAATCTCAGACAGCTCAATATGAGGATTTTACTATCTTTTGGTTTAATAAACAAGAGGTTTCAATGCTGGTTTATTCAAGTTGTTAAAAAAATCCTATTCCCCTCTCAGCTACCTAACTCAGGAAATTAAGTTGTGTGTAATCCTGGTTAATGTAGTGAGTGACAGGCATATTCTGTCAGGCTGGCAAATACTACACAAACATTTACCCGGCTTAGATAAATAGAAATTGTCAAGTAAGCCCTGAGATTTGGGCCTATATTATCATGAACTTAAAACATCTTAAGGTAAATAAACTATAGGCCAGCCATAGCTGGGTTTCGTTTTTTAGAGTTACCGTCTGTGCTCTGTTTGGGTCCCTAGAACGTGCTCTCAGAAAGACAGTTCAGTAAATAACCCTAAGATTTCCAAAATATGTTCTTTAGCAAAGCATTTTCTTCCACTGGCCCATTTAGTTAGATTAACAACCAGTTACTATGTCTTATTGGATCCTACAGAATATTACTACCTCTCTTTGCTTATACTAGAGATGCTACATGGATGACCTTTTTTGAGGAACACTACTGTGATGCAGGACAGTATGCCAGAAATATCGTGACTTCTCCATCACAAAATAGCTGGTTAACTCAAGTTTGATTTTGATATGGGAGCATTCTGTCTTTTCCTTCCTTCCTTCCTTCCTTCCTTCCTTCCTTCCTTCCTTCCTTCCTTCCTTCCTTCCTTCCTTCCTTCCTTCCTTCCCTTCTCTCTCTCTCTCTCTCTCTCTTTCATTTTTTTGGTGCCCACTAATAGCACCATCTGGTCACGTCTCCCCTGGTTTGATAAATCTGAAAGATGGCTCTGACGTAAACCTATTAGTCCTTAGGGTGAGGGCAACTTAGAAATCAGGTGGACTTCAGTTCCCTGGCCGCTTGCTGCCCAGGAAGGATCTGTCCAGTAACTGTGCTCTGGGTAAGTGGGCCCCTGCATCCTCGTGTGGTGGTTTCTTTTGCTTGAGAGGCACACAGGCAAGTAAGCAGGAATCAGAGCTTTGATTCACAAAGATGCCCATAACTGTTAAGGACTTATTGAAACTGGAGAAGTTCTTCACTGCTTGCTGCTCCATCATAATAAGCGCTAGTAATTAGCTTAGTCATTGTTCTTGCATGTGAGTTTCACTAAGATACAAAGAGTGAAAAATGCATCTGAAATGGGGTCATTTTTCACCCTTCTGATGCATTTTATGCAGAATTAAGAGCCTGGCTGAATGCCTAACCATTATTGGTGTAACCGTAGGAGGTGAACTCCTTCCCTCACACATTGCAGGATAAAATACTACCTTTTATTTCAATTAATAGACTTTAAGCCTGCACATTCCAGATTCATTTCTAGAGAAAGCAAGAGGCACTTGGGGTATGCCAGCCAGTCAGTATTTATCGAGTACCTGTCGTTCGCAAGAAGCGGTGCTAGCCAGTGTTCCAGCGCCAGGTGAGGCAGCCATGTTTCTGTATGTTCAACTTCGGTAAGAATGCAAAGAACTAGAGTGTGGCAAAATGGATCACTTGGCAAGAAATGTAAATATGCACCTTTTTTTGAAGTGTGCCGTTGAATCCTAAATTATGAACACTAATCCTTCAGTGTACCAGGAGTGTAATTCACGAATTGAAACTGTCGTTAGAACAGGAGCACTCAGGCAAAAGGAGACTTTGCTTTAAGATCCACCAAAGCCCATGTCTTAGGTTGCTGCTTATTTCCTGAGCAGCTGCCAACTTCTAGTTGGGGGGAGGGGTGTTTTGATTTATTCCCAGGACACAGAGAGTAAAATTCATATAACTCTATTAAGCCTATCATAGCCTTCTTCAGTGGAGGTGGCTGTGCTCGGGCTGACTTTTCTCCTCACACCCTGACAACAGTGACAGTGCCGCTGATAATTTGGAGGCGCTTCCGTCTATCCAACAGGAAAACTAGGAAATGTTTTTACTGTGGAAAAGCCACCGTTTATGTAACCAAGGGCGATCAGATCATCAGTGGTCCACATAGATACCCCATGAGGTGTACTTATTTCTCAAACTTCTCATTTCCATTAAGCTTTTGTGAACTCCCCCAGATTAGCATTTTAACAACCCTGAAGTGAATTTCTGCCATTCTCTCCACTTGGACACAGTATGTAGATCATCCATCATCCTGTCCTTGGCTACAACAAGCTGCTGGCTCCACCACCATTTGGAGCTACACAGAATCCAGCCGACTGTGAACAGCACAGCTGGCTACAGCAATTTTTCCTTCCACACCACTGGCAGCATTGTCTGGCTTTGGTAACTACAGTTAACACCCGGAACGGGAAGTTTCCATTGTTTGGCAACCTGGGCTGGGCCCCTCATCCAGCTCCGGGGCCCAGCTGCCAAGAGGCCCTGCCGGCTTGCAGTGGCGGGCTTCACTTCAGAGAAGACTAGCCGTGGCCTCAGACACCCCATGGGAGAGCCTCCGCAGGCCTGACGCAGTTAAACCACCAGAATGACAGAATTTAGAAGCAGCCCCTCAGACACCACTCATCCTAGACCTTCGGGAGGCAGTCTTTTTGAAAAGGGGAAGAAAGGAATGGAGTAGCCTTTAGCCTGTGATTCCAAATGACTGAAGACAGAAAAAGACCTTGTCTAAGTCTCTTGGAGAACAGGACATGTCCCTGCTTCCTCCTCTTTCACAAAGAACATGTGATGTCCCTAAATCTGAGACTCGCGTCTGATAGTACCCCATGCTTTCTATTGGTTTTTTTTGGGGGGGTGAGAGGGGGGGGTTCTTCTTTTTACTAAGAAGGTATCTGTCACCGTAGTTGTTGATAAAACAAAAAGGACGTGAGTTAGGGGGATACGCTTGTTAAGTTATATTGGGTAGCTTTAAAAAGAAAACTCTAATGTTTAGAAACACTGCTTTTGGAGTTCGATGGGACCAGGGAGAGTGCCCCATATTTTGGTGGGAGATAGTCTTCTTGCTGCTCTCCCTCATATTTACTAATGAAATCAGCCACAAACCATCTAGGATGACAGGACGAAAAGATGATGATGGTGGAGAAGGGGAAGAGGGGAGAAACAGCAGTCACCACCCGATAGCTGGCACTTACTGTTAGTCTTGATCGTACTTCTATCACATAACCTTCAATCAAGTGCACGAGGTGGGCTCTGTTATTATCACTGCTCTATCTAAAAAGACAACGCGGGGACCTGAGAAGTCAGGTCATTCTCCTGAGGTCATACTGGCCGGGAGGTGGCAGAGTCGGGATTTGAGCTCACACATCAGCCCTCACCCTCTCATCCCTCCACTGAATCGTCTCCGGGAACGTGAATGACCCTACACTTTTGTGACTCCCTGATATTCCTGACATGTGGTCTTCAAGAAGAGAGTCCCATTTTGAGGGAACGTTTTATACCGCATGAAAAGATACGTACAGTGTGGGTAGCCTCTTAAATTTTAAACTTTCTCTAAACTAAATCATACTGTTATACACTTCTTTCACTTTTATTCCTGGTGGCCAAATAATTATGACACACTCTTCTTTTCAAGTGTCCCAGAACAGCCTCTTCTCCCACCATTTTTCTCGATGGTGGGCTCTCCTGTCGCAAGATTACAGTGGCACAGGACAAATGGCAGTATTCATCACTCTCCACCAAAAAGTGCGTCTGCATCAGGGTGCGATTGAAATTCATTTCCCTGATCTTGGCAGGTGAAGATCCATTATGTATCCTTGTCCCATTTCCCAGGAGTATTTATGGGCCCCATCAGCAAAGACAGTGAGAGGCCGCAGCTGTTCAAGCATTAGCAGCACCAGGATGGAAAGTGTATTATTGAAGTTTGACTACGTATTATATTGTAATACACACTTTTCTTACTTATGGTTGCGGGAGAATCCTTTTACCTAGACGCGTAATCAGACACATTGTTGAGAAATTGTCACTCGCGCATCAGCATTTCTTTCTTTGCCTTTTTTTTATTCAGGATTCCTACGGGAGGGGAAAAAAAAACCAACAACAACAAAGACACACTACCACTACATAGAATACTGAAATTGAAGGTGTTCAACATATATTTATGGGAAAGAAATATGGGTTTGAAGAAGGCCAGTGTGTTGCGACATGTATAATAAGGCCTCGGGAAGATGTGCGATTACTTAGCCTATTATTGGAGTCTGTATTTAAAAATAAAGTTGGAGTTTCTAGTCAGACGAGGAACTGGCACATATGAACCAGAGCAGATGAAGCTCTTTGGGAAAATAACACTTCCATTCCCGGGAGCCGGCTGTCAGCAGACCAGAGATTCAGACTCCCCCAGCGTCTGTGTCGGCCTGGGCATCACTTGGCATTATAGGGGTCCCTGGAAACTTTTTTTGGTCTGCAGAGTTGTCCACATCTCTAAGTAAGTCCCCGAACCTCCTTCCCCGGGTAATTGGTGTATCAAGTAAATATATTTTCAAAAGCTAGAGAAGAAGGTGGAGGAGGAGAGGCAAAAGAAGGAATAAAGAATGTTGCAGTTGTTTCTGTTTTTGTCTTTGCTGGGGAAACCATTTGTTCGTTCAGCCAACTTTTACCAAGTGTCTGCTCGGCACAAGGGGGTGCCAGGGCGGGGAGATGGTTCAAAGAGGAACTGACACATAGTTCCAGGGCTCAAGGGTGTTGCTGAGTGGTATAGAAAAGACAAGGTAAACACAGAGCTGAAATAAAATGGCGAGCATTTTAAGGGCCAGAGCCATACACGCAGACCTCTGGAAATTGAGAGGAGTGAGAAGTTATTTCTGGCGAGGGTAGTCAGGGAAGGCTTTGTGGAGCCGCTGATATTTGAGCTGGTCCTTGAACTAGGTAGGATTTGGACAGGTGGACTGTGAGGGGCAGTGGGGGAGGTGGTGAGAGAGAGGGCATTCCAAGCATAGAGAACAGCTTAGGCAAAGGCCCTGGGGTGGGCGAGGGGGTGGGGTCTCTCTCAGTTGTCCACACTTGAGTCCTAACCTAGGACAGACTTGCATTTCAGGTGTGAAGAGGCAGTTTGCCACGCACTCCACAAATATTTATTGAGTATCTCTCTACTTGGCCATTCAGCAGATGGCCCCTCGGCTTAAGCCATCAGAATGAACGGGATCAATCTTGTGGCGATTCAGTAGATTGCTCCGTGATCAGAGCTAAAAACCCCGTATCAACTGCCAACTGGTTCAGTGTTGCACAGGCACATTGCAAGGGATAACATGATTTGCCTCAAATTACCCAGCGAGACGATTCGCTCCAGAGGGTTGTTTAGCAGAACCAAACTAGAAGCGTTCACCAGCTTCACTGGTTTCATCTTTTTTAACTTGAAAAAACTCTATGTTAGACGTAGACTCTATGGTAAGGAATAAATTGTGTGCATATATGGGGGGTTTTGGAGAGGGGCAAGGGGGATGTGGAGAAAGGAAGCAGAAGAGAGTAGAAACTTGTTAAAACTGTGAGTATGATAGGAGTTGGACTCCGGGGGCTCAGTCCACACTGCAGGTCCCGTGAGGCTGGATTGCCAGTGTCTGTTTGTCTCTGAAAGGTAGCAGAGTGAGCGACATGTAGCGAACATCTTAGTAAACATGTCTGTCGAGTTTAACATTTTATTACATTGCAGATAGAGCCTATCATGCCTGGTAAACTCTGCAAAAGATGGGGTTGGAGCTGACAGTTTTTTCCTAATCAAGTGAAAAGGTAGCAGTAAACAACCTGGAAAGTTACTAATGCTTCTTTTTGGAAAATCCCATCCTCGAGAGACCCTCGGGACTCAGCTGCACTCTCTGGGTCTGAGCTTTTGGGATAGACTCACCTCCCAGCACCGGTGCCCCACAACCTCACCTTCTCAGCTCCTCCCCACCTCCCCTCTCCCTCCCATGCCCAGCCCTACTCCAAGCTAGGCTGTTGGGTGTGAGGGTTGCCAAGCCCTCATTCACCCCTTGGGTTAAGGTAAGTCGTACTCAAACCACTTAACCACGGTGCCATTTAATAGTGGAGGTGATAAGCTTCATGGAAGGAAAGACGGAACGTTCAGTGTAGTAGAAGCATGCTTATTAGAACACATAACAAGGGAAAAATACAATGAAAACAATTACTTTAGGGAATGATGAAGCCAATTACCTTGCCAAGAGTTGCTCCAGTAGTTCAATGTTCCTTGGTATATTTAAGTCTTTCATAAGTTAATAGTTACATGACAGTCTGAGAGAAGACTTAAGTCTCAATAATGACTGCCAATGAAGGATCGATCAGAAATTATAAAATAGGTCAATGGGGAAGGAGGATTAAACGTATACAAATTCACTATCGGGAACTTTTCAGGAATATTCCAGTGACAGAAAGCGGAGAACCTGTTCAGTCTAATAATGAGTCTGGCTCCCACCCAGTTATTTTTTTGGAGGACTGGCTGCCCCCTCCCACATAAAGCACAGTTGCCTTCCAGACAGCACCTAAAATAAACTGGCCTGGCTCAACTCAGCTAATAATAACAGCTAGCACTTACTGTGTGCCATGGCACTGTGCCTGACCCTTCAAATATGTTATCTAATTCAATCCTCAGGCTGCCCCTGAGCGTGTAGGACCGATCGGTAACTAAGAGCTAGCACTTACTGAGCGCTTACTGTGTGCCCGATACTGTCTCTCCAGTGCATCTGTGAAATGATTTGATTAGCATTCTTGGGGGTGGGTACTATATTCATCATGTCCTCATCTGATACAGGGGCACACAGAGGGGTGAGAGCTGAGGCAGTTTCCCAGGGCCCGACAGGGGAGTTGGCTCCTTGAGACACAGCGCGGCCGGGTACTGAACAAGAACCCTGGAGCCGGCCCATCGGGGTGTGAGTGCGGCTGTGTCACTGGTACGCTGTGATCTCGAGCACATGACTTCACCACTCTGAGGCTCAGTTTCACCACGGAAAAGGTGGACCATGATGGTAATACCCACCTAGAAGGGTTGTAGTGAGGCAGAAATGAATTAATATTTGAACAGCACTTAGAATAGTGCTTGGCAGGTAGCGAGGGCTGTCTATGCCTCGGTGTCTATTAAATAGAAGTAAATGCAGTCTGGCTCTAGAGCTCATGCTTTTAGCCCTCTTGCTGTGCCGTCTCTCCCCGTGAGATTTCATCATGTCTCTTTAACTCATCTGTAGCTCTTGAGGCCAGCTTCCCCACCGGCCACCCACTGCCCTCATGTGCGACACTTGCTACACAGTCAACCAGACTGGGAAGGGGAGTTTGCCAGGAGAGGTCCAGTGGCCTGGAGATTGACCCCAGCCCTTGATGTCCAGTTGCACAAGCCTGACCCTGCTGTCAGCCATTTGGGATTCATGACCTCAGAAATCTGGCTTCTACCGTTGGTTGTAATGAAGGCCGACGAGATGAGGTTGGCATATATGTTCTGTGCTGGCTGCCCCCTGGGCTGATGAAACACCGAATAGCACCGGGGAAATCCAGGCACATCCCCAGACCATTGCTGTCATGACCCACAGCTTTGATTTCCACCAGTGGTCCTCCAATGACAAAACTCATCAGTATCGTGTAGTGCTAAAATGCAGATTCCCAGGGCCCCAGCACTAATAGCTCTGTTCTGCTGGGGCCACAGTCTGCATGTGCAGCGAAAAGTTCAGGTGCCCCACACCCTGCAGTCCCTTGACCACGCTTTGATAGATGGTGTTCTGTATGGCAGAGTGCAGGTCCCCCCCAAACAAGGTGCAGACTTCAAGGCTAGCATTGGTAGGCCACTGGGTATCAGATCTGAAACCTCTTGCCTACAGCACGGGGAGAATGGCGATGAGCCAGAGGCAACCTGGCTAACTCATGAAAGAGTGAAGAAAGCAATAAAATCTGTTCAAAGCTAAAGAGGCTTTTTTTTTTACCCCTTGTTCACAAAAAAAAAAAAAAGAGAGAGAGAAATCTTCACAGTGAGAAGAAATTAAGAAAGAAAAAGGGCAGTCACTTATTTCTGCTGACTGGCCTATATCATTTCATAAATGGAGTCCTAGGCCAGTATTCATAGCAACAGTTTTTGATTTAATGATAAACTGAGATAAGGGTAATCAAACTTCATGCTTCAGGGCATAAGGTGATTGCCTGCTGCGGTCAGGATGGAATTTTTTCCCTTGTGCTTTGCACAATTGACTAGATGCATTAGAGAGAGTACTCAGGCAGTGCTTGGAGGAGCGGGGGGCTGGAGGCCCTGGCAGAAGACGTCTCTGGGTGAGATCATATGGGAAATGGTCTGGTGTGCAATGAATAACCCCATCATCATTTGGCTTTATCATTTTTGTTTCATATTAAGATTCTGCATACCATGCCCGTGTATTTCTGTAAGCCACACGATGAGATGGGGAGTGTACCATAATCTGGAATCAGATGACCTGGACTCCAACTCTGGCCAAAAGAGTGCAGTCTGAGTGACTGAGGAAAATACTGTCCCCTTTGACCCTCAGTCTCTTCATCTGGGGAGTCACCATTTTAACAAGCATCACGTGAGACAGCGGAGGTGAACAGGCTTCATAAAAGTCAGATGAGTGTCGTTCAGATGTAAGGTATTATTATGATGGAATGAATTACATAATGGAATCGCCATTTATTCCAATCAGCACAATATAAATCCCTAGCCTATGTGATGGTATCACTTGTATAATGACAGTGAACATTCATGGAGTTTTTAATCTCTGCCAAGCACTAACGTGTTTTCTTTACATTCCCTTAGTAAAATCCTCACATCAGCCCTTTGGGGCACATACTTTTTTACTCCCATTTCATCGATGAGGACACACGCTCAGGAATATCAGTTAGTGTCCCATTGCTGTGGCACCAAATCCTCACAGCTCCCGAGGCCTAAAACAACGTGACTAGATTACCCCACAGTTCTGGATGTAAGAAGACCCAAATGGGTGTCACTGGGCAAAGGGCAAGGTGTCTGCAGGGCCCTTAGGGTGAAGCCATTTCCCCGTCTTTTCCAGCTTCTGGAGACTGCCTTCCTTTCTTCACTTGTGGTCCCTTCTCCAGGTCGAAGCCATCCCTGAGAACCTTCTGCTTCTAGAGTCACAGCTCCTTCCCGGCTGTGTGCCTCCCCCTTCCCTCTCTTCAGGACCCTGATGATTACCTTGCCCTCCTCTCCCCCGGATAATCCATGAAAATCTCCCTGTTTTCAAAACCTTTACTTAATCACGTATAAAAGTCTCTCTTGCTAGGTAAAGTAGCCTCTTCACAGGGTCAGGGATTAGGGTGCAGACATCTTTGGGGAGGGGTGGGGACATAATTCTGCGGCAGTTCAGTACCTCACCAGAAGCAGGCCCTGGCAGAGTCAGGATTCATGCCCTCACCTGTCTGACTTCAAAGCCCACAGCTGAACCACTTACTCGAAAACCTCCTTGGTTCCATCAGTGGAAGAAACAATAAAGTCATAGAACATAAGTGCTCAGGAGGGCCCTGTTACTTTGAGAATAATCAATCAGGGGCTTTTAAAAATAATCATTACAGTAGTAACAAAACACACTCACCACACTGATCTTCATGTCCTACTTTGTACTCAACATACTGTACATGGTCTTTCATTTATTTCTCGCAAGGATGAATGTTATTTCCCTGATCAACTGCATTTACAGAATCCCTGAAGCCAGTTGTCTTTCATGGGTTGACTGAATAAAGGAAGAGAATTGGGGGACCAGAGGGTCATTTTGGGGGGACTATGAGGAAATGTTTTAGTGGAGTTAGCAGATATCTGTGGGTAAGGCAGTGGCCTTGCTGCCCTTTGAACAAAGTGAGCGGGAAATGGGCAGCAGAGAGAGTCTAAAGAATCTCCAAGATTCTTTCTAGTAGTAGGATTCCTTAATGCTGTGTTTATTTTCATATTTTAATTAGCTAGGTGATAGGATCGAATCCAATGGTGATTTTTCAAAATATGAATTCACTTCAGAAATGTGCATATAGCTAATCTGTAAAAAAAGACAGACACACAAATAGTTCAACTTTCAAATTTATTATTGCCATTTATATTTTACAACACTTTGCCCTTTTCTTTCGGGATCACTTAAACTTCATTGCTGTTAATATAGTTTTTAGACTCAATTTTCAGAACTACATAGATAATATTTTCCGTTAGCGGTAATTTCCCTTCATTCAGCTCTCAGGGGTTGATAAGCTAGCATGGCACAATTTCCCTGTAATTTCAGTTAAGTCCCCGAAGAGCCATCCCCTGCGGAACATGTAGGACACATAGGGCAAATTAGTTTCCAAGTAGAGAGCCACACCTGACTGATTGGCAGCGACTGCTACAGCTAGTGTTCAAAAAGTCTGTAGGTCTACGTCCAAGGTCAGGGAGAAAAAGAAATATCTCAATTGATTAGGATGGTCTTCTGTGAAAATGGAAGGTGCCTGGTAGCCCTTATCCAGCACATTTGCCATCTTTGATTGGGTATTTTTTGGAGATATGTGGAGACACATATCTCCATTACGACGCTCCTACTCATCAATGGTATCCATACAGGTTGATAAGTCTTTAATGCAGATGTCATCCGGCGCGTTGTTGATGTCTCAGCTAGCCGCAAGGACAGAGCTGGAATTCCATGAGAAGGAAAATAAGGAGTCCCCATGGAAAAGGAAACCTGGTAAAGAGTCCTTTTCCCAGTTCTTGCCATTCGCTTTATTTTCTCGAGTATTCCCTCGATTCTGCCTCAGTCTTTTTAACATTTTTATATTAAACATATTTATGTTTATGACATCTTAACATTTCAAAGACTGAAAACTGTGATAAATGATGGGCTGCCACAGATAACACCTTCACCTTGGGTATATAAGGGTGGACATACATAAAAATCTATAAAAATGCAGTACCACTACACATGTACACAAAGGCATACAGAAATTTTAGAAGCTTTTTTTTTTTTTTTTAAAGATTGAGAGGAGAGCAGAGAGAAAGGGAGAGAGAGAAGCTTAAGCAAGCTTAGTCTCAGAACCCTGTGATCATGACCTGAGCTGAAATCAAGAGTCAGACCCTTTACTGACTGAGCCACCCAGGTGCCCCACATACAGAGATTTTAAATGACAACTTTCAAAGTCAAGCAGACTAAGGTTGGAATCCTGTCCTATCCAATATCTGGATGTCAGTATATGATTAGTTTCTCCAAGTCTTAGTTTCCTTTTCTGTTAAATGGAGAAAATATCCCTTAGCTTAGAGATGTGAAATGAATTAGAGATAATGCATGAAAATTGGCCAGAATAGTTCTTCGGACATAATAGCTGTAAGTTACGTTGCGTTTGGCTACAAGTAGCAGAAAACCCATCTCAAAGTTGCTTCAACAATGAAGACATACATGTTCTCTGCCATTCCCAGCCTGTCATCTTGTCCTTGGCTAGCTCTTTTCATATTTCCAGTAAAACTGGCACGTTCCAAGTGAGTATCCAGCGAATCAGGAGACCAAGTCTAACTAAGAAACCTGTCCTGGTAACACATTTCTCCTTGGTCTCTGTGTATAGAGTCATGACACTTGCTTGTGGCTGAAGCCTTAAGCAGTCTTGGGCAGGGGAATGGGACCACCCCAATGGACTTAGATGGGGGAGACTGTCTTACCATTGGATGGATACATGAACAAAATAAGTATTTTGTTGCAAATTATTTATATGTATCACATTGTTATATATGCATACTCTGTAGACCCAGTGTATATTACATTGACACATTCATGAGTGTGCTCAAGCTATAGAACTTTGCTGTTTGGCCAGAAATATTTTTCTGCTGTTATTTGAAAATTTTGCATACCTAAACTGGCTTTTTATTTAATCAGGCAATTAAAAAATATAAAAGATATGACATTGGAGGACAATGCTACAAAATGTGGACAGAATATATATAAAATGAATTTGCTTTTGCTATGCTTCCAGATTTTTTCCTTATTTTTTCCATAGCTTGTTTTAAAAAAGAAATAAGACACTCCTGCCAGATTAACACTTTGAAACGTCATAATAAATAGAAGCCATAATTATGAAGGCACTTTTATCTCCTGAGAGGTAGAGACAGAAATACTAACTATATTTTCTTCAATTCTGAGACATTTCATGATTATAAACTCACATTTTCTTATGATTTGTAATTCAAAAAACAATTAACCCCTCAATCTCTAACGTTAACGATTCCTGTGTTTCTCTTACACATTGTAAATCTGTATCTACTGAGGAAAGTTATGCACATTTTTCTTTTTTAAATCGTTTTCTTGTCTCTTAGTGAAACATACTACAGACTGCCGGGGAGGAAGTCTTCGCTTGGCCCCGAGCCTTCTCTCTCTCTGTGCCGTTACACTGCTAACCTCTTTGCCTGGTATAGTAATGCAATAAATCAGGCCAAAGTCCCCATAAAATGTGGGCAAGGGGGCTCCTCCTCCACCTGGCTTTGTACCACTGATCTGCCTTTGTAGTGAGCTGAAAATTAACCACCTAGATTTTCATTTCTGTTCACCAAAGTGAGACTTCACTCGGGCCTTATCAAATACAAGTCTCATTCTTTCAAGTCAGGCAATAGCTCCCGCTCTGCTGTTCTCAGTATGTCCAACTTGTACTATTTTCCTTTCAAAGAACAGTGAGTCTCCAGGAATCCAAAGAGTCCTAAGGTCGAATTCTGACTCTGCCATTCAACCTCTCAGAGCCCGGTTTTCCTCTCTGGAAAATCGGGGTAATGTATCTGCCTCATCGAGATGTTATGAGGTCCCCTTCAGGAGGAAATACATTCAGAGCACTTGGCATGCATTCTGACATAATAAAACTCAGTAAATTGCAGTAGTTTTATTATTATTACTATTGTTTTTAAATCAAGGATGCCTGGCAATGTAGGAAATATCCATATCTGAAGGGCTTGTAGATTTTGCACATGGATGGGTTCCATAAAATATATCCGGATGGATACTTCTAAATGCAAAAAGAGAAGAAATACAAAACAGTTCTGGCAAGCAGTTAGGATCTCTTGGGCACATAATAGCACAGTAATGCCTACCACATGCGCACGTGGCCACTGGAATGTTGGATGTAGTTCTGGCAACTTATTTGTGTCGGGGCTGGGAAGGTTGACTATGTTACGCAGTATTTTCAGATTATGAATTTAAGTGTCACCTTAAAGAATGGACCAAGTTCTCATGTTGACTTATTGCATTAACTCAACCTGCCCCTGAGTCCTAGTAGTAATTTCCTAGGTGCATTCTTTCACTCACGGGCATCATCATTCATTCACTTATCCATGTGACAGATAATTTTTAAGCATTTTCAGTGTTCACAGAGCCTTTCTTCCTCTTTTCTTCCAAGAGTCCGTGTCCAGTAAATAATGAAATCAGAGCAGCCAGGGTCAGTTTCCTGGGTGCACTCACACTTCTAGGCCCCTAGAATGCTCTTCTGTAGCTATCTTAAAAGTCTTAATAAGTTTTTGATTGGGACCTCAACATTTTCATTTTGCACTGGCCCCTGAAAATCACGTGGCCCTTCCTGATGGCTCCTTTTCACCAAGGACATTTGTTTTGTATCGATCTGAGTAGACAGACATGGGTCATAAAGAATCCCAGACTCTAGGTCTGAGTTCCCACTGCATCATATACTCAGACGTGCCACCTCGTTTCCCCGGGCATTGGTCCTCTCGGGTGTAAACTAAGGCAGAATAGACGTGGCCTCCAGGGTCAGTGCTGGCAGTCCTCACGCTTCAGTAGACCAAGATACTAGCATAAAATTATGTCGGGCCTGCATCTGGATCATGACTGTGATGATCACACTCTCAAAACTTGCTATTAAGACATGGGGATTATGAGACCAAAAGAAAAAAAAAGGAAGAATAAAGTTGAAATCAGGGTTCTTGTTGAAACCTTTGACCTCTAGAGTAGGCCTACCTGCTGTTGGATAGTTTTACAATATAAAATAAAATTCATTGAGCATTGGCATTATTCTGCTCCTTGCATTTGGTTCTGTCCTTTCCTCTGTAGATTTTTAGGCTACTATCCCCGAGGAGACTTAACTCACTCCAGTACTTCTGCCACACTTAAAAATAAATCCGTATCTAAGAACTTAAAATTCTCATATACAAATATTGGCATCTTTGAGAATTTTCTAATTTACAACCCATGAAGTTTGGTTTATTGCGAGGTGATAATCAAAATATTTAGCCAGCTCTTTGGCATGGGCACTGACCTCTTAAAACAGACTCCACAATGCGACACCAAGCGAATGCCAGGTCAAGGTGTACTCCATGTCGCGTCTTATGCTCAGTATTAACTTTTCGAAGGGTGCCACCATCCTCATGGTGGCCCAGATATGTACAGAGACCCAGTGTCTCCGAGGTATAAGAAATAAAGCACCACCATTGAATCTGCATTTACTCAGTGTGAGAACCAAGATCTTTCCTGGTTCAGTCATTCTGACACCTCTGAGAGGTACAAATTCTGTATTAAAATTTACATCTATTTCATGGCAAGCACGGATTTCAGACACACTCATGTTTTCTTATCAAGTCGAGGTCACCGGCAAATTGCATTGAATAAAGACATTTCAAAGAAAAAAATCCTCTAAATTAACTGAGATTCAGCAGCCATCATTCTTAGATACACTGTGAGTTCTGCCCGAAACCACCTTTTACTTTAGCAAATTTTAGATCACAAGAAAATTCGATGCTCAGACTGTCTCTAATCACCCGCCTGAACATTTGCATCATCAAGTGGGCCTCTCCTACTTTATAGGCATGCTGCTGGCCTGTTAGAGCACAGAGATGGGGAGCCTGTCTGTAGTGTTAAAAACCCACAAACAACTTCGGTGTAAGTCACAGTAGCAGGAGCCAATTAAGATCAAAGCCTTGATGCTTAGTGCTGTGGATTTCATCACTTAAATATTAAGCAATTTTTACTTTGACCCCAGTCAAGAGGTGCTAATGGAGATTCTTTTAAACAACTCAAATAGTTTAGGGTATTCGTGTGTGTGAGAGAGAGAGTGGTAATTTTTCAACTTTCAAGAGCTACAAGTATCCTGTTCTTTGGGCCTCCTAAAACTTATCCGGTGTAGGGGTTTGTTTATATTTACTTATTTTAATTTAATTCGACCTTGTTTAACTTTATTTTCTGGGGATGGAGAACATCTTGACTTCTGCCTATTTTACTGTGGCAATAGGATGCTGAGCTTAGAAGCCTTGGAACCAAATGGGAGTTCACATATTAGTTCCCGAGATATCCTTTGGCCCCAACGGTTGGCAGAATCATGTGTTTACATTTGCATTATTATTGAGTGGGCTGAATCGTAAAGGGCTACAGTGAGAGCTGAAGTCTGACTTCTCCTTGCTCTAACAACCACTGGCCAAAGTACAGAATTATCCTTATCTGCCATGGTATTTATTTTATGACTAAGAAAAATGGCTCAATGTGACCAAATTCTGAAATAGATTCAGGGTTCCAGCAGCTCTTTATCTCTAAGGTAATATATGAACAGTTCTGCTTGGAAATTAGTTTATAAAACCGTATACTCAGTGTTTTGCTACACATTCGAATAAAAGTGAATCTGACTCTTAGATAGTCACTTATTTGGATGGTGCTGAAGGAGGGGGGATGACTACAGCAGTGAGCAGGAGAGCTGGCAGAGGAAACGTTCTTACTTCCTGCCCCTCCACTCACAGGGGTGTAAGTGGAAATTTGGGATCTGAATAGGCCAGGTCTTCCTTCTTCACTTTCCTGTGCATATTTTTAGAGTCAAGAAAGGAGACCTTGATGCTAGTATTTGAGCCATTGGGGTAAAGATGGTGTGGGCTTTAAATATCCAAGAACACAGTTGCAATCAGTTTTCCATTTGCTTTTGCTGGTGTACGTTGGACCACTAAGAAGTCTAAGCCAAGTTTTCTTTCTCCTATGTGACTGTAATTCTTAAATTGTAGTGCAACAATCAGTGTATTACTAGCACCAAGAGAAGAGCAGTGATTTCGAATTGGCATGGATCTTGGTGAAATTGGATTAAAGTTCACTCTAAAAATAGAAACTGTTGTTGCTGGTTTTATTTTAGTACTTTATATTCTGAAAATCTAGGAAGGGCAAATTAGAAGGTTGGAAGGGGTGAGGAACAAAGCCAAAAATATAATGTGCTCATTTAACTGTAATTTCTGAATTACCTCCATTTTCTTTTGCTGAACACCCAGAGGATAAATATGATATAAAGTGATAGAGGTACTTATTGTCTAGGAAGTTACCATCTAAAATAAGTTATTTTCCATGGGATCCAAGCATTAGTTGTTGGTTTTATTTGAGAGAAGGGCAGTAACAACTATCTTGACCAAGAAAATGCTCTGCTTATTTGAGTTGAAGGGTAATTTTAATTTTTTTAATGGATTACTCTCCACCTTCTTTAAACATTAAAAAAATACAGTTTTCTTTCAAAGGGGAGAAAATGTAATATAAACTAGTATATAAAATAACTTAATATTTTTCTTTTCCATTTTAATATGCATTTATATGTATCTCTGTCTTTATAAAGTTGTACTCAGCATATATACAGTTTCATATTCTGATTTTTTTTCTACTCAGTATTACATCATAAGCTGAGGATGTCTGGTCTTCCTTGTTATCATCTTAATGGTTGCATAATATTCCACAAGGCTGATGTAATATACTTTTATTTTAATTTCTTCTCTGTGTTTAGAAATTTAGCCTGCTTCCAGTTTTTTCACTATGATAAATAAGGCTACAATGAGCATCTTCCTCTAATGAGGTTCCTTTTTTTTCTTCTCACTTTAGATTATTTGCTTAGGATAAATCATTAGAGGTAAAATTACTGAGCCAAAGGTTAGTATGGTTAATGTACGTGGATGGGTGTGTGTGTTTAGTGCATGTTGTCAAATTGTTTTCTAAATGGTTGTCCTAAGTTACCCTGCCATGCACAGTATCTTGACCTCATCCCAAGTTCATCCTAAGTTCATTAAATAGTATCCTTTAAAAAAAAAGAAGCTAATTTGAGATTGTATCTCATTGACATGATTTCCTTTTCTTCGATTAATAATAAGGGGCACCTGGGTGGCTCAGTTGGTAACACGTCCCACTCTTGATTTTGGCTCAGGTCATGATCTCAGAGTCATGAGATCAAGCCCCGTGTCAGGCTCTGCACTCACCAGGGAGTCTGCTTGAGATTCTTTCCCTCTGCCCCTCCCCCTTCTTGAGTGCTCTCTCTCTCTCTCTCTCCAAATAAATAGATAAAATCTTATAAAAAATAACAAGAAGACATTATCTAAAGAGATTGGGACAAAACATCTCAGGGACAAGTTTTGTACTGTTGACACATAGACAAATAATCTAAAAACTACTGTCTTCTGCAATGTATCTGACTGCTAATTTTAGGTTTTTGCTGGTCTACAAGGAGAAAGCAAAGAAAGCAGTATTTCAAGATAGAATACCTAGAAAGGACTAGGAAGGGATTCTCCCCTAAACATGGAATATATGTTACTTAACTGTATGAGAAACCATGCCCAAACCAGATGTGTAAAACAAAAACAGTCAGAGGTGCAGGGTAGCAGGGCGGCTGGCTCAGTCGGTGGATCTTTTGATCTTGGGGTCATGAGTTCTAGCCCCACAATGGACACAGCATTTACTTAAAAAAAAAAAAAAAAATCATTGATTTGACTCATGAATCTAGATTTTGGCAGGTACTACTCTGCTCCACATAGTATCATCTGAGATGGCTAAGCCTGGGCTCTGGGATCCAATTCTGAGACGGCCTATTCACGTGGGGGCCAGTGTCACTTGTCAGCAGAGAATTCAGCTGGGACTGGCCTGAATTCCTCTCTACAGGGGCCTCTTCACAAAGCCTTCTCCGTGAGCAGCTTGAGCTTCCTCATACGATGGTGGCTGGTTCAACACCAAGTGTCTGAAGGAATACGAAGTGGACGCTGCCCATTTATGATGTTCTAGACCCAAAACCTGATCTAGCACTTCTACCATATTCCATTTTTCAAGTAGTCACATCCTAGATTCAAGGTGAGGATATATATATATACACATATCCACTTCCAAATGGGCACAGGATAAAAATATTTGGGTGCCGGGGCGCCTGGGTGGCTCAGTCGTTAAGTGTCTGCCTTCGGCCTAGGTCAGATCCCAGGGGCCTGGGAGCGAGCCCCGCATCGGGCTCTCTGCTCAGCAGGAAGCCTGCTTCTCCCGCTACCATTCCCCCTGCTTGTGTTCCCTCTCTCGCTGTGTTTCTCGCTGTCAAATAAATAAAATATATATATTTGGGTGCCATGCTTTTACATCACTGTGCAGAGTTTCTAGCCCTTTGTGAGTCTGAACATCTGAACATCTCCGTACTTGGAACATGACAGACTGAGATGTAGTGTAGCGCTAACCTCCACCCCTGCTTTCCAGAATGCATCGGGAGTGAGTTCTCCATTCACCCCATTTACGTTTCTCACAACGAATTCAGTCCAGGGTCTCTTGGACAGCCTTTTCTGCTACTGGGAACGTAGCGGGGTCGCTTCCATTACCCAGCCTTCTTCAGGAAGCCAAGTCTCATTGCTATGAATCATCTGTTGTCATGGCTCTCTTCTCTTAAGATAAAAGATGAACTTGAGTGTGTGATGAGTCCCAAGAATAATGACATTAGGTATACTCGGTGCATTTATATTGGCAAAACGCTTAACTTCTAATGTGCCAACAGCCATCTTTACAAGAATCTTGTCTGAATGCTGAGTGGTTGACTTAGGTGTTTCTTTTTTTTTTTTTTTAAAGATTTTATTTATTTGACAGAGAGAAACACAGCGAGAGAGGGAACACAAGCAGAGGGAATGGTAGCGGGAGAAGCAGGCTTCCTGCCGAGCAGAGAGCCCGATGCGGGGCTCGATCCCAGGCCCCTGGGATCATGACCTGAGCCGAAGGCAGACGCTCAACGACTGAGCCACCCAGGCGCCCCAACTTAGGTGTTTCTATTACTAGTGTCACAAAAAGGGAAATTATTTGAAGTTAGTTTCTTTGTCCAGTATTCCAAAGAATATTACAAGAGAGGATTTGGAACTACAGTCTCCAGAGTTTATCTTCAAAATAGCTGAGGTGATCATAAGTCCTGGGACAGGGCAGAGAGAAAGCAGAGTGATGCTAATAATCATACTAACAGCAATAACCATACGAACGGCTAATACTTCCTGCACTTATTCACCAGGCACAGTTTTAAAGGGTTACTGTATATTGAGCCTATAACCCTCAGAACAATCCTTTAAGACAAGTGGAACCATCTTCTATTTTTTTTTTTTTTTAAAGATTTTATTTATTTGACAGAGAGAAACACAGCGAGAGAGGGAACACAAGCAGAGGGAATGGTAGCGGGAGAAGCAGGCTTCCTGCCGAGCAGGGAGCCCGATGCGGGGCTCGATCCCAGGACCCTGGGATCATGACCTGAGCAGAAGGCAGACACTTAACGACTGAGCCACCCAGGCGCCCCACCATCTTCTATTTTTAACAGATACAAGGTGAAGTCGTTTTTCCAAGCTCATACAGCTAGTGGGTGGGAGAGTCAGAATATTCTGAAAGCTTGTTTTCTCACTGAATTGTGTGAGGGTGTTTATTCCCAGGAATGGTGCAAAAATGAACCATCATCCCATTGTTCTTTCCTTGGGTTCCACACAAAGACAGTCCTTTTCCAGTCATTTTATGGGGTTGAGATGGGGTGTAGGTGAGAATTTCACCTTTGCTCTTCTCTTACTGGTCCTTGGAGACAGAAAGTAAAAAAAAAAAAAAAAAAAGTAGACAAGCTCTCTAGAGGTGGAGACTCACCTTGTAACGTGCTTCCCCTTCATATTTACTCTGCCTGGCCTGCCAGACATTTAATGGAAGGGGTTCCCAAGCGAAGCTTTCCTTAGCTTTGAAGGACTTGGGAGCAAAGGGACCTGTTGGGCCTTCCACCCTAATTTGTGTCCACAGAGGAGCATCAGAATAAAGAGATGCCCTGGCTCTGGGGGTGGGTCCCTGCTGCACCCTTGCCCTGTCATCCCTGGAAACCATTTAAAGCCTGTGCCGCTGAGTCAAGGCTGGGAGGGAAGAGGTCTCTGACCACTTCCAAGGTGCAGATTGGAGGAAGAGGTGGGTGCCAACCCCCTAGACGTAGGGAGGGAGGGTCTTGGCTCTCTCCTGCGTCAAAGTCTTCTCTTAGTATTTTACTGTTTCACAGAAACTTTATTTGTCGACTGCCGTTACCTGCTAGGTCATTAGACCAGAAGAAGGGATGTAGGGGGAATAGTGCTGTTCGCATCTTAAAACAACAATAATGAGGTCAAGCTAAAAATAGGATATTCTTTTCTTAGTAAATGACAAATGCCTCTCTTCCCCCTCTCTTTTCCATTTCTTTGGCATTATCTTTTCCTGGTGTAGTGATTAAGACCATAGACGTTGGAGCCCAGCTGACTTAAGCCCCACTGTTTAGTTTGGGGACCCAAGGTAGATTGCCTCTTTCATTTGCTCATCTGCAAATTTGGGAAAATAGCACCAGCAGCCTGAGGGGGTTGCTCAGCAGCAGGCCTCATGCCTCCTTAGCATTCACCCCTGGTGATCACTATCGCCTCTATTTCTGTAGCCTTCGGCGCCTGTCTGCAGATTACACACAGCTCCGGGGGTGGAGCATGTCAACCAAATTGTATGTCACGGACCCCAAACAGGAGGAGCAGGCCCGGGAAACATCTCACATGCTGGCCCGTGAGCGGGTCTCCACTAATGAGTCATAGATCCTGCCTTCCGGGGACTCACAGTCTAATCAGAGAGGCGAGGAAGTGGGTGGCCGGAGCTCCCCACCGTGGCAAATCGTGGCTGAGACGGGTGGCGTGCTGTGAAAGGAGCCCAGGGGGAGATGGAAAAGGGTGATGGCCCTCAGGCGTGATTAGGAACCTGCCAGTCAGAGCGGCCTCACTCAAGAAGGGCTTCCGGGGCCAGAGAACAGCAGGGGCAAAGGGCAGGAGGCCCAGCAGGGAGGGCACCTCATGGAGCGGCTGCGTCCGCGGAATGAGGAAGGTTCATAGGTATTGAAGCCAAAGCGTCAGCGATGTCAGAATACGGTGCTGATGCGTAACGGCTACTAAATAAAGCACTGATAATAATACTCCTTCTTCGCGCTTGTATAGCACCTTTACAACTGACAGAGTATTTTTGCTTCCATTTTCTCACTTGTCCCTTTAAAAAGCCCTGGCAAGGCAGCCAGGATCTCACCTCGGAGGAGGCAATGGGGCTGGCCTGAGGGCGCTGGCCTGAGAGTGGGGGAGGCCAGGCTAGTCCACATGTGCCCCTGGGGCCCTGGCAGCGCCCTCTTTCCTCCTCTGCCCCGGGAGGGTGGGCGCTGCAGAGAGACACAGGGAGCAAAGAAGGTGTTGGGGACTCCCTTCAGCCAGAGCTTAGGGCCCGGCAACTTTTGATTAGAGGGCCTCTGAAAAAGGCGCCCCCACCCCGACTGTGCCTGTGTTAATGGCGGCCTCTCCTTGAGTTCCTGCTATCCTGAAGACTCTCTGGAACTTTCTGTAGGTGTGACATGAAAGAGCAGCCTTTCCCTCTCGCCCCAGCTTGGAATAGACACAACTTGGGAAGAAACCCAAGGGTCCCTCCTGTTTTCTTTTCCCAAGCCCTGGTAGAGGTCTTTACTTATTCTTGTTATAATCCCACCTTGTCCCTGTGTCCTTTATACAAAAGACCCGAAACCCTCCACCTCCTCTAGTTTTATAATGCCTTTTACCAAGGAGCTGCAAGTCTGTAGTAAGGGGAAGTGGTGAAAAGGAAAGCTAGCCACGCTTTTCCCTTCAAAGGTAATCAGGCTAATTCCCCTCAACCTTTTTTCCCCACAACGTTCAGCCTGTCTGTGCGTGTAAAGCAACACCCTTTTTTTCTGTAGCTTCCCAGGGTGCTTCCGCTTCCTGTGGCTGGGATGGAATCTGGGGCCCCCGGCCCAAGGCTCTGGTCATTGTAGGAAATGGGCCAGACAGTATCTCTGTAGCCTGTGACTCTGGTGTATCCATCCCTCCAAGGGCAACTCAACAGCAGCCATGTCTTCTTGGGGTCCCATCAGCAGCCACAAGAGAGAATGCCTTCCACACATTCTGCAGCATAATTTCACATTGGCCTACGTTCATTTCTGGTGCCTATGGGTGACCTATAGCTACCAGTTCATCCTCGGTGGGAAAAGTGCTCTGAGGAGATACTTCAACTTTTTTCTTTCTCTTGATAAGGTACAGGGTTGCATACAACAATTCATTCAACCAACAACCATTAAAACCCTGTGTACCGACCGTGTTTTAGGAATTTCCTTATGGACGTAAAGGACACAGTCCCTCTCCTCAAGAATCTATAGTGTGGGGCTGGGGAAGAGAAAGGAAGTTGAGAAGAGAAGGAACTAGAACATTGTGTGGTATATGACAAAGGGGAGCTCAGATTCCTGTAGCAGAAGATCTTGGTGGAACGTGATTTCTGATTAAGAGTTGGCCGTATCAAGGAAGAGAAAAGGACAAGAAGAACATCCCAGGAGGTAGACCCAGCATACGCAATGCAGAGAGGTAGGAGAAGGAGGTTTGTTTTGGGAATTAGGGGGAATCCATACACCCAGAACATGGGGTGCCAAGAGAAGCATTATCCAAATGTGCCCCCTGGTTCCTCGTTGGTCTTGTATTTGTAAAGTCGCTGCCTAGTGTTGCTGTGGAACATATGTTTTATTTTTGTCGATGCAAATCCATTTTGAGCCTCTCCGAGATTAGTCAATGAGGTGATAGAAAGAGCAGCAGACCTAGAGACAGAGGATCCAAAAGCCTTTTTTAACAGCCTAACCTCAAGCAATTCCTTAACTTCTTGTCTGTGTAGCAGAGATCCATTCACTAACTCAGCAAACATTCTCTAAGTAGGTATCTGGTACGAGATAGAGCTAAGAGGGGCGCCTGGATGGCTCAGTTGTTTAGGCACCTGACTCTTGGTTTGGGCTCAGGTCATGATCTCAGGATCCTGATATTGAGCCCCACCACAGGATCCTTGCTCAGCAGGGAATCTGCTTGAGATTCTCTCTGCTGCCCCTTCCCATCTCTCTCTCTCTCTCTCTCTTTCTAGAGAGAGAGAGAGAGAGAGAGGGAGAAAGAGAGAGAGAACAGATGTAATTCCTGTCCTCATGAAGCTGATGTGAAATTCAGTCGAGATAATAATTTCTGTCCTAAACATTTAAGGACCAAAATAGATAAGGCATATTTTGCTTTAAAGGCATAAAACACTATAAAAGTGAAAACCTCGTTGCCTAGCCCCTGGTGTAGGATGATTATCCCTGAGAGCTGGGGGCCACTGTCACACACAGATGTGAATAAAATACCTGTCGGCTATGAAGTACGTGTGGGGACAGAGCGAGAGGGGAAGAAACCTAGAGGTCCCGGGTGTATGTGGGCTGAGCTTCCCACAAGCAAACCACAAAATGTAAAGAAGAAATGGGAAGCGATCTGTTGACTGGTGGCCAGGCTTGCCCTTCCTGATCCCCAGATCCAGGGAAGCTCGAGGCAGCACTTAAAGGTAGTATTTCCCAAAGTCACATAATTGGGAGGGAAAAAATGAACCCTGTGCCATCTCATCTGGGAAACCGTCACAATGCCAGGTCCACGTTCATAATGCCAGTGGAGACTCATTCCGTGTTTAGCACATCGGTTTGTACTGGGAAGCCTGGGGCGTTATGATCCTGGATCAGAGGCAGGGATCACCACGCTCTCCGGTCTCAGGGATCAGAGGGGGTACTTGCACTTTGTATCCTAGGCAACATCAATGCTATAGGAAAAATTTAGAATTGTGAATTGAGAATCATTTTGATTTTGGTAAAGAGCCCTTCTCAAAATGGGCACCAAACTCAGATTCATAAAATCTAATGACTTGGAGGTGGGCCTTTGAGACCGAGGACATTCTAGCCCAACCCTCTCATTATACAGAGGAGGAAACCGAAGCCAGAGCAGGTGCATTGACTATCTCATGGTCTCTCTGTGAGCTGAAGCTGAATCGAAGGTAGAGTCCAGATTTCTTAACCCCCTATTTTTTTTTAAAGATTTTGAGATAGAGTGAGAGAGAGAGAGAGAGCGCACAAGCAGGGCAGAGGGGCAGAGGGAGAGGGAGAAGCAGACTCCCCGCTGAGCAGGGAGCCTGATGCAGGACTCAATCCCAGGACCCTGGAATCATGACCTGGGCTGAAGGCAGAGGCCTTAACCCACTGAGCCACCCAGGCACCCTCTTAACTCCCTGTTATCTCCAGGTGTGTTTGATGTCAGGGGTAAGATTAGTACTCTGCCACCCCCCCAAGATGATTCATAAGGCAGGCAAGAATAAATGTAGATAAGGGTAATAAAACATGTGAGGCATAATTATCTCCAGCACTAGGGCTAGAAGCACACGACCCTTCCTTCCTTAAGGTTGTGCCTTTATCCTTGCAGTCTCCCTGCCACTCACTGGAGGCCTCACTTGTGCTGGGAATTCTGCATGCTCTCTTTTTTTTTTTTTTTTTTTTTTTAAAGATCCTATTTATTTGACAGAGAGAGATCACAAGTAGGCAGAGAGGCAGGCAGAGAGAGAGGGAGACGCAGGCTCCCCGCCAATCAGAGAGCCTGATATGGGGCTCGATCCCAGGACCCCGAGACCACGACCCGAGCTGAAGGCAGAGGCTTTAACCCACTGGGCCACCCAGGCACTCTGCATCCTCTCTTAATAACTCAATTCAGACCTCCAAGTGACTCAGTGAGAAAGCGGCCAGCCTTATTCCCGGTTTACGGGGAAACCGAGGTACAAAGTTAACCCCCTGAATCAAAGGCTGAATCAATCAAACGGCTGGTTAAATGGCAAAACTGGGCCTCCTACCTGGACATTCTGGCACCAGAGGCTGCATTCCCCACCCCGGTATGCCTTTGCCCCGCACCTCGGGCAGGCCCCGCCCTTCAGAGAAGGAAGCTCCCCTTGCACCCCCCCCCACCGCTTTCCTCATACCCTCTGGGCATTGAGTTGATTTAGTAAAAATCAGGAATTGACATGATTTACCTATGCTCTCAGTGTGCCTCTGTCAACCCAGATGTTTCAAAAACTCATAGGTCTCAGCTGCGGAGCACAGACGGAGGTCTATAGCTGAGTCCCAGGTAAAGGAATTCCGACCCAGGCTGGGCGCCCCCCAGAGCTTTTGTCGGCCATGAAATTCCCTCTGGCCATTTCTTCTCACTCTTGAGGATGCCTTCTTTTTTCATCCAGAACTGTTGGGGCTCAGGTAACTCACAAGGGCTCTCGTTTCTATCAGTAGGACAAGACACTTTTTTTTAAAAAAAGTATTTTGAAATAATTATAACCTCACAGGAAAGTGCAACAATAGTACGGAGGTCGTGCACTCTCTGCCCGGGGGAGGCTTTCTTCGGAACGCGTGGAGCTGAGTTTCCTAATGGAATGTGGATAACAGTGATGCTTTAGGTCCTTCTGAACCATGAGTGATCATACCCCACGTCTGCCACACACAAGCAGCTATTACTGTTTTCAAATACAGAAAGCAAAATCAAAGGCCATGTTTTTGGCAACTGAAAATCAGAGGACTTGAACCAGGAATTTTTTTGGCTTTTTAAAAATGTCAGAAAAAGACCACTTCTCTTTCTCTGGTTGTTAGAGTTTAACCCTTCCGTAAATCCTCGGACACCGTGTTTAAGTCATGACATCGCCTGAAAGGCTCTGGTGAGGTGGTTTGGTGACTATAAAACAGAAAGACACGAGATCCTTCACGTTGAGCAGCTGCTCTATTGTTGGCAGCGATGGTCAGCCGGACTCTGGGGACTTCTGGGTTCTGCACTGTCTTGACCACGCTTAGATCCCACGCCCCTTAACTCATCTGCTTCTTCTCGTCCAGGAATAGTAATGGCACCTCCTCCCAAGTCTTTTCTTGCCTGGGTATTGTTCAGGTTCTCTGAAAACCTGAAAAGGCGCCATGGAGGATATGGAAAGCTAAGGTTCCATAGTGGCAGGATCAGGCAAGTCAGTGGAATCAGAGCAAACATGCTCCACTTCTGTCATCCCAGCCCGGAGGGCAGAACCAGGCATGGACCCAGGCCCTATTATCCTGAACAGAATGGCAGGCGCAGGCCATATGGCAGCCCCAGCAGGTCATCTGGTAGAATAAGCCAGTGTTCCAAAGGCAGGCTGAGTCCTTTGGCATCTCAATCATGCCTTGGAACCCTGAGCTCTTCCTTTGTCTAGAGTGGTTCCTTTCCTGGAGGCCCACGGGGAGCAGCCGGACCTGGCTGGGGCTCCTTGTATGCAGGAGAGAACAAAAGAAAAGGCTTTTAATTTCTCCTGTCACTAAGTTAGCCTGTAAAGCCCTGTGGTCCTCCCTGAAAAAACTGCACACTGCTGTGTTCGTATCTGCCACCTTAATCTTCTAATTTTCTTTTTTCTTTTTCAATCGTAGAAGGTCCCTATATTTTGTGTTTTCACAAAGCTAGTCCTCCTCTCGATTTCCGAAGAAGTTGTGATTGTCATCTGTCCGGTCCTCTCGGCTTAGATAAGGGGCTCATCCTCTCACTATTTTCTTGTGTTATTTTCACATTAAATGAAGGTTGTTCCTAGGACGATTTACCTTTAAAATGTTACCCAGTTGGAGTTGGGACGGACCGGCAAAACTTGTAGACAAGTTGGCACTAGAATTCTGCTCCCCGGAGCTATGGTTCTTCTCAGAGGTCAAATCCTGAGATCCCTGTTTCCGATTTGCTTAAGATTTGGCAAAGACAGGTTAAGTCCTGTTTTATGTCCCTTCCTGCTCAATTCTTTTTAAGTTCAATTCCCTTTTGAATTATTAATATTTGACCAGAAGCATTACTGATGGAGATATCGGTATGCTTTAAAAAATTTCAGACTTAAACTGAAAGCCTTACATAAGAGCTGCTTTAATTTTCACAAAACTTTAAAAATAGCCAGCTTTCCTGGTGCATGTAAAATGAAATGAAAATAAACAAAATTGACCCGACTTTGGGGAAGACATCGATTATAAAGGTAAGGCGTTAATAAAGAACACAACAGGCTTCCATAGCCTGCGGCGTGCCTGCTCCTCCCTTCCGGGGCATCTACTCCCAACGTCCTTTTTTCTTCTATCGGAATCTAGCCCAAAGGAAAGATCTTAGAAAGGTATTCATACTGATTTCTGGCTTCCTTACTCGTTAGCACTACTTAACTTTTTAACTGGAAAAAAGGCTATCAGCCAAAATAAAGAATTCCCCATTGCAGGATCTCTGCCTAATGGCTGGCTGATTTTTATTTTATTTTTGTTTGTTGGGTAGTGGGGAGTCAAGTAGGCTTCCTGCCAGTCCCACAGACCCTGTTCTTTAATCTCAGGAAGAGCTCTGCTTTCCTCCCTTTTGTTCTGGGAAAGCTGCAAAATGAACAGGAATTCCAGTGGGGGAGTGACAGAAATCACTTACTCCTTTGGCCCATGTTACCCATCACTCCTGGATCAACGAGCAATTTGCTAATGATGGGTAAGTGTGAAAAGGGGCATCTGTTGCCATTTGTAAAGAACCTCTTGGTTTTGCAGCACCTAGAAACTCACGAACTGGGGGCTGATGGGGATTGCGTGCAACATCATAGGAGAACAATTGTAGACTCAAGACTGTAGGTGTTTGGGGAAATGGTAGCGACAGGTTCATGTGGCATCTGTGCCGTAGCCGAATCCCGTCACATGTACAACCTCTTTCGGATACCTACCTCTTCCTATGTTCATTAAATACTGGCTGTAGAAGACCTCCTGGTGCCAGTCCCTGTGCCGGACACTGGAATAGAGGATGACTAAGATCTACTCTCCCTTTCAAGCATCCCAGTTTAATAGAGAAAATGGGAAAATAATTACTGTGATATGGTAAGCTCTATAATAGAAGAATGTACATGGTAGTACAGTATGATTAGCCATCCTTAGGGGAGCAGTGTGGCCAGAAGAGAGGAATTTGGGGTTGAGGGGAGGAATGGGAAAGAGGCAAAGGCCAGGGACATTTTGAGTTAGTAAATAGTTTCCAAGAAGGGCATTTCGGAGAGAATAGTGTTTGCAGGAGACACTGCTTTGGGATCCAAGTGGAGAAGTATTGGTAGATGAAACAGAATCTGGCAAGAATCAGATTGTAGAGAACCTTGTAAATCTTGAAAATGAATTTGTATTTTATCATCAGGCTTTTAGGAACCATTGAATTGTTTTTAGACAAGAAAGTAACATGATACTATTTGTGCTTTGGGAAGATCATTCTAGTGGCCTTTGGAGAATGAACTTAAGTCTACAAGAGCAAAAATCAGTTAAGAGTGTATTCTAGAGCAATAAATAATAAAGGGAAAAATCAATAGAGTGTGCTGACAGATTGGAGAAGATGATAGAGAGGGAGAAATCTGGGATGACTCTCAGGTTTAAGGTTTAAATGACTGAGCAGGATATTAAAAACATAAGTAGTGACAACAATAATAATAGTAACTATTGGGTCCTTACCAGGTGCAAAGGGTTTGTTACATGTGTTGCATAGATTATTTCACTGAATCATTGTAATGATGTAAGTGCTGTAATTATCCTCATTTTAGGTGAGAAAACTTGGGACTTTGAGAGATGATGTAATATATCCAAGGTCACATGGTTGGTAAATGATAATGCATGAATTTGAACCCAAGCACGTTGAGCCCAGAGCCCATGCTCTGGGGATTTAGCCGGAGGACAAGTTAGGGCAAAGTATATGAAGTTCAGATTTACACCTTCTGAATTGAAAGTGGTTATGTTTTATTGAGGTCAAAATATCTGACAGAGACTTGGACAGCTGGCTCTACTGCTGAGGAATGTGGTCTATACTGGACATGTAGATTTGGCATTCGTCAGTTAACTAGAGGTAGTGAAAAAGGTGGGTGTAGTGTGGGTGAATCTCCAAAGAGCCAAGTGGAACCATGAAAAATCACATCTAAGAGTGAGTGTGTTGGGACAAGTTAGAGAAGTTTGTGGAGAAGGAGTAGCTAGACAAGTAAGGAGATTACTGTGAAAACCAGAAGTGACATTCAAGAGCTGAGGAGGGACCAACATGATTAAATACCTTGGGGGGGATGAAAGAAGATTTAGAATGAGGGTTGAGTTGAGTTTGGCAATTTGGTGGTTGATGGGCAAGAGTTGAAATTAGACGGAAGTGGGTTAAAAATTTAATAAAAAGCGAGAAAATGGAAACAATGGACTCAGACCTCTCTTAAGAGAAACTTGGTGAAGGAGGTGAAAAACCGAGAGATAACACAGGCCATCTCAGGATCAGGGAAAATACTTTGTGTCTGTGATAGGAGTTACTTGAGATGCTCACATGCTGAGGTGAATGAACCTGTGGAGCAATGGGGATTACACCAGGACGTTTACCTGAGTAGGTAGGAGAAACAGTCCTCTCTCCTCCAGAAGATCATGGACTCTTAGGGAAAGAGGTGTTCCTATACTTCTAGTGCACCCCCCACCCCTACTTTTATTCCATGAAGAAACTCAAGCCGGAGACTTGTCGGGGATCACACAGTAAGTCTGTGTTCCCACATCTCCTGGTTCCTGGTCCCTTTCCTCTCCTGCTGCCAGTGTCAGTGGGAGAAGAATCCCTGATTTTCTTTATTCCAAGTCCCCAGTTCCCCACAAGGGTTCTTCCCTGCTCCTTGAAGATGCACATCCTTCCAGATTCTGATGTGTCAGCAGGGACTCAGCTGTGTGGAGGGTGAGTCAGAGAGCTGATTCATCATTTCCTCCAAAAGCCATGGGGCAGTGTTTTAGGTGGTTGATTATAAAGTGTCATTAACATGGCAATGCTCAGAGTCTCTTCCTCTCACCTGACAACCCAAGTTCACAGAAGGCAGAAGGGTCTCAGATTCAAGGGCCTTTCAGCCATCTCTTCCTGGCCCAGAACTAAGAGAAGATGTATTTGTTCATACATGGTACCTGGTCCCCAAACCCGTGTGAAGGAGATTGGGTGGGCGAGGGTGAGGTAGCACTAGAGATTCCTTCAACAAGAGAGTTAGTGCTCTTCCAAGAGATCCCATTGTTCAGGAGTCACTTGATGAGCCTGGATGCAGGGAGCTACCAGCTCCTCAGAAGGGGCCAGAATACCCATCTCAACCCTGCTCAAGGGTCTTCTAGAACTAGTAGTGGTTCGTCATCTCTTCCCCTCATCTTCTTATATTTAAAAGGCTATGTTGTCAGCCTGGTTGTCATATCATTCTCATTAAATACTGATGCTGAGCACTTATTAAAATCTATAGCCCTACCCAGAACATACTGCCTAGAATCCAGACATATGACATATGTTATATAAACATGAACCTTTTGTACTTGGCCTTCGATTACAACCTTCTGAGTCTTGGTAGGTTCCAAAGAATAACAAACAACTTGCTTTTCTCTGCTGTTTTTCAATCTACTTAGACCCACTGCTCCCTTTCCACCTGTCCTGTGGGGCTGTTAGGCAGCAGACCTGTAACTCCTGTAAATCCAGGAGCTGTCATTCTCTCATTCCCATGGACTACATTGTGAATAGTGCCCCCTGGACTTTTGTAGACTATAGAATGAATGGCGCCCCTTACACTACAGCTCTGGTTCCACTCCCATTCTTTCCTTTAGTTCACAGCATACTCAACTAAAAGAATGCTATTTGGGAGTAGAACCTAGGATTCTCTGTGTCTGCTGCCTTTTGCTATAGTTGTGGTTTATTTATTTAATAGTATTAAATAAATCTAGATTAGACAGGATTCTGAAAGGCTAATCTTGCCCTGAGAGATTCAGTAGGGCTTGTGGTGATTCAGAGCCCATGATTAGTTTTGTTTTATCCTTCATTTGCTGTTCATTTGCAGTTGTCTCAAGTATAGACAACTATGACACATGTTTATCCCAAGGCAATGAGAAGAATTTTTTTTCCCTAGGCTCTAAAAAAATTAGGAAGACTTAACTAGGCCAAGAATGGAAGGCAAGAAGGGACATCCAGACTGAAAGTAGAAACAAAGGCTTGATGGAAGTAGGTGGAATGACACAGTCCATGGCCAGACACAGGGCCAGGGTGGTAGAAGCACAAGAAAAGAAGGAGACAGGCTCAAATAAGACTGGAGACAGAGATAGGACTCAGAACACGGGAAGTCTTAATGGCCCCATTACAAAGATCGGGGCTTTCTCCAAAGAGTAATAGAAAGTTACTGGAGGATTGTGAGATTATATGATAAGCTTTATATTCTGACAGATAATGCTTATTGCATTTAGACATGATTGAGAGACAAACAAGGGACAGGCAGAATAGGTAAGAGGTCAAAAGAATGCCATATAAGGGAAGGCAGGGAATGGTGGTGTTTTGAAAAGCTGTGAACAGTCAACTGTGTCTAAAGCTACTGGGTAATTATATGAGGGCTGGAAGCATCCATTGCACTTAGCTACCTGGAGGTCGTCATGCCTTTACTGAAAGGTGTTATTAAGAAAGGAGCTAGAACCTAGGAAGTAGAAGAATGAGTGGGAGGTGAAGAAATGACAACAGTGAGAATATAGAACTTAAAGTGTCTGTGAATGAAAGGAAAGAGGTAGGTGGTGGCTAGAGAAGGATCTGGGGTCACAGGAGCTTTTTCATTTTTCTTTATTCTTCCTTCCTTCCTTCCTCCCTCCCTCCCTCCCTCCCTCTTTCTTTTTCTTTCTTTCTTTCCTTTCAGATGAGAGAAGCCTAGACAAATTAAGTGCTGATGGATAGTAGTTAATCAATAAAAAGTTAAGAGACTATACCAGAGAGAGAAAAACATAATTCATGGTTTTTCTCTTCCAGGAAAGAGAAAGCGTTGGGTTTAGAGCACATGGAGAGGACTTGGGGGGTGAAGACTTCTCTTAACACAGGACATAAGGAAGAAACACTAGATGAAGAGGCAGTGAGTCTGACTGGTGATGGGAAGTGGAGGGGAGAACTGAGGAAGTTCCTATCTCATGGCTTTTACTTTCTGAGGGAAGTAGCTATGGGGCAGCAGGGAAGAATGTGGTGGAGTGAGGAGAAGGATCACATGAGGGCTTTGAAGAAAATAGGATAAGTTTAAACTTATTCATTTGGGGAGTGGGCAAACCTGGTAGAGAAATCGCATCACCACAGATTATAGTGCTACTTGTAGTCAGTGACCAAGAACTCTGTGATGTTACTACCGCATTGTCCCAGAGAGTGGGTGTCTTCATTGGGGCTCAACTGCCTTGGGCCGGTGCAGAATGTGAAGGGTTGAGTCCATCCAAGAACTTTACAAGAAAACCTGATAAGGATGCAAAGGATGAAGGAGTCTCGAGTATAGGCTAAAGTATTATTGCAATGATTGACTACTGACTGTTATGTCTAAGATGGGTAAAGTGATATGTCAAGATTGAGGAAGCCTAATGAATTAGAAGAAATGAGATCAGTTAGGAGACTGATGGCCCTGGTGAGAAGGAGCAGTCATGGTGTAAATGGTCTGACAAGCAAGCTGGACGAAAAGAAGATTGAGAGTAAAGCTTGCAGTCCTTGACTTGATGAGTTTTGTGGTGAAGAAGCTAAAGCTGATGACGAGTACCAGAATGGAACTGGGGCTACTGAAGTCTTCAGGAAGTCTTTCTTAGAGAAAGTGACTAGGACATTGGCTGAAAAGGAGGAGGAGAGGGAGGACCTCAAATAGGAAGATTTATTTTGAAGAGCGAGAAGTTCCACGATCTGGAGGAGTAATGGGGAAGGTGGGGAAAAACCAATGCCCCTTTCAGATCCTGAGGTACATTCAGTAGGGGAGTCTAAACAGCTCCTCTTCAAGAAGTGGCATCCCCAGAAGGTAGCCAGAGCTTTAAAATCAGCACGGCATCTTTTTGAGTTCTTTGGGCTGGGGATAAAGTAGGCCTACTCCACTTCTGAATTCTCATTTCCTTTGCACTGATACCATTTTCAAGGAGACAAAGACTTTATGCCAGTTATTTTTTTTCTGGGATTCATTGATTTCGAATTTGGCCACTCTTCTAAAACTATAAAAAGAACTCCTATTAACAAACCCTCTACATTATCCTGCTTAAAGAACTCCCTTTCAGTATTTCTTTTAGTCTGGATTTGCTAACAACAAATCTCGCGGCCTTTGTCTGTCTAAAATGTCTTTATTTTGCCTTCATTTTTGAAGAATATTTTCACTGGTAATAGAACTCTCACCTAAGAATTTACTTTTTTTTCAGCGCTTTAAAAATGTCATTCTATGGTCTATTGGATTCTATCATTTCTATTGATAAATCAGCTGTCAGTTTTATTCTTGCTTTTTTGAAGGTAAAGTACCTTTTAGCTTTTAACTTTTTTTTTTAACCTTTGTGTTCAGCATCTTGACTATGATGTGTTTAAGTATGTTTTTCGTTGTATTTAGAAGTTCTAGTTTCATGAATGTGAGGCTTATGGTTTTGGGCCAGTTTTGAAAAAGAAAGCTGCCATTATCTCATCACATGTTGCTTCTGTCCACATCTCTCTCTCTCTTCACTCACTGGCAACTCTTATGTTAGATGTTTTCAACGTTTTTGCTCTCCATGTTTCTGTCTGATATTTTCTATTAGCCCATCTTCTAGTTCACTAATCTTCTCTTCAGCTATAAGAAATACATTGCTAAACACATCTGTTACAGTGCTTTAATGGTTGTGCTCTTTTTGTTGTAAAATTTCCATTGAATTCTTTATTGATAGAGTCCAGTTCTCTGGTGAAATTCTCCATTTTGTCACCTTTTTTCTTGGACAAAATAATTATTTTTTAAATTGATATCTCATAATTCCAATATCTGGCTTACCTATGGGCCTATTTCTGTTGTCTTCCTTTCTCTCTTAGTCTTAGTTCTTGGAATGTCCAGTAATTGCTGTCTAGTAATTGCTGTCTAGTAATTGCTTAAAAATAAGCATTTTGTATAAAAAACTGTAATCTCCAGATAATACTCTTTTCCTCTAGAGAGCACTCACCTTGTCTTTTATTCAAGGAGCTAGAGTGGGAGGAGATTACATCTATTCGATCTAGGACTTAGTTTTTTGGAGACCAAGTTGGAGTTTTTATACAGTTCGGTCTACCTCATGTTTGCCTCCTCTCCTTAAGGTATAGATCTTCAGAATTCCAAAAGAAACCCTGCAGATATTTATTGGGACTCTTTCGTGGTGGGCCCTAAACTCGATACTGCTAAAAATCTGGCTTTTCTTTATAGCTACACTCTCATCTTTAGGTAGCCTATGAATTAGCAAATCCCGGAGCACCTGGGTGGCTCAGCTGGTTAAGTGCCCAACTCTTGGTTTCAGCTCAGGTCATGATCTCAGAGTCTTGAGATCAAGTCCCACATCAGGTTCTATACTCAGTGGGGAGTCTGGTTAAAGGTTCTCTCCCTCTGGCCCTCCTCCCCCCACTCTCTCTCTCTCTCAAATAAAAAAATAAGTAAATCTTAAAAAAAAAAAAAAAGAGAGCGAGAGAGAGAGAATGAACAAACCCTATAAAATGAAATCAAGTGCTAAGTGTGGAGCTCATTTCCTGGCACCCTCCCTCCTCTCAAGGATTCTGCCACTCAAACCCTGCTGTCTTGGCAGTTCTGAACTGCTTTTAAGAACTTCCCTCATTATATTTAGGCTTTAACATCAAATATATGTGGGAGATGCCTATATATAATACCAAAAAATGATGAAATATACTTACTCAGTTTCCCTCATTCTCTGGCTGAAAGGAAAAAAATCTCGTTTAGGCATGATCTTTACTATACCCTTACACATGAGGAAGGTGGTTTCCTCCTCCTCAGAAGCATCTATGTCTGTGAAACTGGATTTTTTTTTTTCAGATTCTATTTATTCATTTGTCAGAGAGAGACATAGTGAGAGAGGGAACACAAGCACGGGGGAGCTGGAGATGGAGAAGCAGGCTTCCTGCTAAGCAGGGAGCCTGATGCGGGGCTCAATCCCAGGACCCTGGGATCATGACCTGAGCCTAAGACAGGCATTTAATGACTGTGCCACCCAGGTGCCCCTGTGAAACTGGATATTAATCCTGTAAGGACACCCCTATCATTGTTATGATGATATTCATAAATGCTTTTGTGAATGCTTGTACATGATAAAAGAGTAATAAACATTTCTTTCCCCTTCTGGGGTCACTTTGCCCAATAAGATGTAACAATAATAGTCATAATAATACCCACTAAAATTTACTAGGCATATACTATGGGCCAGGCTCTACGTTAGGTGTTTTATGTAGGTTGTCTCATTTAATCCTCGGAAGAGCCTAGGAGGTAGTAATGGCAATTTTCCTAATTTACACTTAAGGAAACTGAGGCTTTAAGAGGTTAAGTCTTAAACAAGGTCCCAGAGCCAGGAAGTAAATGGCACAAACAAGTTTGAACCAGACTTTTCAAACCCCAAGGTCTACATTCTCTACCAACATTTTGTCCTACCTCTTGACTTGTTCTGAAGGAGAACATAACTAGTCTCACATAACAGCATAACTAGTCTCATCATTTTACTGAGCCCCAGAATTTGGAGATATTTCTTTAATAAGGTAAAAGCCAGACAGTGTGAGGGGTTTATATGCAAATAAATCTCTCTGGTTCATTTCTCGCAGGTATTTCTAGATCTTTCCCTTCTCGACTCAGTCTTACTTTGATATATATTTTACATTAACTACTTCCATTTATAATTTCTATGGCAAATCTGAAAGTAATTTTTTAAAATAAAGCTTTATGCAGGGACAGGAAGCAATTAGTGGTGGGGCTTTATTTTTAGAGGATGAGATGGGTGGGGGTAGGGTATGAGGAGAAATTGCCTTCTGCAGTGTCAGATGAGTTGAGTGAGTTATAGGAAATGATAGCTCAGCCGGCAACTTGGTGCTTGCCAATGAGTCAGCTGTGACTTCATCCTTAGCCTCGATGCTGGAATCACAGATGTGAGAGACACCCTTCCTGGTGAGGGCCCCACCCTGTCCTGCTGTCTGGGACATCAAGGTTCTCCCCGCATGATGTGAACCATTCAGTTACCTGTCATGGTGGAGGAAGATTCACAGAACTATCAGCTGCTTGTTTTCTCACAGATATTTCTAAGTTTCCTTAGGATTGATGGGTGCTCCTGAATTTTTCCCCCTGACACCAAGCAGAAACACCCAGTGACTTTCTATCCAGAGGATGAAGTTTGGGATTGAGGTCACAGCAGAATGTTGTTCTTACAGCAACATTTCCATGTGTTTATACTACTTCACCATTCCAGGGTCTGTATAGATGACGAAACGTGGAAGCATGCTGGAAAAGTGAGACAGGAAGACTCTGCTTTAGGAGAAGTCGTACTTTAAAAGAGGTCACCTTGTCATCATCGAAAATATGTGCATGTGATGAGAAGACTAGAATCAAATCATTACAGTTGTTGTGTTAGGATTTTCGGATTGACAGTGATTGTTTTTACCTTTTCTAGGTTTGATAAATAAGTTCAAGTTGTGAAAATTACTCAAAAAATAATCCTTTTGTATTTTAAAATAACTCTCTGTTTTGGCAGAGAAAATGGCCAAATAGGTTTAATATTTTAAGACATCTTTTTCCCAGACTCTGTTCAGATTCTTAGGTCAAGGTTATGTGCACGGTGTTCAACAGGGAATGGGTGAGGAGGACTAACTTTGCTCAGAATTTATGGGAGCCAGACATTTATTTCCTTTTCACCCAGTGGTAAGGTATTATCCCCATATTATAAATAGAGAAACAAACGCTCAGAGAAACAGAAGCAGCTTCCTCAGGTCAATCAGCTAGTAATTGTGGAGTTCCAACCAAGCCCAAGTCGACCACTGCCAACATCCACACTCTTTCGATATGAGTACAAAGCGATACTGCCACAGGTCCCACTCTGCCATACTTTTAATGGGGCATTTTTGATGTGTTAACTTACTGCTGGATTAATCCTCCATTAAGAAAAAAATGTATCGCAAGATTGTTCTCTCTTTTGCAAAGCTAGGATTCTAAAACTCACACATACTTGGCTTCTACTTTAGTTAGACAAACACTGAAAGCATTGCATAGCTTACATGCCTGTGCATCTGTGTGCATGACATCAAGACCAAAGGAGGCATAGTAAGTACCCATTTGAGTGGAGGGACTCACTCAGAATTTGAAGTGATTCCCATGATCTCTCCTAAAGTTCTTAGGTAGATGAGAATGGAGATAAAGCTAACGGCAACACTGTTTGGTATAGTAGCTCTAAGTGATAATTGTGGCCAGGATGGGGTAGTATTGTTACAAAGTAGAGCATCTGCAGTTTCAAAAAAGCCATCCTATTGGCCCAGCAGAGCCCTGATTTTCTTTTTTAATAAAGTAATAACAGCTAAAGATTTTTTTTTAATTTTTTGATGGATAATATGCAATTAATGCTATGGGCTTTGTTGAGATGCTGACATACAATACATTGCACATTGTAAATGTACAATTTGGTAAAATTAACATATGCAAACACCTGTGAAACATCACTTCAATAAAGATAATGAATGTGTTCATTAGCCCAAAAAGATTTTTTGTAATCCTATATTTTTGAAGAGAAAAAAAAAACCCCAAAAAACAGTCACTTGATTTCCTCATTTAATTTGATGAAAAGAGCCAGGCTGGAGACTCAGGTGATGTGAGTCTGTACCCTGATCGTGCTCTAAAAAGCTCCCTGAAATTCAGTGAGTCCCTTAATTTTTCCAGCCCGTGGTTTTCTCATCTGAAAAATGAGGGGGTTGGACTAGATGGTCCCTAAGGCCCCCTACGGTTCTAAAGTTCAATAAAGCTAAGAGGACAGGCATACTAAGGGTATTGGTTTGTGTCCAAATGGTTTTATGTAAAAAAAGAGACTTCCCCAGTGGTCTGGTGTCAGCCGAACTACTTTAATCCTGTCCTGCTTAATTAATTGATAGATCGTGAAATCATTTCATTTCTTTTAATTCTCCTTTCACCTGGACTCAATGTCATTCATGTCCTGGCTTCCATGTTGTCGGTCTTAGTAAGCTAAGGGAATTGTTCTGCTTAAGAATTTAGGGCTAAGGCTGGAGTAATGCTGGGAGTTTGGCAACGCCTTTAGCAAGGATCCGATGAGGAGCGACGGGACCATCAGCCCCCTGGACATTTGTGAGACAGCCTGGGCATTTTGGGGGGGGGGGGTGTGCAGAGACAAGCTGTACTGGGTGTATTTCAGGCTGGGGGAAGGGAAGCAGATTGGAGTTTAATTAAAATTCTAATCCCAACTTAAGCCATCTTCTTGCCAAGTCAGCAGCCAGCATTTCCGTTTGTGGTTCTGGTGATCTTGCTGTGATGACATACGTAGTTACCTCAAAAACTCTCGCAAATGTGCCTACAACTTCAATATGCTCACCAGATGCTTCTTCGGGCCTGGCACGTTGCCATCTTTGGCCTGTGTTTTCGGAGATACCTCACCCACCACTGTCAGGGCTCCCGGTGGGAGGGGGGCACTGGAGAGAGCTCGTGGGGAAAACTGAACTGATTACAAATGAGAAAGTTGCATCGCACCAGAGAGATCTTTCCAAATTGTTTCTGTTCTCCAGGTAGCTGAGTGGGATTTCTCAGGAGGGGCAGCCCGGACTTCATCTTGGCCCACCATGAGGTTCTTCCTGCCTTGTGCCTACATGCTCCTTCTGATGATTTCCCAGCTGAGGGCAGTCAGCTTTCCAGAAGATGACGAACCCCTCAATACTGTTGATTATCACTGTAAGTAATCTAAGGAACATTCTTTTTTTCTGAGAAGGGAGCTTTTTTTGATCCTCTAAGTGCATTTGTTTTTACAAAGAGAGTTTTACATGTCTTAAAACTGTTTTTGCATATTAATTGATTCAGAGTCATTTCTTAGTGTTCGGAGCAAATGGGACAGCTTTGTTGGTTGCTTTCCTAAAGCAACCCATGTATAGGTTATATATTTTCTGTTAAAAGAAAAAGACCATTTGCTAACATTCACCGTCTTTTATTCATTTATATTCAAGACCTTAAGAGAGGAATTTAGTTAAAACCCTTCTACAACTAGTATATACAGCTAATCAATGCTGTATATTGATTCTTCAGCTCCATAATCCTGACTGATGGTTTAGCCCATTTTTACTTGCAGATTCAAGGCAATATCCGGTTTTTAGAGGACGCCCTTCAGGCAATGAATCCCAGCACAGGCTGGACTTTCAGCTGATGTTGAAAATTCGAGACACACTTTATATTGCTGGCAGGTAATTTTCCTCTCGTTGGTTTATTAGATTAAAATTCTTTTCTCTTGTGGTGCTTGCATTAATGTGTCTAGTTCATGAAAAACTAATATGTGATTGTGATCAAAAATTGCAAGTAGCCAAAAATATTCACTGAGAAGAGTCAGTGTTGTGTACCAGGAACAAAATACAGGGCTAAAGCCTTCAGCGGTGCTATTTTATTATTGCTATCAAGAAATCATACACCATTCTTTATTCCTAAAGCAGCAGGGGGAAAAAAATCTTTCTTTATTCTTTTTTAACTTGGAATTATTCAAGCAAATATTAGAAGTATGCCTATGCTAATACCAGTAGCTGTTTGACCCATGCCTGAAGAGAAGAGCTTTCTTTGCTCCCTAACCACAGTGATATATAAAAGCATCTCACTAATGAAAAAGTCCTCTTTGTTGACTTTGTTGGAGACAGAGAAAATCCAAATGATCTCCAAAATACAATAAAGGCAGATCTGTAAAAAATAAAACAAGCAGCAGCAGCTTAACATTTTTATGCATTCACATGATGACTTACTGCCTTGTTTCCAACAGGGATCAAGTATATACAGTAAACTTAAATGAAATCCCCAAAACAGAAGTAATACCGAGCAAGGTGAGCAAGTGCAATTTATTTACATTCCCTCAGAACTTGGAAAACCTCTCCCTCACCTCCCAAAATTTTCAGTTAAAATACTGAACTCTGGTTTTACTTGATTAATACAGAAACTGACATGGCGATCGAGACAACAGGACCGAGAAAACTGTGCTATGAAAGGCAAACACAAAGTAAGTGGAACAGACGGGTTGTCTGCCGGAGTCAGCCTTTCGGTGGACTTCATCCCACGATGTCAGCATACGTGATGTCTAATAGTAACTTAATTATTACTTTCTTTAGGATGAATGCCACAACTTCATTAAAGTATTTGTTCCGAGAAACGACGAGATGGTGTTTGTATGTGGTACCAATGCATTTAATCCCATGTGTAGATACTATAGGGTGAGTATATTTCATATGGCGTGCTTTTCTTATCAACTTATTTTTTCTTCTTCACTGTCATGCTGTTAGAGTTGAGTCCTTTCTGCTGTAACCCATTTATCTCTAATGCTGTGGAAGAATAAAGACGAAATTCTTCAAATAGAATTTCAGCACAAATAAAGCAGTATTGCCTTCAAACAGGTACATTGGACAGATGTGACACCAGCTATTTATTTTTCTTTTATAGTTGAATACCTTAGAGTATGACGGGGAGGAAATTAGTGGCCTGGCAAGATGCCCATTTGATGCCAGACAAACCAACGTGGCCCTTTTTGCTGGTAAGATCCTTTAGTGTAATGAATATAAGTGATGAATGACATCGAAGGAAAAAGGGAACTTAAAGGAAGAAAAAAGCTCCTAACTGGGGTAGCTACCTTGATATAGGTGTTTTCACTGTCTAGGAGCTAGGAAAAAAACTTCCAAAGAAGAGGATTTAAAAGTGAGCATACGATGAGTATTCTGACACTGGCTCTTTTGTTAACTAGGTCAATGACCCTGAATCAGTGGCTTAACTTTTTGACACTCAGATCCTTAACTTGTAAAATGAGGTGATACCATGGGGCAACCTGTCCCAGGTCAACCATGAGCATCGGGTCTAGGTGTATTTCTGTATGTGGGGATGACAGGTGCAAGAACTCCAAAAGGAGTCCTATTCACACTGCATAGGATAACACACTACAGGATGATTATGGTTATTTTACCCAAATTATAACTCTGGTTTCAGATGGGAAGCTATATTCTGCCACAGTGGCTGACTTCCTGGCCAGCGATGCCGTTATCTATCGAAGCATGGGTGATGGATCTGCCCTTCGTACAATCAAATATGATTCCAAATGGATAAAAGGTACTCTTGAAAAGCAGTGTTGTGGGATGGCCAAGGGTAGTGGGATGGCCAAGTGGGAACAGGAGCCATGGCATCAGGAGACTCAGGGCATGACTTCATATTGTTTATTTAGAGCAAGTACAAGTGGCTTTGGTTGCACGAGGGGGTGTTCACAAGGAAAGAGGAAATTAACAGCCATGTCAGGAAAGTAGATTCACCTACAAGTTCATCGTGGTTGACCTCAAAAAAGAAAGACCTCCTTCCTGGGTGCCAGTTTGCCTACCTCCGAATACACATAACGTTCCTCGTCCACTCCCACCTACCTGTCCTGCAGAGTTAACACTGAGAATCGATCAGTTCATCTCCGCAGAGCCATTTCGTTCTTTGGAGTTTGGATACCAAGATTTTTTATTCTCGGTGTAAGAAGTTCTCTTCCCTAGTTAAAGAGGTTAATGAATAAATCTGTTGAAACAGAGACCTCTGCTGTAGTTCAGTTCCCGTAGGCTTTTTACAGTCCATTAGCTGACATGAAAGACTGTGGGTTCCTTGGAGCTTCAACACACCCATACTGGGACTCCTTGAGCGCGATGGTGTATTGGCGTTCTCACTGGCTTGGAGCCGCGCGATGTCCGTCAGTCATGCTAGCAGCTGGGGTCTTGTGCTAATTGAATTATCCTTTAGGAACTGGTTTGTTTTCGATTTTTCTTTCAGAGCCACATTTTCTTCATGCCATAGAATATGGAAACTATGTCTATTTCTTCTTCCGAGAAATTGCTGTGGAACATAATAATTTAGGCAAGGCAAGTATAGGCACTTGACTTGAATCCTGGACTTGTACTGCATGGAACCGAGCCCGCTTGGGTAGAGTTAGGCTCTTTTCATGTTTCCCAGCACTCGGTGCGTTTAGGGCCGAGTGCAGAGAAGTGAACTGCTTATCATGAGAGTAATTGCTGGAAAACACCTGAACAATGGCCAGAGTGAGAAGAGCAGCCTTGGGACTTGAGGAGGTTTCATTTTTCCTGTCACGGCAGAGAGTGTTCTACAGGCGCCCTTGAGCTATGGATGCTTCCTTAACACTTTAGAAATCTGTTGATGGTTCATTCTTTCTCAGCATCAAAAGGCAGGAGGGAAAGTAGAGCCCCTGTTCAATTCTGAGTGCTTCAGGAAAAGCCTGTATACTTTTAAAGCATCACAACCTCGTTTTGCCATGTTTAAGGATGGCACATGGCATAGACGAGAGAAGCCACAGGGTGGGAGCAAACTCTGGGGATGGTTTGCATTCCCCCAGCCAGCTCACTTCTTGGGGGGCTCATTTAGCAGAACAGGAAAATGGCCTTCTTTTTTCCCAGGTAAATCTAGTTTACGTTCTTCCCGGACAAATCCCTAGAGAGAAGATTGCTAGATTCTTTTGAGCCAGACCTATCTTTAGCACTTTTTGGGTCCCTCCCTTAAAGAGCAGCTTTCCGTTTCCATTCCCCCTCCCTGTGCGTAACCCTGTGCTTTGCTTTTGTCCCCTGGGCAGGCTGTGTATTCCCGCGTGGCCCGCATCTGTAAAAATGACATGGGCGGCTCCCAGCGGGTCCTGGAGAAACACTGGACCTCGTTTCTGAAGGCGCGGCTCAACTGCTCTGTCCCTGGAGACTCCTTCTTCTACTTTGATGTTCTGCAGTCCATTACAGACATCATACAAATCAACGGCATCCCCACTGTGGTTGGGGTGTTCACCACACAGCTCAACAGGTGCGAACAGAGCCCTGGCGCTTCTCAAGTTGTTCTTGCTTGCTTCTGGGACCCAGGAGCGGCCTCCTTTGCCTGACGCTTTCCCTGATGCTGTCCCCCTTTGCAGCATTCCTGGGTCTGCGGTGTGTGCATTTAGCATGGATGACATTGAAAAAGTATTCAAAGGACGGTTTAAAGAACAGAAAACCCCAGATTCTGTGTGGACAGCAGTCCCTGAAGACAAAGTACCAAAGCCAAGGTAAAGGGAAAAAAAAAAAAAAAAAAGTGGTTTTCATCTTTGACAAAACCCTCTGGTCACTGGAAACATCCATCCTCAGAAAGCAGGGGGGCCAGTGTCCTGTGCTAGGAAGGGGTCCCAGGCGGGGCAGGGGAGGGGGCACAGCAGAGGGAGCCAGTCTGCAGAGCCCTGCAAGGGTGAATGTGGAGAGCCTGCTGGGTGCAGGGAGAGAGCGCTGCGCCTCTGGTTTTGCTCACTCTCCTTTCTTTCTTGGCCTCTTCTTTCAGAATGGACACTTACCCTTAGATACAGTTTGTGAGGGGAAAAAACACACTGTTTTCCTTTCAGGCCTGGCTGTTGTGCAAAGCATGGCCTTGCTGAAGCTTATAAAACCTCCATCGACTTCCCTGATGAGACCCTGGCGTTCATCAAATCCCACCCGCTGATGGACTCTGCCGTCCCGCCCATTGCTGATGAGCCCTGGTTCACAAAGACCCGGATCAGGTGAGACTGCTGAGACCAGCAGTCCCCTCCCCTCTAACAGCTCCTCTCCCCATTGGCCTCCCCCTCTGACTCGGCCTATCTCCCCCCGGGCAGGTACAGACTGACGGCCATTGCTGTTGACCACACCGCTGGGCCCCACCAGAACTACACAGTCATCTTCGTTGGCTCTGAAGCTGGCGTGGTGCTTAAAGTTTTGGCAAAGACCAGTCCTTTCTCTTTGAATGACAGTGTGTTACTGGAAGAGATTGAAGCATACAACCACGCAAAGTAGGTATATTTTAAAGTTTTGGCAAAGACCAGTCCTTTCTCTTTGAATGACAGTGTGTTACTGGAAGAGATTGAAGCATACAACCACGCAAAGTAGGTATATTTTACGAGAAGGCTTTTCAGCTCGGCTCAAAACTTTCCGGCGTGTATTTCATCAAGAAATTTCCTTTGAGCCCCAGAAATTAGCAGTGGTTTGGCATATTCGTGTTTTGGGTTCTTTTTGTTTTTGTATTTCCTTAGTGAAATAAATCCTATGTTTATTGTTTTTCCTGAGCCCACTAGGGCTAGGATGGTGGGCAGTGGATGAGTTTAAAAATCATATAGCCCTCGGGGCGCCTGGGTGGCTCAGTCATTAAGCGGCTGCCTTCGGCTCGGGTCATGATCCCGGGAGTCCTGGCAATGAGACCATGTTAGCACCCACTCCTGATCCCCTGTAGGCTTATTTTCTGCCACTGCCTGCAGCAGACAACTGGTTGCAAGTATGCATAAGCACAGGCTTGCAATACAATTCTTCCAACCCCTGATGTAGAAGATAACTGGACCATTAAAACAAACAAGAATGGAGCAAAGGAGACTAAAGAGAGATCAGAAACATCTAGCACAGCAAGATTTAAGTGTACTGAAACACTGTCCTCTTTCTTCCCTGTGGTCTAAAGTGGGCTTCACAAACACAGTACCCTTCAGTCACCAGAACAAGAAAGCAATCTTAAAAAAAAACTCTGTCCAACCTGAAGTTGAAACAATTGTGCAGAGCAGCAGAAGATCAAACACAGAATTATTACTTCCCAAACTATGTACTTAACTGGTTTGCTACTGAGAATCTCTCTCAGGATCTCCCAGCTCTTAGTAATTACAAAACCAAACCCTACAGGCCTTATATATTTCGTGTAGCTTTCGACTTCCTAAACATATTTTTCAAAATGTATCCCCCAATATAGGTGTAATGCTGAGAATGAGGAGGACAGAAAGGTCATCTCATTACAGTTGGATAAAGACCATCACGCTGTGTATGTGGCATTCTCCAGCTGCGTGATCCGCCTCCCTCTCAGTCGCTGCGAGCGTTACGGATCCTGTAAAAAGTAAGCTCATGTTTCCTTCCTTGCCATGGGTCTTGCAGTGTCGTGAACTTTGATGATGAGAAAGTGCAAGTTCCGTTCTGTTTGGTTTTCTACAGGTCTTGTGTTGCGTCTCGGGACCCGTACTGTGGCTGGTTAAGCCAGGGAGCCTGTGGCAGAGTGACCCCAGGGATGCTGTAAGTAGGCCCTGTCAGGTCAGCCAGGACCTTCTGAGAGCCGCCTCTGCCCTCTCTGGGCCCTCTAAAGCTAGACACTTGAGAAAAATCGCCAGTAGTACTACTTTTGTTCTTTTCTTCCTCTTTCCGTTTTTTTGATATGGGAAAAGTAAAAAAGAAAAGAGAAAAGGAAGAAAAATGAAAGAGAAAGGAGAGGAGAGAAGAAAGGAAAAAAGAAAAGAGAAAAGAAAAGAAAAAATCTGGGGCTGTAATAAGGAAGGGCGACTTAGGATAATACCTGAGGGAAACGGGTGGAGAAACCAGACAATTATGCTAGGGGTCAGATGTTGAACAGAAGAAATATGCATTTTAGCAAGCTGTGTTGAAATATCCATTTTTTTCCCCTCTCTGCCCATTCTTACTAATCGGTCTGTGTTCTTGGTTCTGCTCTGGTTGTCCCTTGTGTCCCTATGAAGGCTGTTAACCGAAGACTTCTTTGCTTTCCATAACCACAGCGCTGGAGGATATGAACAAGACACAGAATACGGCAACACGGCCCACCTAGGGGACTGCCATGGTAAGCTCGGATCTTCCTTCCCCTTCTGGCAATTCTTTTTGACCGCATTTGCACGTGAACATTATTTTACGATCAGCCTTTTAAATGACTTGGGACACATACCACCTAGCATTTAACTTAAACTTCGCAAAAGCTGAGCTGTTTGGTCATGGGGATGCGTTAGAGAAGAATCTTTTTTTTTTTCCTTCACCATTTACAATTTTGTAGAAAATCTAGAGAAAGGTAGTCTAACCAGTAGGTTAATCTTTTTAATTTATAGTCTTTTCTTTTGACTTTTTTAGTTAATTGGAATTCATAAATTTTTGCTTTCTTTTGGTTACTTTTTACTGATTACTTGTTCCTTTAATTCTTTTAGAAATTTTGCCTACTTCAACTACACCAGATTACAAAATATTTGGCGGTCCAACATCTGGTTAGTTTTTTTTAATTTTTTTGATAATTAACAACCTTTTCTTTCCTTCAGTTTGGCATTTTCAGCCCCTTCTCCCCTCCTTTTGCGCAGTTTGGCAGCCTTTCATGTTTCTGCTTTGACTCATAATCCCACCGATGGTACTGAAAGACTTTTTCTTATTCAGCACTCCACCCCTGTGTAGCATGTTAACAGTACATCATTGACCGAGGCCCATCCCGTAAGAAAATCAAACGGATTCACATAGAACGCATTCCAGCTGCACGCCCGCCCACCCAAGCTTCTCTTCTATCTCCCCCTGCGCATTGTGGATGCTCCCTCTGGCCATCTCTACTGAATGGATGGCAGAATTTCATTATTTTCCCCTTCTCTCCTCACCTTCCCTGAGACCTAGTAAACAAATACACATTTCCCCAAAATGTGTATTTCTACATTTTTGACATCTTTTTTTTTTTTTTTTTGAATGGTTTGCGGTGAGCCCGAGTGTTGTGGTCTCCGTGGTGTGCAAAAGGCTCCCATCGAGGGAAGCTGGTATCTGATGTGTGAAGGTGGTTCAGTGGGCTGTCCGTGCCCGTCTGTCTGTATCTGTTTTGGAGTCTTTATCTGCGACCATTGCACCGGTCTGAATGGGGGTCTCCGGAATTTTAACCTAAAACCGTATGCTTACATTCTGTGGGGAAGTCTACTCTGTGGAAATCAGCAACACGCGTGCTAAGAGCTTAAGTTACTTCCGGTCCTCCTGCTGCTTCTAAAGCTCACAGCAGCTTCATTCCTCAGAAGGGAGAAAAGGATGGCAGATCCTCTGTACCAGACCATCCTTATTCAGCTTCTAAATGCCATTTCTTTTGCGTGAGTTGCTGCTAATTCTTTGGAAGAAATTCCCCGAGCGCGTTGAAAGGCACAGGTGAGGTTCCTCCCTGCTTAGGTGTTTCACCGCGGATGGTGCGAGGCCTCAGGGCACAGATGGACGGGGAGGTCGGTGATAGAGCACGACAGCCTGCTCTATTGGGTGGAAAATCCAGTGTTCATGTGGACTTCACCAGGCATTTCCTGCTGAGGTTACCCCGTAGGTTCCCCGATGAAGGATACGCAGTCTCCCGACTGTTCAGGAAAAGGCTTTTAGACTTACGCACGAAAAGAAATGAACGGATGCCGTCTCACACAAAAACGAGAGAGTAGCAGTTCATTTTTGGGATCTGGATTACCTTTTCCACGAGGTTCATTAATCACTGTAGGGGCTTCGGTAGGAGCGTTTTCAGTGTGTCTAGATTTGAAATCTGCTTACTTTGTCTTCATGGTTAATTTTTAGTTTTTCTGTTTCCCTTGCAAGAAAGAGGTTTGGTGTAGTCTCTTTGAATGTATTTTTTATGAAATCCTAGAACAGGCTTTCTCGTAAAATTGAATGAAACCTCACTTAAAAATGCAACAGACCAGTCAGGGAAATCTGTCAGCATTACCCACATTAATAAAAATCTGTTTGCCACCACAGACATGGAGGTATCTTCACCATCTGTTACCACAATGGCAAGTATCCCAGAAATTACACCTAAAGTGATTGATACGTGGAGACCTAAACTGACGAGCTCCCGGAAATTTGTAGTTCAAGATGACCCAAACACTTCTGATTTTACTGATCCTTTATCAGGTATCCCAAAGGGTAAGGCCACACCAGGGAACTCATCTCTCGCTGAGTGGAAACCTGATGCCTCGGAGGAGCTAGTGCACATAGGGTTTCCCGGGGCTGGGGTGACAGGGCTCTGCTGTTGGTCACACCACCTCCCCTGAGTGCCCTCACTCTGGTTTCTGTGCTTGTATGGACTGTGTTCCTTCGCAGACCAAAGAGGTGGAAAGCCGTGAACGAAAGGCTGAGATAGCCTTTCAGGCTACGAGGTAGTCTGAAGACCCTAAGATAGTCTGATGAGGGAGCCATTCAGACAGTCTAGTCTGTGTTGGTTTCTGCCTGAAGACGCTGAGAGTCTGCTCAATGTCAGAGAATTTCCAGGACCACCCCGACAACATCAGAACACCAACCTCCTTAATTGCAAATATCCTGGTATCCGATGTTTTGCCTAATAGCCTTTCCCAGCCTTCTGTTTAGCTTCAATTCCAAGTGCAATATGAAAAGGATATGCAAGGTGCTAGTCAGTTGCTTGAATGTCACAAGCAATAAAGCATAACAGAGCACTTGTCCACAACTATCACTTTCAGCCCTTAATAGAAGCAGTTAGAAAACAGCTGCCTGTTGAGTTAGCTTATTAGACCTATTACTCTGGGAAAAAAACAGTCTCTTCTTTGGTGCTTAGTAAACTATGGTATCAGGTTTCCAATCAGTTTTTATGCCAGTACTTTGTCATTTATGATTTATGTCTGTTGATTTGGGTTTTATATGTTTTCATTATAAACAGTTTTATAATCATTCTTTGTTTCCTTTAGTAATATCATTTCTTTCTACTTTTCTTTCTTTGTCTTTCCCAATGCCACTCAATTCCATAATCCCAAACATTGAAAAAAGGCAACTAATGTTCAAAGGCCTTAGTACTAACCTAAAGCAACAGAATCTTCAAAATTACTCTGACTTAACCCTATCCTGGGATAGCTATGCTTATAGCATGTAACAGACCTGGATACCTCTTAAACTAACATTTCTTTGATTGACTGTTAGATGTCTGTGGTTGCATTAAAAATCCCAATAATTACAAACTAATTCACTCTTCTTCTAGTCTAACTTAAATATTTCTTAAATATCTCAAGACGATGGGATAATATATTTAACTACTGGATATTATACTCCTTTAGACCGTCTGGATTTCTTTCATAGCAAGCAATTCAAGAGTAATTCACTCCAAGATGGAATGAAAAAAAAAAAGCAAACACGAAAGTCCGTTTTTGTCATTAGCAATGACCAAGCGGGAGCTTTTCGTGTGTGAACCAATTGTGTGTCTTTATTCTAGTTAAGATAACATAATTATATCAGCATATTTTGGCATAATGTACATTTATGCCAATCCCTACATTTTCCCAATTCCAGCAGTTGCCCTGTAATCTTGATTGAAGAATTAGGAGAAAATCATGAGACAAAACATTTCTAAATTGGCCATTTAGAAAATACGTACTTTCTAACTCTAATTTTTAGGCCCCCAAACTCTCAAAATATTGAATGTTAGATAACAACGACTTAGGAGGGATTTCGGGGAGAAAAGACGCTTACAGATCGGTGGGAGATCAGAGTCATCCTGGCAGTTGCAGCCATCAACTGTGTCTCTAGGGATCTGATCATGACTCAAGAAAAACATACAGGTGGAATTTTAGAGTCTCCCTAACCCTCCAGGCTAAGCATATGGACCACGTGAAGGTAGTATTGGCTCAAATGGAAGCCATTTGCTGGCTAATATCATTTGCAAGAAGCACCTCACCCAGACTCTTTTTTCCTGCGTGTCTGTTGCAGGTGTGCGATGGGAGGTCCAGTCGGGAGAGTCCAACCAGATGGTGCACATGAATGTCCTCATCACCTGTGTCTTTGCCGCTTTTGTTCTGGGTGCGTTCATTGCAGGTGTGGCAGTGTACTGCTATCGTGACCTGTTTGTTCGGAAAAACAGAAAGATCCATAAAGATGCAGAATCTGCCCAGTCATGCACAGACTCCAGCGGAAGTTTTGCCAAACTGAATGGTCTCTTTGACAGCCCGGTCAAGGAGTATCAACAGAATATCGATTCTCCCAAATTGTACAGTAACCTGCTGACCAGTCGGAAAGAGCTGCCACCCAGCGGAGATACTAAATCCATGGTGATGGACCATCGGGGCCAACCTCCCGAACTGGCTGCCCTCCCCACGCCTGAGTCTACACCTGTGCTTCACCAGAAGACCCTGCAGGCCATGAAGAGCCACTCAGACAAGGCCCATGGCCATGGGGCTTCGAGGAAGGAAACCCCACAGTTTTTCCCTTCTAGTCCACCACCCCATTCCCCACTAAGTCACGGGCATATCCCCAGCGCCATTGTTCTTCCTAATGCTACTCATGACTACAACACGTCTTTCTCAAACTCTAATGCTCACAAAGCTGAAAAGAAGCTTCAAAATATTGACCACCCACTCACAAAGTCATCCAGTAAAAGAGATCACCGGCGTTCTGTGGATTCCAGAAACACCCTCAACGATCTCCTGAAGCACCTAAATGACCCAAACAGCAACCCCAAGGCCATCATGGGAGATATGCAGATGGCCCACCAGACCCTAATGCTGGATCCTGTGGGACCTATGTCTGAGGTCCCACCCAAGGTCCCTAACCGGGAGGCATCACTATACTCTCCTCCTTCAACTCTCCCCAGAAATAGCCCAACCAAGCGAGTGGACGTCCCCACCACTCCTGGAGTCCCAATGACATCTCTGGAAAGACAAAGGGGTTATCACAAAAATTCTTCCCAGAGGCACTCTATATCTGCAATGCCTAAAAACTTAAACTCACCAAACGGTGTTTTGCTATCTAGACAGCCTAGTATGAACCGGGGAGGGTACATGCCCACCCCGACTGGGGCAAAGGTGGACTATATTCAGGGAACACCAGTGAGTGTTCATCTGCAGCCTTCCCTCTCCAGACAGAGCAGCTATACCAGTAATGGCACCCTTCCCAGGACGGGACTAAAGAGGACACCGTCCTTAAAACCTGATGTGCCACCAAAGCCTTCATTTGTTCCTCAAACCACATCTGTCAGACCACTGAACAAATACACTTACTAGGCCTCAAGTGTGCTACTCTCCGTGTGGCTTTATCCTGTCCGTGTTGTCGAGAGGAGGATGCTGTAAGGGTACCTTAAGATAAGAGACTCCCTTGTGTTTTAAGAGAACCAAGTGGCCAAAGAAACTCTTTCTAACTTTGGCAACATCAGAACTTGCCACATGTAGCTACTACGGCGAAGCTTCTGTGTACTTGCCCGAAAACAAAGGAAGGTGCTGGTCATTCCGTTTCTTTTGTTTGAAACTAAAGAGATGTGTAGCTCCCAGGGGCTGCTCCACCAGTATAGAGAGCTGATAGAGTACTCAGAAGAATCTGTGAGCAAATACTTGAAAATGGGTTCAACTTAGACTACCATTATGTGTGGTCTTCCCATTAAATGTGAACATTTTAATTGTATGCATTCACCTTGCCTCTTGCACAAATGTCAAAAAACAATGGTAATGTCTCAAAGAAATGAACTTGTAGATTACCAAACGATTTGCTAAAAATTCAGTCTTTGACCCAAACTGTAGCATTTTTTTCAAGTGTGGCATTTTTTTTTCATGCCACCGATGAACTGTGGTGCGCGTGCGTGTGCGTGCGTGCCCGCGTGCACGCATGTTTGTGTGTGTGTGTGTGTTGAGTGTGTGTGTGTTCTGTACCCACTACGATTTGTTTTGGTGCCCATTGCATCTTTTTGTGCTATGGACTTGTTTACATTGAGCATGACTGAACAAGAGACAATAACTTCTTCCCACAGCAGTCCATTGGGTTCAGCTTTGAGAAAAGGAATAAAATCAAGGCTGATCTGACCATCAAAATGATTAACTTGACTCACATGGTCCCCAATGCCAGAATGTAAGAGTTCTAAGTAATTTTGTGCTGCTATTCATTAAAACTTCTATTACAGTCTCGCCAGCTTAAGGAGATAGAGATGTTAAGAGGTATCCTTGATTTATCCACCAGTATTCAGTAGTACAATTTACCTGTCCACTGTGAATCCAAGCCTGACTCACTGTATGGAACCTTGGACACACTAATAAGGTTTTATTTTGATGTTGTTTGGTTTCTCCCAAGTAGTACAATTTCTCTTCCGTTAACTCCTCCTACCCCCAAGATAAAAGAACAAAACAAAGCAGAAGACAAAAGAAGGAAATGTGAAAGGAATTCTAATTGGCCTAACAGAGAGAGTCTCTGAAAACCGAACAGGGGTGCAATCATGTTATCTATGTTGTGTCAGACGAGAATGTTCTTCTAGGTCATGCAGGTAATGACAATAGACTGTAAATATTACATGTGAGTTTACCTGAATCTGTGCATTTTGTGCCTTATTCACGAGAATGATAGAAGTACTAAAACATGTCAAGTGTTTCCAGTATAGCACATCGTTTACCCAGTGCCAGTTGTAAATGTTTTTCAACCAGCACCTGAAAAGACTTTTAAAAAATCGTAAAAACAACCTAGAACAATTAGTTGTCCAACAATCTACCCAAATAGCAGCATTACATCCTTTGCCATGATAAACATTCCACTTCTGCTTTCCTAAGGATGAAACGGTGATAATGTGAAGTCAAATGAGGTTTCTCGGGTAATGTGACACCTGCGGGAACTGTAGAGTCATTTATTCGTAGTTTTGCAGAAGCCACTTACGGTTGATGATGTGTAACCCCGATGACTGTCTCAGTTAATATGCTGCACACCACACCATGGTTTATTAACCTAATCTAGAAAGTATCAAGGCAGAGGAATGCTCCTGACTTAGTCAGACAAGTGAGTTCAACTGATTTCTGGCGATAACACTGATGATCTATATCACTTGGGGGAGGATGGGTTGCAGAAGACCAGAGTGTTTTTATACAGATTGTAGAATACTGATACAGTTATTCTTTTCCTTTGAGAATATCATTTTGTAAAGAACGTGATTCCCCAAGACCTCTGGAAACTCAAAAACTAGAAAGAACTTCTGTTCTTGAAACACGTCAGCTTTGCAACTAAAATATCACAGATTAATAATAAATTAAACCAACCAACGATAAACACTACTCGGTCCACCGCCAACCAACATGTTTGAATTCACCTTACCAATATTAATCCCAGCGTGCGGAAAATGGAACAGTAACTCTATGTGAACCCGGATAACATTTTGTAACATTGTGCTGCCTCGTAGTTTGTAATGTGAGTTCTATCAGTATTTATGTTGAAATTTCTAACATAAAATCTAGTCTCTGTCCTGTTAATTTAATTTTTAAATGCTTTATCCATTTGTGCAAAGGTAAACACAGATTGTATCTTTTTTAATGGTACGGCATAAAAAGTAACCCTAAAGTGAAGTGGCTCTATACTGTTTTATATACTTTAACATGTATAGATATCTTGTAAACTTGTATTGTGGATGTGTAAATAATATGTACTTTGGGTTTTTAACACCGCATGTAAAGTCAAAATAAAATATACAAATCATTATATCCTGCCTCTTGATATTGAAGAGGTTTAGGACCTGCCATGTTTTAAAAATATTTTATAGTCAATCAACACCACTGAGAGTTTCTTTTAAAATGTACCGGAATATTTTTTTTTTTTTTAAGATTTTACTTATTTGACAGAGAGAGAGAGATCACAAGTAGGCAGAGAGGCAGACAGAGAGAGAGGGGGAGGCAGACTTCCTGCTGAGCAGAGAGCCCGATATGGAGCTCCATCCCAGGACCCTGAGATCATGACCTGAGCTGAAGGCTGAGGCCTAACCATGAGCCACCCAGGTACCCCTGTACCGGAATATTCTTATCTGGAATATCTGCTACTTGGTCATGGTTCTTCCACCGTTCTGTTCTTGAAAAGCGGTACCGATAGGCAGAACCCCTGAGAAACTGAGAAACGAGTCAGGAAGCCCGATGAGCTGTGCCTGTGTCACCAGGTAAAAGCTTCAGGCAGACGTACCAGCAACTCACCTTGTCCACACGCCTGCTGTGTTGAGGGTGTCGCGACACTTCTGAGATGACGGGAGTGTCTGTAGCAATCTCTCTGCCCTTGGTTCCAGCTGCTGCTCCTGCCCCAAGCCTCTCTGTACCTCCTCCCTGGCCCTGTTTTCTCCCAGCACCCCAGGCAGCATCTCTGCAGAAGCGGGAGCTGCCATGTTCCTGTCTGGGACCTTGTTCTCCTTTGTGGTGTCATCTACTTAGGCTGCTAATTTAATTTTAGCATTTTAATGCTAATCTAATTTCAATATTAGTTCAGTGGTATTCCGGGGTCCTTTTGCATTCCTATCAAGGCATACTGTCACCTAGAGATGCAAGGGAGGGTTTGCAGGGACCCTCTCATGAGAGGGAAAGATAGGTGGGAGGCAATTTGCCCCTTTTTACAGGTGCCAGCCCTACAGCTGGTAGTCAGAGAGGCGGTGCCTGCCACAGGTCATGGAGACCGACTTGGCACTCGAAACCCTGCCCCACACTGTGGGAAGTCTGGCTCAGCCTGTAGCCCTCTGCAGTGCTGGAGAAGAGGGTGGAAGGTTTTCTCCCATCCCAATGACTTGCAGAAGTTGGTTTATAACTCTTAGGGTTTGGACAAATGAAGGAAGGAACGGACGATAAGGGGAATTCTACCTTTAACCTTGTTTCTTCCTGGTCTTCTTACTTGATTTCTCCTTCATTTACATTGCCTATTTCTATTAAATTGTATATTATGTCTTATGGTCATGATGACAGTTTTCCTGGGTTTAGTGGTTTTTTGTCTTCTAAAAAATGCATCTTTCTTGGGGCTCCTGGGTGGCTCAGTTGGTTAAGCATCTGCCTTTGGCTTAGGTCCTGGGATCAAGCTGCCGTCGGGCCCCCTGCTCAGTGTGGAGACTGCTTCTCCCTCTTTCTCTACTCCTCCCCTTCCTTGTGCTCTGTTTCTCCCAGTGAATTAAATAAATAAATAAATAAATAAATAAATAAATAAATAAATAAAGCACATCTTTCTCTTCTCCCTTTATGGCAGATCTTTCTTGGCTTTTTTTCAAACATGGATATCTTTGATAATTTAATTAATAATAGAGATGGGAGCTGAATTTCATTTTCCTTTTCAGAGGATTTACAGACCCCTAAAACCACATCTTTGGCTCCTCAAGAGAAATGCTTAGATGCCATTTGAGAGAAATGGGGTTAGAAAACATAAAGCTTTTCATAAGAAAGACATCATAAGGGCACACTCAAAAAATAAATTAAGCAAGACAGACCACCTGTACTCTCATTCCAGAAATCCCACTGATTGGCATTTAGGTTTCTCTGGGAAGGGGCCAGTCTGAAGCCATGTGGAACACGTGAGATACCTATGTAGGCTAAGAAGAAAGAGTGTTTCCCATCCAAGGTAGTGGGCCTCGGCTGGCCTCGGTGCTGGCCGGGTACCAGGAGGACTTGCCTGCCCACCATCTGAGAATGGCCATCTTTCTGCCTTCCCCCACCCAGCTCATCTTCTCCATCCCCTTTGCCAGATCGGGGCAACAAAGGAGATGTGCAAAATAGCCCAGGCTCCACATGTGGGAACTGGGTTCTAATCCTGACCCCATCACTCAGCAAAGAACCTTATGGCACTACACTTCTCTGGATTTCAGTTTTCTTATTTTTGAAAAGAGGTGGCTCAGCATCCATTTTGTTGACAGTTCTATGGGATCTGTCAACTGTATAATTCCATTACGTATTTTATGAATGCTGTGCTTAAATATTACTCTTTCAATAGCTTGGTTTGTAGGCTTTTTATGGGTATATGAAGCCTGTTCCCTGTTAGATGTGAGATATGTGAGATTAGCAATAAAATAAGGCATGATAAACATACACTTTAAGTCATTCAGCTTGGGTCTATAGTTAATGTTTACCCTTTTTGCATATATAACATGCAAAATACTTAAATCTCTGCCAATGTTGCATTCTTTATCAAATAGATGTGATACCATAAACAAGAAGGAAATGGACCTATAATAAAATCAATCTTTAATTCACAGAGGAGTGGGGGAGGTGAGAGGATGTGGCAGGGGTCGGTCAAATCCTGGATATTCACACCATGAATCAATTGGAATTCACACATAAAAGAAAACAGAATATTTCTAGATACTGGCCCATGATATTATTCTTTTTAAAATTAGGTATTGATTACTGGTTGATAAATCTCTTTGTAACATCCCCTTTGGTTTATCTTAGCTTCTTACACTGGGTGAAGGGAAGTATGAAAACACAGCATTTGTTACATATGCACTGTTACTTAGGACTATTCTTCATTTGTGTGAGATGGACCCACATGATGGTACTGTAAATACGGACTTGAGGCTAGTTAGCGTAGCAATGAGAGGAAAGATTTGCCAGTGTCAAGCAGCCCAACCCAGTGGAACTTTCTGTGCTGGTGGAGATGTCCTGTATATGAACTATCCAATATGGTAGCCACTAGCAGGCAATATATGGCTTCTGAGCACTTGGAATATAGACAATGCCACTGAGATGCTACATTGGATACCACTGGTCCAGAAACCTGCTGCTGCTACTTCCACAACTATTAGAGGTCAGACTGCTGCTCAAAATATAGCAATTCCAAGGGGTATTTGACTGTGATTCCAAGATGAGACACACTGTGTGCATTTTGTATCTACCCTTTGTGCTTCATGGTGAGCGGGGCTCACAACTGATCACCCAATCACAGATCTAGCTGGAGGACATGTTTGTTTTTTTATTTTTTTTTTCCTTAATTAGAAATTATGATCAGCCCATCCGTTGGTACCTCGAGAGAGGATCAGCACTTGACTTGGGTGGACAGGCTTCTCTTGGGTTTTCCTGGTGCTTTTGAGCCCTATGCAGTTAATCCTCAACATGCTTTTTGTTGAAAAGGGATAAGATTTGTCATTCACGTTTTCAAGGTACAGAAATTGAGGTCAATGGGGCTGACAACTATGGAAATGTAGATGACAGCCAATTCACAAATCAGGGCTAATTCACATACTCTCACACTCATGCCCTGTGCACAAACCAGCACCCACCATGAAAGGGCTGAAAGGGAATATCAGTGTTCAATCAGAAAGGATGGCCTCTCTCCAACACTTCATGTATAATGAGGAGAAACAAAAAAGGTAGAATAATTACAGTATCCAGGAGTACGTGCCAAACATCCAGTGAAAAATGAAACATTCAGTGAATCAGTCACATGCTGGGCCATCATAATGAACACGCCAAATCAATTATTTGGAAAAAAGTCCATGGACTGAGTTGACACAGTGTAGGCTGAAAGCAACCAAAGAGGATGAACGCAGAGATGTTAAAAGAAGCTAACCCGATGTGTCCAAATTGTACCCATCTAAGTTTCTGGGCATCCTGCCAGATCTACATCTGTGGACTATCAGAGTCTCGGGGGAGAATTCACTTTATTTCTTATTTTGGAATGGCTTCATATTGAGCTGGGGTGACATATTGGGAATTAAATATGATTATAATTTTTTGACTGCTCCCTATGGTTGGGGGAGCTATAAGAGTGAGTCTTGATCTTAAAGGAGAATGTTTCCTGATGATTTGAGCTGCCTGGGCCTCCATGAGGCATAAAGTAAGCACAGAGATGCTCTACGTCCTCGCCGACATTTGCTGTTGTCAGTGTTATGGATTTTGACTATTCTAATCAGTGTGTAGTGGTATCTTGTTGTTTTAATTTGCATTTCCTCAATGACATATCATATGGAGTATCTTTTCATAAGCTTATTTGCCATCTGTATATTTACTTTGGTATGTTGCTTGTTAAACAGAAATTCTCATCCATACCGCTGGAAGACACTTTGGTGATCATCTTTAGCCATCAGGGCGATTCAAATCAAAACCACACTGAGATACCACCTTACACCAGTTAGAATGGCCAAAATCAACAGGACAGTAAACAACAATTGTTGGAGAGGGTGTGGAGAAAGGGGAACCCTCTTACACTGTTGGTGGGATAGCAAGCTGGTGAAGCCACTTTGGAAAATAGCATGGAGATTCCTCAAGAAATTAAAAATAGAGCTACCCTATGACCCTGCCATCGCACTACTGGGTATTTACCCCAAAGAAGCAGATGCAGTACAAAGAAGGGCCACATGTACCCCAATGTTCATAGCAGCAATGGCCACAATTGCCAAACTGTGGAAAGAACAAAGATGCCCTTCAACAGATGAATGGATAAAGAAGATATGGTCCATATATACAATGGAATATTATACCTCCATCAGAAAGGACGAATACCCAACTTTTGTATCAACATGGATGGGACTGGAAGAGATTATGCTGAATGAAATAAGTCAAGCAGAGAGAGTCAATTATCTTACCGTCTCACTTACAAGTGGAGTGCAAGGAAAAACATGGAGGGCATTGTGAGAAGGAAAGGAAGGGTGAATGGGGGGAAATCAGAGGGGAGAGATGAACCATGAGAGACTGTGGGCTCTGAGCAACAAACTGAGGGTTTTGGAGGGGTGGGGGTGGGGGGTTGGGCGAGCCTGATCGGGGGTATTGAGGAAGGCACGTATTGCATGGAGCACTGGGTGTGGTGCCTGAACAATTAATCTTGTAACACTTAAAAAATAAAAGTATTTGTGGGAAAAAAATTTAAAAACTAAAAAAAAATTAAAAGAATAAAATAAAATAAAAAAACTAAAAAAAAAAAAAAAAAAGCAAGCACAGAGAAAAGGTCTGTTGAAAGACCAGATTTAATGACTACTCCAGATCTTCATCCTAGGTCAGGTAGCAAGGCCTGGCTGGGCATTCGCAACATTGTTAATACTAATAAACATAGTAGAAACATGCACCCCTTCTTAGCATTTGCAAAATCTGGTCCCTAAATAAGAGGATTATAGAACTCTTTAGACATTCTGAAAGGAGCATTCCATAGGTTTGGGGACAACTTTAGAAACTGTAAAAAGGAAATGGAACCCTTGGAGTACTTTTGCAAATATGAAAGACTCTAGTATTCGTGAACATTTGGGATTTGAGTTAGGCTCCAAAGTTCAGCAACAGCTCAGGGTGAAAAAAATAAGACCATTTGCTGGCCAGGCAACTGGATGTTTACTAGTCATTGTGTACCTGCAGCAACTCATAGAATTGAAAGTCAAAATTTAAGATTCAACTTGACTTGGTGACTGACTCTTCAGTTAAGGTGGCCCCTTAATAAATTCATCTGATCACCAGGACTTACTCAGAGATTATGTCCTATTACCTTTGCAACCCACATTCAGAGAGGTGGAAACAGCTGAACTCTTGATGTTTGCTTAATTAACATAAATATTTAGTATAAATTTACTTAATGATTTAGCAAAATACTAACCTGAAGAAAGCAATAGAATTCAAATCATTTTAAGTGTAAATATACACATATAGAAAGGACTCTAGGAAGAAACATACAAAAATATCAAAAACTAGTTATAATCATTAAAACTAACATATCATTTTGAAATGTGCTCCACTCAAACATATATTTTGGAAAAGTCTCTTTGACTCTAAAAAAGAAAAAAAAACCTTGGAAACAGCCTCTGACTTTACTTAGTTATCTGGTCTCGAGAAATGATGACGTCCACGGCCAAAAACAAACTCCTAGAAGGTATAATTTAGCTACAAGGGAGATGTCAGTGATTATGATAGACCTACATGTCCTTCAGCTTCTAAAGGGTCTAAACAGTATTTTACGTTTAGTAGGAGATGCTAGGACGGATCTGTTGATCTATGGGAATTGTGAAAATATTGAAAGGCAGAAAAGAGGCTTCCAAGGGACAGAAATGTGATGAGGCCAATTAACCAGCACAGCAGTGGCTGAGCAGCCCAAGAACCCAGAACAGGAACCCCGAATGGAGAAGCTAAGTCAGCCTCAAGGGGGAGGACTAGGAGGACACAGAAACCTGTAAAGCCCCCTTTGGTCCTTGGTCTTCTGTCCCTGGCTTCCAGAATAACAAAAGGCAAGGAAGCTAATGAATAGAGAGAAGGTAGCTCTGAGGACAATCAGATTGTTATGGTAATGATAACTTATGAAAATAGGAAATAATTAGTAGACCAAAATTTTCCTCTCCTCTGTGAGCACAAGCATGCTAAAGCTGTCAAGAAAGCCACACTCCTTCCGAAAAGTCCCTGCGTTTTCCTCCCCTCCCCCTACTTAAAAAAAAATGAATTTGGGGGATACTGGCTGGCTCAGGTGGAGGAGCACACAACTCTTGATCTCCGGTTCATGAGTTCGAGCCCCAAGTTGAATATAGAGATTAAAAAAATAAAACTTTAAAAAAATGTATTTTCTCAATTTAACAAGTTCTCGCTTTGAGGAAGGGACTTTGCTCCTCCCATCTCTCATAGCTGTGGACCACAGAGATTAAAGATGTGTTTGGATCATTAACCTGTGTAGCCGGCCAAAATGGAATTCAGCCTCTAAGCTGTCATTTGGCTGTATATCACCATATTTTTTCAAATTGAAGAATTAACATACAGTGTTATATTACTTTCAGGTGTACAACATAGTGATGTAACAATTCTATACTGGGTGCTTACCATGGTAACTGTGCTCTTCATCCCTTTCACCTGTGTCACCCAAACCCAACCCCCTCCCCCATCTACCTCCCCTCTGGCAACCACCAGTTTGTTCTCTGTATTTAAGAGTCTGGGTTGTTTTTTTCTTTGTCCATTTGTTTTGTTTCTTAAATTCCACCTATGAGTGAAATCATATGGTATGTGTCATTCTCTGATGGACTTATTTCATTTAGCATAATACTCTTTAGCTCCATCCATATTGTTGCAAATGGCAGATTTTCATTCTTCTTCATGGTTGAGGAAAAATCCACTACACACACACACACACACACACACACACACACACACACACCACATCTTCTTTATCCATTCATCTATTGATACACACTTGGGCTCCTTCCCTACCTCAGCTATTGTAAAAAATGTTTCAGTAAACCTAATGGCCTATATGTCTTTTCAAATGAGTTTTTTTTGGAGCATGGTGGTAAATTCCTAGTACTGGAATTATTGGATCCTATGGCCTTTCTAGTTTTAATTTTTTTTTAATTTATTTGACAGAGAGAGACACAGTGAGAAAGGGCACACAAGCAGGGGGAGTGGGAGAGGGAGAAGTAGGCTTCCCTTGGAGGAGCGAGCCTAATGTTGGGTTCGATCCCAGGACACTGGGATCATGACCAGAGCCAAAGGCAGACGCTTAACCAACTGAGCCATCCAGGCACCCCCTCTAGTTTTAATTTTTTAAGGAGCCTCCATAGTGTCTTCTATGGTGGCTGCACCAGCTCACATTCTTAACATTGCAGGAACATTCCTTTTTCTCCACATCCTCACCGACACTTGTTTTTTCTTATCTTTTTGAGTTTAGTCCTTCTGACACTTACAAGGTAATGATTTGCATTTCCCTGATAACTGATGTTGTATTATCATTTTTCACTGGTGTTTCCACTGTCCTAACTTACATCGAGTGTCAATTAGCAATACAATTCAATTTCTTGTTCTCTGAAAATAAACTTAAGATGTAAAAGGGAGAATGAAACTACTACAGAAAAAATTACCCTCAGTATGAAAAACATTTTAATTAGTCACATAATTGGACTTGTCTCTTGATTTTCGATTAGTCACTTACTACCTGGCGATTAAGAGATATCGCTCAAGAATACTATCCCCATCTTTACATATGAAATCACGCCCCATTGAGTAGTTTTAGTTTCTAAATCTCCACTACATAAAACAGGTCACCCGGGCCCACTGAGGACACATTGGTTACAACTTTTCGAGACCCCAGCTGCTCTCCGCCTTATTCACATCTGACTAGAATCTGGTCAGGCCCCTATCTGACAAAGCCCTGTGCTTGAACTAAAGGTGGCCAAGAATCACATTTTGCTGTAATCCTTTTTGAATGGTTTTATGTCTTTTCCAGTGATCAGGTCTTTTGCTGCTTCTCTCCTCAGACATCAGTATACGGAAGGAGTTGTTTAGAAGAAACACATAAAAGATTCCGGCTAACTATGTTTGACAGAAATCTACAAAGTAATTCCTATATAAATTTGCCTAACAACTCTTTGGCTTTGTTTACATCTAACTAAAAAAAAAAAATAACAGAAAAACTGTAGCTTCTAAAAATAAACAACAATAAAACAAAACAGAAATTCTTGGCAGAAGAGTTGAATTTTAGAGCTTTGTGAAGAAACCCTCTGTTGGAATAACAGAGAAGGAACAGAATTTGAAAAGAATGAATTCCTCTCCAGCCTGCAATAGGAAACTTCAACCATTTGGGTGGCAAAAGTCATGGGAAAATATGGCATGTTTGGAAATGCAAAACATTATCCCAAAGTCTTACATTCCCCTAGGAGATAATGCAGCTTCCAGAAGCTTAGGAGGGACAAAATTAATGACAGGAGACCCAGAAAACTTCTCTACATGTGAGCAGCTAGTTAAAGGTAGTTAACAACTGCCAGTTAAAGCTAGAGAAATACTTAGAGAACACTCAGCTTCATAACTCTGTTGGCCTGATATCCCAAACAACAAAATATGAGTTAGGCTAGAGAGTTCTGCACTCAATCTAAATTGGGCTCTTTGATAAAAGTTGGAGGAAGTGAGAGTTGAATCAGAGGGAAAAATGGCGAAAAGTTGGCACTAATGGGCCATTTAGAGATTAGTGAGCAAGGCACCTAAGTGATTGGATGAACCTGACTTGAAAGCTTTGCCATATGCTACACGATCCTATTTTGTTACATAAACCACAACCCCTACCTCCATCACATAAGTGTATACATTTCTTTATGCTTTATATAAGCACCAAAAAAAATTGTAAATAGGATAAACACCAGGTAGGAACATTTGTTACTGGGGTAAAGTGCAGTGAGTCAAAACTATAATAACAATAATGCAGTGTGAGAGGGAGTGTGACCACAGTAAAAGGACATCTAGGATATAATCTCATTCATGTGTGTATATCTATATGTGTAAACATAAGTAAGTATTTTTATGTGAGCATAAGGAGGTGTGTGAAAGAATTGACATGATTGTTAGTCTACCTAGTCACCATCCACCCACCTTCCCCTGCTTCTAACTTGCTGGCAGAACCCACCCACCTTCCCCCATAGAGTCTGAAAATGCATCTTCTCTATTCTGTCGTACAGTGAGGATATGAATATATAAAGCCATTTCGGTCCAGTAGAACCTGAGTGAAAGTATGAGAAGGCTTTGGGGAAAGTATCTTTCCCTAATAGAAAGAAAGTACATGAGGAATGACTTCAGTCATTTGGATGATGGGATAACACATGGTCCATGGATCAGTAGCCGCCATCTTGGTACAATAAAGGCAAAGTAGGAGAAAGCCCACATGCTGGAGATGGCAGACCAAAGAGATGGAAAGCCCTTAACAGCTGCATAGAGCTCGTGACCTAGCCAACTTTAAAGCCCCTCATATCTAGATTTGCTATTAAGGGAGAAATTAATGTTCTTGCTCTCCCATTATTGTTCTAATATTGTTTCTTCCAGCTGAAAGTCCCCTAAGTGATAGAGCCATTATGTTATTGTGATTTATAATAAGAAATACATATGTGGTCGTCCAGCTCTTGGCACTGAGCTCCTAAAACACTTGGCATTTCCAGTGATGAGAAAGATCAAGGTGTCTTTTTTTATATATACTAATGGAGCAGCTTTAGGAAAACCCTTAGGATTTAGGAAAACCTCCTCAAACTCAACACCCACAAAACCAATAATCACATTAAAAAATGGGCAGAAGACTTGAACAGACACTTCTCCAAAGAAGACATACAAATGGCTAACAGACACATGAAAAAAATGCTCATCATCATTAGCCATCAGGGAGATTCAAATCAAAACCACACTGAGATACCACCTTACACCAGTTAGAATGGCCAAAATCAACAGGACAGTAAACAATAAATGTTAGAGAGGGTGCGGAGAAAGGGGCACCCTCTTAAACTGTTGGTGGGATTGCAAGCTGATGCAGCCACTTTGGAAAACAGTGTGGAGATTCCTCAAGAAGTTGAAAATAGAGCTACCCTATGACCCTGCCATCGCACTACTGGGTATTTACCCCAAAGAAGCAGATGCAGTACAAAGAAGGGTCACATGTACCCCAATGTTCATAGCAGCAATGGCCACAATTGCCAAACTGTGGAAAGAACAAAGATGCCCTTCAACAGATGAATGGATAAAGAAGATATGGTCCATATATACAATGGAATATTATTCCTCCATTAGAAAGGACAAATATCCAACTTTTGTATCAACATGGATGGGACTGGAAGAGATTATGCGGAGTGAAGTAAGTCAAGCAGAGAGAACCAATTACC
>CM053609.1:44457941-44565867 GCA_028646535.1 Procyon lotor | reverse complement strand
TGCCTATGTAATGAAGCCTCCATAAAAACCTAAAAGGATGGAGTTCAGAGAGCTTCTGGGTGGATGAACACATGGTGGTGCTAGGAGTGTGGCATGCCTGGATATGGTGTGGGAGTCCCACACACTTTCCCCATACCTTGTCCTGTGCATCTCTTTCCTCAGGCTGTGCCTGAGTTATACCCTATAATATAACCCTGAGTTATATTATACCTATAATAAACCCATAACCTAGTAAATAAAATGTTTCTCTGAGTTCTGTAAACCACTCTAGCAAATTAATTGAATTCAAGAAGCGGTGATGTTGGAATCTCCGATCTGTAGCTGGTTAGTCAGAATTAGTCAGAAACACAGGCAACAGCCTGAACCAGTAACTGGCATCTGATGTGGAAAGAAGACTCGGAACAGTCCTGTAGGACAGAACCCGTCACCTATGGAATCTGACGCTACCTTCAAGTAGGTCGTGTCCGAATTGAGCTGAATTATAAGCTAGCCTGCCAGTGTCCCTGAGCTGCCGGGTATGAGGAAGAAACCCACATATTGGAATTGGTAGATTAGTCATCTTGAGGTGCTTATTTCAGCATGGGGAGGGATGGGGGCCGAGGGGCTGGAAATCACCCTCTCTCATCTATCTGTCCATATATATTTTGTTCTATATTAGTGGTTTTTCAATTCTAGCTGGATATTAGAATCACCTGGGGAGCTTTTCAAAAATACCAATGCCTGGGCCACATCCCAGAACAATTAAATCAATTAAATCAGCATCTCTGGGGTGGGCCCATGCACTGGTATTTTTAAAGTGCTCTCCACAAGATTTCGACGTGCAGGTAGAACCAAAATCCCCTACTCTGTGCTGTGTCTTTCCATGTGTTGTGAAAATGTTAGTGTATTTGTCATCTAGGACTATGAAATAAACTGCTTGTATAAATTTTCTATCTTGCATAACAAATTAGCACACACGTTATGGGCACCTGGTTCTGTTGGTCAGCAAGAACGTAAGCAGCCCGGCCTGGGGTCTCGGCTCAGAGTCTCACAAGGATGAAATGGGAAGTCATGACTAAACGAGGCTCTTACGTGGGGGGTCCTGGGCAAGAATCTACTTTCAACTCTTTCAGGCTCTTTGTAGAATTCCAGGTCTTGTGGTTCTATGACCGAGGTCCCAGCCCCCTCACTAGCTGTCAGCTGAAGCTCTACTCTGAGCTTCTAGAGGCTCCCATATCCCTTGTCTCCTGGCCCCTTCCAGCTGTGACTCGGCACGCATCCAACGGCTCCTTCTCATTCTTTGGATCTCTATGATGTGCCCCCTTCTCTAACAAGCCAGAGAAAACCTGACTGATTTTTAAAGTGCTCATTTCAGCATTTTAAATCATCATGTCAGGGCCATATCACAAGGTCAGCTGACTTGGGGCTTTAATTATATTTGAAAACTCCATTCACAGCAGTCCCTACTTTAGCGTTTGATTGAATAACAAGAGAAGGAGAATCTTGGCAGGAGGGCATCTTTAGAATTCTGTCTCCCACAATACCCCCAAATTTACTGGCTGACAACAATAACCATTTATTTCTCACAAATCTGCAGGTTGGCCACTGGGCTCAGTTAGGAGAGCTCACCTCTGCTCCACCTGGGGTGAGCTGGGCTTACTGGTGTGTGTGCGGGCAGTCAGTCAGGAGAGCTGACAGCGAGGCTGGCTGGTCCCGGACGACCTCATCCGTCCTGGGCCTCAGCCAGGATGTCTGGGATGGCTGGACCTCTATTACTACATGGTCTTTCTCTCTTTTCCTTTCTCTCCACAGGCTCTCTCATCCTCAGAGAGGCTAGCCTGGGCCGGCTTCAAGCTGCAGAAGGCAGGGAGAGTAGAAGCTCTGAGGTCTCTTTAAGCAGAGGCCTAGAAATCACACAAAATCGCATCTGCCACTTGCTTTTGGCCAACGCAAGTCATAAGGCCAGTCCAGATTCAGGGAGTGGGAGAGACAGACTCCACTGCTTTGTGGAAGGAGCAGTAAAAAATTTATCGCCATATGTGATATGTCATAAAGAGTAATCAATATTTATGATGTTAACAAAAAGTGTTCAGGATGGTTTTAGAGGCACAAAAGAGCACAAGGAGGTGGACCTGAGCTGTTCTTGGCTATAGCCCCCAACACTTCAGGTTACTCTGAGAAAATCCCAAGCGACTGGCCAAAACCATGCTAAGGTGTGACCCGTAGGGGCTAACTACTCAGATGACAGAAACAAACCAAACAGTTTGCTCCTACCAATCTAACCTTTCACATCTTAGTTTGACTACATCATGCAACTTGATGTCCAGCACCTTGAAGGGCCACAGGAATCAAAGACTTCTCTTTCCCAGAGGGATGTTAAACGTGAGAGGAGGAGCATTTCCTCCCTTCGTTTGAGAATAGTCTTGATTGCCATTAAGGTCTAGGAGTTCCTTGTGACTTTACATTTTACCGAAATGATAAATAATTGCACATCTTTAGTTTATACTCGTTTCACTAACACTCTTCAACCACATAAGGCAAATAAAGTGTATTTGTTTCCATTAATAGACAATAGATTTAAGGCAGCCACATTTTTTGTATTTATATAAAAAGTCCTTTGTTCACCGAAGTTTCCATTGTCACACTTTGAGATCAACAGTAACTTAGATGTTGCATAACCATCAGAATGGTCTTTCTCAATAGGCCTGGTCACTAAATTATTCCCTGACTCCTCAGTCATTCCCTAGAGCAAAAAGATTAAGTAATAAAGCCCAACCTCCTCAGTCTTCTATACAAGGCCTTTACCAAAATGGCCTCAAGAATGGGACCTTATTATGTCCCATCATTTCTCTAAATCATGCTTAGAAACCAGGATTGTTCATTCATTAATTTAGTTATTCATTCATTCAAACAAGCATGCGTTGAGGACCTATTATGAAGCATAGATAGTCTTCTAGTTCCTAGAGATTCAAAGATGAACAAAGTATTGTTTCTCTCCCCAGTCTGGGCAAGGCTCACTGGAGGGGAGAAGAAAGATAATAAATGGCAATTAAAGTGGACACAGTGGGGTAATTATGATGGCTCTTCAACCTTGGTGCCCTTTTGCAAACATTCATTCTTTCAAGGTACATTCAGTGAGCATTGTGAAAGCACCTAGAGAAACCAATAAAAAGCCACTGAGTTTGAACTTTCTACTCTAACTGGGCCACCATGGTGAATGAAGAAACAAACCAAAAAAAAAAGAGGAGGAGGAGGACCAGGAGGAGGAGCAAAAGGGGAAGAAGAAGAAAGCAAACAAAGGTAGGTGCAGGAGAGTTAATCCATCTTCCCTTAAATGTGCTGTCCTGTGAGAGAAGGAGCATCTGGCCTGGGTGGCTGGAGAGCATGCTAGACAGTGCTGCTGTTCTACGACCCATGAGAAAGTTCCTGACACAAGTACCAGCTCACTTGTCCATGTAGGTGGGGCTGTGAAAGGGCTACTGGCAGACTGAGGACAAAGGACAAGCTCCCATTCTCTAAAATCGACTTCCCATTTATTTCCCCATGTTTTCTGTTTCTAGGTCTTGGAAAATGGGGAGAGAAGCAGGAGAATTGGGTTAAAGAGACAAATAAATAGCCCTCATTCTGGGGTCATTTTGTTCCCTTCCCCCGTCATTTCCTATCCTGTCATGTGACGCCCAGTCCCAGACTAGGACTGAGCTAGAGCTTCAGAAATCTAGGCACAGGGGGTTGTGTGACACCCCTCAGAGCCCCACAACACTCCCATTCACCCAAAGCCTCCTCTCTTAAGAGAGACCAACAACAGGACAAGAAAAATGAGAAAGTCCGTGAAAGACAGAGAGAGGAGGTACAGGTTGAAAGAGGAAAGGAAGAGGGCAAGGGGGTAAAGATTGGACAGATTCATAGAAATGAGAAGTCTAAATCCCCTTCTTGGGCCAGAGCCTCCAGTCCAGCTCAACTGCCCATCTTCTGCACCCATGGTGTTTTCTCACCACTGCAGCATGTGTGAATCTGTCTTTGCTTTAAGGTCCAGGACAAACACAGTCATCTCTTCTCTGGCTCTTCCTCTAATCTGTTGGCTGGAAGCAATCGAGCCTCTGAGGTACCTTGATATTTCTATGAACTCCTTTCATGGCTCTTATTGTAGTCTACATCACAATCAAATCTCCCATACGTGTCATTTCCCATTCTTGACAGTAAGCCTGTCAGTGGCAGACTCCAGTAGCTAATTTGTAATCCCCAACAATGCCTGACCTAATCCTGCACCTAATTAGACCCGCAAACATCTCAAGGCCATGAAACTGAAGGTTTTAGCTCAGTCTGGCTGCCTGCTCCACACACCTCTCTCTGCCTCCTAGTGCCTAACCGCACTCTGTTCTCTCCTGTGGGTCTAGAGTTGATATTCCTGTCTGCTCTCGCTAGACCCGACATACTGCACTTTTCCCTTCTCATTTCCCTGCAGCCCATCCACAGTTTTGCAAATTCTTCCCCTGTGAAACCGTACTCAAATTATCCTAATATGAGTGTGTTGTGAGTTTCTTGCTCAGACCTTAACTGACATAGTATTCTGTCAATGACAGTAATTAACTATTTGTGGGACTACTTTATATATATATTTTTTTTCCTTTCCTTTGTCCTTATAATAAACTAAGAACTGAGTACTTTCAATCTAATTTTACTCTGCAGAGACTCAATAAGGTTAAGGCTGATCTAAAGTTACACAGTTTGTAAGGTCTCAATTCAAATATTGCCTTCTCACAGGTATCCATAGTACTTGAAATCCCCCCTTCCTCCTGAGCTCTACCTGTACTTTTTGTCCCTTCTATAACACCACAGATATTCTCTTATTTGTTGGTATATTATCTACTTATTTTATCCAATCATAACGTGCACTCTGCAGAGACAGGACTTCATTTCATTCAGGGCCTTACTCTCTGCAACACACTTAATACTCAGTAACTATGTGTCGAAAGAATGAAAGACACCCTCTTCCTCAATGCTGTAAACCTCCCTTTACACTATGAGTAGCCTGGGATTATTTCCTTTCCATTTGCATCAAGATCTCCAAACCGAGAGTTTAAATCATTCAACTCTACACACATCAACTCTTCGGACCCAAAATAGGGAGTCTCAAGTTGGTTTGGATACTTTAAGAGAAAAATCAAAGAGCCAACCGAGAAAAAGCAAGAGGTGAAAGAGAGGTGGGGGCGGGGAGTAGGAGGTGGGTGGTGCACAAACACTTCAAAGATTGTGGATATTGCACTTTCAAGCAACAACGAAGTAAAAACAGTCCCGATTTAATAAATAAATAACTCTTGTCAAAGTTCAAAGCCAAACAATCCACTATCTTTAAAAAAAAATCAATTGAGAGTAGAATAGGTAGTGCATGTTCTGTAAATACTATACAATCTATTTCCCTGTGGAAAAAAATTTCCACGTGTTCTACCAAATTTACTGCTTGCAACTAGAGCATACAGCTACGTATGCACATTTAAAATGTTTTAAAATTTTGAATGAAAGTATTTCAAATCCATATGATCTTTCTGTACCTATAAGTAGTCATCACCACCCTTCCCCCCAAATCAATTTTGCACTTTAAAAAATCCTTGACAGTTTTTAATTTTGTTCCAGAAACCAGTTTCTCTGCACAGAACTGGCCCTGCCTGCTGGATGTCTACATGAACCTTCATTCTGGGCTTTTTCTGTGTAGGTAGGACAGGATGAAGTAAAACTCTCATTTCTCCATCCTGTTGTGAGAGGCCCTTCGTTAGGTTCTCACAGGATGCCTGGAGGCCAGCAGGGAGGAAGTCATGGCCAGCTGTCGGGAAAGTCAGAGGCCTGTCCTGGCAGCACTCCAAAATAAAGCCACAAGAAGCCAGGTCAAACCACTGCACAAATACAAGATGGCTGACAATGTAGGCCGGAAACCCCTGACCAAATAAGGAAGAAAGAGCAGGAACACTTGCTTCTAAGAAATCCCCGCCTCAAGTAATGAATATTCCACCCCCTTGTTAATCGCTGTCCATGAAAGGCAGAAACCCCAACCCAAGCATCAGCTCTCTCTGCAGCTTGCCTGCTTCCACATCATGAGAGGGTACTTTTGCTTTAATGATCCTTCCTGTCTGTACTGCTCATCCTCTGTGTTGTGTCTGTCCTTAAATTCTCTCTCACGATGAGACCAAGAACCTTTGGGGACACCTCTTACGCAGCCTAGGTCAAGGTCCTGGGGCCTGGGGTCTCCCCAGTCCACTGGGTAACATTCTGTTCCCTGCTCCCCACTGCAAATTTCCCATGGACATCACTGTAAGGACATTCCTGGGAGCTTCCTCAAAACTATAAACTGTCCTTCTCCAGGCTATAAATCCTAAGCCAGAGAACCCAGTACAGGGCTGTGGCACATAAATGGAACTCAAAAAACTATTCAGTTGGCTGCCTGGAGGAATTCAGGGCTTCCTCAAGAGGATAAATAACTTACTCCTATCACGTTTGTTTTTTCTTTCCAAAAAAAGAAGTTATTGCTCTATTAGAAGTCTCCATTTTGTTACTCTTAACTGGGTAGATATCAGGACCTTGGCTCCTTTAAAGCTGTTCCTGAGTGAATTCCAAAGGAACTCTAAAGCCCCTGGCATTGGCATGAACCAGCATAGATGTCTGCAGAAAAACATCACAGCTTAGAATGAGAAGAATGCCGCACAGATGACAAGAAGGTACAGAGACAGGGCTGAGGGACTCTGGCTTTCCTGCGGCAAGGATGCCAGGCATGGCTGAGAGGAACGAATAATGACAAAAACCACACGCATGTAAGTCAAGAGATGATACCCCCACAACTCTAGATAATGTATATAAAGCATTGGTTTTATTCTCGTCGGATAGGTCTTTTTGTATATCTAAAATCATTGTAAATTCCATAGACAAACTGCACCAGAAATCCCTGCCATCACTGAGGTGTTACCTGACCCGACACCATTTTTGGAGAAGAAAATCCATATAGCATATGTCTTACCGCTAGACCGTGGCATCTGCCCATCTCCATGACTGTGAGGATACAATCTGCAAAGAGCACAGCCGGCTGAGGCTAATCTGACTCTCAGTGAGTCTCTGGGCTTTGCACATCCACATCAGCAACTCCCAGGCTCTTCTGGTTCTCCAGAAATGGTTGGACCTACATGGGGGAGCAGTAAAAAATCTGCGTAAAAATTGTGAATCGTCCGGGATCTGCACGTCCCTAAATCAATCTCACTTCTGGCCAATAAAATTTACATTTCTTTAAGCAAAAAACACAGTGGTATGTTTTGGGCTGTCCTCATATACATTCTTTCAATCAAATTCTGCTATCATCTTGAAATGAATGAGTTCAATGGCTGCTGATAGAAACAAAAGTTACAAAGTGGCAGAGGGAGAGGGCAGGGAGTATTAAACAGAACACTTAACTCAAGGGGTTTTGTTGTTTTTGCTTTGTCACTATTTTGTTTTTCTGTCTTTGCTGTATGAATTCCAACCCTCAGTTTCCTAAGTAACAAGAGGTTGTATCAACCAAGTTCTCACTTATTTCAAGTGTAACCTTTGTGAGTTCCTACTGCTGAAGCCAGTTGACCTGGTTTGCTCCATGATCTCTGCCATTAATTAGCCTCTATGCTGTACAGACTTGCTCTTCTTCACAAAGTCAACTATCTTCAGTTTCTTCATCTGTTAAATGGGTATGATAATTGTGTATATCCCTCTTAGGGAGATGGTGGAGATTAAATGAGTTTCTATATGCAAAGTGTTTAGGCAGGATTGGCACCAGGAAGTACTCTATTAGCTATTGATATTTTAAGTTTTATTATTATTCTGTCTTCACTGAGGAAAGCTACACCAAAGTTTCTTATTGTGAGGGGAAAATGCAGGTCCAGGGATTGTGTGATTGTTCTTACAGGCGTAGGTTTGAACAGCAGAGTTCTGTCCGGGGCTTCAGTTTTATGATAAATGGATGATGGAGAAGGGAATGTCCTTGAAACTCTGCAAAAATTGTCACAAATGTGAACCTCTTCCCAGTGAAGTTACTTCTTTCTAGATAAACAAGTCAGGCCCCATCCAGTGGAATCACTCTAAGCGAAGTCTTATTTATTTATTTATTTATTTTTCTGGGTGATAGGAGTCTGAAATAAGCATTTCAATTAGATTCATTAAGACAGTTATTACTTGGTAATTGAATAGCAACAGATTGCAAAGGAACACTTATTGAGGCCTAATAAGTATGTAGAAGAGAAATCTTCTCCTTCTGTAATTCCATCAGCTATAAACCAGTGTAATTAGATTCTTACTAACACATTCAAATTGAAGGGAATGTTGAGGCATATAATTAGCACGTAGGAAGATACCTGTATTACGTTAGGGTGCTTCCCATTTACATACTTATTGAGTGTCAGTTTAAATTGTTAAGTAATTGTGACTAGTGGACAGTGGTAGGTCAAGTGGTTAAGCAAGAATTAAATTCTTAACCATATTAAAAAACGGGGTCAGATAATTTTAAAATATAAAATGCAAGTTTATTGTATCCATAAATTTGCATCAAGACACAGAATATTTCAGTGCAACTCATGGACAAATTCAGAACCCTGAATTATTTTCTCAAGGGTTCACTTGCAATCCCTTTTTGAACAACTACCATTTGTTAAAAAAAAGCCCGTTACTTGAAATTGATTTGATAATAGAGATAAGATAGCCGTATAAAAAATCCATAATTTGTGACCCAAGTATGCTGGGAAAACAAAAACAGAAGAAAAAACAAATTCTTTTCATATTCTTTCTTTTTCAGAATCTTCTCTAGGATTTCAATTTTCTACCAGTGATACTAGATATTTCTTTTCCCGAATCAATGTACAAATTTCAGAAGCAGACCCCTACTCTTCATTATTTGTGATGCAAAATGATTACCAGATGCAATGTGCATAGCAAGTTAAATTAAGTACTTATATAACTACAGATAACTTTTTATAATAAAAATGAATTTGATTTTTGGAGAAGTTATATTTAATGCAGTTATAGAAGTTAATGCAACTATGTATAATAAGCAACCAAATTTTGGATACTCTGGTTCGTCTTTTGTTGAAACCAGTCATAAGAAAATAGAACTTCAAAAAAAAAAAAAAAAGAAAATAGAACTTCTTTTTAAACACAGGAGACTAGTGTCCCAGAAAATCCATAGGGAAATGCAGGAAAACAAAAAAAAACTATAATGACTGCACATGTGCGGTTACTGAGAATGGTTCAGACTGTATTTACAACATAGAAGGCTCACTTGGTTGATAACTGGTGCGAGAAAGTATCACGTTTGTTACCAAAGTCCCTGGGAAGCAAAGAAAATCCAACAACCATCTCTACACCACCACCAGCCATACACCAAAAACTAGGACTTGATAATACCTGTTTTCTGATGTTTTCCTAAGGAGTAAACCTTGCCAGAATGTGTACAGATGGCTAAAAGTTCTCACTGTTTGCAACATTCTCCCCCCTCCTCTCTTTTTAATGGCCTGCATATCTAGGAAAGGACAGAGAGGAAGAGGGTATGTCTTCTTTACTCTTTGATTTTACTCTCAAAGTTCTGGGGATACCATTATCTTATATTTATAAATCTCACTCCTTATCAGACAGACCAAGCTCTGCCCTCTCCCTCTGTGTCAGAGACACCAGTGTCCCCCTCATCTTTCATGCTCACCGTCACAAGCCTGCATCTGACACTAGCGTTTTCTCCCTATCACTAAGAAATAGATGTCACTAAGCCTTGTCACTTTTCCTTTGCAGCGTCTCTAAAGTTCCATCTTCACTCTCCAAGTCGGTTAAATCTTTGCCCATGTTTTATCCTGTGTGAAGACATAAAACGGGCTAATGCGACAACTGGAGGGATTTATCTTGAATGTAAGGGAGAATTTCTTGACCATGAAACATTGGAAAAGGCTCCTAAGAGAGTCTTGTAATGTTTAAGAATGACAGACTCACCTTGGACAGAAACCATTTTAAATTTTCTCAAACCCAACTTTACTCATCTGCTTATTTGTGACCATTTTTCTCCCCTCTAGGCATCCCTCACTCTACTCCTTCCTCCAGCTCTTATTTTTGCCTTCATTATTTCCCCCAACCAAGTAAATAGGTTTCTCTACTGTTTATACCGTTTTTTTTTTTTTTTTTTTTTTTTAGGATTTGATTTATTTATTTGACAGAGAGAGACACAGCGAGAGAGGGAACACAAACAGGGGAAGTAGGGGAGGGAGAAGCAGGCTCCCGAGCAGGGAGCCCGATGCAGGGCTTGATCCCAGGACCTGAGCCAGCCAAAGGCAGACACTTAATGACTGAGCCACCCAGGCACCCTCTACTGTTGATACCTTAATGTTTCTTTACACATTCGCATGAACATCCCCTGATTACATGACCATTACTGTAGAACCTCATATTTATTAAGTACTTACTATGAGCCAGATGATGTCACAGGCACTTTGCATGTATTATCTTATTTAATACCATAGCAATCACATAAGGCCAGTGAATACTATCATCTCATTTTCCAAGTTGGGGAAATGAGATTGAAGTTAAACAACTTGTCCAAATTCACATGGCTATTAAGTGGTAAAACCTGGATTTACACCTCGGAACTTAACTATGACAGCATAAAGCAAGTCACTTCATTACATTTCAGGTTTGTTTCCAACAGAGCAGATGTTTGCTGGTTATCTATCCAGTATTCATCCCCCTCTCATTTCTAAATACTATTCAGGTTCTAATGAAAAAAAAAAAAAAAGTCACTCATCCCTAAATTGCCCCAGTACTTGTGAGAAACTGACCCCACTCACAGCTCCAACAGTAGGCCCCTGTTGGTTGAAACCAGTAAGGCCTTCCATTTCCTTGGCCGTGTCGTTTACACAGGGGCGGGCATGTGACAGACATGTCTAAACTTCAAAAATCTTGCTGAGAAGGCTGGGGCAGAAGCACGCTCCCTGTTGCTTAATGTAAAACAGCAGCGTGATGCTCTGATTGCTACAGACCCTCATCCTACGACCACAAGAACCAGTCCCTAGGATAAATGAGCCGTCTAGGAAGAAGCAGAGAGCTACTGGAAGAAACTGAGCTGTGTCGAAGCCCACTCAGCCTCCGAAGTTCTTGTGATTTGGACCACTGAAATCCCCTTTGTTGCTTAAGCCAATTTGAAAGGGGGTCTTGTAAGGGTGAATTGTGCCCCATTTGCCTAGAGCAGTCCAAGTTTACACCCATTGACCCAGAATAATTATTAGTGATGTCTTCCTTCACTCTTAAAGTACCACGGTTTGGATAATAAGTCCCATGGCCACTCAAGTTTTTCTATAACTTGAAATAACAAGTTCTAATGAACCCTTTCAGTTCTTTCTCAGACTTTTTTTTTTTTTACACTAATGTCTGTTTTTTTCTCTTTTGAATGTTTTTTAATTTACATATCATGTATTATTTGCTTCAGGGGTACAAGTCTGTGAATCATCAGTCTTACACAATTAACAGCACTCACCGTAGCACATACCCTCCCCAATGTCCATCTCTCAGGCACCCCATCCCTCAAACTCCCTCCACTCCAGCAACCCTCAGTTTGTTTCCTGAGCTTAAGAGTCTCTTATGGTGGGGCGCCTGGGTGGCTCAGTTGTTAAGCGTCTGCCTTCGGCCCAGGTCATGATCCCAGGGTCCTGGGATCGAGCCCCGCATCAGGCTCTCTGCTCCGCAGGAAGCCTGCTTCTCCCGCTACCATTCCCTCTGCTTGTGTTCCCTCTCTCGCTCTGTTTTTCTCTGTCAAATAAATAAAATCTTTAAAAAAAAAAAAAAGTCTCTTATGGTTTGTCTCCCTCTCTGGTTTCATCTTGTTTCATTTTTTCCCTCCCTGCCTCCAACAACCCCCACCCTGCCTCTATGCTTTTTCACAAATACAGTGCAACTGGATGTGAGAAGATCAGAAAATAATTAAAGATCCCTTGATAAATGGAGCATGGTCATTGACACATCGAATTCCTGAATCTTTCTTGCTTTTGGCCAGCTAAGAACCAGTCTCTTCACACACAAAGCTCATGAAAAGGCCATCTGAGGATCTAGGATCCAGTAAGCTCCTGTCTCTTGTAAGCTGTACTGATCACTGGTCACGAGCATCACTGCCATGAATCTGGAAGCATCTCACCCACACTCACTTTGTCAGCAGGTGAGGATTAGTCTGTTTCTTGCTGTTCTATAAACAGTCAAAGGCAGCCCTGAGAACAGAAAGAACTATGCATCACTGAACATCATATCGATGCCCCAGCACAGCGCATCAATGCCAACACCCTGGGAGCCAGATTGGAAAGGTGTTCTTGGCGTCTGACTCAGAGCTCAAGCAACACACTGACTTAGATATGGATCCCAGCAAGGAACGCTAATCTTAGCTGGGGAAGAAAAAGAGAAATTGAGGGGAAAAAATAGCTCTAATGGAGAATATTAATCACAAACTTTTGGGTTTATATTCTGAAGTGCAGCTCCATCTTTAGGAATTGCAACTCGTGCAAGAGAAAACATAATTGTTACAAAGGAAAAATAAGGAAAGATTAAAGTACATTAATTATTCATGCACTTTCCATCCTTGAATGTTTCCTTCCACTCAAATTCTATGAAAAAAAAAAAAAAACACCGAAAAATATTTATCTTTTCTCCTGCTTAATCTTCATCAGCTAAACTTTTTAAAGCGCTTTAAAATAGAAATTATTGCAACTGGTAAAATAAGTCTAACAGGATATCCTGGCTGGGCAGAGAATGGGGCTCCAATATTTTGAGTGAGCCTCTTTGCATTTAGTAGTTGTACCTACAATTTCTGGGTTGACTCGTCTGATGAACCTGATTGGTGTCATGAGGACTGTACTTCTGGGGGCCCCAAAAAGTCTGCATCCAGTGGAGAAGAGTCTGGTGAGGGGGGTCAGATAAGGAACAGGGCCTAGGTCTTGAGAGGGAATGGGAGTTCTGAGCACAGCTTCAAGGTGCCTGGAGAAATGGTCCTATCCAAGGTTCCAGGATCTATACGACAGAGTGGTCCCCAACTTAGTGAATTAAAACAACAGCCATTGCATACAAGTCAAGGGTTGGCCAATTTCTCTGCATGGTCAGCCTGTGGTATTCAGCCAGTGACTGGGCTCATCTGGAGGGGCCAGAGGCTTCACTCGCATGCCTGGGGCCTCGGCAGCATGGCTGAAAGGCTGGACCCGGCAGGGGCCACCCCCCCAACCCAAGTTTTCCAGCAGAGTGTTTGGATTTAGATAATGGTGCAATGTTCCAAGACGTCAGGGTAGAAGCTCAAAGACTAGACACAGATCTAGTGTAGATTCCCCTCCCCTGTACTCTCAGCCAGACACAGGCCCGCGAGATTCACGGGGAGGAAGCTGGGCCTGCTCTCCCACAAACGTGCATCAGAGAGTTTGCCCACATCTCCAAACTACTGCATCCAGCAACTCAGTGTGTGTGTGTGCATGTGTGTGTGTGTGTGTGTGTGTGTGTGTGTGTATGGGCAGCAGAAGAACAGATCTCTAAATATTTGAGGGCTGCTCATGTCATCTTATGCTAGGAACCTTACTCTTTTTCAAAGCTAGAAGTGAAGTCATTGTCTCCCGTTTTTCTGAAGGGACTGCCCTGTGCACAGCTGGCACATCCCTGCAGACCTTGGTTAGGTCCCCACAGCACTCACGACTGCACAAAACAAGCACATTCCCACCTCAGACCTGGATCTCTGAGGAGCTGCTCACATGCGGGGCTGCTGGGGAGGTAGGGAAGAGGAAGAGGAAAGAGCCACATCACTAGTTCCAGGGATATTTTGAGACTCAAGCTGAATTTCCGCAGGAAATCCTGCCTTCCACCCTCCACATTCCTGGCCCCACCCTCGCTTTCCAATAAGGATCTCTGGCTTCCAGGCACCAGGTAGCACTGCAGTTCCCTGGATGTGAAGAGCAGTTCATTTTCAATTTCTACAGGATTCAAGCAACAGCAAGAGAGACAAGAGTTGCATTCTAGAATCAGAATGGTCTCTCCCTAGAAACATCAGGGCAGGACTGCCAAGTCTCCATGAGACACAGAACAAGTTTAGAAAGCAGTAGAGGTGAATCATAAAGACCAGTTACCCTGGAAATGGGGAGGGGTAATAATATAATTATTATTATCATTATCATTATTATTAAATAATAATAATGTGAGGGGCTTGCAGCCATTGAGATGTGGATATTCAAATAACTTGTGCTCCAGGGTTGGTGAAACCTGACATGGGCATGTTAAGTAGGTGGGATCTTTTTTTTTTCCTTCTCCTTTTTTCTTCTTTCTTTAATTTCTTTTCTTTCCTCTCTCTCTCTCTCTCTTTTTTAGTGAACAGAATTAAAATAAAACAACAGCTAGCTACTGACACCTGAATTAGCAAAAGGAAAAGTGAGAACAATGGCAGACTGTTACAAAGTTATCATTTCCTAGAATCCTCCTTTACCTTCCTTCTCCACGCGGGCAGTTTGTGTTTCAGTCACAGTCGGAGGTGCAGGAGGTCCTCCTGAGCTCCAGTTATGGGCTTTTGAAGAGGTGCCTGGGGCATCCACAAAGTGCTTCTGCTTCAGACTGGAAACGAGTTGAGCACCCCAAGATCCATTCTTTCCCTTGGTCATAAGTGCATAAATTAAACCTGAAACTTGAAAAAGATGGTAATTCTTAATGGAGGCATCATTTGTAATCATGTCCCATTTATTCCCTCTTCTAGTTTATTTTTCAGAGATATGAATACCACATTTCACTATAAATAGTACTTTCATGAAGGAGAGAAATAAGGAAAGAGAAGCTATTTGATGATCTAATCTTCCATCTCCTTCTCTAGCTTTTTGTGTTGGAATTTTAAGCATACACCAACTTGAAGAATGTTACTGTGAACAACTGTATATCCAACAAGATTATACCATTGACTTTTATTTTTTTTTTATAGAGACAGAGAGTGTGTGAAGATGGAGGGGAAGAGGGAGACAGAGAGAGAGAGAATATCTTAAGCAGAGCCTGACACAGGGCTCGATCTCACGACCCCAAGATCACTACCCAAGCCTTTAAAATCACAAGTTGGATGTTAACTGACTGAGCCACCCGGGCACCCCACCATCGACATTTTTAATATACTTGTTTTTTTAATTTTTAAATTTTTAATATACTTTTAATATACTTGCTTCATTACATATCATCTATATCTATCATATATATCATCTATCTAAGATCATTGTGATGATCTTAAATCCAATTTGAATAATAGTGTAGCTCAGTTTCCACTGATGAGAGTTGTGAATTCCAATGGACTTGAGGCAATGCTGTGTTTAATATTTTCTTTTCTCTCTTTCCTCCTTTGTAAGATGACTTTCTTATAATGGTAAAGAAAAAACCTTGTAATATTTAAGAATAACAACTATAGCACCGAGAAGAGAATAAGCTGTTTAGATTAAAAATGACCTTATTGATCAAATGTTCCCATGTGAGAGAGGACATATTGGGAAACCACAGATATATGTTGTGTATCTGTATATGTGTAGAAAAGGAGAGAAAAATATTAATAACCAATTTAATCACTCCTTGTGTGAAACTAAATCTCTTGGATAACATGATGAAAAGTTAGTTTGCCTTTTGAAAAGAAAATAAAAACTGAGGAAAAGATCACAAGTCATTGTGTAGATCGAATATATAAAATATCCCCAAATCATCAAAGAACTTTCCTCTGCTTCATTGAGATATAATTGACATATAACCACTGTATAGGTTTAAGGTGTACAATGTGACAATTTAATACAAGCATATATTCTGAAGTAACTACCACAGTAAGGTTAGTGAACACATCCATCACCCTACATAACTGCTACTTTTTGTGTATGAGAACATTCAAGATCTACTCTCTTGCAAGTATAGAATGGCAACTGGCAAGTATAGAATGCACTATTGTTAACTATGGTCACCATGCTGTGCATTAGATCCCCGGAACTTATTCACTTTATAACTAGAAGTTGGTACCCTTTGACAAACATCTCGTTTTCCCTACCTCCCAGCCCCTAGCAACAATTCTACCCTCTGTTCCTAGGAGTTTGGTTTTTTTGGATTCCACATATAAATAATATCATAACAGTTTTTGTCTTTCTCTGCTTGACTTATTGCACTTATCATAATGTCCCATGGTCCACCCGTGTTGTCACAAACGTCGAGAGTTTCTTCTTCTTACGGCCAAATAATATACCAGTGTCTATATGGACACCACATCTTCATTATCCATTCATCTGTCAATGGACACAAGTTGTTTTCATGTCCTGGTTATTCTGAATGGTGCTGCAATGGACACAGGAGCAGAGACAGATATTTCTTCAAGATAGTGTTTTCATTTCCTTTGGATACAGACCCAGGAGTGGAATTGCTGGATCATAACAAAGTTCTATTTCTAATTTTTTGAAGAACCTCCACACTGTTTTCCATAGTGGCTACACCAGTTTGCATTCCCACTAACGGTGCACAAGGGTTCTTTTTTCTCCATGTTCTTATTAACACTTGTTACCTCTTCTATTTTTTATAATAGCCATTCTTACAAGAGTGAGGTGATACCTCATTGCGGTTTTGATTTGCATTTCCCTGATGATTAATGGTGTTGAGCATCTTTTCATGTACCCGTCTATCCAAGTCCTCTGACTATTTTTAAGTCAGATTATTTTGGTGTTTGTTTGTTTGTTTGTTTGCCAGCAAGAAGTATGGGTCTATCATAAAGATAAAATAATAGGTGAAATAATAGGATACCTCCCAGGTGTGTCTTCTGTGGCATATGGATGTCAGGTGAGGAAAGAGTGGCAAAATGAATGTGATTCCTTTGGGTGGCAAGAAATGTGGGGGAAACATCATAGAACTGAATAGGGCTTTAAAGCACAGCATGCAGGCAAGGTCTGAAAAAAGAGAGCAGAGAGCAGTCATGATTTGTTCCCACTGCATCACATGGTATTCCCAGCTCACTGGGGTTATGGTTGATGGCTCAAATATCGGTCTATTTCTATGGATTTTTCCAAACCTGCACAGCTAGTTTTGTCAACTCTTTTTGTTCATATCTATTATAAAACCAAATGAATTAACATCAAAATGGAGATAGCATAGGTGATATTTCCTGCCACGATTCTCTTTGATTTATGGAAGACCCATTATATAAGAAACAAAACAGACAAGGTATTTACTCTCCTGAATTTATATCCTGGTGGTGATACATACAAAGGAACAATGGGGAAAAAAACTCCAAAATATTAACAGGATAATTCAGATAGTGATAGGCCTAGACGTTGGCGTATTAAAAGTTGAGAAGAGAACTGGCTTCAGAGAGTGTGGTCGGGGAAGACCTCTCTGAGCACAAGGCCCTTGGGTTTAGCCTTTAGTAAAGGAAGACAGCCATGCGACTGCCTGGGGGAAGAGAGTTGTGGATGGAGGAAAGCGGCAGCACAGAGGCCCACAGATGACACGAGCCCCTGTGGCTGGAGTAGAGGAAGTGAGGAAGAAGCGGAGTCAGAGAGGAAGACAGAGGCCAAAGTTCACAATGCCCTGTTTGGATTTTCTCTAAAAGCCTCCCGAATGTTTTGCGATGGGGGGAGAGGATGGTGACAATCTGAGAAAAGTTTATGAAATGATCAGCCTGCTTCCGAGTGAAGAGCAAAGTTGGTAGGTAGCAGAGAGACCTGCCTGGGGACAGGTCGAGCCCAGAGATAATGGATCAAGGTGGTGACAGGCAAGCTTCCACAGGATCCTGATGCTGCCAGTCCAAGGACCACATTTTGAGAAGCACCAACCCTTTCAGTGGTTCTCAAACTTGGCTGCACGTCAGAATTACTTAGGGAATTTAAGAATCCCAACGCCCAGCCTGTGCCCCATACCATTTATATCAGAATTTTTGCAGGGTGGGACCGAGGCCTGGATGTTTTCTGAAACTCTCCAGGTGATTCAAATGCACAAACAAGCTTGAGAACTTGTGGCTACAGGTACTGATAGGACGAGCCAATCAGCGACTGAGCTGTGGAATGGGGAGGCCAGAGCATCTCTGGAATGCCAGAGGCCTGCTGTTTTTAGAGTTAGGGTATGGGGTAGGGAGAGGAACTGTTTTCTGGGGATGGGACTGTTTTTGGGTGAAGAGACCCACTCAAAATTCACAAGTGGAAAGTTCAATAAGAAAAGTCTCCATTGGAGCGCATGGGTGGCTCAGTTGGTTAAGCGTCCCACTCTTGATCTCAGCTCAGGTTATGATCTCAGGGTCCTGAAATCGAGCCCTGCACCAGGCTCCGTGTTCAGCAGGGAGCCTGCTGGAGATTCTCTCTCTCCCTATGCCTCTGCCCTCCTCCCACTCATGCACTCTGTCTCTCTCAAAATAAATAAATAAAATCTTAAAAAGAAAAAAAAATTCTCCACCCAGCCGTGTTTTCTTGTTTCCTATTCAATCGCAAAGAAGCCTGGTAGTCTGCTTACCCTCCCCAGCCTCTGTGAGTCTCTTCTTTAACTCCTCCTGCTTTCAGAGCTGGAGCCTGTGATCTGGAAGAAACAGAATAAATGAAGCTTAACTGCAGCTCATAGCTCCTAAACTAAGAGTAAGCAAACTTGATTATGCTAATGCCACGCAGTCCTGCATGACAACACTCTGAACTTTGTGGTATATTTAAAATCATAAATGCATGTTATGCTTCCCCCTCCCCCACCACGTAGTCCTCCAAGCCTTCATTACTACATGGCCGCCCCGTTTTTCACTTGTGTATTCAACGCTTATGGGTTCTTAATTTTTAATAAATGAGATATTGATTTGTTCTGCAAAATGCTCCAGCAGGTAAACCTTAATTGACTGTTCCTAAAGACACAGGTTATAAAAAAGCCATCAGACTCCACAATTACACCCTTGAGGTTTTTTTTCTTCAAACTTCAGGGGACGTGGAAAAGCCTTCTCACCTCCGTGGCATCCTACAGAATGGCTCAGCCCCCTGAGAAACAGTAGCTTTGCTCACTCCCAGAGATGTCCAACAGAACTCTGATCTCTCCCATCCCATCACTTCCAGGGTGAACTTTTCAACTCAAACACTTCAGTTTGGCTTGGCTTTTCTCAGCTCTGCGCACATGCACACACTGGGGAAGGGGGCAATTTTCTAGAGAATCTAGGGATCAAGTGCCTCATGTTGATTGAGGGAAAGGGTGAGGTTTCAGAATGTAAAGGGATTACTAGAGCCCTGTGGCCTGCCCACTTGAGCAGGAATTTTCTATGGAATAACTGAAAATCACATCCACGCTCTGCATCTTACCGAAAGGCTTGCTTGTGGACGGCACAGAAGTGAGGCGGAGGGAAGATGTAAGATAGGAAGGATCATCTGACCATTACATTCCAGAGTACACAACTGTCTCTTCTGGTCAGCTAATCAAACATTAACCTATGACACTAAAATTTAAACATGTGGTTATTAAACTAATGCATGAGGGCATTGGGCTAAACAGAAAAGCCAATTTGTAGCTGCATTCTTGGTCCTGGGTCTGTGGCTTTGGGTCTTGAGGCACAGGCTAAAATGTTCATTTTTCAAAATATGGCCAAAATCAGGACTTGACACCACCAATAAGGCCTACACAGCTTATGAATAAGAATCTTCAGGAGGTCTCATGTTCACATTGCAGTAACGCTCTAAGTGGCCCTCGAGCCATTCCCAACCAAATGCTCTCCAGACACCCTGAACGGATTAGTCCCAGCATTTGGTGGTGGGGTAAACCTAATTGTCTAGTTACTGCATCCTTAATTTGATTACAGTTTTCCCCCAGTTTGGTCTACCTGCTGTAATAGTGGTTATCCTGTCAAAAGGAATTATTTCATACCGTGCAAAGATTCAGTCAGGGCAGCATATGGTACTATGCAAATCAGCAAGGATGATGCAAATTAGCTCAGATGGAATCTAAATGAGATGACATAGGCTGATATCATCCAACCAGGGAACTCCAGTCAAACAAACTATGGAACGATTACTGTGCCCTAAGAGATGAAGCTAATACAATTTTTTGTTTTCCCTAAATACGTATATATATACACATGCAGTTTTATGATTTTTTTTTGAGAAAATGATTGCGGTCTGGGGGAAAAATCAAGCAATATAGAGTATAAAGAGCAAAAAAAAAAAAAAATTCATGAAGGCACCCCAGTAGAAATAACCCCTTACAGAGGTGTCAGGGAACTTTTGGGAACATCATTCCAGCGATCTATCAACAGACAGAAGAAACAGGGTTGGAAAACAAATTTCACAAAAGTTACTAGACAAGCTATTTTTATTAAAATGTATTAATTTTAACTTACCCAAATGTTAACAGGATAAAAGCCAATAAAACAAACATATTGGTCTTCAGATAATTTTTTTTAATTTCCAGAGGATGCTTAAAATTTGAAAGGGAATATTATGGAGAGCATTTACAGATTGAGGGGGTGTTTCTGTTTTTTTGTTGTTGTTGTTTTTTTTTTTTTTTTTTTACAAAACTTCCTTTTTGACTTTAAACAGTGCTCATCGATTCTCTCATATAAATTATAAGGAAATTAGCATCCTGCTCTTTCTCTCCACTTCATGATTATTATTATTTATGCTAGTCAATTTGGCCCTAACTTTTGTGAGGTCTGAGGCAACAGTAAAATAAAAACTCACTTAACCTGTGCCTAAACATTTAAGTGTTATAAATGCTAACTGTTAAATGAAATCCTCTTTCTCTTCCTACTTTGACAAATATACCTTCATAATGACAAAACTAAAAAACGTGTAAAACTATAGTTTCTGGGGGCGCCTGAGTGGCTCAGTCGTTAAGCGTCTGCCTTCGGCTCAGGTCATGATCCCAGGGTCCTGGGATGGAGCTCCATATCGGGCTCTCTGCTCAGCAGGGAGCCTGCTTCCCCCTCTCTCTCTGCCTGCCTCTCTGCCTCCTTGTGATCTCTCTCTCTGTCAAATAAATAAAACCTTTAAAAAAAAAAAAAAAAAAAAACTATAGTTTCTGCATATGGCTAAAAGTTGGAGAATACCGTAGAGAATTGAATAGAATTATTTCTGCTCTGACTGATGTGTTTCGATGTTAAAATAAGTGATCAAGTACATATATAATTTATGAAGTATTAGGTATTTATTTTTAGCATTTTAGCCAAGTCACACATTGTTTTTATAATTGAGATTTTCACATATTTATTCTACTGACAGTAGTGAGATAAAAAATTAACATGAAATGTAATTTTCATACAATATATGCAATTGTTTGGGCCAAAGTATAAATTAAGGTAAACATAAAAATAAAGCAATCAGAATTACTTTTCATGTGGATTTTTCATGAGTGGTCAACGTAGCTATTATTAAATGTTGTCATGGAGTAGTGTGAGGTTACTCATATTTTTCTCATACTTAGGACTTGCTTGGGTGCCACAAGATTTTTTAAAAAAATCCTTTATCATGAGTTACTTTGATGGAGATCACTTTATCAAGTTTTCTTTTTTTTTTTTTTTTTTTTTTAAGATTTTATTTATTTGACAGAGAGAAACACAGCGAGAGAGGGAACACAAGCAGAGGGAGTGGTAGCAGGAGAAGCAGGCTTCCCGCCGAGCAGGGAGCCCGATGCGGGGCTCGATCCCAGGACGCTGGGATCATGACCTGAGCCGAAGGCAGACGCTTAACGACTGAGCCACCCAGGCGCCCCACTTTATCAAGTTTTCTGTAGTCAGCTGTTCTATATAGCCTGACCCACGGTAAACGCCATACGATATTTGACCATTTCTGGTAACACTTCAACCAATCTTTCTTTTATGATATCTCTGAATATTTTCAGACTCCATTTGTTTTGTATCCCACAAGAGGTTCTAGAGGACAGCAGTTTAGAACACGGACCCCAGAACCACATGGCAGGTGTCAAACATCAGCTCTGCCGCTGACCTTCTAAGTGAACTTGACTGAGTTACTTAATCTCTTCGTGCCTTAATTTCCTCACCTCTTGTGTAAGTGGGCTTGGGCCATTGCAACAAAATAGCACAGACCGTGTGGCTTAAATGACAGACGTTAGCTGCTCACACTCTGCAGACTCCAAGTATGAGATAGGGTGTCACCATGGCTGAGTTCTGGCAAGCACCTCCCTGGCTTGCCAATGGGCATCTCCTCACCGTGGGCTCACATGGTCGAGAGTGAGAGTGAGATGAACAGAGTGTGAGGTCTCTGGGTTTTCCTTTTTTTTTTTTTTTTAAGATTTTATTTATTTGTCAGAGAGAGAGAGTGTCAGAGAGAGAGAAAGCAGGCAAAGAGTGGCAGGCAGAGGCAGAGGGAGAAGCAGGCTCCCTGCTGAGCAAGGAGCCCGATGCGGGACTTGATCCCAGGACCCTGGGATCATGACCTGAGCCGAAGGCAGCTGCTTAACCAACTGGGCCACCCAGGCGTCCCTGGGTTTTCCTCTTGTAAGGGCACATCCTATTGGATCAGGACCCTACCCCCATGACCTCATTTATTTTAACCTTAATTACCCCCTCAGAGGTGCATCTCCAAATACAGTCACACTAGGGATTAGGGCTTCGATATATGAATTTGGGGAGAGGGGGACACAAACATTCAGTCCGTAACACCTATGAAATGGATAAAATTGTATCTTATGATTCTAAAATGATAATTCCTTCAGGTCTGTTATCCACGTCCCTGACAAGGTTCCATCCAACTTCTTACTCTTTGTATTTTCTTTATGTGGATGTTTTCTTTGCAATGATTTGATTTTCCTCTTCCATTTCTTTTCTGTGTTCTGCCGGTTCACTTTTTAACTTTTTAGCTGTGTCACCATGAGCTATGTGACATTTTAGTTATTAGAGAATGGGCGGGCAACAGAATCCAAATTTGGAGAAAAGTGCCACGCATACCCTGCAGAAGACAGCAACTTTCATGGAAAGCCTGTACCTGAACTAGCAGATACTTAACAGGGTCTGAGAATATCCAAATTTGAAGTTGCCTTCCTCATGTTCCCCCAGAAGTGAAGAGAAACCGCAGTCTTAGCTGAGGCAGCACACACTCTTTCTCCCTTCAAACCAGATAAAGTGGACTATTTGGAAGCCACACTCTCATTCCTGATGGCCATTGGCTGAACATGAATTGTTTCCCCTTCAGAACTGGGGCCTGGGCCACCCATCAAACTTGAGGCCAAACGAAGTTCCTTTTGATCCCATATCTGGTCTGCACATCTTGTTCTCTGGCAGGGCCTGCTGGAGGCACAATTGCGAAGCCTTCCCTCTCAACACCTTTCCCTCTTTCTTGCCACACAGCTCCCTCCCCCGTGTGTGCCTCCTCTGTTTTCCTTCCTCCAGATCTTGTGTTTAGCCAGCTGTCATTTAGTTGTCGACAAATTGCTGAAAGTATTACCTGATGCATTTTACGCATCTCACTCAGAAGCATCACTTTTTTTTTTTTTTTTTAAGATTTTATTTATTTGACAGAGAGAAACACAGTGAGAGAGGGAACACAAGCAGAGGGAATGGTAGTGGGAGAAGCAGGCTTCCTGCAGAGCAGAGAGCCCGATGCGGGGCTTGATCCCAGGCCCCTGGGATCTGACCTGGGCCGAAGGCAGACGCTTAACGACTGAGCCACCCAGGCGCCCCAGAAGCATCACATTTTAATAGGGCTTATGTAAGACAAGGACATCGTCAATACCCAAAGAAATAAACCCTGAACAGAGAACTTTAAGCATCAGGGCTGGAAAAGGGTTCAGGACAGGACCAGAGAGAGATTTTGTAGTTAAGATCTTTGTTTTTCAAATCACTGCTCATAAGTCCAGTTCACTTTGGCAGTTCATTATTATTCATTCCCTCTCTCCTCCCTCCTGTTCCAGGCTCCATTTCCAAACCAGGGCTCACATGCCATTCCTCCTCCGGGGTCCATTCCTGCTCTCAGGTACAGAGACTCAGATTCATTTACCCTTTCCCCTAAAAATCCAGTCCTTCCTCTCTCTCTGTCTTCATTTAGACTGTCTACTTTGTAGGGGTGTCTTCTTTATCCTTCTTCTTCCCTTTCCTAAATTTCAAAATGTGACTCATCCCTCTCAGTTCCAACATCCCCTCCTCTGCAAAGGCTTCCCTCAAATTCCACGGGCAGAGCTCATTATATATGCTTCCCAGTACCCTGAGAACTTCAGGTAAACACATGCTATAAGTGTTTCGTTAGCATTCATGGTACAGGATGCCTTTCTAGAAGATGACCACTGGGTCCTAGTCAACTTGGAACATTCAGCTTCTAGCAGAAGTTGGGGTACCTTGCCATCCAGTAGAAGCCCCATGGGTTTTTTTGTTGTTTGCCTGTTTCTAAAGAACGATACTTAAAGTTTCTGTCATTAACTAGCTCTGTGCTCTTAGTGAAATCATTTCCACTTCTCTGGCCTTGGTTTCCAAAATGAGGAAGTTGGACAAGCATTGTCCTAAAGCCTTTCCCAACAAGAACGGGCTGTGACAGAGCACTCTGGGCCAATCTCTCCAAAGCGAAGATTAGTATTTTCTTCATTTTATGATAAGATTGGGTTTGTCCTTTGCAAAGAACTGTTGACACATGATTGTGCAAATAAAGATTGCCATCTCCACCTACTCCTTTGGCCTGGAACCACAAGTTCACATACCAAAGAGAACTGAGAAGGGAGATGAGAGAAATACTTTCTAATTTATCAGGGTAGGAGAGCGCCACACCCCATGTTTATTTGGTGAGTCCTTGCCATGGCTGTCTTCCCACTCTGCAGATGGGAAAGTTCTGGATGGCTTCTCTGGGCAGCACGAGGGTCAAGGATGGCTGCCAATGCATTGAGAGATATCATCACACCTGTCCTTTTCCTTGTTTTCTTCGTTTAGAATATTACAATTGAAGTGCAGAAGAAACCCTAAGGAAATGTGAAGTTGAGAGGGCCCTCACTCCTTGACCATGACCACAGCAAAGACATAGTTCTCTGAAGGTTTCACTTGGTTGCCTATTTTGCCTAGCCCTGATGGGTCTGAACGAATACCCATCTCCAAAGGAATGATATTAAACCTGACTTTTTCTCTCTGCCCACTATTAAACCTGTTTCCTTTCCTGTACTCACACTCTGCTCCTGTGGCAGATGCTGTGGGGGCTGGGCGCAGATCCCTTTAACCAGCCAGTGCCCGGGCCCCACCTGCTGTGAGAGGTGGCCGCTAATGACTCACAGCTGCCCCCTTCCCCAGAGAACCACCCTCAGAGGACAGAAGCTGTCTCTCCTGGGAAGATAAACTCCCTCCCCAGAGGCCTACAGCCAATACCTGATGTACGTGGGCTAGAGAAAGGTGAACTCCCTGCCTGAAAAGAGACATGTGTTCTATATAGCATGTGTTCCAGAACTTTTCTCCCACAAATGAGACCAAGGTGAGGCCTTATCCGAGGCCACATCCTCGCTCGGCTTCTTCCCCTGCCCTATCCTGTGCCAGGCTCTGCTTCCGAGGAACTCAGCCCGATTCAGCTCGTCTCTCCTCAATCTGTCATTCCATGTAGCCCCCTTCTAGAAAAGCCATTGTAACTGGCAGACAGACAGCTTGGCTGCAGGGCTGCCCTTTGGAGCTCTATGTAATCCTAATAAATTTCCTCTGTGGCTCATTTATATTTAAGGGGCTAGTGGGTCTTTGGTAGTAATGTTTTCAGATCACTGGGGAGGAGAAAATGGGGACACGTGCTGTAGTGGCTTCGAAGGAAGGGCCACTGGGTCCAGGACCATGACCAGCACTCATTTGGACAGAGGATAAGTTTGTGTAGCTCTTGGGTCTTAGTTTACTCCTCCATCAAGAGGAGAGAGGGAGAAGGTGAGCCTGAACGCAAGTCCCTTCCTATTCAGCCATTTTCGGAGCTGATGATTCACACTCTTTCCATTTCCACCCAGAAGGAACAGCAGAAGAGATATATGGATGGGGTGGACCCTGAAGGCTATTAGGCACTTTCTGCCTCCAAAGCAGAGAAGCTAGGCCCACGTTTTAGTGATATTTATTCAGCACTTAGTGCCCTCAAAGACCTGGTTTTGGACCCCATGATCTAAGCACCTACTTTTTGGTGGAAGCTGGGAGGAGGGCTCTCTCATTTCACCCCAGCAACCACTCTCTTCGTGTCTCTCAGCATTCACGCCTATTGAGAAGGGCAAAGGCTGCTCAGAGCAGCGCAGGGCTCATCCGTATAATGGGGGTGCTTATTGAATCATCCTAGGCCATTCAAACATTCATTTGAAAAGCAGACAGTTCACATGTTTTTTCTTTCCTTTTAATTTTCCAAAATGCCTTCACATCCCTTCCTCCATCAGGTCTTCCTGGGTCTTATAACCTGCTCACTTGCAACTACTTGTTACCTTGTAAGGCACCTCTATTTGGAAAGCAAAGAAACCAAGGAAAAGCATGGTTATGTGACTTGATTTTAAAGTCACAGAGCTTTAATGTCAGCAGTGGTCCTAGAGCACAATTCTCAGGCTCTTAGCTGCCTGAATTTCTACCAAATTACATGGCCTTTCTTAACAGCCAAGAGCTTGTCTAAGTGTTCTCTAAGGATTTCCAGTTCCTTGGAAGGTAGATACTTGTTATGCAGAAGGGAGTGGCCTATGATGAAATCAGTTGGGGAAATGAATGCTATGTTAGGCAGGCTGCTTTACAATAAGGCATCTTGGAGCCTTGTGCTACTTAAGTGTTCCAAGATGGTACATGCATGTACCGACTCCAAACACACATGACCATATAAACCTTTACTTCCAGATCATCTTGCATCTTGGAAAGTACTCTAAGAAAGCATATTCATTGGTGTCTATGACACCCACTGTTTGGCTATTTGGATGATTCTGGTACCAAGTAAGCATAACCTACTATTCAAATTATTTCAATCACCAGTAACCTAATGCCTCAGTTTTGGTTTTTTGTCTTGTTTTGTTTTTATTATTTGAGAGAGAGAGAGAGAGCGCGCGCGTGCAAAAGTGAGCATGTGAAGTGGGAGAGGCAGAGAGAGAAGGAGAAAATTTTAACCAGGTTCCATCCCCAGCATGGAACCTGACTTGGGCTCAATCTCAGGACCCTGAGATCATGACCTGAGCCGAAATCAAGAGTCAGAAGCTTAACCGACTGAGCCATGCAGGTGACCCTGGTTTTGTTTGTTTTTTGAGTGTGGGCACGCCTATATGCTAGCAAACCCTGCTTGTTGCAATATGATGAGGACTGACCGACACCACCCTCACGCCCCCCAACCCCCCACCCCCACCCCGCACACGGGATTCACATCCCGCCCTCACAGAGGCTTCAACGTTCTGGGCATTCAAGGTGTACTCCTGAAACAGCTCGTAATATCTTCACATTAAACCTCATCCCAGGGCTTTCCCACGAGAAGCTCCACAGCCCTCCGAAACAGGTCGTCAGCCATCTATAATTACAAGCATTTACTTGTCCACATATAATAACATTTCAAGGACTCTCTCACCACTATCTCCATGTAGATATATATGTCTTTCAATTAAATAGCAAGAACCTGTGTTGGACTCACTTTATGCTCCTCTCCAAATTGTTCTGCCGGTCGTGTCCCGAGGTTTTGGCTTTCGCTCAGGGGAGAGCCCCGGCTGTCCCCACCTTGTTTTCTCTCGCCACTGGCAGCAGCTCAGGTGCCCTATACAGACTTTATGGGATCCTCGGAGGTTCAGGCCCTCTTCCTTCTGGGGCAGGAATTAAACCCCAGGGCGTGAGGCGGGGTTTGAGCCTCTCTCCTAAGGGCTAACGTAACCTGGTGCGTGCATGCGTATGTGCGTGCGTAGGTGCGTGCGTGAATATGTGCGTGCGTGTGTGTGTATGTGCGTGCGTGCGTGCGGAGGTGGTGAGGTTAGTGGGATTAACACCCAGTAAGACAATACCTGACCGGTTAGAGGCAGGAGGCAGAAAGAAACCAATAGGAAAGCTCTGCTTCTGCATCCACCCCCCCCAACAGATGGTTCTGAGATTGCTCCTCGTGACATCCCCTGAGCCTTTGTAACAAACAGCTGTGTTTTCTTGTGCAGCCACAGCCCACTCAGGAAGCACCACCTTTGACTTGTTCGGCCAGCTTCCCTTGCCTGACTCTCTAGGCCGTGGAATCGTATCCCCCCTGGTGAAGTGTCAGCCTTTAAACCGGCCTGAAGCTCTGTCGTAGGGAACCCAGGCCAACAGTTCCCCCCATGTCCAAGGGGTTGCCCTATTTGTAAAACAGCCATCCTTGTGATCTTGTGAGGTGAGCTCTTGGATACCGAACCTCACTGTACAGACTTTTACACAATCCTTCTTACTTGCCATTTGAAGAGAATACAATTCAATAGGCAGCGGCTTACAACCCTTTGTTTACTCTTAAGGGTCCTAAAGAGGATCTTTCCCAAAGTCTCCAGTAGAGACAGATGTCAAAGTTCATTAAGAAAGTATTTATGCCCTAGGCAAGGACGCTGCCAGGGTTTACCTCCGTTGAAGCAAGGTCGGCTCGTGCTCTTCCACCCCAATTCTGTTCGAGGGATAAAATGCATTCAGATAAGAAGGGGAATAGCATACCTTCACATCCTGTAGGGGCTAGAGGTTGCACACAGGCCTGGAAAGAAGCACAGATTAGTTTAATAGTAAACTTTAACAAAGCAATAGAAAAAGAAAGGGTTAATTCTCTATGTTTCCATAGTGAAATTATATACAGCTAAATTTTTATGAAAAGTTGGGTCTTTCCTGTGGCCTAAATAATATGTATGTATTTCCCGGACTGGAGGTGAGAAGGATATTTTTCAAACAATCATCTATAGAGATGTTCCTACAAACTAGGAACATAGATTCTTTCTGTTGGCAGCTAGAAGCCCCCCCTCTTCCCAGAGGAGTATCTGAGAGTCAAATGGAACAGACTAGGCCAAGCTACAATAACAAAGCAATTATCTTAGTGGCTTATAACAGTAAAAGCTTGTTTCTTACTGTCTCTGTGTGCCCGTCAAGGACTGGTAGGGGCTCTAGCTGAAGTCTTCCTCACTGTGGAAGCAGCCATCACCAGACCACTGCCGGTCACCTGGGCAGGTAAGAGGAGAGGTGGTTTAGTAACTCTTAAAGCTTCAGCAGCAAGTGGCACAATTATTTCCACCCAAATTTAAGCAAGCAAAGCAAGTCAGGTGGCCACGGCTCATTTCAAAGGGGTTGATGGAAAAGAATTCTACCAAATGTCCTAAAGGAATATTAGAGTGTTTGCTTTCAGCCCTAATGACTGGCTCTTGGTACTGTTACCAAAGAAAACAGTTACACCCTGGGAAAGGAAAGTCAGTAAACCCCCCCATAGAAGAGGGCAGAGAACTAGACACTTTGTGTTGAAGAGCTAAGAAGGGGGGACAAATGAAAGCTTCCCAGCCCCCTGTCGGGGCAGAGTCCCAATTGTCCTTTCCTGTGCCCTCTTCCTACAGTCTTAGCCTCGGCAGTACAAAGAAGTCCCTAATGATCTGGCACCCAGAGTCCATCGCATCCAGGGGCATCAGTCTTCTCTGGAAACCTTTGCAAATGCAATCCCCAAGTTCTCTGCAGACTCTATCCTGTCAACCTGGGAGTTGGCTTGTTTTCTGTGGTGCTTTCTTAGCAAAAAGCCATTTTTCCAGAGGGTTCCTGTGAATGGTTCCTATAAACTGGAGTTAAAAGACATCATGGCCAGAGGCCTTTTAAAGAAATTTCTGTTCTTTCTTCTCCAGGCTTTTAAAAGACCACATCTTCAGAAGCCATTTTCTTTATCTATCTAAGGCTAAGTAGAGAATTCTATAGGGCAGAGACAGAAGGAGAACTGTCTTTATGGAAAAGAAAGGAAGAGAGAAAGAAAGAGAGAAAGAAAAGAATAAATCATAAAGCGTTTTTAGGTACAGGAACCTAGAAGCTTTGATACTGGGCATATTTTTATCACTCTATAAAAATGTCTTTGTTTCTTCTTCAACTCCATTAAATGGGACAAAGGAGGAAAGTACATTTCTCCTTTTCTCCTCTGAGGTTATTCCCCCTTGACACCGCCCACGTGCCCAGAGGTTAGTGCATTAACATCACCAAGACCCGCAAAGGTCTTGCCTCCCCGCTCATCACCTTTTAGATCCTCTCTGGCTGCTGGAAAGCAGGCAGCAGTTTAATGAGACAAATCCCCCTTGGAGACTCCTCTTCCCTCTAGGAATTCAGTAAGTGCTTTGTATAAAACAGTAATAGGATGGCTCAGCCAGACTCTCTGACTCACATACACTAACTGGTGTTCCCTTTGGGAAGGAGGAGCAGGTAGCCGAGTGATAAGGCCATTAGGACTGACTGTGCCCTGTGAGCTGCTAGTCCCTGAAGCCACTTTTCTTGCTTGTTGTAAGTATGAAAGGAAGTTGGTGCACAGCTGATCAGAACAGGCTTCCTGGTGGGATATAAAGATGTCCATGGGCAAACTCTGGATAATAATGGGCAGAGAGTGATTTAGTACTGTGATTAATGCGCAGGGCAGGCCGGAAGTACGGGGCCCCAGAAGCTCACAGGAGCTACCAGAGGAGGGATGAAGGAGAAACCAGACACGGTGGCCCCACAAAGGTGAGAGTGCCTGTGCCCATCATTAGAAGAGGGGATCCTCTGGGAGGCCTTAGCAACACCTCCTGGAACTCCGGGAGACACCAGGTAAAAAGGATCACATCTGTCAGAATCTCTCTCCTCCTTACGTGATTGCTTCACCTTTGTCCTCTGACTTCATAGTTTTGGCTTTCGTATGACTCCAGACTTTAGGGGTACCTTGGTCTCTGCCTCTGTTGGGTTCTTTTCCCTAAGAAGTTGAGCAATCTCAAAGTCGTAAGATCTCAGCAATTGTAAGATCTGCAATTGAAGTCAGGGAGAAGCTAGTTAAAGCCCTGAGCAAGGTCAGAATGAGATAAGGGGTGGGGGTGGAGCTTGGGATAGAAGTTGGTGGAGGAGAATAAAGAGAAACATGAATAGAGTTGTGTTTTCCTTTTTCCTTTCTCTTTTTCTTTTTTTTTTTTTTTCATCATGTTTATTGATATCTTCCTATCGACGGAACAAATTGGAAATTCTGTTAAATCGGTGAGATGGTTTTAAGATAGGTCCACAGATGCATTGATACGCCTCCCTTTCAGAGTTGGAGACTAATCTTCCTCCCCTTGAGTATGAACTGGACTTAGTGGTTTCCAACAAATAGAATAAAGTGCACACAGTGGGACTTTGGAGACTAGACCATAGCAGGCCCCGTGGCTTTATGTTTGTTCTTTTTCACTCTCTCACTTGGAACTTTTGTTCTGAGGGCAGCCAGCTGCCATGCCATGAAAACCCTCAGGCAGCCTGTGGAGAGGTCCATACTGTTAAGAACTGAACCTTCTGTCAGCAGCAATGTGCGTGCGCCATCTTGGAAGCAGATCCTCCAGCTCAGGTCAAACCTTCGTGGCCTATAGCCCCAGTCAGCCTTCTGCAGCCTCACAAGAGATCCTGATCTAGACCACCCAGCTAAGCCACTACGAAATTTCTGACCAGCAGGAATTTAAGACAATATGTTCATAGTTCCAAGCCACTCGGTTTTAGGATGATTTGTTTATACAGTAATAGATACCTCCAACAATCGGGATCACAGTCGCTATGACACAGACTTCATCCAAACTACAGATGACCGTTAAAAAGTCTATACCAGTGTTCCTCGAGTTGATGCCACAGTTCAGTTCAGTTCCTTCACCTGAACCTCAGGTGAGATTCAGCACCTCAAAAGTCTGAAGAGGAAGAAAAGGAAAACGAGCCAATAGCTTTCCATTTGGTATTAGTTCTTGGCAAAATGAATCAGTTATTTAAAACCACAAAATTTGTTCCTGTGTACTTTTCCTTGGGCCAGGTAAAAAAAACCCTCACATTGAAGCTATATCGAGCTGTGGTTATTTATTCATGTGATCATCCTTCAAATAGTTTAGAAGATGTACTTTCCTATTCTGGGTTTAGAGATCCTCAGATTGGCAAAACTGGAACAGAAAGGAAGAAGGGAAGGATGAAGAGAGGAGAGAGAAACAAGTAAAACTAAGATCTATAGTTTATATTAGCTTGTCTGTGAAGCACCAAAAAACAGTAAGGAAATCTCATATTCTAGCAGCTAGGGAAAAGGTGTCGTCCCGCAGTTCAAGTTTTTATGAATTTTGTCCCTAAGCTTTTCATACCTACCTTGATTTATAAGCCTTTCTCAGCATTATATCTTGTAGACCTGCCAGAAGAACACAGTGGAATGAAACATCTGGCAAATTTTCCCGGATCCTATTATGAAATATCTTCAATTTTCAATTCAGTGAAAAGTAAACAAGTCATTGTCTTCGCCAGAAGTGATTCACTTTGCTGTCAGAACCCATTGACTGTAGGTGATGGAGGTTTCCGAGTCCCTCCTCGGGCTGATAGGCACGAGAGGCACCCTCTCTTTGCAGTCTGGGTTAGCTGCAGGGTTAGGTAACTCCTGGGTGCTTTACCTAAACAAATACAGCTGCTTGCTCAGTGGAGTAGTTACTTTTTTTTTAATTTCCAAGTGATCTGCTTTGATGCTATCAAAGGGTCACTTATGAATTGATATTATATCAGCAAATAGTAATTGCTTAATTTCTGCAAAAATGTCTACTTTCATTTCCATTCATACACACACACACACACACACACACACACACACTGTTAGGCTTAAAAAAGCCAGCAAAGATAACTTGGCCACCTCCAGCTGCTTATAATACCCATATAGCCAGATTCTTTTTCAAAGGAAGAATTCTAGCAGATCTTTTCAATGTCAGTCTGTCCTGAACCTGAATTTAAATGCACACTATTCCTGAAGTCTTTGTAATCATTAAAAAGAAAACAATGCCAAATTACTGGAAAAGAGACTATTATGCCGGTGAGTATTTCCAGGGATCTTTTTTTTTTTTTCCAGTAAGGTATCTTTATAGACATAAGACAGAGAGATACTAAGCAGATACACTTAATTGACAGACAAAGAGGACTGAACCATAAGGACTTGAAACAAGCACCTACTGGCTTTCAAATGTACCGAGCCTCTGCCAAGATGCCGAGCGACTTAGGACCAGATGATTCTGTAACTACGCAGATGGAGAAACTGAGGTCGAATAGGGAAAAGAAATTCGGTTAGTGTTTCACATCAGTGATGTCAATGTGGTGCAAACAATTCAGATTCAGGATGTCAGGGGAAAAAGGCAAAGATAAACAACTCCCAAATTAGAGTGGGTGCGTTGATCGTAAAATCACCACAGCAACCACACTGCAGAGACTCAGAAATGACCCACAACAGGACATTTTAACCGTTGCCAGCATCTGATCCACTGGAATCGTCCAAGGCTGCCTCAGCAACCCAGGAAGTGGAAGGCCTTCTTTCCCAACGATGAGCTCTGCTCATAAATCTCTCATTTAATGAGAGATTAAATGATATAGATGTGAGGAGGGGAAGCTATGATTAAGTCCTTTTCAATATTTCTCATACCAAGCACAGTGCTGGGCACATAATAACCATTCGATAAATATTTGCTTTAGTGAAAACCTGACAGAGTTTCCATCATTTTGGATCACACCCTCTATGTTAGCTATCGACTTCTCCCTTCCTCCTTCCTTTTGAAGCTAAATGAAGGCAGAAAGAGGCCCGAGCACTCCCCAAAGTGCCTTTCTTGAAGCAAATGAGCCAGCTGGAAACTCTCAAACTTTAGGTCTCCAGGAACATTGTTCATGCAGTTTCTCTGCCTTTCTCTCATTTTGATTTCACCTTAATCAGCACTCAGCCTATTAATGCTTCCGCCCAGGGTAGCAAGCAAGGGAGAGAAGAAGGAACACAACCTGCATTTTGCCTTTCCTTTTCTCAGAGAGCCAAATTATGTCATTTTTGTAAAAGCATCTCTCCCCTTTCCTGTCTCCAGCTTCAGTCATCCCTCCTCCCCGATGGTGGAACGTCTCAGTGTGGGGGCTGCTTATCTTGGTGGGGATCTGGTGCTGGGCTTTTAAAGTTGCCCCAAGCTCAGCTGGATGTCTGCAATTCCCAGGGCTACTTATTTAAAATTAAAAAAAGAAAGAAAGAAAGAGGAAAATAAAGGGAAAAACGAAGAGCCATTGCCATCTCCTCTAGTGTACTGGTGTAGAAAAAGCTAGTGAACATTTTCATCTTCAGCTCAGTTTTTTATTCCTCGCAAAGAGTAGGCTGGGCAACTTGGAGCTAGGTCCCGTGCTCAGGCTCAGCTTTTTGTAAATATTGTAATAAGCACCTGGGCGGGAGAACAAAGGCGTGGGAGAATGTCTAAAGGCGGTCTCTCGGAGAGGGTTCCAACTAGTAGAATTTTCTTCTGTCCTGAATACTTCTCTGCCGGTTGGAAAATGCTAATCCAGGTTTGTTTAGAGTTGGCCTCAGCCCGCAGCCATCCCAGCCCCATCTATGGGTCAGAGGCTTGTAGAAAAAGAGTTTGCCAGCTGATGCTAGAGCTGACGGCAAATGGCCTTGGTGTCTTCTTATTTTACATGAAAAAAAATGGCAAAGCTTATTCCAAAATTGCTTTAGGAGACCAGCCCTTGGCAAACAGTGGTCGCCAGGAAGCCTCAGATGAGCTATACTTCACTAAGAACCATGGTTCCCTTACTAGGTGCCTTAATCAGGACCAGAGAGGAGAGCCCCCAGGGGTGGGGTGGGATGGGGGAGACACTGAGCAGAGCAGATGCAACGCATTTAATGCAAACAGGTGGGCTCGCCCACCCTGTGCTGCCCTTTGTGTGCTCCTGGGGCTGCTGCTGCCCTGCTTCCTTTTATACGCAAGGGACTCTGTGGCCTGGAGGAAGGCAGAGCTAGCTCATCTAATCACTGAGGAATTAAGTGACTCCACAGCCAGGCAAGAAGACAGGCAGGCAGGGCACGGATTAGCTGTATTCTTTTTTTTTTTTTTTAAGATTTTATTTATTTATTTGTTTGTTTATCATTATTATTATTTATTTGACAGAGAGGTAGATCACAAGTAGGCAGAGAGGCAGGCAGAGAGAGAGGAGGAAGCAGGCTCCCTGCTGAGCAGAGAGCCCCATGCGGCCTGATCCCAGGACCCTGAGATCATGACCTGAGCCAAAGGCAGAGGCTTTAACCCCCTGAGCCACCCAGGCACCCCGATTAGCTGTATTCTTGCCCCGTCCATCTAGCCCTGCCTTCTCCTGTGTTCTATAGAATGCTGAGCTTCTTAGACAAACCAAATGGTACCCACAAATCAAAAACCAGTAATAGATACGCAAAAAGTAAAGAGGAAAGCATCCGAGTATATGACTAAAGAAAGTCAGCTAACTATGAGAGAAGGGAGTGAGAGAAGAAAGGAACAGAGAACTGCAAAAACCACCATAAAATAAGCAACAAAATGGCAATAGTACGTATCTATCAGTAGGATCCAGGCTTCCGCAAACATCTAGCCCGAATGGCACCAGCATTAGGAAAACCAATTCAAAGTTTAAAAGAATAGAGCTAAAGGGAAGACAAATACTGTTTTGTGAAACTGAAGGCAGTTTTTCAGCCTAATGGGTGGGGGGTTTCCACGTGTGTGGAAATCATAAGTGAGGACAGATAGGCACTATTCTTTTATTTAAGGGTTTTTTGTTAGGGAGACAAGGGCACAGAATGGGGTTGTCAAGACAAAAAAACGTAAACTATCGTGCACAGTAAGGCAGTGATGAGACTGAGAGATTGCTTTCGGGGCAGAGTCGGCGGGATTCAAGAAGGGGAACATGGGACCCAGTGGTAAGGTGAGGAAGTCAGGCCCGAGGAAACAGCTCCCATGAAAGGACTCCCCGTGATGGGGAGCCCAACACAGAGAGCTCAGCGACTCTGATGTTATAGCCCGTATTGGTCTGTCTCCAGTCTGAGCCCTCTCCACATTTCCTCATGCTTTCTAGAGAGCTTGATGAGTCGTTAAGTTTAGTCTCTCACTGGTGACAACGAGTGTGGTGCCTGTGACTGTGGTGAGCTGTGCTCCCGGGTCCCCAGACCCCAGAGGCCAAAAGGGACTGAGAAAGTGAGCCAGCTTTGAAGAGCCTGCTCACAGGTGACACCACGACACATGAACGGAGGAACTCTCAGGAGTGTCCGAGAGGACACTGAAAGTGTGGCAGTCAAGATGGCAGATGGGCTGGAGCCGCCTTCTTCTTCTTCTCCTCCTTCTTCTTTTTTTTTTAAGATTTTATTTATTTGACAGAGAGAAACACAGCGAGAGAGGGAACACAAGCAGAGGGAATGGTAGCAGGAGAAGCAGGCTTCCTGCCGAGCAGAGAGCCCCATGCGGGGCTTGGTCCCAGGACCCTGGGATCATGACCTGGGCTAAAGGCAGATGCTTAATGACTGAGCCACCCAGGTGCCCCGCCATCTTCTTCTAATAGTAAAACCAAAGCTAACCTGGATGTCTAGGATGGAAGGAGACTGCGTCCCATGACCCTTGAGGACTCCTCCTAGAAACCCCCTCGTTCTCCGTTCTCTGAGCACAGTGGTGGCCACAGTGCCAAGTGTGGCAGGGAGGACTAACCACATCTATTTTCAAAAACGCTGATTGACTGCCTCTGCTGTCATGTAATTCCTAGGCCAACTTCCTCAACTCCCTGACTCCTCTTCTCCAGTCTCTTCCTCAGATCCTTGTGGCTGCCCAGCCATTAGCAGGCCCGGTAGGTGCAGGGCCTGCCAAGCCTGGCGGCTACACCGTCCGTCAGCAACTTACCGCCAGCCAAGGAGCGTGGGAGGCTGCGATGATTTATTAGATTTATTATTTCCACCAATATGAGTAAATGGGCCAAACTATTTTTTTTTAAAGGCCAGGAATGAAACTACTACTCCTGAGGTACCATTAAGCTGAAATAAAATGATTGGTGGAAAGTTTTCATGTAATATCATGCTAAATGTGTAATGGTATAAGGTTACATTGCTTTCTGCTCTCTGCTCTTTTTGTCTTATGGTCTGATACTCTGCGTATCAGATATCGCCTCATGATCTATATTTTCCACCAGTAGAACCAGAGAAAATGTTACTTCATTGTCCTGAGACTTGATGAAAGTCTTTTTTTGGTTGTGTTCTTTAAGTTGCTATATTGGGAGCATATTTTTTTTCTATCCTTCTTCTTTGTATTGGGTTGAATTAACATACAGATAATGAGTTCCTATAAATCCATATACCTGCATAACCTCTTCCTTACTCAAAGCGTAGAATACCTCCGTCATCCCAGACAGCTGCCTTGTGTCCCTTTCTGGTTATTCCCAACCGTTTCTATGCCCTGCATGGTAACCACTATTCTGATTTCAAAGATCAGTTTTGTCTGTTCTTGAACTTCATATCCATGGAAACTCACTGTACATAGTCTGTGGTGTCCCATTCTTTTACTCGACAAGTTTTGAATACTCACTCCTGTTGTTACATGTATAAATAATCTGTTAATTTTTATTGCTGAGTTGTATTCCACTATATAAATGTACCACAATTTGTAGACTCCTTCTCCTGTTGCTGGGTATTTGGGTAGCATCCAAGTTGGGGTTATTGTGAATAGAGCTGCTGGAGATTGTTATGCAAGTTTTTTTGTGGGTATGTCTTCACTTCTCTTGAGTGGGAGTAGGATGGCAAAATCAAAGGGTAGGTGAGGTGTATGTTTAACATTCTAAGGAACTGCCAAATAGTTTTCCAAAGCAGCCCAACATTTTTCATTTCCACCAGCAGTCGGAGAACTCTGGTTGTTCCATGTTCTAGGCATACTATTTGACTTAAGCCATTCTAGTTGATATGAAATGGCATTTCATTGCAGTTTTATTTTTCGCTTTACCCAAGCCTGGTGGTGTGCTAGTGAACTGGCTTTCTTAAGGGCGGGGGGGAGAAGAATCCCTGATTTATGTAGTATTTGCTAATTTCCATGGTGTTAATGCTCCCACCATGATTAATTTCATGCTAGCAACGGTTTAACAAGTGGCTTGCAAAATTCCTGTGTATTTGACAATCAACAATCACTAACTGTTATGATTCCCTCCAGCATATCACTGCAAATGTCACAAGAAAACAAGTGGTAAGAGGTAAACTCTTGGGGGAGGGCCATTCTCAGGGACATTGGAAAGATGCCATGTTTTGAGGGACATCTGGCTACAAAAATTGGAGAGTCAGTGGCCATGACTAACAACAGAACCTGGCCTGACTTCCAAATTGTGGCTGATACAAATTACAGTGCAGATACGTGTATGTAGGAGTTGAAAAACAAAACAAACAACACAAAACAATACTTCAAATGAGGAACCCACTGTCCTGGCAAATTGGTATGGAAGCAGAGGCTCTGCCAATATTCCCATTTTGGGGAACCTCAAGAATCACCTTCTTCCTGGGGCGCCTGGATGCTCAGTGGGTTAAAGCCTCTGCCTTTGGTTCAGGTCATGATCTCAGGGTCCCAGGATAGAGCTCCGCATCAGGCTCTCTGCTCAGTGGGGAGCCTGCTTCCCCCTGCCTCTGCCTGCCTCTCTGCCTACTTGTGATCTCTCTCTCTCTCTCTGTGTCAAATAAATAAATAAAATCTTTAAAAAAAAAAAAAGAATCACCTTCCTCCTGAAAATGACTGGATGGAGGATGGACACTCAGACTATAGACAAGGGTGCAGCCTAACAGCCAGCAGGGAGTGACTAATGGAGTGACCCCTGGAATGAAACTACTACTCCTCTCAGAGTAGGAATTAAACGTTAAATAGCAAAAGCCCAGTGAGATGGTAAGTGAACACATTTCATCCACAGCTTGATGTTGTCACCCAGGAAATGGCCATGGAATCAGGACCTCTGAGTCATGAGAAAGAGCCTCACGGATGATTTTCTTTTCATCAAGAAGATAAGAAAATTTACAGTAACTTCCTACCACAGCAGTTAGCAGAAGGAGATTTTTCATAGCAATCATTCTATACAGCATTTTCATATTAGAGCAGAAAAACCTGGATATTTGCAGCTGTGCATGGTTTTCTGTAGCAGCAATAACAAGAACAGAGTAAAGGAAACACCTTTTAAAATCCTTATTCTTTCAAAATTAAGCTTCAGCCAATTATAAACTGAGATTTAGAAGTATTTCCATTTTATATATTATATATTTTATATATTAAATATATGTTTTATATGCATGTTTTTTTATTCTACTAAGTATATCACATATGCAAGCATACATATTTAATTTAGTTTAAGTGATAATAATAAAACGAATGCACTTATACTCACCGTCAAGTCTAATAAAACATCACCGGGGCGCCTGGGTGGCTCAGCCAGTTAAGTGTGCACCAGTTGATTTCGGCTCAGGTCATGACCTCAGGGGCATTGCGCTCCGTGGTCAGCGGGGAGTCCACCTGAGGTTCTCTCTCTCCCTCTCCCCTCCCCCTGTGCTTGCTCTCTCTCTCTCTCAAATAAATCAATAAGTCTTAAAAATTTAGAAAAATTAAGCATCACCAGTGCCCATAAATATCCATCCCTTGATCCATTTCCCTTACTCCTTGCATCCTAGAGGAAACTCTTCTCCATTTCAGGCCCCAGTGGTTTTCCTATGTAGCCATTCCTTGGAGAGAATTTGATGTGGGGAATTGGTAACCCAAGTGAAGGAGCAGCGGAGTACCCATCAGGAGGGAATGAGAGACTTGCAACAGCAGGAGCCAGTATCATACCCAGGCAAGAGAGACAAAGGGAAGAGGGCATGTTACCCAAGCCTAGGAGTCAGGTCACATCCCTGGGATCCTATCTGGTGAGAGCTGGAGCCAAGGAGGAGGCATCGCTACTGCCAGAGACACCATCCAAGGCAGAGAGGAAGGGAAGAAAGAGCCATACATCTCTCTTACCGTTGTCCTGCTGTCTTCTGTTAGTGTCTTGCAGGAGGTGAATTCAGCATGCAGCCAACTGACCCTGGGGCCTGGAATGTGGAGCAGAGCCAAGGGGGAACGAGGGAGGAATCTGAGCACACAACAGGTACAGTGTGGAAGCAAGGAATTCTTTCATCTTCGGCAGAGTTAAATGACCATGAATATCATGTGTGTGAAAACAGTCTGAAAGCTCAACGATAGATAAATGTTTAATTAATTATGAAATATTATATGGGCTTTGAAAAAACACTATTTATTTATTTATTTATTAAAGATTTTATTTATTTGACAGAGAGAGATCACAAGTAGGCAGAGAGGCAGGCAGAGAGAGAGGGGGAAGCAGGCTCCCCGCTGAGCAGAGAGCCCGATGTGGGCTTGATCCCAGGACCCTGAGATCATGACCTGAGCCAAAGGCAGAGGCTTCAACCTACTGAGCCACCCAGGCACCCCAAAAAACACTATTTAAAAGAAATTTGTAATTATATGAGAAAAAAGCTTAAAGTTTAAGACTAAGGAAAAATACAGAAAAATAGGGCATATAGGTTCAAATTACAACTTGGAAATAAATGCACACAGATATAATAATACCAAATATTGTGCATTATTTCAACTACTTAAACTATACACAGAAAAAAACTGGAAAGATGAATACCAAAAGGTAAACAATGTTTTGTTTTGAAATAATGGGTATTTGTATTTTCTTATTTATGTGTTTTTGTGTTGGGCAAATGATCAACACTGACTACCTATTACTTTTATAAATAGATCAGGTTATCCTCTTCAGCACCTGGAATATGGAAGCTCCCAGGGAGATTATCTGCCGTTTGGGGACATTATTATTAGAGAAGACATGATGCTCGCATGTGTCTTACAGTATTTACATTTTGTCAAGCACTTTTAGTATTTTTGTTGTCATAACCACATGGGCTAGGTTTTCTTTCCTTGCAGATTAAGAAATGGAAACAATACAAGGTAAGACTGGTAGTAAATGGCAGAGCCAAAGTCAGAGCACTGGCTTTGATGTCCCTTGTCCTTGGACACTCTGGGAGTCAAAAGTGCTCTTCTCCAAATATCTCATACTCTTTCAACACACATGGTAGGAATTCCCCGTCTTCTGGGAAGTATGGTCATGGGATTTGCTTTGGTCAGTGAAACATGAGCAGAAATGATATGTTTCATGTCTTGGTAGACCCTTTAAAAGCCAGAGTGCAATTAATCACAGTCTTTTCCTACAACTGTGGAAATCACAGGAACACATTTAGAAATAAAGCCTCTACCAGTCTAGGCCTCTGAGATCTCCATCTGTATACCTGCTTTGAGCATATTGCATAAACAAGAACCAAGCGTTGGTTGTGTTAAACCACTGAGATTTGGGGGATTCTTGTTTGTACAGCTTAACAACCCATTTTGATCGGAACAGAAATTATCCTCTTCACAGCCCTGAACTGGGTGTCTTATATTCCCATCTATTCTCAAAGACAATTGCCCAGTAACTATTTGTAGCAACAGCACATACAGTCAACAAATATAAATAGTAGAGCAAAAGAGTCAAAGATATATTTTTAAATTATTTTGGATTATTTCATACATGGGGTGGGGTAGGTAAAGAGGCTTTCAACTTTCTGGAAATTTTGTTTTGCACAGTTTGGTAAGAGAAATTTAGTGAGCATGGTGAAGAGGAGGAGGAGGGTAAGGACATTGGGTTAATGAATAGAAGCCAAGACAAACTGTGACCCAAGCAGCTAAGCAGACAGCAGACCCCTGGTGAGAAAGGCAGGAGCAGGAATCATGGGAACAAGAGTCTGGGGGTGGAGGAGCCTCTTCAAAAGAGAAGAAAGGAAAGCGAGGGTCTGAAAAGCCAAAATTAGGTAGCCAGGGTGCAGAGCTGGGCGCAAAGAAGCCATACCAGCGAATTGAAGCAAAAATACGTAAAAAACTAAAGACAAAAAATAAAAAATATGTCAGGTTGATAAGTAGCAAAAGGTCAGCAAGTCCTCAAAGTGATAGGTGGATTATTTATTGGTGTTAGAAACTGAGATTACAGAAAATTGAAAGAAATTTTGTGCCTGAGCATTCATGGGAAAGGCCAGCAGATAGGAGACAGAAATACATTTTAGGAGGGGAAAAGTACAACCAAAAAAAGAAGGAAGCATAAATCATTGATGGTATAAAGATTATACTACTTGGGATGTGATTAGACATAAGATTTAGAATGACCACAGCCTAGTATTCAGAAGTGGCAGAGAGAGAGAGAAAACAAAAACAAAAACAGAAAAACACCAAAACAGAGATATTTCCTTTTAAAATGGCATCCTCACAAGAAATAAATCTGTTCAATATCTTAGTCATTAACTAGATGAGTATCAAGTGTTCAAAATATCATTCTGGAATCAGAGGGAGTAAGAGGAGAGAAGGAAAGGCTTACCCAGCCTCTAGTCAGGCTCCTCAGGATCTTGATCAGGCTTCTGGTGGGAAGACACACAAAATATTCCTTGCACATCCCAAGGGCATTCATGTTCGGAACCTCAGTCCCCAATATAAGCCCAGTTATCTAGCAGTTGCTCAGTAAATGTTGTTTTTAACTAACTGAAGAATAAAGTTTCTCTCAAAGGATAAAGACAAACAAGCTAAGAAAAGAGGACAAGTCTATTACTATGTGAAATCTCTGGGAGAATATCAGAAATAAAGAATTATAGAGTAAAAAGTTACATTAAAGTTACCTTTGAAATTTCATTTTAAAACATTTTGAAACAAACCATTGTGAAGATTTTAGCTAGTAATTTATCACTCTAAATTGCAGGTCTGGTAACCATTTCTAGCCTGTCTTAAGAGAGTACTATATAAAATTTCAAATAGACCTTGACTATGGAAAAGAAAATAAATGATTTTGGAGAGAAAGATGCTTTTTTTTGAAGGGCAGAAGTGCAAAGCTGTCCTCTTCTGATAGGAAAGACTAAGTTTCAAGGAAATCAGGAAAGATAGAATCTTAAAAGTCATAAAGAATAGTAGACCATCCTGAAAGGTAAAAAGGCAGATGGGGCTATCAAATTAATTACTTCTGTTGACCTCTGTTGATGGAGAAATGCTGGCAGTTGAGGATAAATGGCCAGAGGGGACCAGATATCAGGTTGTCCTAAAGTCCTAAAGCCCTAGTCATATCACAAGGGACTGGATTAGTCAGGATTCTCCAGAGAAATAGAACCAATTGGATGTATAAAGAGATTTATTGTAAGGAATTAGCTCATACAACCGTGGAGGCTGGGAAGTCCCACAACTTGCTGTCTGCAACCTGCGGACATAGGAGAGCTATGGTGTAAATTCTGATCTGAGCACAGAGGCCGGAGAACCAGGAGCGCCAATGGTGTAATACCCAGTGTGAGAGAAAAAGACTAAAGTTTCAGCTCAAGCAGTTGATCAGAGAGAGTGAATTCTGCCTTCCTCCACTTTTTGTTCTATGCAGGTGCTCAACAAGTTGGATAATGCCTACCAGCCCAGAGGACAATCTGCTTTCCTCGGCCTACAGATTCAAATGCTAATCTCATCTGGAAACACAGTCACAGACACAGAAATAATCTTCAGTCAAATATGTGGGCGCCCTGGAATCCAGTCAATTTGACACAAACAATTACCCATCACAAGGACATATTCAAAGAAAATGAGTCAGAGAGAATTTGAAAGATAGGCTGTATTATAAGCGGAGGTTAAACATACTAACCCATAACTAACCATAAAGATCTATAGATTAAATTATAGATTTATAGAATAAAATTATAGATTATAGATTAAATTATAGATTATAATTTATAGATTTAAAATATAGATAATAGATCTAAAAAGGCTTTCTTTAGAAACTGTTCCCAAAGTGAAGGAAAAAACAGGCTATTATTTGTCAGTGATTTGGCTGAGGAAGCAAACCCAAACAGAAAAACTATGAAGATATATACTGATTATAAAAGACCTTTAATACTGGGTCTATAAACCTAGAACTCAAATCAATGGTGACAGAAAAGTCATGGTGAGAACAAGTTTCATTAAAAACCTGAAATATTAATTGAATTCCATTCTGTAGAGTGGAAAGCACTCAAGATGAATGAATCAATATAGAACTCAATCTTCTCTTTCTCTTCAGAGCAGAGTTTACTCCTTGCCACCTCCCCCCCACCCCAAGTGGATTGGCTTTGTCTTCTGAAAAGTCAACTCTGGCCAAAAGGCTGGATGGAAGATTCACGAAGATGGAAACTAAGTGTGCTCTGAAGGTCCAAGGAAGACCGACTCCCTTGGGAGCTGTATTTCAGGAAGGAAGTCGAGAAGACATCAGAGAAGCCAGAATTCCCTGCAGGATCCTATAATAGAATCTCCTGCATCTACAGCAGTTATTGAGCACCTATTATGTGCAAAGCACTGTTCAGTGTTCTGTGTTCAAAGTACTCAGGCTCTGTTTCCAACTTGGAATGCTGAGTGGATGTCATTTTCACCAGTGAAGTATGTAGCTGTGGTCGATTGACTGAAAAAAATGTCCAATTTTTCATTTGCCGTCTCTATGCCCATTACAATGTGATTTTGACATTCCTGCCATAAGGGATAAGGTCTCCTTCCCTGCCCCTTCAAATGGAGCTGGCCTTGTGACTGGGCTTGGCCAACAGAAAGTAGCAGAAGTGACAGTGTACCAGTTCTGAGCCCAAGCTTCAGGGTACTTTGCACATTGCCTCTGTCCCTTAGACCGTCACCATCATGAGACCAAGGCCAAGGTAACCTTCTGGATGATGAGAGACCATGTAGAGGAGAGCAAAATTGTCCCAGTTAAGGCAATCCTAGGCCAACTCACAGCTAGCCAACCACCTCATACCAGCCAAGACTAACAGAAATTTCTGTCATCACATAGCTGTAGCCCATAGTTACATGGGTGAACCCAATTGAGACCCTAAGGGCCATGCAGTTGATCTGTAGACTTGTGGGGATCAATCAGTGTGTACTAGAGTTTGCTACTACAGCTGGATGATGTGTTTGCTCCTCAGCTTTATCATGACAGTTGATACCAAAGGCTTCATGAGGTAGTAGTCTTTCAACAAAACCATGAAGAATGGGGAGGATTGTGACAGGCAGTGTAAATAGGGAGGATTTCAAGCCAAAGAAATGGCACAAAGAAAACCATGGAATGAGAAAGCCCGAGATATGTTCACAGAATAGCAATAACCCAGTTTAATGAAAAGGGCTCAGTATTTCAAAATGACCACTCTCGTAGTATCAACTATAAGAACTCATCCAGAGGGGATGGTGATCCTCTACAGATGTAGCTCTGTTGAAAGAGGGTTCATTCTGACACAAAACCCCTTAGATGCTGGGGGCTGTGAGATATATAGTTTGCACTCCTTGCTGGGTGGGGCCAAGAAAGTGCAAGAAATGGAAAGTTTCAAATCTTGTAGCTGCACCTGTTTTGACACATGCATGTGAGCAAGGCAGAGAAGCAAACGCTTTCTTGAAATGAAGATAACATGACTGGATGGTGGAACCAAGAGCTGGAACAAGTGAATACAGATGTTTTCCCCGAGACCAATTTTTTATTTCACTGGAACTTAGAAGCACACAAATCATATTTCTGTATTGGCTTCTTGTTATTTTGCCAAGAAATTAAATTTAGAAGCATGCAGGTGTTACTGAGATGCTCTCACATTGGACTGCCTCAAAAATCTTTGGGGAGGTAGGTGGCATATGAATAATCAATACATAACTAATCCCTTTCTAGAGAAACTAGAAGAAAAACAAAAACACAGTGTTGACTTTCTCATATTGATTGTTTGCTTTTACTTTATGTTCCCCCCTCCCACTTCCTGTACTTGCCAGGATGCTAGGTGACCTTTCTGTGTTTAATTACCCAAAAGAAACACGCGAGAAATGAATGCCATCGGAAGAGGGAGGTGTTATTCCTGAGTGTCTTGTCAAAATAACCACCCCTAATCTTCCAATTTCTGTGGGATGTGTGGTGCTTGTTTGAAATGCATAGAAAATGAAATGGAAAAGCATATGGCTGTGAGGCCAGAGAAGGTAGAATAGGGTGGGGGACAGCTAAGCAAAAATGTGTCCCTGCAAGTAAGAGTCTCAGCATCATTCTTTGGAATACAGTGGTTCCTGAATAGTATATTCCTGGGAAGTCTTCAAACAGATTTCTCAACTCAGACGTTTCTATCAGGGAGCTCCCAGTAATTAAATCCAGTTAGCTTGCTCAACCACATGACCATTTAAAGAGAATAAGGAAGATGTTTCAAAAATATTGCCACTCAGTCAAGTGTCACCTACCGCCTTTTCCTACAAGCACAGAGAAAATAATATTAATTTCCTCTCTCATTACTTTATTTGCATCTGTTGCCTTAGGTGCCCGATAAAAGCTACTTTACTGCCCTGGATTATTTCCTGATTTAGTGACTATTTTATTTCAGTATTACGGGGCTTGATAAGAAGTGCGGGGAGTGACACGGGAGAACTTCAATTTGAATTATAAGATTTCTCATTTGCAGTTTGGGCACTGAGACAGAACAGCTCGGCTCCATTTCACAGCCCTCCAGCCAGAGGCCACACAGACAGGGGGACAATTCAGAGTCCTTGAGCATGTGCCTGCCAGGGGGCACTGTCAAAGTCTGCAGAGAAACAACTCAGGAATTAAGAACACTTAATGGGAGTTAAGAGAACAAAAGAGTTTAGGAAGCAGGTGAAGGGACAAATTAAAGAATTAAGTCTATATTAAGAGACCCAATACTTGCTTGTGCAGGCTGGAGATTATGACTTTGCCTTTTGCCTAGTGTCCACTCAGAGGGTCCAAGTGCTACATGGGTCTTAGGGATTATAACCTTCAAACTCTTTATTTCACCAAAAGGCAACTGAGCCAATAAAGGAAAAGATGTTTGCAACTCATAGCTCTTTGGTCTTCTGTTTCAGGACACCTCTCCCCAATGGGCTTCATTTGGAGTCATCCATGCTTTAGCCTAAGGATGTGCCTTATACCATCTACCCCCACTCAACACACATGCACACGAGTCCCAGTGGCCTGAGATTTCTGAGCACTGACACATTCATCTCCATCATGCCCTCCCCAAAGCCAGCAACCCAGAAGGGTGCACATCAGTATATGTGTTTGATTTGCCACCTCAGTGACTGACCCAGATTGATGGGCTCCACCCAATGGATGTCTGTCCCAGCCGGGCTCCCTGGATCACACCCTGTTAAACTCAGGCCCAGAGACTTGCTTGACCTACTTCAAATTACTTTCCCTTTATCTCAGCGGATTGTGGGTTGATCAAAAGGAAATGAATATCCTCATCCTTTCTGCACTGGACACTTTCTTTATGTTCCTGTCCACTGGATGGATGATGGCCATAGGGCTTCTCGATGAAACTCATAATCTCAGCTATCTGATCCCAAAGCCTGCAAGTCCAGCCTTCAGGTGCTGGCTGAAAAAGGAGCAAATGCCAAGGCTATTCATGAAATGTCACTTCCTCTTTGCCCACAAAAAAGGGGGCCTTGTAAAGCTGGTCAAAGATACAGTTTTCGAGAGCTGGGGCCAAGGGAGCAGCTACTTTTTCCCCCAATCTTTTTTTTTTTTGCCAATAAGCATTTGACTTCGCCTATGGATGACAGACTCATCAGCACATTAGCAACCTTCTCTGGAATCCTAGAAGTGGTATTGGAAATTGACTTTATGGGATCTACCTTCTCATCATCTCCTCCTTGACAAATGCTTCTGCGTCTCCAATTTCCATGTGCAAGAATATCAGTTTTCATGTTTCAGCTTGAGATCCTTGATTTAAATCCCTGATTTATTTTTACTCCCATCTCCAGTGCCAGTGTGAGAGAGTTCAGACATGTTTTCAAATGCACTGAGATGTCAAAGAAATTAAAGAAGAGGCAGATTTTTCATATCAGTCGGTTAAAGACTAATTACAACTGTGCTTTCCAGCAAACCAATGATTGTAGGCTAATTTTCAGTTATGAAACAGAAACTGAGGTTAATGAGGCTAATTGTGTTTACCAGCATTTTTGAACAAAAGAAAAGAAGCCAACTCAATTTTGAAGAGAGTTCTTTGTCAGGAACAAATTGGGGAAAATTGCTACAGTTGTATCAGCGTTTCCTAAAACTGCTTAGTGCCATGCTTGAGAAACATCCTTGAACACAAGCTAGCAGTCCAAAAAATCAAGTCCTTAGACAGTGAGGCTTCCCTGATCCAAAGGGCATTGCTGTGTGACAGTGATAACTGAAATCTTGAAAACGCGATGAGGAAATGTTCAAGTGGCCAGCCCCCCATTCTGTTCCATTGTACAAGGGGGAGAGGCAGAAGGAATCCTCATCTGCTGATGTCTGATAAGCCACCACGTGGCTTTGCTGACTTCTAAAGGGAGAGGGAGGTGACCCAACCAAGGAGCCACCTAGAAGAATACTGTAACCAGTTTGAAACTCATGTAGCTCCCACATCAGAGGGAGGTGACTACAGTACAGTTTCCCAATGTTTGGGATTGCCCGTGAACGATCCATGCGTCCTTTCCAACAATTCTAGCAGGCAAGAAGATTGGCTGTAACAATTCCCGGGAACCATCAGCAGTCAAGGAGCCAGAGTTCCCTGAGTCCATGAACAGTTTACCATGTGACAGAACAAACATCGACTGAACACCAAGTTCACAGAATAAAGAAAAATGCTTCCGTGATAAAGTTTTGCTCTGGTCTGGAATTGGAGGCAGCGGGGATGGCCCAGATTTCCCATGTGGGCTTTGCCCATTTGCTCCAAAGGCTCCTCCCCTTCATTCACATCACACCACAGGGCAGAGTTAGCTGTGCTTGGACAAGGTTGACATGCGGCCACCAACATCAGGTTACTGTGGTTCTAAATTTAGGTTCTAAGATCTCAGTGTCTCGAAAGAGGCATCTACAGGGAGTCCTTTGGGGGCAGTAGGCAGACTCTGGCAGAGCTGCAGCTTTAAAGAGGGTGGTAGGATTTCGAAATACATCATGCGGAGCGTTATGATTCTAAACAACAGGCCCTGTTTTGAAGGAGGCCTTGGGTTCTTAATGTCACATTGTTTGAAGTAACCAAATCTGTCGATACCTGTCATGACCCAGCCAGGGTTAATTGAGCGTGTGCCGTGTCCCCGGGGAACTGAAGAGCCGATGATGACAGGGCTGCCACCAAGGGGTTTTCTCTCTGCCAGGGAGACCAGATCCACCACGGGTGACAAAACCGGGCATGAAGCAAACCATGTATTTTAAAAGACTGTCACATTATGTTTCGTTAAATGCATTGTGTTAATTAAATGCTACAGTATGAGGTACTGCAACTACTGAAAACAATCAGAAAACAAAGATTACTCACATTCAGCAAGGCAGGGTTCAAATGCAGCCTCTGTGGGGGTCTCTCATCTCCAGTCAAAGTCCCATCTTCTTTAGGGTTCCCAAAGCCCAAAGTGGCCGCTGTGCTTGGCACTTACTTCTCCACGCCTTCCTGATATGCTTTCCTACTTCACCGATTCCTTCTTTAAATTGTAAGCTCTTCAAAATAGGGACTCTAACCTACCTCTGTGTTCTTCACAGCCCACAATACCGACATAAAGTAGGCACTCGATCAATATTTACTACAGTGAAAATGAAGGAGGGGAGTTGCTTGTGGTTTCTCAAGATTGTGGGGGAACGAGTTCTAGATCATATGGAAAACCAAGCAGAGCCACAAGAGCTACAGGAATAAGCATATAGGTAAGAGAGAAAAAGAGACTGAGTTCTTAAGAAAAGGGGGAATAGATCAAGGAAACAGAAAGTAACAAACTTTGTGGTTGGATGAGTGGAGGGGTTGGGGTAGGGACCAATAATGGGAGATCTGAGGATAGATACAGATGGACAAAAGTTGAGAGGAATTTTGGAGATCTTGGAGAAATTAAGTATAAGAGGCTTAACTTCGCCAAAATTCAATTCATTGATCTCTTACATCCCTTTCTGAAATGCATGAAGGTGATCCTGGGATGGCCTTCTGCGAGCTCAGAAAAATGTTTGTAGCTATGAGCTTGCAAGTCTGGATGCTTGCTACCTGGTGCTTTAGAGGCTGGAGGAGTAGCGTGCTTAGGTCAGTAACAAAGGTTTAGAATTAACCCTATATACAAGGAAGTGCCTTATCCGAAGTCAAGTCAAGATACTGTTTGCTGTTGGAATCCAGGCTGTGTCTGCACGCACGAAATTACTCAGCCACTCTGATTAGTCTAGTCTGATTGGCATACTAATGCGGTCTTGGCTCTTAAGATCCGAGGACCAGCTCGCCAGAGTCAACAAGATTCATCAGTCATTTTCCATCGCGGTGGCTTTTCAGATATTACCACCAGGGCAGGGCCCAGGTTTCACGGTTGATTTCTCTGCTCTCCCATGGGATCTACAGCCTCAGTTCAGGAGAAAACAAGCCGCTGAGTAGTCTGGTTTGCAGAGACTACATAATTGTCTGGGGATGGTGGTTCAGCTCCTTTTTCTGTGGTCACAGGCCAGAGTGTGAACATGCCCATTCATGCTAAGGGCCATTCGGTCACAATGGGGCTTTGAGGTCACTTGAATTCTGACATTCTACTCAGCAATCTCTAGCGCTCTCCACGGCAGAGCTTGCCCATGGGTGGCTCCCAGTGGGCACAGAGACACAGCTCATTAACATTTTATGTCTATGAGATAACAGCATTTTGTGTTTGAATAGAAAACTGGTACAGAGTGGTACCCAAATTTCCCTGTGTCTCCCCATGTCTAGGCATTCTATGCACTATTGTTTGCAAAATTATCACAAAAAGATGCATTCTTGCTATTTAATAGAGGGAGGAGGAGCTCATGGAGGAGGACGAAGCCACCCCTGCCTGCCGCCACCACCACCACCAAAATGTAGCCTGATTGTTTTTCATATTTTCCCAGCTAGGATTTTGGAAGACTCTCCAGTCTCCAAAACTTTAGACCTAGAATTAAAAACATCTGAAAGCTCAAGAGTGAAGGATCAACATCCCCAGAGCACTGCTAGCCCTTAGGCTCTTTACAGCCTGCCCACTCTTGGCTTTGTGGCCTTGACTCCCAACTAGCCAGTCACTTCATACCACCTGTTGCTCCCCACACATACCCGGTGCTTTCTCTGCTTTGTGCCGGGCTGCTGCCCCCCACCGTGTGCCAAGTGCCAGAAGTGCACAGCATTCTTGAAGGCCTGGCCCAAATACCATCTCTTCTGGGAGGTGGGTAGAGCTTGTCACTCCCTCCCCAGCATGCCCGTGGCATGATGGCTCACACACTTGTCCATTACCTAATCTGTCAAGTGATAGTAAAGTCGGGGTTTTGATGAATGCATCCCTCTGCTTACTTGTGAACTAAGTAGGTATGGAATGGGCTTACCCTCTACAGGGCTGGTGTGAAGCATGAGTTCAGAGATAAATAACGTTTACTAAATGAGTGAACGAATAGGTGAGTTAATTAAATAGTAACATTAAAAAACGAAAGAGCCCTCCATCTTTTCATTTTCCCCCGAGTGAAATCCTCTCTAAATAAGACAAGGATACCACTTAGCACTCTGTACATTCTTCTATGGCCTAAAGTATTCTTTGAGCATAAAACTAATGGCTTTGATCTAGTTTCATAGGAATCTGGAAATGGATAGGACAGAAAGAGCCCAAGAAGAGATAATGAGTTCTAAAGGCACTCTGTTACCTTATCTAGGAACATAGAGAAGAAGTTTGCAGCCTTAAAAGAATGGATTCCTCGGGGTGCTAGGGTGGCTCAGTCGGTTAAACATATGCCTTTGGCTCAGGTCATGATCCTGGGGTCCTGGGATTGAGTCTCGCATGGGGCGCCCAGCTCAGTGGGAAGCCTGCTTCTCCCTCTAACTCACCCTCTGTGCTCTCTTTCTCATCAAATGGATAAATAAAATCTTAAAAAAAAAAAAAAAAGAGTGGACTTCTCTATTGCCCTGTGTGTGTGCAGGCACACATACACATGCACACATGAGGTCAGCAGGCATGTATGAGGGCAATGCATGCCTACAGGGAAGGAGTCAGGGCACGAATGAGGGGTGTAGAGCACATGGAGGATAGACTGGAGTACACAGAGTTAATAAGAGAAGATCCACAAATATAGAAAGCATTTACACATTGAAAATAATCATAACACAAATACCAAAATTAAAGAAAATTTGCAGATTTCTAGAAACAACCTCAACCTTAGTCATTTAAAAAACAAATAAAAATGAGTGTTTATTACTGCAAAAAATATTATCTCTTCTCCATATTATCAACTTTCTATGCTTTTATCTACTTTTTTCTAGTTTAACATACAGTATGATATTAGCTCCTGGTGTACCATATAGTGATTCAAAAATTCTATATATCACTTGGTGTTCATCACAATAATGCACTCCTTCATCCCCATTATGAATTTCACCCATCTCCCTTCCAGTAACCAACTTTATATGTTTTTAAAGATTTATTTATTTGGGAGAGAGAATATGCATGCATATGTGCCTGAGTGGGAGGAGGGGCAAAGAGGGAGAATCTTGAGCAGACTCCCCAAGTTGAGCCCAGAGCCTGTTGAAAGGCTTGATCTCATGACCCATGAGATCATGACCTGAGCCAAAACCAAGAGTCAGATGCTTAACTGATTGAGCCATCCAGGCACCCCTATATGCTTTCATTTTTTAAAAAATATTAATTTTTGTCTCCCAGGTTAAAAGCTGGGAGAATCCCTAGCTGTCTGGCTAAGCAGAGCTCTGTGTTCCCAGCATTCATGGAGGTGAGTGTTCAGCACCAAGTAGACCCAGACCTCATGAAGGCCATTCTTGGCAATAAACAGGAAACAAGTGTATTGATTTAATATTTATGGAGAAGTGACTACCAATGTCAGCATTTCCCAGACTCACTGAGGTCCACACTATAGAATATCTGTCTATTTACAAGTTATAATTTTATACATAATGTACAGTTACAATTTCATTTAAAAAAATGAGCTACCATCGCTAACATACATCATTTAGTCAAATAAGATTATGGATGAGGAGCGCCTGGGTGGCTCAATCAGTTGAGTTTCCAAGTTCCTGATTTCGGCTCAGGGTGTGAGATAGAGCCCCTCACTAGGGCTCTGTGCTCAGCAGGAAGTCTGCTCCTCTTTGTCTCTCCCTGCTTGTGCATGCTCTCTCTTTCTCTGTCTCAAATAAATAAGTAAATCTTTAAAAAATGTTATACATGAGTCCAACATGCTACAGAGGGTGAAAATTCATTAGGCTTAATTTATATTAACAAATAGTTCTCTTGCCTTGTTTCTAGTCAAGAAACAAGCAGTTAAAGAGATAATTTCTTCTTCACTCACCCCAAAAAATATTTTCATCATTTTTTCCTCTAAAACTGTTTGAATCATTGCCTAAATTCTTAAATTCTGTCTGTATTTGTAGCTATAGAAGAAAATTTGTTTCTTCTGAAAATAAAATGCTTTCAAAGGCATTTTCTAATGCTTTCTAAATAAAGGTCAAAAAAGAAAAAAATACCATGCTTTGTTGGAAGAATGTCTCAAGTTTAATTCAATTACAGAATCTCATGATTCAAAGGAACTTCAGAGATCATCTGATAGAAGCCTTCACTGAATTATTGAATCCTAGACTAAGTGGGCATCAGCTTCTACTTGGCTCTTCCCATGACAAGAAGTACAAGACAGGGCAACTCATTTGTTTCCTGAAAGTTCTTATTGTTTAAAAGTTTTGAGTTCAGTCTGCCTCTTTGAAATTCAATTCTAGTTCTGCCTACTGAAGCCACACAAAAACTTCCTCTTTTATGCATTGGCTTTACCCACCACCTTTGCCTTGAGTGGAATTAAAGTTGTCAGGAGCGCGCCACTCAAAGAGTCAAGTCATGTCCTACCTGAGTGATAATATCCTTTTGTGAGAAAATTAGGGTAAGTTCACGATGAGCACCATTAAGCCTTTGAGAATCTGCATGGCTTCCCCATCCGATCAGGTAGCCATTGGCCATAGGTGACTATTGAGTACTTGAACTATGGGTGGTCTGAATTAAGACACGCTGTGTGGTAAAGTACACCACACGCTGTGTGGTAAAGTGCAGAGTTTGAAGACTCATACATAAAAAGGAAAACATTAATTTTCCATATTGGTTACATGTTGAGAAGTAATATCTAAATATGGATAAATAAAAGACAAATATTTTTATTAAAATTAATTTCACTAGGGTTTTTTTCCCACCTTTTTAGATCTAGTTATTAGAGAATGTAAAATCATAGATCCTCCAGTCATTGGACTAAGTGGGCATCTTTCACAGCAGAATTTACAACAACTTATACCAGTGTATTACTATACATGTGTGTGTGCATGGATGGGTATGTGTGTGTGGTTATGTATTTGCTTAATATCTGTCCCCCTCATTAAGTATGAGCTCCACACAGGAGGTGTGGAGCTCCTAAATTCTTAAATTCTGTCTCCAGAATTTCTGTCTCTGACTCCACCTCATTCACTTTTCTACTCCCAGGACTTAGCACAGTACCTGACATGTCACAGCTACAAAAAAAATTTTGTTGGGTGTTTTGGCAAATGGAGCTTAGTATATCTAGGGCCAATTTGTGCATTGTTAGAGCCCTCGAATGTGTAGTTCTAAGAACTGAGTATTCAACTGAGGAGCCATATAAAAATTTGAGATTCGGTTAGACATTTGTGAGGACGAAGATAAGAGATGCTGAAAAATGCAGAAAGCAAAGGCCTTGGGCTGGTAGGATTGGGGAAAGGCAGAAGCAGGCAATGATAAAGCAGGAACTAGGCTAGCCTTGGGTTTGTCACACCCCAAGAGCTGTGCTATCCTATAAAAATACAGGGTCAGCCACATATGTGAGTTTACAGAGGGAATCATAGGGAGGATTTTTAAGAAGTGGTGTTAAAGGGAAGATCCGGAAAGTAGGAAGGAGCCATTCAGGTGGAAACAGGGGAAGGAACTTTTCAGCAGTGTAAGGCCTCACCATGAGAAAGCACTTGGCCACATTCAATTATTTGGAAGAAGGCCAGGGTTAACTGGAGTGTGGGAATCAGGAGGAGAATGGAGGCTGGAGAAGGAATCAGGGGCCACGTCAAAAAGCCCTGTAAAAATATGTTAAGAAATTTGGACCTTAAGCTCTACAGTGACATGGTAAAATCTATGGGTTTTGTTTTTTTTCAAGATCATTCTCACATCCATGTGCAGAATGGATTGCAAAGGTCCAAGAAAGGAATCAGAGAGACCAGTAAGATTATTGCTGTCCAAGAAAGAAAGTGGGTGGGTGTTTAGATTTGAGGGAATGGAGATGTACAGAGTAGATGAACTCAAAGTCTGTAGAATTCGGAACAGATTGGATGGAGTGTGTGATAAAAACATAGAGACAAGAAGTGCTCACTGGGGGTGCCTAGGTGGCTCAGTGGGTTAAAGCCTCTGCCTTCGGCTCAGGTCATGATCTCAGGGTCCTGGGATCGAGCCCCACATTGGGCTCTCTGCTCAGTGGGTAGCTTGCCTCCTCCTCTCTCTCTGTCTGCCTCTCTGCCTACTTGTGATCTCTCCCTCTGTCAAATAAATAAATAAAATCTTAAAAAAAAAGAAGAAGAAGAAGAAGAAGTGCTCACTGGTCTCTGGCTTCAGCACTTGGAAAGCTAAAGATACATCCATTGAGTGGAAGAGGGCAGATGAAGGATCAGTGAAGAGAAGAAAGGTCAAGAGTTACATTTAGAAAGTCCAAAAACTCTGTTCTTAGCACATTGCACCCACTACGATGAAAAGGTGCCAGGGAAGGTGGAGGTCAAGAGTATGTGAAAAGTGGCTAGTCATAGTCAAGACCCTCCTCACAGGTGGGATGAGTAATTTCCACACCAAGCCTGTGTTTCCGAGAGGACTACCTAACTTTATGACCAAGGGAATGTTTGCTCCTCTGGCTGTAACAGGATTAAACCTGGCAGCACGGAGACCCTCCAGTGAGCTTTTTATTTACCTTCAAGACCTTTTTCTCAAATGCTTATAAAAATGATTAAGAATTCTGAATATAACACTGAAGAGGCACTATTAGATAGAAATGAAAACACTAGAGAGCATCTTACTCGTAAGCATGAGCCTCCTGGGAAGCTTATAAAAACCAGATCATTTTGTGTTCTCTGGTTGGTAAGAAGAGTAAATGTCTGCCTGTCATACCTGAGGGCTTCCTCGTCACCACTCTGTTGTGCACAAAGGAGACCCAGTAATCTCCCAGGAAACAAAATATGACTAAGCCTGTCATGTCTTTCTTAGAGCCAAAAGGATGTTCTATGGCAAGAAGGAAGCAGCATAAAACCCCAGTCAGATGGAAGGTGATGGAAGACTTTTAATGTTGAAAAAAGTTGGACACCACCCCATAGGCATTAGAAGACCCTCTCTATGGACCCATTGCCTGCCAAATCTGACGTTTCTATTGGAAAGGTACCCCATCACTTAAGTCCCTCTCTGCTTTTTGTCCTTTCTCAAATTCTTCAGTGAGATACCCCAGGTCCAGATTTTCATGTCTTCTGGAGAGAGAGAATGCTGCCCCACCCCCTTACTTGCAGCAGCCCTGTTCCCCTCCCTACATGCCCTGCCATCCACCTCATGTTCTAGATGTATTATTCTAGAATCTCAGAATACCTATACTACTGTGTTTCCTACACTGTGTTAAAACCTCAAGTTAACTCTGCTCTCCATGTTCTACACATTCACATCTCTTAGGTAAATATTTTTTTTAAATAAACACACTATTTAAGATTGTCTGCGAACAATTATAAAAAAGATGTCAAGCACACTATAAGGACTCATCGACTATGAAATATTACCAAGGAGAAGTGTTTCAAGGCAGACAAACTGACCTAAATTCACAGTCGATTGTTTTGCATTGTTAGGGTTTCACTAATGGTTGTATTTGTTCCATTTTGTCAAGGTTGATCTGCCATTTGTGTAATTCACTGATCTACAGACAAGACTTAATTATGGAATTCATCAACTTCTGTCAAAGTAAGGCTAGTTTTCTTTTGCCAATCTTTGCTGGTGTCTTCTTAAATTAAAATTCAGAAGGTAACAACATGAAAGAAAGAAAGAAAGAGAAAGAAAGAAAGAAAGAAAGAAAGAAAGAAAGAAAGAAAGAAAGAAAGAAAGAAAGAGAGAGAGAGAGAGAGAGAGAAAGAAAAGAGAAAAAGAAAGGGAAAAGGAAAATCATTCCATTCAAATCTATACTTGACAAAAGGAATTTGAAACTTATTGTTTCATATTCCACAAGCTCACATATATTTTACATCTAAAATGCTTCTTCAGTATCTTTATAGGAATAATTTTCAGTAAAATTAAAATAAACCCCTGCTCTTTAATTGTGTACATGGCAAAAATAAAGAAGAGGAAATGTCATAAGCTATTTTTACTTAATCCTGATTTCTGATCTGTTTTAAATATAATGTTTTCCTTCTACTCAAGAAACAAAGGAAATAAATGAATGTCATTTTGGTTGTTTTCCACCAAAGATGCTTATTTATTTACTTTTAATTTAATGTTTATCCAAGTTACACATAATAACAACTCAAGAGATAATAATAGAAAACAAGACTCCTTATCTCAGATCTCTTTCTTCCAGCCTCACTCCCCAACAGCAATCTCAAATCTCATCAGTTTTCAGTCATCCTGAGGTAATCATCATACCCTTAGAGATAGGTCATCACACCATGTCTCTATTTGTTAAATTGAGAAATTTTTCTACTGACTTCCAAATATGAAAGATGCAGATCTGAGTCACGTATGCTGCCCCCTTCTCTTCTGTCCCCAATGTTTGATAGTTAAATTTATTTTTAAAAATTTCTAGTGTTTCTTGGAGTAGCTTTGAATGCTCTCCTATTTCTTGTCCCATTGAATTTCAGTGTATTTCTTGACACTGTACTTGTCAGGTGAGGATATTTGTGTCCTACCTTTTCTCTCTCTGTCTTTCTCTTAGTCACCCACACATTGGCATTTCCAGGGTCACTTACATTTGCATTTTGTGCTGCAACCTCAAGCAAGTGTACTTTGTTCACAAATTGATAGCAAACATCGAACACAACAAGGAAAACCCATTAACATTATTTTGATTGTGTAGATTTTGTTCCTTACTGTGTTAAACAGCATGCCAGGATTACATTTTTTCTTCAAAGATCTCACCTCCTGATCCCTGAGTCATTGGTAGGAAAATTTCTAGCATCAAAGTTAAAAATGCTTTATTCCATTATACTCAATCAATTACATAAAATCAAACATTCTACTTTGCTCTACAATGAGACCATTATGCTCCTTTGCTTTTGTTTGTTTTCTTAGGGCTCCCAATTTTATTTTTTATTTTAGTTTGCATGTTGGCCTTTAAGATATCACCAAGTATGTCCAAATTATCTTATGAAATTTTTCACTCAGAATATAAACCTTCTCTTTATGTATGGGGAATTTTCTACCAGCTGAGTCTTTGAGGGTCAAAGCCAAGTTCCTCCATGGGAACCTCAAAATGCCTACAACCCATTTCTCTAATCTCCTCTAAATGGGCAAGTTACCTAGGATTTACCTATCAAATTTCCCTACTCAAGACTGAATTGTATGGTAGTGACTCAAAGAAACAGGGAGCATGGAGAATTTGTTCTGGATGGGATGGTGGTGTTGGTGGTAGTGGTAGGGAACTGAGTTTCTGTGGATTCCAAGACAGAGAGTGAGGGTCCAGTGTCAAGGGCCAGCAGCGGCAGTGAGACCAGCCATGTTTTCCATCCACTGTGGAGGTTGGAGTGGTGTCCCACCCAACTAAGCTGTGATCTAATTTGGGCAACTCTCTGGGTGCTGGTTAGCCTCTGCTTTCCCAATCTGATACTTCAAACTTGCCAGTCATAAGACATACAGGTTTTTGGTTTTTAAGATTTATTTATTTATTTGAGAGAGAGAGAGCGCATAAGCAGGAGGGGCAGAAGGAGAGTGAGAGAAAATACCAAGTAGACTCCATGCTGAGCATAGAGTCTGACATGGGGCTCGATCTCACAGCCCTGAGGTCATGACCTGAGCTGAAATCAAGAGCCAGATGCTTACCCAATTGTACCACACAGTCATCCCAATTTTCCGAGTCTTTGATATCTGAAAAGGTTTCTATTTAGACTTCCCACTTGCATGGGCATAAAATTCTAGGTTGAACATTACTTTCCTTAATACTTTGAAGTTACTTCTCCACTGTCTTCTTGCATCCAAAGTTGTTTTTTGAGAAGGGTGATGTTAGTCCTATTCTTTTTTGTTTTTTGTATGTTCAACAAAAGTTCTGAAAGCTTGAGGGGTCTACTTTTTATCCGTGGTGTTCTGAATTCACAAGGCTCTAGATAAGGAAGACTTTCCATGACTTGGAGTCAGCGCTTGGTTTTCTTCCACTTCAATCTTCGGACCCCAGTATTTTGACTCTGGGCAAATCTATTTTCTTATTTTTTTTTCTCAATTCTTTCTTTCTAGGGAGCTTTTTGAGTCAGTATGAATTCTCTGGACATTTCCTTTCCATATGTCTCTTACCTTTCCTTGCACTTTCCCCCCTCTGTCTTTTGCCTCTATTTTCTGAGAAATTTCTTAGACTAAATCCTTTGATTGATTTTTTTTTCTTTACTCTTGGCAATGTGTTTTAATTAGGAGGAACTTTTTCTTTCTTTTTGGTCTCCAAGTGTTTCGTTTTCATAGCTTTCAAATCTTTTTTAAATATACTTTCTAATCTCCCTTAATTTACTATCTAGGACAGTCTTAAGCTATTCTCTTTCATTTCATGAGTTATTTCTATTCTCCATAGCTTTTTGATGAATTATTTGGGTCCTGGTAGTTCTCCTCATTTGCTTTGTGCTTTTTAGCTGTCTAGTTACTAGTTACACAAAAGATTGGGTAACAGCAATGTTGTTCCTCTAATATGGTGAAAGTAAAACCATATCTTGCCAGAATACAACACAATTCAAATTTGCAAGACTTTCTCATTTGCTCCCATGAGAAGTCTGTAAAATTACAATGTACATGTGATTAAACTGGGGTGCTTCTCTGGACAAATCTTTTCACAAGAAACTCAACACAGAATGAAGGGATGAAGTCTCATGAAGCCGGAGCACAGACACAAAAGTCAAAATTTATTCCATTTGAGTCAGGCCCATGATCATAATACTCACATCGCAAAGTGTCTGAGAATCACCTCTTACTGCTGACAGATCTTCTCCTACTCTCTCTCTCTCTCTCACTCTCTGTCTCTTTCTTTATCTCCTTCTAATTATAATCTCTCCTTATAATTGAACTCTAATCTCTATCAGTCACCTGTCAGCTACCAAAGTCAAGAAAACTTTGTCTAGATCAGTGGTTTTTAATATGTTCTAGGTCACTGACTGCTTTGAGAATCTGATTTAGAACATCAGTTCTTTCCCCTAGAAAAATATACGTATCCAAAATTGCTGGCATATAATTATAGGGATTCCATCCCATTCACTGACTTTGTGCCCTAAGAGTTAAGAGCTTTTTTCTATGCTCTGTAAAGTCTAAGTGAGAACACTAACCCATAGGCAACACAAATATTTGACTATGTCAGAAAGGCACTAACAGCATTACTCTGAGAAAAATGAGCAAAGAAATCTGATAGAGCACGTTATCAAAAGATCTTCTGATAACCAAGGCTAAAAAAACAAACTAAATGTCTGGAGCACAAGAGTTAGAAATTTTAGACCTTCCCTGACAAGGAACTCTAGGCTATGCGAAATGTGCTTCAAAATTAGTTCCCAGTCTGATTTCATGCCTCTGGCCCAAGAATAAGCCAGTTCTCTGGTCTGGTGACACAAAGGACATCTTTCTGGAATTGGTGTGAACACAGGGCTGGATTTGGTTCACAGAAGAGACTATGCAGGTGGGAAACCAATTCCACAGAATCGCTGAGGGTCTGACCCAGATCACCATGCTCTATGAACCCTTGTCCCTTGCCTTGTCCTTCTGAAGAGAATATTCTGCCTGGTCTGTCTTCTACTCTGGGCTCTGGGAGATAGAGTCTTGTAGTCCAGAAGGACGGACCTTCACAGTAGAAAATTGCATTTAGGCCAAGAGTCACTATTATCCTGACAGGCAATGTCAGGGAATGTAATTTCTCCTCTTGGAGTTTGTGTTAAGGCAGCAAGATAAAAAACAGGCACTTGATATGAAATATCCTTGCCCACTTTCCCTCCTACCTGGAGGAATGAGTTCTCTGAAAGCTACCTAATATTACTCTAACTAATACGTCTTAACTTTTGTTAAGTATATGGAGAAGTACATGACCTTTGGAACTGATTCATTTAGGAGTAACCACTAACTAGCTCTGAAAACACATTGTGAATTGCTAATAAAACGCCCATGCAACTTACTTATATTAAGATGTAAGTGCTAATTTGCCAGCACACACCTTGCATGTTAGAACTATTTAACCACGATGTTACAAAGGTGTCTGATAGCCTTGGGTCACTGCTGAATGGCAAAAGCAGGGGACCTCTATGGGGTAATTTTGGCTATAATTTACCACCTTGCTCAGGACTAGCTTGTGCCAGAACCAGGAGATGTTGACCTTTTATAATTGAGGCAATCTCCTCAAAGGTCAGGCCTGACAGAAAATGCTTTAATTGGTGTGGCTGGAGTTGCTGAATCCCAGGTCTGTGTCTACTCAGAGGGTGTTTGCTGTTTCCTTTCACTGCTCTGCAGACAGCAACTCTACTTAGGCCACCTGGGGTTCTCACATCACCAACTAGGGGAAGAAATGGGCCAAACGCAATTGCCGCCACTCACTGAAGGCAGGGAATGTGTCCTTTTCCATCATGGTGTCTGGAGTTTTAGCCCAGTGCCCAAGGCTTATGAAATATTTGTTCCCTCACTGACTGAATAAACAGATGAACACATGTTCTCATAATAGTTATGAAATGTCAGTACTTCCTTGGAGTTTTCCTCCAGGGATTTTACCATTTCTTGAGAACACCAATGGCCCTAAGTTACCTGTGCCTGAAAGCAAAACAAGGAGATGAAGTTTCCCACAGTCTTACCCCAAGCTCCCCTTCCGGAGATGGAGCCTGTTTTGTGCCTCTCTAACCACTCCCTCGATATACATCATGGTTCTCATTTTATAGGTGAGGAAATCAAGACTTAGGAATTTGAAAGAACCTACCAAGAACATATGGGTAAGTACATGCAGATCTGGGACTTCAGATTCTGGTCTGTCAGAATCTGATGTCTAAAGAGGTCTTGAGTGTGCTGCGGTTCTAGGGGAGCCTTCTGAGTGGTTCTTCTCGTCCCCAAAGGCCTCCAACTTCATCCTACATTCCCGTCACCTACAGAGATGGGAATGATGTCTCCTCCAGGATCTAGTTCAGGTACAGCATAACATTTATCTAAATGTAGCCCTTCATTGCTAGTTCTCTATTAAGTCAAATTTAAGTTAGGATGGACTCAAGTGTGACACACTCCACAGAGCTGCGGCTGAGGGAGTAGAGCATGAAATGAAGGCCGGAACTCCCCAACAGCTCCTTAGATGTACAATGCCACAGACAGTCTCATGTAGCTAGGGCAATAAAAGAGTCCAATCCAGAGCAACGTCTGCAACCAAATCCTAAACGCATCCAATATCCTCCAGAGGAAGAGCCTTGTGTCATGGGCAATGCTCTTGACTCTACCTGCAGAATTCCACAAATACCCCTGGAGAACATCGGAAACCAGGATCAACAAAATGCCTATGGGCAGGCACCGGACCCAGCCGCTCATCCGGCAGGCTGCACAGCTCGGGGGGCAGGAAGGCCCCCAGGTCAGCTGTGAGTCCTGAAGGCCACTGAGTGGCCCAGAGACTCCGTGAACTCTCTCTCTCAAGGTATGGGTGCAGGTGTTTCACTCAGAGGGACCTCTCACCTCCCCTGGCCTCCAGCGGGAAGTCAGGTGCTCCTGGGAATATGACCCATTAGCTCTCTTCTTACTGGATTGGGATGATTCCATCTGGTTCCAGTTCAATCCAATTGCACTTCAGTAAATAGTGTTTTTTACTGAAGCTTGCCTATTCCTGTCTTTTTCCTCTCTTGCATGTGGCAAGGAAAAATAAGATAATATATGTGCAATGCTTGGAGCTCCTTGGGAAAGCAGCACTCTCTAAGTGCATGATATTAATAACAGCAATATTTCTGTTACCACGAAGACAGGCTGAGTCCGTCTTTCATGTGTCCTTTCAAGTCATTTTCCCTGCGGCTGCCTCTTCTGGTAAAATGGTTCTGAATGAGCCATACAAATCTCTAGTTTTAAAATACTCATTGGGGAAAACACTAGTTAGGCTCTGTATTACCTGGAAGGGGAATATTCCGATGTTTGTTTCGTGAAATGATAGGGCTCTAGTAGGTCAGGAGTGTGAGAGCAGCCAGGTAACAGAGCTAGGAAAGAGGAAAGAGGTGTGGAAAATAGAAATCCACGGAAACTTTCCACCGTGGTCAGAATTCCAGGCCCACTCTCTGCAGAGCAATGTGGTCAAGTGATACTTTTCTTGGGAGCCATGAAACACAAATATTCTTGTCTTAAGAAAACAAACCCAGGTTCCTACCGAAAGCGCCTTCAACTACCTCCGTTTTGACCTCGGTCTATACTTCTTAATAGATTAAGTTCCTCTTTCCAGCTTATCTCTAACTCAGGCAAAGGACCCTGTAGGCAAAGCATCTCATGGCAGGAGCAGAAACTATCTCCTCAAGCAATAGGGACCGCCCGACACTGGGGAGACCCTGGAGATTGACCCCAAGACAATGATCCACCTGACCTTTACTGTGGCAAGGCACCAAACCTGGTCAGTTGGGGACCCCTGGAGCCTGGTAAAATTACTGTTCCCGACATTCGGCAAAATGCCACGATGGTGATGATAATGACAGCCACCATTTATCAAAAGGCTGCTGCATCCGGAGACTGGGCTAAAGTCTTCATATTCCTCATCACATTGTATTTAATTACCTCAAGAAAACTGCACGGTCAATATTTTGAATTTGAAATTCAAATTTTGAAAATTTTGAAAAATCGGAGATGTTTAGTACTTTGCCCATTCACACAGCAACAACTTGCAATTTGAGGTTCAAGCTAAAAAAAAGTAAGCTATGGCAAAATTTTTTATAAAGAAAGAAAACAGTGGGACCTACTCCTTTGCTGTGAGCCCCGTTGCTCCCCCTCACTCCCTCCACCCATTCCAATGCAGCGGGTGCTTTTGGCACATGTGTTAGGTACTATTAGGCTCAGGGAAGACAGAGATGAATCAATAGACTCCTCCATCCTGGACGAGCAGGAGCCCGCCCCAAATGATAGCGTGAGGGCTGTGAGCTTTTGAGCACAGAAGTGAAGTCTGTGTTTCTTGGTTTGCTGCTGAGACAGACCCCTGAAGGGCAGTCTGTGAGCCTGTGGTTTCCAAACATTATGCTTCTGTGCCTGGGCTCTGCTCCCTCCAATGCCTGCCTTCCTTAGGAGGCTGCAAACATATTCCAAAAAACAAGGTGGAGCCTGGGCCAGTAAAAAGCCCAGGCTTCGGTGTAAATTAAAGCTGAATTTTAACTAGGGGTCTCCCACCTACTTGCTATGTAACCATGAGCAAGTCACAACCTCTCTGAGCCCCAGTTGCTAATATTTTAAATGGCGATAATGCTACACTTTGCAGAAGGTGATTGAAAGCATTAAATGAGCTATTACTGCATATAAGGGGCTTGGCAGCTCCAGGACCCTCAATTATGAAAAACGCTTTTCCTGTTGTAAAACCCAAGAAGAATCATCCAAAACAACCGGGCTTTAAGTGTAAAACCTACTGGAGACTGATGAAATGCCAGCCAGACCATTCTGAAGCCTGTGAAATTTGCAACACAACCCCTTCCAGCATCCACCCTGGTCCAAAACTCCTCTGCACAGGGAGATCGCTAATAAACCGGGAACAAAAGAAATCACGAGGAAACCATCCATTCAGCCACTAAATAAAGCCAGCTTAAAACAACCCACTGTCCCCTGCCACAACAGACTGGTGGGCCATAAGGCAGGGGGCCGAGGTGTCTGGAGAGCCCCTTATTAAACAGAGCCCTGAAGAGAGGGCATCCATTCAGTGACTGCGGCCCCTGGGGGGGCTCAGGATTGTCCACACTTGCCTAACAAACACTCACGTCCTCAATAGGGGATTGACACAGCACTGGGCATAACTGCTATTTTCTAATCCATGCCAGCGCTGGGCCTTGTTCTTAGGAAACTGAGAACGACTTTGGTATTTCTCCTTAATGAAGGAAAACAAGCCCGGGTGTGAAAAAACCCTCCGACTTTCTTGTGTGACTCGCAAGTGTGTTCGCTTTTACTCTTTTACGCCAACCACAAGCTCTCTTTTTCTTCGGGTGCCGAAGAATGTCATTGGGAGGCAGACAGAGTGTGACAATTTAAATGCGTACCCCAGGGCCTGAGTAGCACAATGTCAAAAATTCTAGTGATTCTGCTTGATATAGACAGTCTGACCCCCAGCTGCAGGCCTTGGAAAAGGAAGCTGTGCTGCCCAAACACAAAATAAATAAGACCGCTTTTTATAAAGGATTCTGTCAAGTGCCCTTTTTATTTATTTTGCCTTTTGTCACACTCAATCAGAAGCCTGAATATGAAAATTCTTTCCTGCTGTTCTTGCTCTATTTTCCTTTTCTTATTAAAAATCATCTTTGCTTTGTTGGGGGGATAAAAAAGATATGTAAATAAATAAAGTTAATTATTTTAAGGTAGAGCTTTAAAATAACGGCTGATTAAAAGGAAATGGCGCATACTGACCTATGTACTGGCAAAAATAGTAGCAATCTTAGGAAGTTCCACAAATACACCAAAGTCGCTAAAGTTGATCCCTGGGTATTAACAGCCTTTCCTCCTTGCTGACAGGGAGTCCACCTGGTTTTGGCATCTGCTCCTTCCTCTCATGAGTCAAGGACACATCCTGAATGGCCCAAGCCAGGAAAGGAGATCCCATTTTCCTCAGTGTAGAGGTGGGCATGGATACCAGTTAGGGTCAATGAAATATACAGGAAAGCATGTCTTCATGGGAAGGGTTTGCTGTTGTTGTTTTTAAAAATATTTTATTTATTTATTTGAGAAAGAGAGATCACAAGCTGAGGGGAAGAGATAGAGGGAAGGGGAGAAGTAGATTCCCTGCTGAGCAGGGAGCCCTAGGCAGGGCTCGATCCCAGGATCCTGGGTTCATGAGCTGAGCCGCTGAGCCCCTAGGCGCCCCTTCATGGGAACGTTTTAAAAAGAATTAACAAGCCCAAGAACTACTTTACTTTCATTTTCTTATGTAAGATAATAATTTTTTCCCCTATTCTTTAAGCCTGTTGAGTTGGAGTTTCCTTATCTGTCACTGAAAACATTCAAACTGATATGCTGAACTCATTAGTGATCTCTGCAGTGGAAAATGCTGTCAGAATCAGTTTAACACCATCCCGGGGAAATTTGTGTAACAGTCACCTGTTGTCACTGCTCAGTGTCCATTCCCCTTTCTGAGTATTCAGTGCTTCTCCAAATCTACGGTGCAGATGAGTCATCTGGAGGTCTTGGGAACACTGATTCAGCAGGTCGGGGGGGTGGGACCTAAGACTCGGCATTTCCTCTTGGTGGCGCTCCTGCTGTGGCATCGCCACGCTCATATCAGCAAGACTCCGTAGCTCCTTCTCCACAGACGCATGCGCTCTGACGTGAGTGTCGAACCCCCGTTTCCCAGGCCCACCCGTCTGCAGACACGAATGGTTAACAGAAGTTCCACACAGGGTGTTTCTGGCTCCAAGTCACCATGCTTATTCCATGGGAAATTTGTCCCCCTTCGACTCCCCTGATGGTTCTTCAAGCTATAACCTCTGCAGCCTCTGAATATTAGCTCTTGTGGGTACATTTCCAAAAATGCTTGTCTTTTCTGCTCTGGATTTCTGTGGTAATAACCAAGATGACAGCCAGGCCACCTCAAGGGACCATCAGGAAAGCACATGGTTCTACTACTGTCTTCCAAGCTCAGGTGCCAAGTCTGAGCCTGACAGCACTGATATTAGAGCCATCAGCGCTTATCTTGTGCGCATGAGTGACTCCAGTGATGACACATTGAGGACGTGCCGCTGCCTCCCTTTTGCTCCCGGTTGCCTCTGCAAGTCTACCACCAGCTCAACTTGGATGAAATGGCTTAGCTTTTTCAGGGTAATTTCCCCTTGGCAATCTTATCATAGCTTCCTTGACCTACAATTTAGGTGTGAGTTCTTTGCAGGTGGGTCTTGTGGTAGGCCAAATAATGGCCCCCAGGGATACATAGGCCCCACTCCGTGGCCCCAGTGAATGTTGTCTTGAATGGCAAAAGAGACTTTGTAGATATGATTAAGTTCAGGATTTTGAGATGGAGGGAGGGAGTATTCTAGATTATTTTGGAGGGCCCTAAGTGTAATTACGTGTGTCCTTATTAGAGGGAGATTTGGTTACAGAAGAAGGGAAAGTGGTGTGACAAAACAGAGACTGGAGTGATGTGGCCACGGACAGAGGAATACCAACAGCCACCAAAAGCTGGAAGAGGCAAGGAATGGATTTTTCCCTAAAACCCCTAGAAGGAACCATCCTTGCCTTCCTCTGGCTTTTAGCTCCATGAGACTCAGTGGTTTGGGCCTCCAGAAATGCAGAGTGCATTGTCCTTTTGAGTCCCTGAGTTGTGGTGATTTCCTACAGTGATAACAAGAAACTAATACAGGCCTGGAGATGGTTATCCTTGTATTCAGAATGTTCTGTTCCTTCCAACATCCTTGAATCAACCATTTCCTTAGGCTCTTTTTATGAAGATACCGCTGGCAGGCACTCTCCACCCTTCCTCTGAGCATAACCAGATATCCCTAAATCCAAGCTTAAGCTAATGCAAGGAATCTTGATACTTCTTTCTTTGTAAGTTAGTCATTTTACTTTTATAAATGACTCTAGAGTGGTAGCATTTTGAGATTTCCTGTCATTATTTTTCTCCTCAGTTCACTCACTCTCAGATTAAATTCTATTAGTTAGAGTAAGGAGAGAGATGGTCCATCCATCGTTTGAAGTTCTTTCCAGATCAGTGTTGCTATGGTTCTTTCTTATAAAGAGAACTCATCACACTCCCCAAGGGGGAAAACCTATACTATGCAATGCAGAGTAGTCATCTAGGAAGAGGTGGTATTACAGTGGAGGAACCCTAGTCAGTTTGGCAGAAGGTATCAAAAGACCTTAAAAAAATGTGTGTAGATTTTCACCCAAAGACGTACTCCTAGGAATATATTAAAATCAAATTAACCCAGATGTGCATGAAGAAATGTCTGCAAAGATGTTTATCACGATTTATTTTCATGTTGCAAAAGAGAATGAGCATAAATAGGCAAAAATCTTTTAACAGGAGATCCATTAAATAGATCATGCTACCTCTTTATGTGCAGCCATTAAAATGATGTTATAAAAAATTAATGACAGGGGAAATCTCGGCATGAAATTATAAAGAGAAAAAAAACAGGCTGTAAAACAATGTTTATATTAGGTTACCATGTATATATACACAAAGGAAAAAGACTGGGATGAAAAACATTAAAATGATGAAAGTGTTTATTCCTCGGTTGTGGGATTAAAAGTAATTTTTATTTTCTTGTATATGTAGGTATTTTTCAGATTTTTCTACAATAACTGTGTTATTTATGTAACTGAAATGAGAAATATTAAAAAATAGAATAGCCCTGACCTGAGAGTCAGAATCCTAAATTCCATTCCTACCTCCATCAAAAACGAGCTGGGTGACCTTGGGTAAGTCATTTCCTTTTCCTGAAATTTAATGCCCTCCTCCTCAAAAAGAGCCCCAGGGTTGCACACAGGTGTCCAATGGGAGGTTGAGTGTGTAGACACTGGGTCACCTCCACTCCTGCTCCATCAAAGCAGCTGTCCTTTAATCTGCTCTAAACATTGGGCTTGGACCTTGTTTTCTTTCTTTCTTTCTTTCTTTCTTTCTTTCTTTCTTTCTTTCTTTCTTTCTTTCTTTCTTTCTTTCTTCTTTTTTCTTTCTTTCTTTTTGGAGCTTATGTTTTCTTTGGGAAAAACATGTTAAGATAATCTTTTAAAAGTTAAAAGTTACTAATTTAGATAGTTTCCAAGATGCCCTCCAGTCATAATATACTTTGATCTAGTGACATACTTGTAGGTATTTCCCAGAGCATTCAGGAATAATCAAGTATTCAGACCCTATCCTGCTTGCCTTGAAGGCCACCACGAAGTGAACCTGAGAAAAGGTGGGAGCCCCAGAAAGAGGAGGGAGAAAGCTCATCCGCAGGGTTTTGGCATGCAGGTGTGGCACATCAAGACCATTTTGAGTCTGGATTTGATCATACATCCTATCAGCCTACCCGCACACATGGTGCCCACCATGACTGAGATCCGTGGCTCCCTTTTGGCATTCTCCGCCATACGTCTATGTGTTCTGCAGATGGCTGATCATCCTGGGTCTTTTTTGTCCTTCTTAATGACAACCAACATCAACATTCAGATATATGAGTGAAGACACTTCTGGATGATTTCAGCACCCAGCTGTCAAGTCACTGTCAGCCTTTGGATTTTCCCAGCTGAGGCCCCAGACATCATGTGTCTGCTGCACCCTCTCTGCAATTCTGACCCATGGAGTATATAAACAAAATACAGGGGTTGTGTTATGCCACTAACTTTTAAGGTGATATATCACTCAGTAATATTAACTAGTATGTCCTGAGGCCTCATCATCTATGAATTCAGATGCAATTGTATAACTTTAATAAACCAATTCCCCTGCTCTTGCACTGCCTGTATACACAGGCCCTCTAGCCCTTGCCAAATCCCCCTGGTGTCTCCAGAGGAGGCTCAGGTGCCTTTTACTGGCCTCTTCCCCAGCCTCTGTGGATGACCAGTCTTGGGCACTGGACATTCCCAGTGCCTGTGAGTACCCACCATCTCCTCCCTGGGCCCTGCCACCTCTGATCCCTGCACGGGTCAATGCTGTCCTGTCCTGGGTACTCTCTTATTTTCTGGATGAGAACTGAGAAGCCCCACAGTCCTCAGAATGGGGCTGTGCTGCCATCGTTTCTCCATTCCTCACAAAATCCTCATGAAAGCGGTTCCCATAGCCTGTCTTTGTGCTTCATCTGCCTGTAGGAACTATAGGGCTGGGCAGCGGGACAGATACCTTCGCTCCACTAATCTCTCCTTTCTCTTAAAAAAAGACCTTATGCACATTAACCCATACCAACTTATGCGTGGGGATATCCTTAACTACAGATGGGGCCATCTTCGGGTTCTTCCGAGGCATTCCTACCTCCAAGACTTAGAAACAGCATCCTCCTCAGGGAGATCAGAGTCCCACGTTCCCTGCACTGGTCAGGACACATTTATGGCAAGAAGAGTAAATTTAAAAACTTGAGCTTCAGTTCCAGCAAGTGAGGAACTTGCTCTCCAATCCTCTGGTGAATTAAAATTCTGACTCCATATCTCGGAGCCCTGATTGTCTGCCACCTGGTCATGGTTTTCCATAATGCCTCTGTCTCCCCCGGGGGCAACTGCTGCACCTTTGTATCAACATTTGCCCTCTGATTCTATTTCTGTGTCACACTTGAGGGTCTAGATTACCTTGGTTCCAGCGTACCATCTTCCTATAGACCTTCCTCTACACTTTCCTGAAAACCTCCCCTAACCGTGTGAGCCTCCCCAGTCAGTGGGGAGGTGTTGTGCTGTCTGAGACCCAGCCAAGCTCTTTTTCTGGTTCCACGCTGAGTCCCGAGCAGCTAAAATTATAACCACAGTGCCTACGACCTGTGTTTTAGTTCAGGAGCAACCAGTGGCCGGTAGTTGACTTTATGTCCCAGGTTGACTCACCAGAAGAGGGGAGGGGAGAATTTTGACCCTAAATTTTTGGTTGTGGATTAAACTGTCCTCTGGCACCTTCGGCTTATAAGCTAACAAATACAAAGCCACCATCTGCTAACTCACAGAGAGCCAAAAGACAGGAAGCCGGCATCTGAGTTTAGCCGCAGATTTGCTGTGATATTGAGAAGGCTCTTTCTCCTCATCTATACTTGGGACTGGTAACACCTACCTTAGGCTTATTGAAAGAATCAATGAGTCCCTGCAATGTCTAAAAACTCAAAACCGTTATTTATTATAAGAGAAAACTTTCACTCAATGACCAATCACAAATATACATGGAATCCATAGAATGATGTAAAACATTTTTACTATCATTCACCCCGTTGACTTTTTGCCCAGACAGACCCAAACCTGCATTGCACCTGGGAGGCTTGTCTCTCCAAGGTCTCCGCCTCTTTCCTTTTCTTCCTGTCAGCCCCCACCCAGAAATCCCTGGCTCCATGCTTAGTGAGAGCATGAAACAATTGAATCATTGTGACTATTTCCCTAACTCCAGCCTGCTAGGACATGTGAATGCAAGTTCTCTCTATCCTGTGATGGCTGTCACATGTCAGCAAGGGTTAAAAGCAATCCTGAGTCACTATGCCACTCTCTATGGCCCCTGACCTTATTCTCTCTGGCATCTCTGACCCTTCTGCTTTGCACGTATTGCTTCTCTTCTTGTTAAGCCATCAGTCAGAGGATCCCACTTCACCCCAACACGCTGGCATGTTACCCAGCCTGGTCCATGAGAACCGATCCTCAGGGACTGTTAAAATGCTAAGAGAGAATGGGGAGCTCTCTCCCTGGAGGGGACCATGTAAGCCCTGAGCTACTGTTTCAATGCCACATGGAAAGAATCAGTCTGAAGGTGAAAGCAAGACGGAGAGGCATAGAGAAGCATGATGGTAAGTATCTGAGATTGGACTGGCTAGAAGAAGAGTCTGAGAAGGGGATCCTTTTCCAAGTTATTTATTAAGGAGCTGCTCTCAAAAAAAGGTGGGTAGGTAGTGAGGAAAGGAGACTAGGACAAAGAGATAAAGATAAGCACAGATATTGTTTCAACTGAGACCTGACGCTACCCACATCTCTGGAGGAGACATTGTATGTGACAATTGGTCATAACTTGGGACAAGGGGCCCTCTTGTACTCCCAAGCTGGTCAATTAATTCTATGAGCTACTCCTGGAACTGAAGAGGTGGGGAAGAGGTGACAACCTCCTGGGCATTGAGAAGGCCATGAAGTGGGAACGGTCAACATGGACAGTAGTTAATGGGTACTGCACTGGCTGCTAAAGGGGTTCTGGGTGGGGCATCAAGAGCTTCTGCTACGGAGAGAGAAGGAGAGTCTTGGTGAAAAGGGCAGTGGTTTATGGCATGAGTTTTAGGGCCAACATGCTTGGGTTTGCATCACACTTTCTATACTTGCTCTGTGTATCACCTTGAGAAATTACTTAGGTTTTTGTGCCCTATTTTTTTCACTTGTCAAATAGGAACACTAATAATACCTATATAATGAGAAAATGTCGATCAGACACAAAGGCCTGTGCCTGCCACTCAGAATAGAGCCGAATGCCCACAATAGGGCTCGGCAGCTCCTAAGAACATCTGATGAACCCCTCATGGGCCCCGGAGCCTCCCCCTTTCTTCCTATACATGGAAAGTGTGAAAAGAAGTACACAACAAAAATATCCACAAGTTCCCTGAATTACTGGGGTTTGATAATAGCGCGAACAAGTGTCCCTGGAGAGGCACTTTTCAGAGACACTTAGCAGGGGGAGTGGGGGGGCGGGGGGAGGAATCGTTCATCGGGCATTCCCTTGAGTGATTTCTGAGGGTTCATTTCTAAAGGCAAATACAGTAATCCGTCCCCCTAAGGAGTGACCCAGTGTACCAGAGGCTCTGAAAATATGCAGATGGAATTTCTGGGATTTGCAATGTTGCAATCCCTTGTTTTCCCTTTTTTTTTTTTTTTTTTTTTTTTTCAAGAGGCAGCCCCAGGGGCCTGGGAGCAGCTCTTCTCAAAACCATAGATAAGCAAAGAGCAGCTGAAAGAGACTCTCTCGCCAGTCCCCAAGGTACAGACAGGCGAGTGACGCAGCAGAGCACACAAAGGGACACAACTGGCATTTACGCTAACGATGCCACGCAGCTCCGATTCCATGCCCTTTGACCTTGCGCTATATTCCAATAGGTCAGAACATCCTTGCTCGGCTTCCCTAATGCATATTATCCTCTCTGGTCAATAAAATTCCCCTCTGTCTCTACGCTGACAATAGATGTGAAGGTCAGCCTGCCCCATCAGCTGCAACAGTGTCTGAGCTGTCAGTGAGAATTTAAATTAAGGATATAGGTAATCATTTCGTTGCTTTTAGGCAAAAATGGAAGAGTCTGTTGCTTTGGTTGCAGTCAGCTTCTCAGAAGAGAATGGAAAAGATCCCTGGGCTCCCAGGGGAAAATATTTTAAAGTGCCTGAGGGGGACTAAAGCACACAGTGGCCTTAAGTGGTAAATTTCCTAAGAGAGAGACTCTCTCCATTACATTTTTCCTGCTGCAAGTCACCCTCTTTCTCAGCTTTCATTGTCAAACAGTGCCCCATCCAGTGGATGGGAGCGATCATGATTAGAGTGCAATGAATTTCATACTGAAAGCTGCAACAAGACAAGGAAGGCAAGAGGAAATGAAGAGATCACCGGAGACATGGGAAGGAGGGGGCGGCATGCGGATCTGGGCGCCTGGGCCCAAGCCTCCCTGCAACTGACCATCTGGGGGACCTGGAGCAGATCCATTAACCTCCCCCGATTCTGTCCTTATCAGCAAAATGATTCGATTGAGGTTAAAAGTTCTCAAAGATCCTTGTGGGTTGCAGTATTTCTTGGGCTTAAAAGTCATCTCAGCTTAGAGTTGTTTAGAGTGCAGTAGTTCCTTTGAGAAAGATGGGATGAGAGATAGGGTTTGCCCTCTGAATCCTCAAATCCTATAAAACTGAGCTGGAATGGAGCTCCACAGATTATCCTGTCCAGCCTGCTCATTTAGAAGATGGAGAAACCAAAGTGACTTTTCTACTTGGCTTTTTAAACCAAGAATTTCCCCTTGATCTCCCTTTTTCTCTCTTCCCTGTCTCCCCAGCTCTCTTTTCATGACCTCTATTGATGGAATATCTTCAGATTCAGTTCAGATTTTCTCAAGAAGTCAGTGAGAAATAAAGTAAAACAACAGAGACAGAGAAGGAGGTTGGTTTACACTTCTTTAAAAAGAATCAGAAGGAAATTCCTATGGTACACTTTCTACAACAGAGAATTTCCAGGATGATGAAACATTTAATTGCAAAAATCAAAACAACAAAATGCTGGATGAAAATATAGGGAAAAAATATGTTTAACCTTGCTAGGGATGGGGATTTCTGAACATGATTCTAAAGGCAGTAACCAAATAGATCAATATATTGTAGTAACATAAAAATTAAAAAGAATGACACGTCAAAATACCTACACACTATTAAATGTCAAAAGAAAGTTGTGGAGAAAAACGTGCAATTTGGCTGATAGTATCAGTCTTCTCAATATATAAAGGTTTCTTACAACTTAAGAAAAAGACGAGAACACAGAAAGAGGAGCAAAAGGTAGGAATTGCAAGTCACAGAAAAAATGCAGATGACCATAAAAATATAAAAATACTCCATCTCAATAATTTCCAAATAAATAAAAACTTCAAAAGCTGTCAGATGTGCCTCGCTTACGAAGTTAACAAGGTTTGTTTTACTTTTGTCTTTTATAATACTAATAGGCAACGTTGGTAAATGTGGTAAAACAAATGCTTTAAAAAACTCGTAGTAGAAACGTAAATAAATGTAGTTGGTAACTGGACAACACATCTAATGATCTTTAAAGCTGAATATATCCTCTAACCCAGAAATTCAACCTCTAGGACTCTGTACCTCTACACCTGAGGGTTAACTCCAAGGAAAGATGCATTATTAGAGCTCCTTTCTGCGCCTCCTGAACAGGAAGGTCACAACACAGCCTAAGGATAAATAAGCTCTCACCTATGCAAACCCATAGGGGTGCCCAGAATAGACAAAACTTCCTCTCTGTCCCCTTATCTTCACCTCCCATGAGGACACCATGGAAGAGAGACCAATCTGTTAGTCTGCAGGAAGAAGCTGGAAGTCCAAGATGGCGGGGCTAGGGTTGGCTTCTGGTGACAGCGTTCTTCTTGCAGTGCAGATGGTCACCTGCTCACTCTGTCCTCGTGAGGTCTTTCCTCTGTGTGTGTGTGTGTGTGTGAAGAGAGCAAGAGAGCTCTGTTGTCTTTCCCTCTTCTAATAAGGACATCAGTCCTATCAGATTAGGACCCAACTTTCTGACCTCATTTAACTTTAATCATGTCCTTAGAGACCCTATCTCCCAACACAGTAACACTGGGGGTTAAGGCTTGAACATATGAATTCTGAGGGGACAAAACTCAGCCTATAACACCCTGAGGGAGCCTCTTTATTAGATCATTCCGTGGTTTGATTCACCACTACTTACCAAGCAGCTATGGCGGTCCAGCCATGTGCTACATCTGGGGTGTATTTCTTCCTTGGTCTCTGAGGTATGTGAACACCAGCTGAGATGATCTAGCCCCGATGAGCAAAGTTCCATGCTGAAAAACAGAGAGGCAGAAAACTTGTGTTGATGCAAAAACCTGTGTAGGGATGTTTACCGTAGCTTTATTTATAGGGGCCAAAACTTGGAGGCGGCCAAGATGTCCTCCACAGGGTGAACGGGTAAAGAAACTGTGGCTTATCCAGACAGTGGAATATTATTCAGCCATGAAAAGAAATGAGCTCTCAAGCCACGAGGATACATAAAGGAGACTTAAATGCATATTCCTAAGTGAAAGAAGCCAATCTGAAAAGGCTGCGTACACATTCTGTATGATTCCAATTACATCACATGCAGGAAAAGGCAAAACTATGGAGACAGTAAAAAGATCAGTAGCTACGGGGGATTTAGGGGAGGGAGGGATGAAGAGGGAGGGCACCGGAGATTTTTAGGGAAATGAAACTATTCTGTATGAAACTTCAGTGGAGGACACATGTCGTCCAAACCCACGGAATGTACAACACCAAGAGTGAGTCCTCATGTAAACTATGGGCTGGAATTCGTACTTGAGTGTCAGTACTGGTTCACTGGTATGGCCAAATATACCCGACTCAGGCAAGGGGGTCATAATAAGGAAAAATGTGGGGGACGGTGAGGGAGTACATGGGAACGCTCTATATTCGCCACTTATTTTTCCATAAAGTTGAAACCCCCTAAAAGGAGTCTATTATTTTATTATAAGTGTCAATAGACTGTCAGAAAGCATTGCTCTCTGCACCCTTTTCCCCCTCCACATTCACTTAGGTATGCTCAGTGTTCACAGAAAGTGCTGCTGGGAAACTTCAGATCTAAGTATTTTCATGCTAGGAGCCCCATCCCAGGCTGTGTGTCCAGGTTACTCTTCCTCCTATTCAATGTGGCACTGTGTAGACTCCCTTGTCTACATGCTAGAGAGAAATTCAGCTACAGCTACTTGTTTACTGCTGTCTAGGTTCGGCATGGGGAAGACAAAAAGACTCTGTGAGACCCCCTCGTCGGCCCAGGGAGCCTGTCTGAAAAGGATGACCCCTCCTCCCAACAGCTTGGCTTTTAGTTCTCGAAATCACCTACAGGCAGGAGAGTTCTGTCAAGGCACAATGGACTTTAGCTTGGAAGTCAGTGGTGAGGAGGAAAAAACCGAAAAGTAGATTGCTGAGGATTTTGAGTTAGCTGATCGTGGGATTTTTCTTTTTCTACTCATGCAGTAGAAGTCTGTTGTCTCTGAAGAAGAGTGAAGTCTGAGTCTGAAGCTTGATGGTTTATGAATGGGGTCAGAAATCTGTTACATAACATGACAATTAAAATGTCAAAGACTTTTCTGTCCAACTCCAATGCCACTCTGCCTGGCCATCAGACCTTCACATGGACATCTCAAGGCATGCCTCATTTCCTCATGTCCTGTTGGCAGCAGGGGGCACTGTGCCAACCCTGGCTGGGTATCCTCTATTCCCTGTGTTCATGTTCCAGGGCTGGCTCTCTGGACATTGGGCAAGGAGATATTGTGTCTGATTTGAAGGGACACAGGACAGGGGGCATGCACCCACTTCCACATCCCTCTTCCTCAGATGGATAAGGGCATTTAATTGCCAATGCAATTCTGGTCTTAAAAGAAAGAAACCTAAGGATAAGCAAAAAGAGCAAGTGATGCTTTCAGATACTGTGCCCAAACTGTTTTTTGGTTATTAGAAATTTACTCTCAGCATTTGGGACTTTAAAAAATACTGTAATTAGAAGAGTGCAAATTTAGGTCTTAGTTAAGTGCAGGCTCCCTCCCCTACCCCACTGTTGATGATAGTGTTTGGAGCTACTCCCCTTGGAAATGGCATGGCTAGAGATGTTAGGAGGATGTCAGAGGCCAACCTCAACTGACATTTCTCCATCTCCCACAGAAATGGCCGTGCTGCTCCCTTGCTAGGGTAAGAGTGCATTACCATAGCAATAATGCATTAAAAGGTATTCTGAATGGCCCTAAATAGTTCATAAGCCTCTCTAAGCACCTAACTTTCTCCTGGGGAGGGATTCAGACACTGGGGATGATGAAGCTCCTAGCTTATTATCTGTCCCACACAGGCTCCAGATAACCAACGAGAGCTCGGTTTCTAGCCCGTCCATAATATCACTGCAAATCGGAATGCATTGAGCATCTCCGTCTGTACACTAGTCAAAATTGAAGCTGGGTCTAATCAACTGGAACGAAAAGACCATGGAGCAATAGAACCCGTCACTTTGGATCACTGTGGGCTGTCTACTCAATCCAGATGGATGTGCCTCATGTGCCCTGACCACTCAGAGAATAATGTCCTGTTAAGATGGCGGGCTAGCTGGCTCAGTGATGCTTCCGGCTGGTTGTTTCATTGGATGGAGGCATGACCTTGAATCAAGCCATTCATTCTTACTGTCTGGAAAATAGTGTTCAAAGATTTAAGTATTTAAATTTTTAAACTGATGGCTCTTTTCCCCCTCCAAATTATATGCCAGGAAAAAAAATAATTATGTCTGAAAAATAACATTCATCTGTCCTAAGGGCTGCTTAGTTAATGTCTTTATGCAAAGGTTTGCTTAGGGGAAGGGCAAGTACATTTGTCCATTCCAGACTCATCCAATCCTACTGGATAAATTGGCCCTAAATGGCTCCCTCACCAGCATCATGACCTTTTTTCCCCCCAGTCTCCAGTATCTACTGTCCATTTGTCCAGTGGTGGCAGTGGGTGACAGACTGGAAGGAGAGTGAGATTCTGCCAAATGCCCTGGTTTTATGGGTCTGGTTTCTTGTGCCAGTCGATTTTATTGACATAATTGTTTGTCCCAGTTTCAGTATATAATTGGCTAATTTTTTATCTGTGACTGTGAGTCACTTATTTCTCTTTGATGTTAATTGTATGGAAAGCAGTTGAAAAGAGAGTTCTGTGTTTCTCCTCTATCTAATAGGAAGCAGGGCTGAAAGTCAGAATAGAGGAAAATGAGAGAATCTGATTAGTCAAATGCGCCATTGGAAGATAAATGGCGCTCATTGATTGTGTTAGATTTGATTTCTGAATGATCCCCAATGCTTAGAAGTGCAGCACTCACGCCGTTTGACGTCACACTGGAGGTCAGCGATTGATCAGCTTTCAAACAAAAACCAATTCCAGAGTCGAGTTGGGACGCCTGCTGAAAAGGTAACTCAAATCGCATTCCGCTCTCACCAAAGACCATCTCTCTACCGTGTGCTCACTGAAAGTCTATTCAGATGTGAGAACTATCCAGATGAAGAGCACCGAGTGTGCAGAACAGATGACATTCTCCGCTTTACATTCAGATAAATTGGTGTCACTGAAAACTGCTATTTCTGAGACCAAATAGAACAACCTGAAGAAACTGGCACTCAAACTCCTTGGAAGACACTTGTCTTTGATTATTAATATGTTTGCCTTAAAAAATATTTCAGAGCCTAGAGAATGCAGCTCTTTTGCTTATAAATATTTTCTATGATCTCTGGCTTCTCATTTATGTCTGTGTTTTCCTGGTGTCTGCCCGACAATACTCTCAGAAAAATCCCGTCATGATAGTTCCTCCATTCCCTAGCAACCAATTCAGGGTATTTGCATTCAGGAAAATGGTGATTGGAAATTGGAAATCAGTAAATCTGTGGGTTTTTATTGTTTTAAATCTAAACCCAAGTCATAATATTCTTTATGTTTCATATGTAGAAATTTAACCCGAGTTCAAGTGTGTATTAATGCTTTACAGGGAATCTTAAAGTAATGGAATAATTGTTAGTACAGTATATGAGGACCAAGATGACTGTATCAACCACAAAATTATTACAAGCCTCACGTTCATTTTCATGTAACGATCACACTTTCGCTTAATTATCATATCTAGCCTATTTTTCTTAGAGCTCCCACGGTATATTGAGTGCTTGATTGAGTAATGATTTACACTGTACAATTGCTAAAGATCATGATAGTAGCAATTTAGAGGCATATCAGTGCAATTTGTTTGCTGGGCTGCATCAATCAAAATATTGTTCCCAGTTTCTCTTTAATGGTTTTATCGAAGTAATTTAAATATCCTACCATTAGCTGTCCATCTCTGACACTTTATTTTTTGAAACTACAAAAGAATTTGAAATTCAGGGTGTGAGTAGAGATGTATGGAGCTCCATATACAGAAACATGTTCTTATTCTCAATTAAAGCATTTCTATTAACTTTGTTCTGTAGACAATTTACATACGGCGTTGCTTTGAAATGGGAAGTGACATGATGAAGTATAACAGGGTGTTTGGCCGGGCTGGACTTAAGGCTCTGATAGTTCTAATCACTAATTTGGTAAGTAACACCTTTTACCCCCTAAAATATATATATATATATTTGTCCCCTACATTATGTAGGAGCTAGAGATAATCCTAGGGGGACAATGAACAAAACCATAGTGTGGGAAAGACACATTAAATGTGTCACAAAATGAATTTATAATTACAGACTATAATTAGTTCCATTACAAAGAGGACCCTCTAAAGGAGCTCAAGAAAGACTTTCTGGAGAAGTGATGTTTCAGTTGACATCTAACAAAGAAATAGGGATAATTAGCCGAAGAGGGGTAATTTGGGAATAGAGAGGTATGTGGATGGGAAAAAAACTATGTAATGTGAAGAAGTCCAATATGATTGGCTCACAGAGAGCGCTGGCAGGGTATTGATGAGTGAGGCTAAGGAAGTAGGTGGAGGCCAGATCTTATACTGCCTCTGGTCTTTAAGAACAAGGGAAAGCCACTGAAAGCACAGTCACATTGCACTTGGATTATTCTGGCTCCAGGCAGGAATAAAATGGAAGAAACCAGTTGACTCACTAATTGCTTAGGTAATAGATGATACGGCTGGGACCGGTATAGGATGACATAGCTGGAGACAAGGGGACAGCTTCAAGGCATTTAGGAGACAGAATATCAGGCTTAGTGATGGAAACCATATGGTGGGGAGGTAGATGAGGCAGACAGTTTCCAGTTTTCTCACATCTGGACAATTTGTGATGTTATCTAGCTAGACAATCTTGAAAGAATTGGTTTGGGAGGTGATGTGAATTTGTTTTGGGATCAACTAAACCTGGGATGCCATTGAGACAACCAAGTGAAGATGCCAGACAGATAGTGGACTACATGGTCTAGAGCCCAAAGAAAAGATACATGTCATAAATATATTTTTATATCACTGGCATATGAATAGTAATCAAAGGACATGAGTACGTTTCTTAGGAAGACTATATAGAATGACAAGAAAAGAAGAAAAGAAGGGCAGAGTTCAGCCTTGAAGAACTCTAATATTAATCACCAGGTGAAGGGAAATATGCAAAGAGAAGCTTTGGACAAAGAGGAACCAGATGGCCATGAGCAATACATGAAAAGTGTGATATCATGGTGACCAAAGGATAAAAGACCTTCAGGAAAAATGGAGCATGGTCAATTATAAAAGAACTGCCAAGCAATTGGATACAAAGAGCACTGAAAAATATGATCACTAATTTGGTACATGGACATGGAAGCCAGTATCAGAACTATCCCTAGCATGTTGGGATCAGAGACCAGAGTAAGTTAAGGAAAAATGGGGAGATAGAGATAGAGACCTCAGGCAGAGAAAATCTTGTCAACCTCTAAGCCCCTGAATGGATTCCTAGGAGTAATTAAGGAGGGAGACTGTGAAGTATCACCCTACTGGAAACTCAAACCAGTAAGAATGAAGTGGTAATGTTTACATTAATTTATCTGTACTGACTTCAGGCTGAAGTCTTCAAGCCACTAGTCCTTAAACAATTAACCAAAATATGATCAGATCACATTCTGCCCCCACAAAAACTAAACTAGATCACTGAGCACAGCAAACTAGTTGATTACCAGCTCACCTCTAAATGATCTATTCAGGCAAACATAGTGTTTGGTTCTGAACTGAGCCCGCCACAAATATAGTCATGCACCCATTCTTGGAGGCATTTGGTCCTGACCGACATCGAAGAAGGTAAGGGAATGGTATCTCTGTGAGAAGAGTGTCTATGGAGGACAGGCAGGTGGTAAAAATGATGGAAAATTTCCATCTAATTTCCAATTATGGGAAACTGGAGGGAGTATGTCCACTCTAAAGGGTCAGCTGCCCTCTCTCCAAGGTGCTTATATACGTGGGGAATGCCCGAAGTCCAATAGGCAATTACGTTGAAAATGTAGCTATTTCTGACCTGAGGCTGGCCAGTCTGTGACTTCTGTTGTAGAACTACAAACTTGAATTTAGTGGATGTTTCGTGAATGCCTCCTATTTGCAAACCCTGGTGTAAGCTTATGGGGAACCAGAGATGGCACGGCCCCTGTCCTCCCAGAGACCATTATCTAGGGAGAGGATGGCATGAAACAGCTATCATATAAGGCAGAGGGACAGAAATGCTAAAAAGAGGTACAAATTACAAGTTTCCAGAATGCAGAGAAATGAGCTTTTAATTTTGGATAGAGAAAGGGCTGTCAGAAGACTCCATGAAGGTGACATTTTTGCTGGGCTTTGAAGGCTTTCAGTGGGGAGGAGGAGATGGGAGGAATAAATAAGACTTCTCAGCAGTACCCCACATCTCCCTTTAAATATGAAATGTAACATTCAGAATCAAAACAAGTGCCAGCACAATGTATAACTTCAATAGGTTCAAAAAGCTTTGTTTTGACATGGTAACAGCTCCGAAGCAGGTAGAATCCTTCCATCAAAAAAGATGATTAATTAGCAAGTGACATCACCTAGTAATTTGCTGATTGCTGTTAATAAGAGTAGCAACTAACACATGTCCCGATTTTTAGTTTATCTTCAGCTTTCACCTCCTTCTTCTCATTCAGGGATATAATTTAGCCAAGGCCATCCCAAGCCAGGATGGCCACCTCAGCACCCAACCCAATGGAATTAGTTTGTGGCCAGCACACTGTGCCCTCTGGTTATGTTAATGGAACAGCGTGATCTGTGATGCCAAGCAAGGGCTCACTTCCTTATAAACAGTTTCCAGGACTTGTCCAGTTCTGTTCTTTGGACTCTTTCCAAGTCCTTTTCCATGGGAGGGGCCAGGCATTTTTTTCACCTGCTGAATATACTCTTTCTCTATCCAAGAAAAATATAGCTTGTGCATGAATGGTGCAGGACGGCTGACCTATGTTCTAAGCATATTCCCATGGGCCATGAATCTCTGAATTTCCATCCCACTCCTGGGGAAGGATTGTAGCCTATGTATTTTTGGAGTTGAGGCTGAGGCAGCGGGTAGAGGGAGGCCACTTGGGTGGCACAGCACTGTCCTGCTACCCTGCCTTCATGGTCCTCGTGGGCCCTTGCCCCAGGATAAATTCCTGCCAAACGTAGTGGTGTGCAAGTATTTTTTATAGTTCTCTGGAGCATTTTCTGGAGGAGAGAGGCTTATTTCCTTCAAAGTAGTGGCTCAGGATCCCAACAGTGAGGAAACTAAAAGAACTTCTTGGGCCCAGAATGTCTGCTTCACTTGTTTCATCATAAGAACATGACCAGGTTGTTTTAAAAAAAAAAATGGGTTTTGAGATTGGCCCGTTCAAAATGTCCCTAGTCGTTCCCAACCCAGTGAACGGTTCAGAGGATCCCAAGGATAGAAGGTGAGTAATTAAAGTATGGTCATTATAAGGTAGGATTTCCACACAGACTATGGGTAGCAACTACAGTCACATTGCAAATCAGCCTTCCTCACCCTCAATCCCAGCCCATAGCTCAGTGGTTTTCAAACATTTCTGTGCTCCCGAAATCACATAGGCATTGTAATAAATGCAAATTTCTGAGACTCACCCCAAGGATGCTGACTCAGAAGTTCTCAAGTGGAGCCAAGAATCTGAATTTCTTTTTTTTTTTTTTAAGATTTATTTATTTATTTGTGTGAGAGAGAGAGAGCAGGGGCAGGGGCAGAGGGAAAAGGAGAGAAGTAGATTCCCTACCAACCAGAGATCCTGACTCAGGGCTCGATCTCAGGACCCACAGATTATGACCTGAGCTGAAATCAAGAGTCACTTCTCAACCAACCGAGCTACCAAACCAGAATCTGTATTTCTACAGAATCCCAGGTTAATCTGAAGCAAGTGACAGTTCAGAGACTTGCCTTTGAGAACCACTGGTCAGAATCATCTCTTTCCTCAAATCACGTCCCACACTCAGACCTTACTCGGCGTCATGAAGAAAGAGATGAAGTCAGGTGATAGCCTATCATGAGCACAAAAGCCGCAGAGGTCCTTGTGGCTTGGGTCCCCATTACCATGGCTGCCTGAAATTTAGATTTCACACATTATATCCAAATGACATTATTTATATATGTAATTACAGAGATGCACTAATAGGATTGGAAGAAGATGACCTTCATCCAATAATTTTAAGCTTTTATTCCATTACCAGATTAAACCACTCGTAGGGGACCATATTTTAAATTTTATTTTTTATATTTTTAAAGAGTTTATTTAAATTTTAAAATAAATCCTCTAATTATGCTCAAAACAGCACAATTGTATTAAACTGTATTTTCAGTGTTCAAATCGCTAATATCTTAAATGCAAATTTTTTTTTTTTTAGGATCGTTGCCACCGCCATTTATTTGTCTAGTTCATACCTATTAAATGCAAATACTTAAATTGTATCAGTTTTTGTAATTTTTATTTTGAGATTTATCTTTATTTTACCACTCACTAACAGCCCCCCCAACTCTGCCCCTGCCCACCCTCAACATAGAAGTGACCTGGCTCTGTCTCAATATCTGTAGAGAAGGTATTGCAGAGGAGCAGAAAATAAAAAACTTTCAAAAATGTTGCTTGGTAGGATTTTAAACATTCACTGCTAAACTAGTTATTTAGTTAGTTAGTTTTAAGATGTTATTTATTTATTTGACAGAAAGAGAGAGACAGAGAAAGAGGGAACACAAGCAGGGGGAGTGGCAGAGGGAGAAGCAGACTCCCCCCTGAGCAGGGATCCAGACGCAGGGCTCCATCCCAGGACCCTGGGATCATGACCTGAGCTGAAGGCAGACACTTAACGACTGAGCCACCCAGCCGCCCCTAGACTCATTTATTTTGTCTCAGAGTCTCAGGCTTAGTATGGCTGAATTCCTTCCCAACTGTGCCACAGTACTATAGGAATGTATCTACATTAAGATGAAGAAAACAACTTTTCAATCTCAAAAACTGAACCAGAAGAGACATCTTTCTCCTGTGATCACTAAGCTGACCTGCTCCTAGACAGGCTGTAATAAAACATTCATTCATAGTTAGAAGGTCCAGAACATTCTGCTACTCTTACTGGATGTTTACCATCTATTTCTCTCTCTATCTCTCCCTCTCCTTCCCTCTCTCTCTCTCTCTCAGTCACACACACACACACACACACGAAAACAAGAACTTTAACTGACAGAACTGGTGCATCAGTGATATAAGCTATTTCCTACTTCTTATTTTATGACTTCCAGAATTCTGGTGGGGAAATCATTCCACCCTCGGTTTCCTTAGCGAATTCCAGAGGGATGCCCATGGTGGATATTTAGCAGAGCTGTACAGTTAATGAGCTGCTGGGCAATTTTGTCAAACTAGTTGTTTTCTGGTGACTTATCTGTAATACTGGGGGAGCTGCACAATGTTATCTGTTGGTAAATAATTGGAATCTTTCCTGAGCTTGCAGGGGGAAATGCTTTATGGCTAAATGGAGTTGATTCCCCTGGTACTTTAGTTTTCTTACATAAATCTCCTTGCTGACCTCAAACCAATACCTACCTTTTCTCATCTTTTTTTTTTTTCCTCCCTGGAGGAGGAAAACCAAATTAAAAAAACAACAACAATCAGACTTGTTAGAATACAATACTTTGTTAAGAATGAGCTAGATTAGTAGGTGATTAGTGTTGTTTTAATTAACTAGGATACAAAGACAGAGCCCATGGGAGGTTATTTACCTTCTGAGGAAACAAATTCAGAGTGAGAGATTAGTACCAAGTCTCTACAAGGGAAAGTGTTTTTGTTTTTGTTTTTGTTTTTTTGTAGTTTGGTGGTCACTACTTTTTTAGGATTACACTCAATCTGGAAACTAAGAACATTTAGATAATTTTTAAACATTTAATTCCTGGAGGTCAATTAAAATAACAATATATTTGTGCCATATTTTACAATTTATAGAATGCCTTTAAATAGTTAAGTTTTTCTTTCTCGATACCCTTTTTTAAAGTTTTTAAATTATTTATTTATTTATTTTTATTGTGTTATGTTAGTCACCATATAGTATATCATTAGTTTTTGATGCAGTGTTCCCTGATTCACTGTTTGCGTGTAACACCCAGTGCTCCATGTAACCTGTGCCCTCCTTAATACCCATCACTGGGCTAACCCATCTCCCAACCCCCTCCCCTCTAAAACCCTCAGTTTGTTTCCCAGAGTCCATAGTCTCTCATGGTTCATCTCCCACTCTGATTTTTCCCCCTTCATTTTTCCCTTCCTTCTTCTAACATCCTCTATGCTATTCCTTATGTTCCACAAATAAGTGAAACCATATGATAATTGACTTTCTCTATTTGACTTTTTTCACTGAGCATAATCTCCTCTAGTCCCATCTATGTTGATGCAAAAGTTGGGTATTCATCCTTTCTAATGGTTGAGTAATATTCCATTGTGTATACAGACCACATCTTCTTTATCCATTCATCTGTCGAGAAGCATCTTGGTTTTTTCCACATTTTGGCTACTGTGGATATTGCTGCTATGAACATTGGGGTACATATGGCCCTTCTTTTCACTACATCTGTATCTTTGGGGTAAATACCAAGTAGTGCAATTGATGGGTCAGAGGGTAGTTCTATTTTTAATTTTCTGAGGAACCTCCACACTGATTTCCAAAGTGGCTGCACCAATTTGCATTCTCACCAACAATGTAAGAGTTCCCCTTTCTCTACAACTCCTCCAACATTTGTTCTTTCTTGCCTTGTCGATTCTAACTGGTGTAAGGTGGTATCTCAATGTGGTTTTGATTTGAATCTCCCTGATGGCTAATGATGATGAACACTTTTTCATGTGTCTGTTAGCCATTTGTACGTCTTCTTTGGAGAAGTGTCTGTTCATGTCTTCTGCCCATTTTTGGACTTGATTATCTGTTTTTTGGGCTTTGAGTTTGAGAATGACACAGTAGTGTTATTTGCAAATATCTTCTCCCATTCCGTGGGTTGCCTCTTTGTTTTGTTGACTGTTTCCTTTGTTGTGCAGAAGCTTTTTTTCTTGATGAAGTCCCAAAAGTTCATTTTCACTTTTGTTTCCCTTCAACACCCCATCTTGAAGCATCAAACTCTGTGTCCTTTGTCCCATTCAAAACAATTACATCAAATAATAGTCCCCAGTTGAAACCTTAAAGTTCTTTTAAATGAGTTTCAATGGAGAGTAGTAATCTTGAAAAATATTTTTAATTTTTAATTAAAATGCTCTCTTTATGTTGGTGTACCTTTTCCATTGTGTGACTTAAAAATAATCTACCACCGGGGCGCCTGGGTGGCTCAGTGGGTTAAAGCCTCTGCCTTCGGCTCACTTCATGATCTCAGGGTCCTGGGATCAAGCCCCACATTGGGCTCTCTGCTCAGCAGGGAGCCTGTTTCCTCCTCTCTCTGCCTGCCTCTCTGCCTACTTGTGATCTCTGTCTGTCAAATAAATAAATAAAATCTTAAAAAAATAATTATAATAATCTACCACCTGAAAACTGTATATGTCTAAGTTCTGGGCACAACTCAGTGGAGATAGAAATAAAGTCAATCTTCTCAGAAGCCCTCTGCTTCTTCCTGACTCTACAGAGAAGGCAGCTGGAAATTGTGGGAATACTGGTAATTTTCAATCAGGAAGAAGGGGGTTGGTATGAAAACCTGCATCTAATTAACCATCAAATGGACTCAGTTCACAGTGTTAAATAACACTTAACAGTTAGTAACACTAACTAAGGAACACTAAGTGTTACGTAGAAGGAGGAGCCACCTTCAACAGGCACAGACTGCAAAGGGACTGACCCATGTGTCTGTATGACATAACTGCCATTGGGCAGAGGACTCTCCAGTGTCCCATGGTTTTGGGGAGTGCCATGAAGCAGAGAGGCAGCTCAATGGATTCTCCTGCTTTGAAGAAAAGAGTTTCTTTTCCATGAAGGAGAATATTTTAGAGAAAAAGTGAGAATTGATAAAGGATTTTTAAAAATTTTAGGGGCGCCTGGGTAGCTCAGCAGGTTAAAGCCTCTGCCTTCGGCTCAGGTCATGATCTCAGGGTCCTGGGATCAAGCCCCACATCGGGCTCTCTGCTCAGTGGGGAGCCTGCTTCCCCTTCTTTCTCTGCCTGCCTCTCTGCCTACTTGTGATCTCTTTCTGTCAAATAAAAAAAATCTTTAAAAAAATAAAAACTTTAAATAGGTAAGAAGAAGTAAATGAGCTGGAATTAGGGTCACAAAAGAAGTAACCAGACCTAGAAATATGTGCATTTTGCTGAGGACACCCAGAAGAAAATGCTCCTCCTTCAGAGAAAATTAGCTTTAAAATCGCGATATCAAGAACTCATCAACATCCATTTCCCAGCACCCTCCTTTCATGTGTCTCTGCCTCTTTCTTATACCAGAGGTTGGCAGTCGACCCAAGGCTGGCAGTCATGGCGATAGACACATTCCAGACAGACGGAAAGATCATTTCGTTGCTAGACACTGTAACAAAGGACTTTGCAGCTGATGGGTAACCCTCCTGCTGGGAGCAGGTGTCTTCCCTTTTGACAAGACTGCATTTTATACAGAAGAGCTTGAAATGGACCATAACTGGAAGCAGGTCAAACAAGTTGGGGTTTTTGAAAAGGCTTGACTAACCAGCTGAAGGTGAAGAGCAATGACATGGGAAATGAATTACCTGCTACTAATGTCACAATAATTCAGCCATTCATTCTGACTGGAGCATGCACTGTTAAGGCTCCTTACTGTCAGGCTCACGTCCTAACCCCTGAAAGACTCAATAGAAACTGTTGGTCAGGAGGATAGCAAATCCAAAACTGCACACACACACACACACACACACACACACACACACACACAGAAAAATATGCACTAGATTTTGGAAAATAATTCCTTAGTGTGAGCTTCTAAAGCTCTCATACTTCTAAAAGGTGAGTTCATTACCTTTGAGCTAATGTTTTTGCAAACAATTCAACACAATAAAAAATCTTTAGGGTAACTATTCAAGTACCCAATAAGCATAGGATTTTTAAATAGATGTGATATAGTTGCAGGGTAGATGAACAATTACAAATAAATGTGACAATGCGGGCGACCCTCACAAGCACAAGATTGAGCCAAAGAACTCAGATGACCCCAAAATACATACTGCATCATTCCATTTTTATGTACAAAACGGGAAATACTAGCGTAAGTGGGTACAAGAAAGCAGGGTGGTTACTAGGGATGGGGGTGTGGTTGTTAGGGACTGAGAGGGGTTTCAAAGGGGATGCTAGTAAAGTGCTGTTTCTTCATCTAGGTGTTTGCTTATATGACTGCGTTCAGTTTGTGGTGATTCATCAAACTGAAACCTTATATGCACTTTTTGACATGTATATTTTACCTTAATTCAAAGGTTGAATACTATATTTTCCGATTACATAAGATGTTCTCATGAATAAAATCTAATTTATACTTTTTTTAAAAAAAAATGGGGTAACAATCTATTGGACTGCTTGGCAAAATAAATTAGCCTTCGGATTTTATTCTCGATGTATGATGGCTGTGTCTATGGCTCAGAAGAGTCCTGGAACGTGAATGGACTTGAGTCATGGGCATCTGAAACAAGCAATGGGTATCTTTTCGTTAACTTCAAACATCTATTTTCAATTCCCTTATCAAAAGAACTCTAATCATGACTGTAACACTGAGTTAACCTTAAATTGGAAACACACTCTACTTCTGTCTCCTGTTGAATGTAAAATTGTGCCCAGTATATAAAAGTAAATTATTTGAAAAAAGTATATATGTGAACTCAGAGAACAAAGTCAGATTGAGCCTTTTTCCCCCCTGGATTCTTCCACTTCCTCTGACATAGATCTCTGTTTTTCAAATCTTTTTCCCCCACTCTGTGGATTGGAAGTCACTACTATAACTTGGATTATTGTTAGGTGGTGAATTGCATTGGAGGGATGGGGTCATAATAAACTCAGGTCCTGAGAATTGATGTTCAATTCCAGTTTTTCCATGCTTTCACACAAGAATCGTAGGTAAATCACTCACTCTCTTAGAGGCCAGCTTCTTCCTCGGTAGAATGACCTCGTTGAACTGAACAACCTCTTAAAGATTCATGAATCAATACAAATAAATAAAGATTTGATGCAGTACAAATATCCCACCAGAAGGATTTCTCAGCTTCTTTCACTAGAAAATTTTTAGGGGATGAGGGGAAGAAAGCCCCTAAGATTGACTGGATTATGGCAAGAGTTTTCTCACCTATCCTAGAATAGAAATTATTTCAAATTGCCTTGGGATGACAATGAAAGGTTCAGAAGTGATGGCTAGCTTTTTCTTGCACGTCAATTCTGTCTTTATCCCTGGCCATTATTCATTGTTGTCCTCACTTAAAACACCGCAGTTCTAATAAAGAGAGAAGAAAATAGTCCCCAAGAATGGAATATGTCAAACCAGAATGACCTTTGTCTTTCGAAGTCAAGGAAGTAAGTCTTAACCTGAAGCTTGGGTATCCTCTAATTATAGTAAATCCACCCCATCAGCTTGTAACCAGGATTACAGTATCAAAGTGGGTTTCTCATCCCCAGGAGGAGGAGTGGTTTATGAGGGACTGGCATGTTTGAGGTTAAGGGAATGCCCTCTACCGAAGTAGAGAGTGAGCTGAGCAATACTATTGTCACAAAGGGGCCATTTTCAACACTGTAAATTTTCCTTATTTCTTCTAAGACTTAGAGTTGGCATAAGGTACAAGGCTATCAGAGAAAAGGACCTTAGTCCTTCTGGGCATATAATTCAGGCACAACATGAAAAATGTCAATGCTTGGCATGTGAGAAGAACAGCCATGTCAAATTAGTTCAAACCTATTTCCATTTGGCATCTTTGACAATTGCTGCTGCTTATCAACTTCATGGAGAACTGGACACAAACAAAAACAGACTTTCTTGGGACCATTTTAATGAGAAAGGGTACCTTTCATCCCCCTGCAGTTTAATACTTGGAGGCAATTTCAAGCTATCCCATTCAGCTTATTAATTACAGTTAAAAACAGTGAGGGTGACTGACTCTGAGGTTTCTCAAAGTAGCATGTCCATGAGATTTGTCTCCTTACTTCCTCAAAGTTGTCTTCTCAGAACTGTATCTCCAGAAGAATTTCCTGTGTGGTCCTTGGAATTAACCAGAATCCTGTCTGCTGCAGGACCTCATAGAATCTCCACAAAGCATCATTTTTGATAGGTGAAGGGAAAACTATGGAAAATATGGCTTTTACTGCCCTGGGTAGTCATAGTGGTTTTTAAAAACTCTTGTCAGATTAGGACCTTGAACTCCCGACTAATGAAACTTACAGAGCATAAAAAGAAGGTGTTTCATTTTGTCCAAGTTACAATGGCTCCCTCAGTTTGGGGGAGAGGAGATGCCATCATGGGTTTATATCTAGGTGAGCAAGTCAATTCTCCTGCTTGTATAATTATGAATCTTGTATTCAAAAGTTGATTACAACATGGGGCTTGAGATCAACATTGTTTTCAGTTTTGTTGTAGTCACTCCTAAAGCAGTTAGTTTCCTCCTTAGGGTGAATTATTTGCATTCAGTAACACACTTAAGTCAGTGCAAGTGTTTAAAATGTTGGGTGGTCATTTCAGCTTTACATCTGTATATACCTGATTCATTCTTTCATTCCAATCTCATTAAATGAACTCTTTGTAAATAATTTCTATATTTGATTCCTACATTGTTACACTTAGTCTCTACTTAGAGTATGACTGGATTCTACTGGATTGTTAAATAGACTTATGTTTTTTTTTTTTTTTAAAGATCTTATTTATTTATTTGAGATAAAGTGACTGAGAGAGAGAAAGTATGAGTGGGGAAGGAGAAGTAGACTCTCCACTGAGCAGGAAGCCCGATGTGGGGCTTGATCCCAGGATGCTGAGTCCATGACCTGAGCCAAATGCAGAAACTTAACCAACTGAGCCACCCAGGTACCCTTAGACTTACACTTTTTAAATGAAAAATGCGATGCTGTCTGGCCCTTAGAACATATTCTCCCTTTTTCATAATAATCTTCGAAAATTAGTTATATATGTAAACTTCACTGTCTGAACGAATCTCAAGCAACCTAATTTCATCTGAACTAACATCTAAACTAATTTCAGATATAGGTTCCAAAGATACCCCATGTAGGTATTGTTTGCCTCTAAGTAAATAGTACAAATAGTACAAATGGTACATTACTGAAATGGTGTGTATGTATTGGAAAAGAGGTATTATAACTGGCACCTTTATTTGTGGTTAGAGGAACAGGACTTTCTATTAAGGAAAAGTAAACAGAATTTGAATTCTCAAATTCACAATTTGAAAATTGTGAATATGCAAGCATATTCAGAGGGCTGCCCATGTCACTGGGAACTACCCATTATTAACATGTTGAAATACTTCCCCCTTACCAGTTGAAAAACAGCTCTTGAGGCTGCCCCAGCTCCTTCCTAAGGACCCCAGAACTTCCCCATGATCCAGCAATTAAAGCTTTAACTGCTGCAGCAAGAGGCCGACAGGACACATCGGAGCATTATCACCTTAATTAGCCTATGTGGTTGAATTAGAGATGGCTGATAAGCCAGGGCCAGCAAGGATATATAAATATACCATCATTTAATAGCATAGATCCTGAGCCAACATTCTGGCTCCTCCAACATTAGCTAAGTGACCTTGGGCAAGTAACTTAACCTTTTTCTTCCTCAGTTTCCTTATTTATAAAATGAGGATAATGATAGTGTCTACCTCATGAAGTTGTTGATACAATTAAACTGAGTTAATATATGTAAAATGCTCATAACAGGGCCTATAGTAAGTCTTGGGACGACGATGATGTTGGTAAAGTTAATGAAAATGGTGACTGGTCTGGACATAAACAAGGCCACCTGACCATGAGGTGAACCTCTGATTAAGTGGGGTGTTTCATACTGAATGGTGAAAATTAACTTGATCATATCCTCTCTCGGGAGTTATGATTATTGATTTGCACTGAGACTAAGCATTCTTTGAGTTTGAGCAATATTCCAAACAGTGGAGAGCTACCATTTTTATTCTCCATGAGACTGAGTAGATATACCACAGGGATTGCAATAAACCCTCATTATCAAAGGTATTCCGGAATCTCTCCATGTTGCTATAAAAGAACACACACGGTACAAGTAGATGAAGGAGAGTTCTGATGGATAAATCATACACCTATCCAAAATGCTTATTACTGGAATCTTTCAAAATAACAGTAATTCCCAGAGCAGTGGTTCTCACTCTTTAGAATAATGTCTACTGGTTCTCTGCAGTCCTCCAGACAACTGGTAGACAAGTATAGGGTGACATTTTTGGTCTGGATGAAGTCCACAATGTGTCTAAGATTTAAAAGAGAAGAAAAAAGAAGAAGGGGAGAAAAGAGAAAAGAAGGAAAGACAAGAAAAGAACAGAAAAGAAAAGTAAAAAGAAAAGAGATTGAATAATTCATGTGTCTAGACCACCTCTTCCCAATAGATTGTGAGTGCTCTGGATAGAGCTAGAATGAAGCCAAAAATGAAGTAACAGGGCATGACTATAACAAGCATGATTGGAGTGGATCAAGGTACACTACCCTTGGGACTGAAGACTGTTGAAGAAATCATCTATCCCATGATTTCTATGCCCTCTGTCCATTTCCTCCACCGTAAACAGCAGGTTCACAGAAGAATACAGGAACTTTGTCTCAAAGAAGCCCGTGTAGTCCAAAAACTGGAGGACTATTCTAGAAAAACCAAAGTGCATTTTACGACTTAGTGCCACCATAGAGAGCTGGATAGAGAAAACCCCATAAGGAGTAAAGGACAACAAGTGTGTGTCATTCACACATTCTACCTACACCGCATTCTCTGCTCTAGTCATATTCCTCTTATACAGTAAGATTACATCTGAAAGATGGAAACAGGGGTCTGAATGCACTCAGGATATTAATAGCATTTTTCCCTTTGCTCTGTACCTCTATCTGCACAAGAGCTCTGTGCCAAATTGTCAGGGAGCATGTGACTCTGCCATTGATCTTGCTGATATTTTTAAAGACAGCCCACAGGTCTAGAAAGAGGAAATAAGTTTACCTGTAGTGTGAACAAGAATTATATTTACTAAATAGTCTACCAGCGCACGTTCAAATGGGAGAAAAATGCAAGTGCATTGGAAGCCTTCTGATCAAGACAATCTTGCTGCACACAGCTTTCCTCATTTATCAGAGCAGATTAAGAATGTAGTTCTCTTATTTTCCCAAATCCCAAAATACATCAAGGGGAGTGAGCCCACCGAGCATTTTGAGTGGCGAAGGAAATACAGTCAGCAGATTTTCTCTAATTCAATAGTCTTAAAAACCCTGACCAGATTATTGAATATTGGTCACCAAGCTCAAAGCGCTGAAGAACAGCAGAACTGATCCTTAGTTAAGGTAGGGATCCTTATCCTTAAATGTTTTGTCCGTGTCGGAGTCTTTGTTTCATCAAGGGGCTGAGGAATGAGGCAGAGCTGTCAAGAGGACATAAAGATTACCCCCAATTGCTGGCAGCAGATGGTGGCTAATGGCAAGTGTTTTTAACGGAGCTTTATTGTTCCAGGTTGAGGCATTAACATGTCTCTGTGGGGTTTTTCTGGCTTTATTTATTTATTTTCTATTTTAAAAAGTCACTTTGTAAAATGACAGTGTGACGTGCATTGTAATTTTTGCCTGCACTGGGCTCCCGTGTCAAATTTATCTTCTCATTTTCCTGATGCGGGGGTGGTATTTGGGAATCCAACCAAAAGCAAGTTTGTGTTATTTTGAGCCTTGACAATTAGTAAGAAAAGCATCACTTCTTCCAAATCGGAGTGAGGAATTGTTTCCGGTTTTCTGAGTGATTGCGAGAGCTCTGAAATCAAAGTAAATATAGCCTGTTTCCACATGAGAGGTGGGTTTTAGATCACTCAATGCAAACAGCCCCAAACCTGTTTGTGCCAGCTACAACGGTTTAGTAGCCTTAGAAGAAAAAGCTTCTCCACACTTTTATTTCTCTAACAAAGCAAATTTAGTCACTGAAGATTTAAATCTGATTTCTGGGCGATTACCTTTTTGTTTGATTTTTAATTCCCCACTATTTGGTTGGACTCCAGCAAGTCGTAACTAGAACAAAGGACAGTTGATTAAGGCTGCCATAAAAGAAAGCTGAAAATGGAGAAAGCATCTGAGAGCCTTGAACCCTTTTTCACACTTTCCTCCCCTACCAGAGTGCATCCCAATTATGAACAGGAGAAAATCATAACGAGTGAGAGACTAGCCTTCCTCCCATCCTCTTTGCTCCAGTCCAGGGACCTAGCGAGTCTCGAACTCAGCAGCCCAGCTGCAGATACAAACACTAGTGGTAAGTTAGGGACAGCAGTGATACTAAGGGAGCATTTTCTGAATCTCTGTATATAATTCCTGGGCACAATCTGATACATATAGCTCAGTTCTAGAATATTCCTTCCAGTCCCCCATCTCCTACTCCCTACCCTTCCCCTCCAGTCTTTGCAAAACTAGATGCAGTAGAGTTGTGATAATGGGGCATATCATGGTTCCTACCTGCAACCAGGCTTCTGCAGTCATTACAACTGGTTGGAGGGAGTAACAGGAAGGAAGGATGGATCTCTGTTGGTCTTGGGGTATTTTTCTATTTTGGCATGAAATTTTAGAGCACAGTCTTCCTAGGAAGGAAATTCTGGAGCACGTCCTTCATTCCCATGTAGACATCTCGCCTACTGTCCTGGAATTCAGGCAGCCCCAGGACCTGCCTCAGTGTGTCCATGACAGCTTCACAGTTGGAAGTTTGAGCTCTTTGACCATCAGCTGTTTACAGTTTTAAGAGAAAATAACAAACAAGCAAGCAAAACAAAAGATCAGATTCTTATTTGGCAGTCATAAGTCACTTAGAACTGTTGTATTCACTCAGGAAAAGTTGGAGAAAATCTCCTGCCCTTTTCAAATTGCAGAACAAGCAGCGCAATCTCTTAGACTCCGACATTGCCAGGGGGTGAAGGTGCCAAATAAACAGATTTTCTGCCTCCCTCTCTCCTCCCTGCAGTGTCAAGCATCTTGGACGGTGTTTGTACCACAGGAGAAAAGAAAAAAAATGGAGAATGTTGTACTTCTGATGCAGGCAAGAGCCCCATTACTAATTAAACCACAGTAGCCTGAACATCGAACCATCAGTTAGTTGGTACCTCCAGCAGAGTTAGAAGGTTCTGCTGAAATGGGTAATGGAGTTTTCGCGCCTCAGATAGAATGCTAGAAATAGCCTTGATGTCACACCCTTCAGCCTCCTCATTTCACATCTATCATCCCTCCCCACACTAGGCTGTCTGGGAAGTTAGAAGACCTCTCAAAGCCTTTCTGCCCCTGTCCTCCAAATCTTACGAGGGCCATTTGAGTGGTGATTAAGCCAAGACCTTTGAAGATTGCTATTGTCTCAATTAGAATGACTTGGGTTATAAATAACAGAAAATCCCACCTCATCTGGCTTCAACAGTGAGGACAACTATAACCTTATATAACAAGAAGTCCTAGCATCAGATGGCTCTGGGGGGGGGGCTCCGTAAAGCTACTCAAGGACACCAAGACCCTGGTTCCTTCTTCTTTCCACTATTCCAACCTCAGCATAGCAGCCTTGTCTTTGACAAACTCCTCCAATTTGTGAGATGACTTCCAAGACTACAAATATTATTGGCAAACAACAAAGTCCAGTCAAGAGAGAGCATTATTTACTATTGTTTGTCCTTTTTTTAAAGGATTCTTTTGCTAGAAAATTCCCACCAGATTTCCTCTTAGTTCTCAATGACTCAATCACATTCCCTACCCTTACCCACTTAATGGCTAGGAAAATGAAACTGCAGTGATTGACCAAGATGATCGGGATTTCTATCACAGCCACCTGGAGCAAAGGTAGGAACCTGAATGAAATTCAAGATTGGTGAACAAGAAAGAGTAAATGGCTATTGATTATTAACCAGCATACTTGGTTTGGCTTCAAAAGCCAAATACCCTCCTGAATGCCATTTATCCGCCATTCCGTGACATCTTTCAGGAGCAAAGCCCTGTCTGCCAAAGGTAGAGATAAAGGGAGAAGTGCTTACTTATTCACATGGCCTGACTCCAGTGCTCGAAATTTCAAGATCTCAGGATATGTAGAATGATCAAGACTAGAACAGCAACACACACAATACCTATTATTTATCTCTCTAGGTTTATCTTTTTTCACATTGAAATCTTTGCGGTCTCAGAGTCCTACTTTTGATGAGATTATCTTATTTTCGAGATTTTTTTTTTTCCTTTCTTCAAATTTCTAGAAAAGCAATACGTTCTTTCTGTTCACAGAATAAGTCCGGTTACTGTAGCAATGGGAGCCTCTGTTATTTTTAGTGAGGATGTGTGCATCTTGCCCAGCAAAAGAACTTGTCTTTTTTTGCAAAAGAACTTTTCTATACTGTTAAGGTCCACACGCACCTTGCATCCATCTCTCCTTCTTGGTGGGTTACCTTTTCCTGAACGAACAGTTTGGAATTGGCCACAGTTTTGATTCAGCCACAGGTCATTTTCCTAGTGGTGGGAGGCAAAATACACAGGGAGCTGGCGAGCAGATCAATATTGGGATTTTTTTAAAAATCCCCTTGCTGATGTATCTCCGGCCAAACTGTTTGCATGATATCTCGTGACTACCAAGGCCATAAACAAGAATGTCTTGTCTCTGTTTTACTAAACAGTATATTTTCTACTGGACAGCATAGTTTTAGAAATAATTTATAGAAATGGTGAATCATGCTGTGATGGTCAATTTTATATGTCAACTTGACGGAGCTAAGGGATGCCCAGATAGCAGGTAGAGTATTATTTCTGGGTATGTCTGTGAGGGTGTTTCCGGAAGATAGTAGCATTTGGATCGGTAGAGTTAAAAAGATTGCCCCTATCATGTAGGTAGGCGGCATCCCATCTGTGGAGGCCCTGAATAGAACAAGAAGGCAGGGGAAGGGCGAATTTGCTCTCTTCACTTCAGCTGGGACCTCCATGTTATTTTACTCTAGGACAGTTTCTTGGGCCTTTGGATTCTGACCAGGACTTAACACCATTGGTCCCCGTTCTCAGGCCTTTGGACTTAGGCTGAATTACACCACTGGCCTTCTTGGTTCTCCAGATTATAGGCAGCAGATTGTGGGACTTCTGGACCTCCATAATTGTGCAAGCCAATTCCTATAATAAATCCTTTATATATAGCCTGTTGGTTCTGTTTCTTTGGAGAATCCTTACCAATAGACACAAATGATCCAATGTCTGTTTTTGGCAAACCTCTCCACTCGAATCATCTAGAACTCTCTGTACTTATGGACGTTACAGGCTGTGTTGTGCAGGGCCAGGCAGGCCGGTAAAAATGTGTTATGGGAGGAGTTCTGGTCTTGGCAAGATGGCAGATGAAGATAACAAGACCATTCTCCAACTAAAAGACAAAGAATGCTGCGAAATACAACAAAATAAAATGTCTGAATGCACAGTGAGCTCACGAGGAGGAAGAGGAGCACCCAAAGGCTTGAAATTAAGGTGGAGCTAAAACAAGGGTTGGAAGCACACAAGCTAATGGGCCAGAAGGGCCAGAGTGGGGCTTGGGTGTCTGTGCAGGGACAGGAGACAGGGCCTCTGAAGCAGGTGAGAAGGGAAGAGGAACCAAGACTCTGGAATAAAGCTGGGAGCTTCCAAGGGTACTAGCTTCATTGGAAAGGTGGACTTGAAGATACTATCCTTGTTAGGGGTGTGCCATAGAAGCTCATCTGGCTCTGCCTGAGATTTGGGTGGGAAAACCAATTGAAAGCAGGCCTTTGGGGCGCCTGAGTGGCTCAGTGGGTTAAAGCCTCTGCCTTCAGCTCAGGTCATGGTCTCAGGGTCCTGGGATCCAGCCCCGCATCGGGCTCTCTGCTCAGCAGGGAGCCTGCTTCCTCCTCTCTCTCTGCCTGCCTCTGTGCCTACTTGTGATCTCAATCTCTGTCAAATAAATAAATAAAATCTTTAAAAAAAAAAAAAAAAAAAGAAAGCAGGCCTTTACTTAGGATGATCATATAGCACAGATTTCCTGGGACTGTCTCGGTTTTAAACGTGAAAGTCCTGGATCCTTGAAACCCCCTCCATTCTAGGCAAACAAGGACCGTTGGTCACCCTACCTATATCTTGTGTTGTTCAGGCATCCAAATCCATACCAGGCCATTCCCAAGAGCTCCCGCACCAAGAAATTCACATAATATAGTCTGAAAGCTGGTGATATTTCTGAGGTACTTGGCACAAGCAAATGCACCTCTCTGGTCTCATAACCCAAGCCACGGGGATTTCTGGGATGGGGTAGGGCTAGGGAGAGCATGGCTGTTAAAGATGAGCCTACAATGAAAATCTTATAAATACTCAAGGTGTCAATCTACCATGTGCAAGAGTCAGCAGATAAAATAGGATTAAAGCTCCAGAAACTAGAGTGACAGGACAAGAATGTGGAAGAGAATATAAGTAAGAATACTCAAAAAACACTAAAGATACATGTGTGCGTGTGTGCGTGCATACCCCAAGATAGTCACGTGCATACCCCAAGATAGTCACGTGCATACCCCAAGATAGTCACTAGGCACTAAGTAAAAGCACAGCTGGATTTGAAAAGGAAACAATATGTATGATTGTCTATTTGTTATTTTCTCTTTGTAATTCTGTCAATTTTCTTTTGTATATTTTGATCTCATACCGGGATTACAAATCAGTGATACATATAACATATACATTACTCCTGGTAAATATTCCCTTTTATCATAAAATTACGGTCTTTTTCAGTCTTGGTAAGGCTTTGTGCCTTGCAGCCTTTTGCTAATATTGATAAGGTTATAACAGATCTAGGTTTTTTTTCTTTGTTTGTTTGATATCATTTAATGCTTGCTCTTTTGCGGGGAGGGTATCGCATACAAGTCCAGGCCCTCCATGCCTCCAAGAGGGTTTATCTGAGTGTGAAAATGTAAATAGTAGACTAGGTTGGGTTTTCTCTATTTCCTTTTTTGCTTTGGACTGGTTTAGGAGTTACATGTTCCATTTCTGGCTTTTTGTTTTTTTTTTCTGTTTCTTTTTTTTTTATGGCTACTCTTGGAATGTTAGATTGTGTTCTTATCTCAACAAAGTCTAAAGTTAATCAATTTTCTCCAAATTAATCTTAATTCAATGCAATTATAAGAAAACACCAGCAGGCTTTTTCTGGAACTTAACAAGTGTGCATTAACAATTGTGATATGATTCTAAAATACATATGGGGTAACAAAAGACCATGAATAGTCTAGATAATTTTGAAGATAAAGAAGAGGAGGAGGGGAAAGAGGAAGGTTTCACCTTCTCAGATAACAAGACTTTCTATAAAGCTAAAATAAATAGGGTGGTTTTTATCATACTGATAGACAAACAGAGAGAATAAAGAGCCCAGAAATAGTCTCTCTGCTCCCCTTGCCCTTGCCCCCCCCACACACAGTCACACATACATAGGCAATATCAGGGTATGACAAAAATGGCATTTCACGACAGTGAGGAAAGCACAGTCTATTTAATATATGATGTTAAGACAATTAGATATCTAAATAGATACCTTTATAGAAAAAGGTGAAACTGAATTTTTAACTCACTTCGCGACAACACACACACAATTCCAAATGAATTACAGACTTAAATGTAAAAAAGCAAAACCTGGCATTTCAGAAAAAAGTATAGGAGACTAACGTAAGATTGTGAAAGGAAATAATTTTAAACTAAGATACAAAATATATGTTATGAAGGAAAACTGATAAACTTGATCTTAAAATTAAAACCAGTGTGTAATGAAAAGTATTTTACGACTCTTGGTTTCAGCTCATGTTGCGATCTCAGAGTGCTGAGATCGAGCCCCACATTGGGCTCTGTCTGCACTTAGCTGGGACTCAGCTTAAGACTCTTTCTCCCTCTCCCTCTGCCCTCCTGCCTGCTCTCTCTAAAATAAATAAATAAATAAATATTTTTTAAAAAGTTGGGAAACACTGTTACAGCATGGTTGGCCTTTGAGGGCATTAGGCTAAGTGAAATATGTCAGACAGTGAAAGACAAATACGAATGATCTCACTCATATGTGAAACCTAGAAAAGCTGAACTCAGAAGCATCAGAATGATGGTTGTCAGGAGCTGCGAGGTGAGGGAAACAGGGAGATGTCAGGCAAAGGATACAAACTTTTAGTTATCAGATGACTAGGTTCTGGGGGTCTAATGCACAGCATGGTGACCATAGTTAACAAGTTGCCAAGAGAGTAGATCTTAAATGTTCTCACCACAAAAATAAAATGGAAATGATTTGATATGCTAACTAGCCCTATAATGATATACTAATACCCCTATCGTGGTGATTATTTGCACTACGTGTGTCAAATCATCGTGTTCTAAACCTTACTTAAATGACGATTTGTCAATTATATCTGAATAAGACTGGAGAAAAATAAAAATTAAAAAAAATTTTTTTAAAGTTGGATAAACACTTTAGACCAGAAGATATCTGCGATTTCTTTTTAACAGATAGAAAATTAATATCTAAAAAGGATATTACAAATTAATAAGAGAGAAACTATAACCCAGTAGAAAACAAAATCTATTAAAAGGCAATTCGCCGCAGAGCAAATGGGAAGAACCAGTAAACACAAGAATATGCTCAACCTCACTAATAATGGAAAAATGCACATTGAAGCAAACTAATGAAACACCGATTTATCCTCATGACATTGGCAAAAAAATAAGAGTTGTCAGAAAACATTGCATTTTGGGAAAATGTGAAGAAATAGGAGTGTTTATCTTGGGGCTTCTGGGTAGCCCAGTCAGTTGAGCGTTCAACTCTTGATTTCAGCTCAGGTCATGATCTCAGGGTTGTGGGCTTGAGCCCCTTGTCAGACTCTGCACTGAGTATGGAGACTGCTTAGGATTCTCTCCTCCACTCCCCCCTGCACTTGTTCCCTCTTTCTCTTTCTTTCTCTCTCTCTCAAAAAAAGAATGTTTATCTTGTCAGTAAGTGTGAACATGTTTGCCTCAGTGTCGATGAACAGTTTGACAACATCTAGAAAAGTTACAGAGGTGCCCATCCTCCACCTATAGAGGTCTTCTCTTGAGAGACCCTAGGTCTGCACAAGGGAGCACATACAAGGACACCACTGCAGCACTGTGAGCAGAAGACAAAGAGAACAAAACACCAAATCATCCATTAGCAGGAGAAGAGGGAAGTAAAACAAGGTTTGTTCATGCAACGTAGCACTGTACGGCAGTCACAATCAGCTCAATCTCCATGTGTCAAAACCCAATGTGGTGTCCTAGAAATACACCTGAGAAAAATGAGAACAGCTGTCCACAAAACAGTATGTGTGTGAATGTTTATAACGGCGTCGTCCATAATAGCCAAAAGATGGAAACAACCCATATGTCCATCAGCTGATGCATGGGTAATTGCGGTATGTCCATACAGTGGAATATTACAACAAGGACAAATCTTGAAAATGTTATCCTGAGTAAAATTAGCCAGTCACAAAAAAAAAACATGTATTATATGGTTCCATTGATAGGAAATGTCCAGAATAGGTAGTGATCGCTTGCAACTGAGGGCAGGAGAATATTGATGGAACAATAGGGCTGAGAGCTGAAAGGCACATGATTCCTTCCTTAGGTGACTAAAATATAAAATTGTGGTGACAGTTGTAAATATCTGTAAATATACTAAAAGCCATTACAGTGTACACTCTGAATGGATGAATTACATGTTTTGTGAATTATATCTCAATAAAGTTTTTTTTATACGAAGGATGTAGAGTAATACAACATTTAGGTAAGAAAGCACAAGTAGATATTTTAAAACTTCACAATTCACATTGCAGTGATGCATATCAAATTCAAGACATTAGTTGCTATTGTGGAGGGCAGGAGGGAGAGAATGGGAGGATGCTTGAAGGCATCTATAACATAGTATTTCTTTTAAAAAGGCGGACCAGAAAAAAATACAGAAAAATGTAACATAAGTCTCCTTTGACTATTTATATGTAAATGCTATTGTATTATGCGGGGGGTTTGAAATCGTTCATAATTAACTTTTTCAAATTCAAAACAAAAATTAATTTCTTACAACCTGTTAAATTCACGGAAATGAAACTTGAACCTTTAAGAATGAAACAAAGTATTTTATTCCCTTGCTCTATTCTTGTAGATAATTAATCCATCCTCTTTTTCTCCCTTTAACTATGTTTTATGATCTTAGAGGGTGGTCTCAGGTGATAAGCATTTAAGTCTATAAAGTGAGTTTTACATGAATCACACACCTTTCAGGTGAATGTGGTGTAATTTTAGCAACAGAGGACTACAGTGTGATGCTTTTTGTCAGTTTGAAACAAATTTTTGTTATCCCTCCAGGAATGATATCAATTAAATCTTCTTTCCCATGATAACACGATAGCACATTTTAGCCTCAACTTGGATTGTTTTTCCAAAATGTAGATTATTAGATGGTGGTGGGAAGAAGAGGGTGAGGCATGTGGACATTTTTTTTTAATGTTATGTTAGTCACTATACAGTACACCGTTAGAGGTAGTGTTCCATGAATCATTGTTTGCGTGTAACACCCAGTGCTCCGTGCAACCTGTGCCCTCCTTAATACCCACCACCAGGCTCACCCATCCCCCTACCTCCCTCCCCTCTAAAATCCTCAATTTGTTTCTCAGAGTCCACAGTCTCTCATGGTTCATCTCTCACTCTGACTCCCCCACCCTGCTTCATTTTTCCCTTCCTTCCCCTAATGTCCTCCATGCTATTCCTTATGTTTCACAAATAAGTGAAACCATGGGATAATTGACTTTCTCTGCTTGACTTGTTTCACTTAGTACAATCCCCTCCAGTCCTATCCGTGTTGATGCAAATAGTGGGTATTCATCCTATCTGATGGCTAAGTAATATTCCATATATGGACCACGTCTTCTTTATCCATTTGTCTGTCGAAGAGCATCTCTTCAATAAATGGTACTGAGGACACTGGACAGCTATATACAGAAGAATGGACATTTTTGAAAACAGAGTAAGAGTTGGGAGTCTCTTTACATTCAATCTGTCGAAACGGGAACTTGTTGGTTGTGAAAAATGTAAATATTTTGTAGTCCAACTAAATCCAAGTGTGAAAGTGAGAGGCACATAAAAATCAGTATCATACTCTCTTCACAGAAAGGACTTCTTTTATTGCAAACTGTAAAACAGATTCAGCGACTCTATTCCTTCCGAAATGGCATCTCACACCGATATCTGCAATGTTCTGACGATACCATGAATACAGCAAAGTAAATGATCTAAATCTGGGTTGTACCATAAAAGAAACCTAATTGCAAAATGTACACCATTCTGGAATTATTCTTGTCAGAGAATAGTAGGACTTGCTGGGTAGATCTTGTTGGGGCAAGTATTTATGGCCAGTCCCTGGAGTGTCTGAAATCACTGGTCTAAGATGCTGGCAAAATCCACTATGCTTACTGGCTTAGCTGACCATTACACCCAAGAGGAAAGATTTTTATGGAGAAACGTCTTTTAAATATGTGGCTGACTGCTAATAGATGGAACCAATTGCCCAAGAAATTAAAATGAATAGATGGTTAGTCATCACTGCTTGGATTACTATAATAGCCTGTTTGTGACTAGGACTTCTTTCTGCATAGACAATGATATCCCCTCTAAGGACAAATACCCAAGTTCTAAAGATCATTGATAGCTCATAATTTCTTTCTGGAAATTACCCTTGGTAGACCCTTCCCACTTCTGTAATCCGCTAAGATGTTGGTTTATAATGAACTTCGGTGTACTCTGTATATGCCACTTGAATGAACCAGTACAAAGTCTATTCTCTTTTCCTGACCATTTTCAAAAGAAGTTTTTGAGCAATCAGCTTAAGATCAATATGATGTGTTCTGAAGGCAGCCTAAAACATTGGCTCAAGTACATTTGGAGCTAATGTTTAAATCACATAAACATTCCCCCAATCAGTGAATTAATAGAGCAATCCCAAGACCGTGAATACTTCACTTCACATGTACTACATGAAGGTATTGGGTTCACTCATGCTTTCATGATTGACATCAAATTCACATTATGTCAATGAAAAAGCAAAGAGGAATGCAATTTTTTAATGTGTGTGGGAAGTTTCTGACAATGTTCTCTAGGTTGGCAGCGTGAGAAGTAGAATCCAGTACCCTTTCAAAATAACTATGAGTTAGTTAAGATTCAGAAATTATTTGGATCATCATTTCCCAAAACGTGTTCATTTCTCATGCAATTCCTAGAAAATTCCTACTAACACAGGGAGAGGGCTGAAGGAGAGGGGATCTGTGATTAAATATTTTTAGGAAACAGCATATTCTGGTCTCTTTTTGGAGAGTTCCGGTATATATTAGCATATCAAGGACTCAGCAGTCCTGTAACAAAGAAAACTAACCCTATCCATATTTATTTGATCAATGAATCCTACTTCTTTAAATTTTTTATTTAAATTCAAGTTAGGTAACATATAGTGATGAACATAGGGGTATTACGTTGTATACCCCCTACTATTAGTGGCAGAAGTAGAATTTAGTGATTCATCACTTGCATAAACACCCAGTGCTCAGTACCTCGGGTGCCTTCCTTAATGCCCATCACCCAGTTACCCCATTCCCCCCCTTCTACCTCCTCTCCAGCAAGCCTCCGTTTATTTCCTAGAGTTAAGAATCTCTTATGGTTTGCCTCCTCTGTGCTTTTTTTTTTTAAGATTTTATTTATGTATTTGACACAGAGAAAGAGAGAGACAGAAAGAGAGGTAATACTAGCAGGGGGAGTAATACAGGGAGGGGGAGAAGCAGGATTCCCACTGAATAGGGGTCCTGATGCGGGGCCCGATCCCAGGGTCCTGGGATCCTGACCTGAGCCAAAGGCTTAACGACTGAGCCACTCAGGCGCCCCATCCTTCTCTGCTTTTATCTTATTCCCCTATGTTCACCTGTTTTGGATGAATCCTATTCTTGCCTAACACTTATTTCACACAGTACACATTGGAAAATATCAATACAGGCTAATCTCTCAGGGGCAAAGGCCTTGAGTGTTCAACCTACTTATCTAAGACCACATGAGCACAGAGTTGAGTCAGCAGTCCTGACTCCCCATCGGGGCTACTTCATGAGATGAACCAGGTAAGGTAAGATCATCTAAATAATACTCCTAAATTATATGAGCTTTTTCTACAGCAAAAAACAGAGGGGTTTAGGAGTTATCAAGAAACCCAAGAATATCTAGGTATTGTCCTTCTCTCTGGTTTAGGACTAGCTTGATAATACCATCTCACTCTCAAGCAAAAGTCCCTCCCTGCTTTCCTCTACTTTTTCATCACCCATATTAATGCTGCAGATCCATGCCCAGTTCTCAACTGAAAAAAGAATTTTTTTTTTAAATAAAAGAGTGGCCTCAGATCACAAAAAGAATGACGGTACTAAGACTTGATAACCCAGAGGCCAAGAATGGGTCTGGTTCCCTTCTTTATAACATGTTTCCATTTATACATCGGTATTGCGGGAGACCCTCAGGAAAGTCCCCTTCTGTTCCTGAGACCCTCTGACTTCACCATGTAACCATTTTTCCTTCCCGTCAGTAGCAGATGGAATTAATAGACTGTGACAATTGTCTATTGTTCTAAGCAAGTTACGCCATGATCTGTATGCCTCTTTCCCAGAAGATGGACGGCGGAGTGCAATGTGTAGAGGAATGAGAATGTGTAATGTCTGCAACTCCCTTGTTCAAAGTCCCTCTTTGTTTGGAAATTACACTAGTTTGACTTTTTGTGTTCTATCAGATAATATCAGAATCGCAATTCTCAGTGTCCCTGATGAAATTAGACCCACGAATGGGTGTCACCAAGGTCTCTGGTTTTTCTGCCTTGAGGAAGCATAAAATAGGGGTCAGAACATCTCCCTGGCAAGGAAGGTCTTCAGGCCTGGAGACCACCCCAACTCCACAGAGCCAGGGACCCCATTTGTCATTCTGTCCACCCACCATGAACAAAGCCAAGTCAGCCCAGGGCTCAGAATCACTCAGATAATTGAAGAACCCACTTTCAGGCAGAGGGCTAGAAATTGTGTGGGTAACATCTGACTGTTCTTACCTTAGTCTTTGATAGCTTAATCTTTGATGGGGAATGAAGATTGGCGAGGCCCCTTGCCTTTGGGTTTCTCTAAAATCTTGATCTCATTTTAGATGGCCTGGATTCAAAAGGATGTCACCCCTAATTCATGCAGTTTTTAAGTCAGGATGATTACATTTCCCACAATGATTTGTTGTATAGTTCACGCTTCTGTTTTAATAAAAAGTGCATTTTTTAATGGGGAGAAGTCTGGCTTGTGGTTTTCTGCTCATATCAGTTATGAATGTTTGTTTACCCCCTTGCACTTAACAAAACTTGCCTGCCTAGAGTTGCACAAGGAACCAATGAAAGTGGGATAAAATAAAGGCATATTTATTTAGCATCTACTGAGTGTCAGGCACAAGGGCTAGGTCTTCCCTGTAACACTATTAAATTTAATCTTCAATCTGACCTTGGAAAAGGAACCTTCATTGTCATCACTACTATAAATGATAAAACTAAGAATCGCTTAGTTTATTCAATCAGCACTAGTTACTTACTAATTTGAAGGAGGAGGAGAATTAAGAGGGGGAGATTAAAGGAGCAGAGGGGTGAAGATAATCCACATTCTTGCCCCTCAGAGTGTGGCATGTGTTACCTCACCTAGATGCTTGTTAGAAATGCAGATTCTTGGGCCACTCCTGACCTATCTGTTTTAACAAGATCCCAAGTGATTCACATGCCCTTTAAGGTCTGCAAAGTGGGATCTACCCAGCTAAAACCTGGCTCAGAGGGAAGGATGGAGAAAGGAAAAAGAGAGTCTCTGCGGGCAAGACTGGGAGAGACCTGGAGTCATGAGAAATATGACAACAAAGATCTTGCTGGCTATTGTGTTGCATCTAGAACACTGAGAGGATGGTTGGGAAAGTAGCATTTTAATATATTTTTTGTAGCTTTTAAATTAAATCCCCTTTTCATAAGTGCTCAATATCACTAGGCATCAGAGAAATACAAATCAAAACCACAGTGAGATAGCACCTCACACCAGTCAGAATGGCTAAAATTAGCAAGTCAGGAAACGACAGATGTTGGCGAGGATGCGGAGAAAGGGGAACCCTCCTACACTGTTGGTGGGAATGC
>CM053609.1:44438014-44457441 GCA_028646535.1 Procyon lotor | reverse complement strand
ATTATGTGTGTTATGCAGAGTGCAAGCCTAATTTAGCTTAAGTTAGTAGTAATTCTAACAGAAAAATTTTATGTGAACAGTTCCAAAAATATCCTAAAAGTCGACCACTGATTATATTGTGAACCTAAATTAGCCTCCAGCATCAGAGACACGGCATAGTATGGTGAATGTGGGCTCAGGTCAGAATATCTAGGTTTCAGACTCAGCTGCAGGCTCACTCGCTGTGCAACCTTGAGCACACTAGTTACCTCCTCTGTGACTTGGTTTCCTCCTTATGAGATGGAGATTGCAATGGTACTCAACGAACCAAATGAGTACATATCTAAGATATTGTATTATCCCAGCATTCACTGTTACTGTTATAGTTATTGTTACATAAAAAATCAGATCTTAACATCACAGGTGATAAGCTGAGATTGGACACCAGCATTTTTCTCATGTACAAAATATTCTTGATAATTGGTTAAATTGTATTTAAGTAATGTATGAAGATTCTCCAAGAAGCAAGATAACCAACCACCAGGGCAGAATGAGTGGTGGGAAATAATGGAGCTCCAGGGGCTGAGTGCTGGACTGGGAAGAACAGGTTAAGAACAGTACCAAGTCTTTTAAATGGTGTTTAAACCAGCAACAATCTCAGCCATGGTTCAAATGACAGTTGGTTATCAACTGGCATTCCCAATCAGAATGGGCAAAGGACAGTGGCCCAAACTCTAGAGCACTGGAGAGATAGACAACCATCTTGCAAAGATAGTTAATTACCATCTTTATGGTAATTAAAATCCCAGCAACTGGGCTGGGGTCCGGAGTAAAAACTCACACCCCCAGAGAGGGAGGGATCATCAAGAGTGAGGCAGAGCCATGAGCCCCCAATCCCCAAAATAGGAGGAAGAGCAGGGATCCAAGCAGGAAGTAGGATGTAACTTGGAGGCTGTGATCTCTGGGATTGCTCCAAGGGCACCAACTGCGTTGGATCTGATGAGTGGATAACATGAGTAAATGTTAGGATCTGGGCCAGGTCTATAACGGTGACATAAATCTAGGTGGGTAACTCCTGGTGGAGAAGGAAGGTGTGGTTGTGGACATACCTTCGGTCCCCATCAGGACTGGCAGAGAACAGGACGAAGATGGAGACTACAAGAGGGGGAATCAGTGGGCTAGCTATGAGAACATGGGGACCCAGAGGCAGAATAAATAAGACGAAGGCAGCACTACCAGCCTGGCCTTTCTTGTCACCTGTGCTCATTTGACTTCCGGTCTCTCCTCAGACCCTGGTGACTCTGTGAGCCCTGCGTGTTGTGATCCCTCTGGACAAGAACGACCTCTCTATTCTTGTTATCTAAGAAGAACTGCACTTGCTTTCAAGGCCAACCTGAGACACCCCACACACATTATGTGCTGGCCTTCCTTGCCTTGCCTTTTCTTTGGGGGAGCTCTGCTGAATATCTGGGAGTGACTTAGAAACGGTGCATGTGGGGAAAGAGGTGGAGGCCCCACAATGGATGCCAAGCACTCCCGAGTTTTATCGGTCATCATACTGACCGTACTGTACTACCGACTGTACGATCGGTCATCGTACCGGTGGTCATCGGTAAAAGGATAAACATCCTTTCCTTTGCTCCCCATAAAACCCAAAGCACACATTGGGTGATGTGACGTGAGTGAGTCCTTCCCATCTTTGTATTTGCTTTGCAGTCTGGAAGTTGTCTTTACGCTACTCTTCTTTCATCTCACGTTAAATGTTAACTTTAGCCTAATGTTGCCTAAGTAAAAAATATTGGGGAGAGGAGGGTATCATTGTAAGAAAACATAACGTAATTTGCCTTGGATCTGAATCTCTGAAATGGCCTAAGCTAGATCTTTGTACCTCAGGCACATAGTAGGAACTCTAAAATCCTTCCTAATAAGTAGACGGATAAAAGAATTCTGATCAATATTCTGAGTTTGTAGTAGGTTGTCTCATGTCTAAGGGCTCTGTTGAACAAGAGAAGAATCAGTGTATTAGGGTAATGCATTTACATAATGAGGTTAAAAAATGCTTAGTGCATCTTCGAGCAGAAAGCACCTTTTTCTTGGACGCTGTGTCACCGGGCCCATGCTTCAGCTGAGTCTGAAGGGACAGGTGGTGGGGGTGCTGGCTGGGTGAAAGCTTCAAGTCCCCGATCTAGGATGGAATGAGGAGAACGGGAGCCTTTGGGTAAAGCACATCCGGTATATATAAATGTACACTTTTAATTTCCCAAATTGCTGAGACAGTGTGCCCACATGTCTCACGCCAGCTTATGTAAAGCCTATGCCCCACACCACAAAGGGCAACTGATACTGAGCACATCCACTAACTTCACAGTGACAAAAATGAAAAGTGACAGCAGCTTCCTGAGAGCTTTGTGAACTGACACATTTAAAACCTGCCTATTGGCAACAACTGAGGTGGAGGGCGGGAGTAAGCAATCGGGAGTGTGATATTTTGTGAGCATCAGTTTTAGCAGGCTGCTTCTCAAAGGCAGAATGTGCTAAAAATGCCCATGCCTGAGGTTTACCTCAAAGAGCCAAACCTGAGGTCATGGAGAATAACTTCTGGAGAAGTTAGGGAACTTCTGCAATATCAGCAATTTAACCTTCTAGCCTCAGAACTCGCAATGAACATTTGGGGTTCAATAAAATGATGACACAAAGAAAAACATGCATACTATTTTTAATGAACTATGGTCAGCCTGCAGCATGTATCTGTCAGTCAATAGGTCAGCAGTGATATTGGTTCCTGCTCTCCAAGGGAAGGATTTGAGACTTTTATGAGATGCAGAGACTCTATCTGGTGGGTAATGAATTCAGATGGGAATTAAACTAGGCTATGAGTTGAAATCAGCTGTTTTTAAGTTCAGCTGGACTCTCTTTTGCTGATTCCCATAATTATGGTCCTAATGGTTTCTGTTTTCTTTTCACTTCCTAAAACACAGATACAATAGCATGTTCTATTACGTTCAGAGGGGAAGACGTTCGAGTTAGCCAATATCATTGCCCTCCATGTGTGTTGCCGAGATTTTACGAGTTACACAAAAATACGCTATTCATGATTTCTCCCAAAGTCTCTAATTTAGTGCAGTTTTCCAGCAACAACAATTTAGAATCACTTTTGTGTTCCAGAAGGGTAATGATGTACCCTAATGAATGACTCCAATGTGTCCCATGAAATTACTAAATCATTGACAATGGAGATATTTGTGCCTAAGAATATATAATGTGTTAATTAATCTAGTCAATAAATATCTAGTCATTAAGAGAGGCATAATGAAATCCCCATGCTTTAAATCCCTAGACACATCTGTGCAAAACCAGAATATATAAACATCATCTTAAATGCTCATCAGCAAAACCAAACACCCACATATGTGAATGCAAGGTGAATAGAATTATAACTGTGAGCACAAACATCAACAACAAAAAGTCTATAGAAACTGTTTGTAGATGTAAAGTCAATATGCCAAAGAACGGCCCGATCGCCCTGATCCAGGCAATTCCGGGTGGATTCATCTTGCTTGACCTTCACTGGGAAAATTCCAGCTAATACCATTTTCATCATCTTTTTTTTTCCAGCAGCCATTGGTCATGCTTGTTAGTCAATGACATCAGGCTTGGCCAGAGCTACTGGCATGGAAATCTCTCTCTTACACAACACACAGCAAATACTCACAAGCCTTGTAACACAATCTGAAGAATACCATTGGTCTCCTATTCTCTAGCTACCCATCAACCCTACAGCTTCTTGCTTCTCTCTCCAAAACATTGAAAATGGACCAGAACATTCCCAAATGCAGGTGTACCCTAGGGCCTAGAGCTCCCCATCCCCTGGGAGTGTCATAAAAAAGAAAGAGACCCAAGTAAATTTCCAGGCTAACAAGACCCTTGAATTTTGGAGGCAGTCTACATTTGGATCACTTGCAGATGGACCTGGGCAGCCAGCTGTGGACAGAAGAGGCTGAGAAATGCCACTCTAACTCTGCTTTCTTGAGGGGAGGTATTGTCATTTAATATCTCAGCCTAGGATCCTTTGTTGCCCAAAACAGAACTCCATGCTAAACAGGTTAGGCCAAGCAGCTGATTTCATTGACGCAGCCTCTCCCAGGACGAAACACAGAGGGTCAAGAACTGAGGCTGCTTCTCTGTCTCTAAATGAACGTCCCAGATTTTGACTTCTCTCCTCTCCTCTTTGCAGACTGCGAAGCTTCTCCGCTTCCCCAAAGCTTCAGCTTGCATAAGATTTTGCTTGACCCCAAATCTACATGACTTCAGTCTCTATTTCCTCCTTCTGGACCCCTCAAATTTGGTCCCCAGGCCATCTGCAGAAAGATTTTTACTATTCTATAAAAGAAAAGGAAAAGTACAGAAGTTGAGAATAAATGTTGAGAAACTTTCATAGCAATTTGATCTTGCCCCACATTCCAATCTGGGGCATGAGGAGTGCACCTGCCTTTTTGAGTAAGATAGAGACTAGTGTGGGTGTTACTAAATTGAGGTTGTGTGTTGCCTGAGACACACATTGTAAGCAGCAGGACCATATTGCAACATGTGACAGTTTAAGGTTATTTTGTCAACTGTAACCCAAAAAGGTATAAGACCGAAATTCATTCCATTCATTGAAAGCAAATTTATATTTAATTGTAACTTTATGGTTTCAAGTTTTGGGAACTGGCCACTGAACCAAATTGAAGGTAAAATGTAAAACTACATTATCATATCCTTCATTTTGGATAAAAGTTAATATCTTGAGCTTGTGGAAATTGCTTTAAAATATCTTCCTCCATTTCCATCAACCTACTTCTGTAAGGTTGATTTCTCTCTAACGAGCGCTATTAAAATAAAACACAGAAGCAGTTTAGATACATGTGATCCTTTGAAAATACTGTTGTCATCAATGCAACCTAGATTAGATTAGTTAACAAGCAAGAAGTAGGCTCACTGGTTACATTAAAAACTTTAAATATTGATATACATGGTGTTTATTAAAAACAGGTATGCACAATGGAGAATTATTATTAAAATCATAACTTTATGTTTAGCTGTGATTATGAAATACCTAGAAGTTACATTATATAGAGAATAATGACTCTATATTAATTGCATACATTTGTATTTCTAATGAATAATGTGCACGATTTTTAAAATTCTTTTCCCCCATAGGTTATGTTTGTCCTATTTGTATTTATTAAAAAGCAATTTTATGTCGGCTGAATCTAATAATAAAAACTTGGGTCTTATGGTCCCACGGTATATCTTTCTTTCAACTCGATTTTTTGGTGATTCATTTTTACTGTATTTTACAACATTATTGGCCTAGAGTGCTTTGAAAATTAAGGGGAACAATGTGATCCTTCTTCCTAAGTAGTCTGAAGAGGGTTGCTGAAACTCGGTTTCTCAGGGCACCAATTAAAGGTCCTGAGGAGGGAACCTGTTAACCCACTTTGGACAAAATGTTCAACGCTAGCTCAAAAAGTTGTGGTGACATTGGGCAGGCAGTGGCTGTCAAGTTCACACAGGGCTATCCTTTCCAGAGGCTACATCTGCTTAGAGGTCAAGTCTGTAGCCATATTCATGGTCTGTTTTATTAACTTCACCCTCATTATTTTTAATTTAATGTGATGAAACAAAATTGTCAATAGCTTCGCCACCAATTTCAAAACTGTGCTTCCTGCAGCTTGGCTTCCTTTGACTTGATTACTAGGAAGGATGTCTACAGTTCTACAAAGAAAGTGAGAAAGCAAGCGTCAATAAGTGGAAGAAATAGTGTATGGAATCTCTGAAGGTGTTCAGAGAACTTAACAAAGTACACATGTATTATCCCCGCTGTCATACAGTGTGAGGTTAGGTCTCAGTAAAAGGGGGACAGTGTTCAAAAAGCAAGTCAGTCTTTTAGGAAACATTTACATATTTAATACCTATTATGGACCATTCTCTGTGTTATAGTCCATGTTTTAAAATTAAAAGGAAAATCATAATGGTTTTGTTCCCTTAAAGGAGCTCAAAGTCCACCTAGAGAGAAAACAACATGATATGATAAGGGCCTTAGGTACCTAGATTCCCCTTCCAGAAAAGATTTGCTGCTCAGTTGCAGGTGATGGGTTCCCATCTGCTTCTAGCTGTCAGCTACTAGAGGGTCAGCTGGGCTGCAAAGAACTGCCTTACCCAAAGTCATACCCTTCCTGGAGCACCCACGTCCAGTAATTGAATCAGACAGGGTTATCAAATCCTGGTCATTTTGGCCCAATACTGGACACCATGATGGGCCATGTCCTCTTCAGAGTTCCCATTGGGTTGGCCAAGGCCTTATCAGATCTGGGTCATAGCTTAATGTCTTCCTCTCCATCTCCTTCCTCCATCTTCATTCACAAATGTTGACCTTGAGTAAATATGTTGTCCCCAAACTCTGTATCAGTGTCTGCTTCCAGAGAATCAAACCTGCACAATGTCATTTTAGCCTGACATATAAGGGGCATGTAAGTCCAGAGCAAGGGAACCAACTCAAACATGAATCAGAGCAGCTCAGAAAAGATTCTTCATGAAGGAATAATATTTCAGTTCAATCTGGAAAAATGACCATAAAATCAAGGCAGGGAGCAGAGTGAGGTAATCACATTCCTCCGGGTACAGGAAATGGATTGTTCAAAAACAAGGAAGCATGATTTTGGCCCAGTGCGATCTTGTCACTTGCGTCTCAGCTTGACCATCCCCTCCTCTAGAAGTCTTCTATGACCTTCTGATTTAGAATAGCCATCCCTATCCCCTGCCTACATGACACTCACGTCCCTTGGAGATGTTAAGAAGCACAACTGGAACTGTAGATGAGGAGTAGATCAGAAAGGGCTGAGAAGTCAGGACGTAGTGCTGAGGGCCACAGGAAGGCCTCCGGAGATTGGAAGTGCACTTCCTGGACCATCTGAGTTTTGCCTTAGAAACGCACATGGCGGCTGCATGGTGTGGAGTGCCAGTGCTGACAGGAGGATCAGTTCGGAGGCTTTTGCAGGGACACAGATTTATAAGATAGAGCCCAGAGGAACGTGTGACAGACCATATAAAGCAACAGTTCCCGAATGTCAAAGTGCCTTCGAATCACCTGGGAATTGTGTTAAAATGCCCGTTCTGGTGCAGGAGGTGCAGGTTCAGGACTCGACATCTCCACCACTGGTCTACAAGGATATGGAAGAGCTCTTTAGGAAGTTGTTAACCAGTAGGTGATGTGTCCTGACCTTCTATGGAGAGACCTACAGATGGTCATAATTCTGTAAGGCACGGCCACCCTCTCTGATACCGAATGACCAGGATAGATAGGCAGAGATCTTCAGTGCATAGACGGCTGGAGAACACCATTCAAAGAGATGGCTATGCGCATCCCAGACAACCATAAACCTCTCGGGGTGTGATATTCTGGTATGTGGTTCATTTAACTATGGCTTCACGTTGCCTGCTATCGACCGGGAATTAGATCATTTAACTACAAATGGATTGAGTCAGCTTTTGGCTTCTGCTCGAGCCCTAGATTCATCATAGTTTCAGCTGTTGTTAGTTCATCCAAAACATGGTTTTCGCAGAGAAAAAAATCACTGTTAGCCAAATTCTTCTCTTGGTTACTATTTTTTTTTTTTAATTTATTTGACAGAGAGAGAGATCACAAGCAGGCAGAGAGGCAGGCAGAGGGAGAGAGGGAAGCAGGCTCCCCGCTGAGCAGAGAGCCCAATGCGGGGCTCGATCCCAGGACCCTGAGATCATGACCCGAGCTGAAGGCAGAGGCTTTAACCCACTGAGCCACTCAGGCACTCTCTTGGTTACTATTATGCAACATTATTATTAAAGCCAATTATTGAGGACACCTTCAACTGGCAATTTTGGATGGGTGCATCTGAGCACTTCATTATCCCATTGAAATCAGCCATCAAACACACTTTTATTGTGGTCACACATGAGTACATTCCCACCCGCTCTAAGCCGCATTGCCCAATTGCAGACTAGATGGTCAGTGTCTTTTCCTTTCCTCCCCCTTCGCCTCCCTTCACCTCTCTCTGCACCCATGTCCCTTAGACATTTGTCACAAAGCAGAATACGGAGCTCCTGGCAGCTGACATTGAACCTCAATTCTTTTGAAATTGAGTTTTTTCCTTCAGTATCTTTAAATCTGGTTGGAGAAAACTTGGAAAGTTTTCAAATGGTTAATAAATTTTAATCTGGTATTATTTCCTCATGCATATTTATATATTGCTGCCAAATAAAAGGAACGTTACCTTCCATATTGATTATCAAAGTGCAGGGTGCTTTAAAATTTCTTAATTCTACACATATACGTGTGTGTTCATATGTGCACATACTGCTGTAATAGAATTTGGATTCACACACATCAAAATATTTTAAATTTAAAATAAGATTTTTTTAAAACTAGGGACTTTGAAGAGAGGATCAGCATATTTACATGCAATTATGCAGTTATTGTTTGGATTTTACTTTTGCGTCATCTCTGCAGGAAAAATGAAAAGTATTGTCTTGCTATTTTCACTTCACATATAGCAATATACAATCTGTAAAGAATAAATACTTGCAAATACTGTGAAATGCCCCTGGGACTGACAATTTCACACAGGGAGGGAGGACAGGAAATATTAATTATAAGGTTCTGATTCAATTCGGAAGACTCTAAGGATATCGTCTAAATTTAGAACGAATGTGCCATAGAGTGTTAGTAATCTGCCCCTCGCTGCTTGTCATTTCGGCTTGTATCCTGAACTTGGTTTAATTAAGATTGAACCTTGTGAACTGAACAACATATAACATTGTTAAAAGAGCAAACTGGAAGGATCACGGGGTTTTAGGATGAAATCAGAAATTCTATAGAGGGCTGATAGCTATTTCTGAGGCAAAAATAAGAGTACAAGCGAATTAATCGACATGAAACTGCATTGAAAGGTATATAGCATTATAAATGCAGAGGATTATTACTATTATTACTTCAAGGAATGCTGCTAGAGGGAAACAAGCCTCTTGGTGGGAGAATCATAAATCTCCACGCTGGGAAAATAAAATAAGTGCATACCTCTGGCACAGGCAACAATACAAATGGGAAAAGCAAACAGCAGCCAAGTGAAACCCGTTCACAGATCCGTTGCTGGAGTGTTTTCAGGAGCCCCAGTTGAATGTTGTAGGACACTGGAGCTCAGCCATGCTGTGGCTATCACCAGGGGACTTTTCATTCCCACAAAATATTTCCAGAAGCCCCACGAACAAAGACACATAGTGCTATAGTCCCACGACTGCACATTCATCTGGGATTTTCATCCTGTGATTAGTGGCAGATTTAGAAGGGGGTTAATAAAGTTGACACTTCAGGGCTCCTCACTTGCACGGGCCCCTGAGAAGGCTGGGAATTGTAAAGTGTTGCAGGTGGCAAGGGGAAGGCAGACGGCACTACGTACCATTTCTGTGTGAGCACTTCTAGTAAACTGTCTGAAAAATCCCAGAAGAATGGGTCCTGCTTTGTTGGGGCTCCAGGCATTGGTTGTGATTTCTTTTATCATTCTAGGTAAATATTGACACCCCTACCGATTTTGTATTTGAAACAAAAACGAGGGTCTGACTTGATTTCTTTCCTTTGATTCATCTGTTTCCATATAACATCAAGTTTTAGTAAAAGTGGACCTGTCTCAGCTCTTCCATAAAAACTCTAAATTGCCTGCAAGTCTAATTTATCAATCAGTCAGAAATATCTTACAGACCAAATACAGTCATCAGTAGACATTTAGAATGGTCTAGATGTCTTGCTCAGAGCATCTAGTACTAGGAGGCTCATCCCGCCGACACCACCATGGGGCTTGCCTCACTGGCCACACGGTCAGTCAAGATTTGCTCCTCTTCCCTCTTCCCCACACATCAAACATCTACCTAATTGCCAAGCCCTGCTATCAGTGTTTTATAGATATTACTTTATGGCAACCCTCAAAGATAGCTACCCATTACCCACATCTTAGAAAACCCAAGGGCAGCCCCATTCTTTGCCTAGCACCTGACTGACGACCAGGTGTGTTTCTAGAGCAACCAGGAACAGAAGTACCCCAAGGGAGGAGACTGAAGTTTCAGGCTGGAGAGGAGGCAAGAGGTGGAGATCCTTGAGGATCAAGAGAATGTGAAGTAGAACAAGACAAAAAAATTCTCAGCATAGGTCATGAGCGATGGAGGCTCATTCTCATCAAGGGTCAGACACCTGTATTGCCTGACACGTGTCAAGATTGTAAGTGAATTTGTGTGGCCTGTATTGCACCTGGATAACAGTGACAATGTGACAAGGGTAGGGGAGCCTGTTCCCCAATGGACTGGGACATGATGAGTGACAATAACAAGACATTGGTTTAGTGATCAAGATAGTCACAAACAACTCCACCAGTCTGACTCAGTGGGCCTGAGCAACTGTAACCAAGGCCTCACCTGCTGTCCAGTTCTGGGCTGTCTCATCATTCCGGAGAGCCCCTAATGAGCCCCCACCCCCAAACGGAAGCTCCATGGTGGCTCTGGCTACTTCAGTGCCACCACCTAAGGATGAAGAAATTCTTCACTTTAGTTCTCTGGTCCTATGTCCTCCTCAGAACTTTTTCTTTGAGATTCTAGATCATAATACTCTAAACAGCTGGAGCTTTTGGGGTGCGTGTCTGTGTAAAACAATCTCAAACATACAAAAAAATTTGCAAAAACAGTACAAGAACATTTTTTTCTTAACCACTGATGAGTAACTTGTTAACATGATGCCCCATCACTCCTGAATGGTTTGGTGTAGGATTCCTACAAACAAGGACCTTCTCCTATATCACTCGCTACAACCATCAAAACAGGGAAAGTAACATTGATGCACATTTTATTTTCAGACCCATTCAAGTCTCACCTGCTGTGACAATAATATCCTTTATAACAAAATAAACCAGTCTGAAATCACAAGTTGCACTTAGTTATCATGGCTCTTTCGTTGTCCTTTAATTTGAAAGAGCTTTTCAATCCTTTATAACCTGGACACTTTTTAATTACAGATCAGTGATTTTGCAGACTGTCCCTCAATGTAGAGTTGTCAGATGACTCTGCAAGATTAGTTTTCAATTATGCATCTTTGCACGAATGCCAGTGAAGGGATGCTGTGTTCTTTTTACTGTGTCCTATCAGGTGGCACATAATATCAATTTGTCTCATCACTGATGATGCTACCTTTGATCAGTTGATTAAGGTGGTATCTGTCAGCTTCTTCACTGTAAAATTATCCTTTTCTTCTTTGTATTTAATAAATATTTTGTAGAGAGGCACTTTGAAACTTGATAAATGTTCCATTCCTCATCAAACTTTCAACCTATTTATTTGCTTATTGGTATCAACATGGACTAATGGGTGTTGATTCCATTCAATGGTTTATAGCCCATTAAAATCATGACTTGTTTTGCTGCTCATATTATCCCAGATTTGGTGACTGGGAGCTCCCCAAGCTAGTTCCTGTTCCTTTGACATGCCCCCCCATCATTACTTTCTGGCACTAAACAATATTCCAGGATTACTTGCATTTTCTCTGCCCCATCTCTAGGGCTTCTGCAGGGCTCCTTTTGGGTGGAGAAGGCATTTAGTTACCAAGATCTAGATGTTTGATGTGTTTATTGTTACTAGGGTGTCACTGCTCCCAAACTCCCTGGATAGAGCTAGAGAATATATGCTTGCCCAGACATTTACACCCATATCTATCAATTGATTGATCTATCTGTTAAAGACTGTGACTTCACATCAATATCCCCAAGGCCAACCTATCACTGTAAGATTCATTCTGGTTTTGTCCCTTTTCAGATTTGCCACTCCCTTCTCTGACAGTGGGAAATCTTGCTTCCAGCATCTTTAAAATATTTGCTTCTCTGCTCCATATCGCTGTATGTATCCAACATCCTGGTGCTGCTGGATTTATTCTCTCCTGCTGCACAGATGCCCTCTTTTATCCCATGCAGGCTCTGAAACTGCACACATGGCTGCCATCTCCCTGCCGCACATGCACACACACACACACACACTCCACCTACACTCACACAGATGTCCTCCTCATCTGTCCCATGCTCCAATCACCCCACATCAGGCTATCGCCGATGCTGCTGGCCTTGGTGCATGCTCTGCTCGGTCTGGGCTCCAACACCCTGCACTGGTTCCTCTCACCCCAGCCATGCACACACACAGACAATGCCTCACCCTTCTCAGGTTCTGACATTCTGCACCACCCACCTCCCACACGCACGCCTTCCTCACCTCATGGAAGCTCTGGTGGCATCTCCCTACTCAGACACACTCCTCATTTTTTGGGGGCTTTGATGGCCTACACGCAACCAACAATGCCATCACCTTCCCTTTGGGTGCCCTCCTTCCTCCACACGGGCTCTCATGCCCTTCCTGGATTCCTCCCAGCCCATGGATGCTTATCTTGCTCTGTCCACAGAACGGCTTTGGGACTGAATTGTTTGGGAAGGGAAGGGATTTAAAGGGAAAGGGCAGAAAGGAAAGAGAGAAAAGGGTGGGAAAGAAGAAGGAAACCACTTCTCTTTTTATTATTAAAAAAAAAAAAGATTTTGTATACATTCCTGGGTCAGCCAATGTTCAGCATGAAAGGCAAACCGCTCCAGGTGTTTTATCAGGAGGTATTTACTTGAGGTAATTGGATGCTTACATGTTCACTGGAGGAAGAAGAGGCAGGTTCCAGGCTGAGCCTTTGGGAATGATTTCTGAAAAAAATGCAGGACTGAGGTTGCTGTTGGAACCACACTAGCTGGAGCCCAAGGCTGCAGCCCTCTCCACAGAAGCTTCTAGACACCTTGACACCAAGAAAGGACACCTAAAAGTGATACCCACACGTCAGAGAGTTGAAGGAAGAGAGCTGCTGCTACCACCACTGTTTGACACCCAGGAAGCTGGAAAGCAAGTTCCAGAAACTGCTGCAGCAAAACTACAGTCTTCCTAACCAGTGGCAACAACCCAGAGCTGGTTCTGGGGTTCTCACTTCTGTTTTCGGAGTCACACAATGGCATCTATGTTTTACAGTAAACCTAGCAAAATATTCACATTCAAATGCTCAAAATATTCAAATCTTTTCACGGATGTTCCAAACATGCACATTATTTAGTTTCTTTTTTTTTAATTTTTAAAAAATTTTTTAAAGATTTTATTTATTTGACAGAGAAAGATCACAAGCAGGCAGAGAGGCAGGCGAGGGGGAGGGGGGGCAGGCTTCCTGCTGAGCAGAGAGCCCGATGCAGGGCTTGATCCCAGGACCCTGAGATCATGACCCGAGCCGAAGGCAGAGGCTTTAACCCACTGAGCCACCCAGGAGCCCCCACATTATTTGGTTTCTTAAGTCAACGTCCATGCTTTTCTTTCAAAACCCAACAGAAATATCACCTATGAAGGAACTTCAAATCCTGACCTAGCCACCATGGGGTAGCCTGTGCCCCTTCCTAAGCTGGTTCTCCACCCTGCGACCTGATCCAGCATCACCCAATCAGCTGCCTTCTGATCAGCTTCTTTATTTACGATCAGTTTTCCTTCCACCTCTCTTAGAGTCTTCTTCCTTTATTTTTTTTTTACATTTTCAATTTACCCCCACCCCCAACACACACACACACACACACACACACACACACGCCTGCACACACACACACACACAGGCACACAGATATGATCAAGATGTTACTTTACTGGTTCTTCTCCACCTTGTAGGAGCCACTATTCCATGAAACCATGGGTCCATTTGCACTGAACCGGCAGTGACCAACTTTGCCTAAGGTGGTCATAGGAGTTGTTATCCAGAACATTTAGTCCCAGGATGCCTGGGGTGGGGATGCCACCAGTGCACCCCTCCTCCCCCAAGACGCTCTCACATTCTGTGCACAAGTGCCTTCAGTGTGTTTCCACTTCCAGCAGCCAGAACCTGCATCTCTTTATCAGAGGGCTGCCCTTGGGCTGCGGGAACACACTTGGCTGGCAGGCACGGAGCGTGAAAAGTAAGCAGTGCCTGGAAAAAACCAAGTTCTCCAAGTTCTCCTCACCTGAATGGGGAGAAATAAATAAATGCTCCGGCTCCCTTGGTTCCTGACTCTGAGGTCTGACGCCAGGGCAACCCTGAAAGCCCCTGACATTGCTACCTTCCATTTGACTTTGCTTGATTATCTCACCCTAGCTTCACCTCATTCCTGTTCCAAGCCCGCTTTCCTGCTGCTCTGGCTGTATTTTCTTGGAAACATTTCCTAATAAATCACTTTCACATGAATCCTCTGGGGCCGATTCTGGGGAACCTGACTTAAGACACATGGAGAAATTGAATCCATTCTTCAGTTCCATCCCAAACAGGGCATTTCTTAAGCATCAATACTCCTGCTATTGCCTCTACTTCTAGCAGCTTAGGTTTACTGAAGAGTTACCACTTCTACTTGGAGGACCTTTTCCTCATCTGTTGAAACCGTTATCAACACTTACAAAACAATAAGAAAGGCTAATAAGATTCTCAATTTGCACATGATTTTCTAAAAAAAGAAAAGAAAAAGAGGAAAAAAAAGAACTTAGTTTTCTATCTAAGTGGTGATGATGAAAAACCTTTAACTTCTCTAGAAATAAAGTGATACAAAGTGAAGTCAAATAGGAATGCCATTTCTTACTAATCCAATTAGCAAAGATTTTGAAAATTATCTTATTCAATCTTGGTGAGGTGAGCTACATTCAGACACCGCTGGTGGGAGTGTAAATTGGTACCACCCTCTGGAAAAGCAATTTGTCAAAATATGTCAAGAGTCTTACAAATGTTCCAGCCCTTTGGCTCAGTTTACACACCTTTAGGAATCTATCCTAAGGAAAATAATTGGAAATTTTGTGTGAAGATTTATGCACAAAGATGCTTATCATCCTGCACTGGAAATAAGTTAAGTGTTCCAGAGAGTGCAGTGATTGAACAAATGAAGGAGTAGTTATTTGATGGAAGAATTTTATGCAGCTGTTACAGATATGGGGAATGTTTAATAATATAATGTTTTTAAAAACAGATTAATAAGCTGTATAAGCCATCTAGAAATAGTATTTCAATGACGCAAAAACTTGTCCTTAGGAAGAAAAGATAGGAAGAAAATACGGCAAAATCTAAAATGAAAATAGGACATATTTCTGTCTGGTTTTAGGGAAATGCAGGTTCTGGATGATTATTTTTCTTTCTTTTCTTTGAAGACTTATTTATTTATTTATTTTAGACAGAAAATGAGGGAGTGCTGGGGGCGATGGGTGGAGAGGGAGAGGGAGAAGGAGAGAATCAGACTCCCCACTGAGCATGGAGCCCAACCAGGGGCTCGATCTCATGACACTGATATCATGACCTGAGCCCAAATCAAGAGTCTGCTGCTTACGAAACTGAGCCACCCAGGATCACTGTTTTCTTTCTTTCCTCTCAATATTTTCTGTAATCGGTATGAATTAGATTTCTTTTTAAAAATAGATGCTTTGAATCATCACAAGTTTCCCACCCTCTGAATGTCTCCAGGACACACGCTCTTGAACCATGCTTGGTTTCCTATTTTTCTTCATCTTCATAATACTACTTTTAAGGTTTACTTCAAGAGGAAGCTTTTTGTAAACAGTTCACCGAAAGGCAGGTAATACTCTATATTAAGTTCTGAGGAAACATCTTAGATGCAACTCTGGGTACACAGCTCTCTTTGTAGAAGAGGCTTTCTTTTGCTCTTCCTTCATTATAAATTTATATGGAAAGAAAGCTCGTGGAATTTTAAGGCTATTCCTCCATTTTTAGTGCCTATCCCATCACAAAAACCATAGGACATATTACATAAGTCACGCAATCCCCTGATAATGTCTTCTCAGCCTTCATTTCTGCCAAGAAGGAAATGACAGAGACAAGACAAGGAGCCAGGAAACGCAAAACTTGAGTTTTAAAAAGATGGTAATAAACCAACAAGCATGAATAATAAAATAAAAAATAATACATGCAAGATAAAATCAGAACCATATTCCATTATGGAGTTTATCAATTTTTCTTATGGACTATGAGCATTATAAGGAAATCTGTGGTTTTTCCTATTTAACATTTACTAGTCATAAATTTAATCATATCTATATATAATAGAAAACAGACTTTTCTGGATTATAACTCCCATGCCCTATTAAACCACCTCAGAAAAAGGTCAAATAGTATAAGGCAAACTTCAAAAAAAAGAAGATTGGAATAAAAGTTGCCATCTTTTCCAATTCTATATTCATCGGAAATGTACTGATTCCCTTGGTAGACAAACACAACTGACTTTAAAGTCTTTAGACATGATAATAGATACAATGTGTCATCAACAATTGAAGCCAGAGGACAAAGAGTGAGGAAATGGCAATCGGATACACTCGGGTAGTGAGTCCCTGAAGGGACAGAGATGCTTAAAAGAAAGGGAATCAAGGAAAAGGATGAGATAAACCCAGGAAAATGAGCTGCGGTGGGTGGCCAGGAAGTCAGCAGCTGGCGTTTAAGAGTGGCCAAGAGAGAGAAGAGGAGAGAAAGTACTGAAGAGGGACTTGAGAGATTGAGGGGGCCCAGGGAGAGAAGTGTGTTCAAAAGGTCCTGGGAAGTAATCCAAGGAACCATGCACCAGTTTAACAAGGCCCCAGTGGTTGCTAAGAGCTCGGATTTGGCCGGGAGTTGAGGGTTGGGCTTGAAACCCTATAGAAAAGAACAAATAATCCCAGTAAAGGCCAGTGCTAAGCTCAATTGTCTGACCCAGAGGGGAGAGAGAGAGGATGAGAGAGAGGGAGAGAGAGAGAGAGGGAGGGAGGGAGGGAGGGAGGGAGGGAGGGAGAGAAGAGAGAAAGACAGAGACAGGCTCCTTGTGAATCTAATCTCCATCAGTCCAAGTAAGCAGGCTGGGCCTATGTGCTCTGCCTTTTCTCCAGGAGCCTTTGGTGCACAATATTTCTTTGGCCTCCTTTGGTTTGGGGGCATCTCTGAACAATAGGAGATGCACAGTGAACAAGAGAAGTGATTATGTTTCTCTCTCTAAAATTAAGAAGATTTTATTTATCTTAAGTTTTCTGGAACTCTGAAGCCCAGCATCACAGAGAGCAGCTTTCTTGTGCAGAACCAGGGGAAGGGCCCAGAAGTTGTATAAATAACGTCACAGCCTGCAGTGTGTGAGCGGGGACAAGGGGCCCCGAGCAAACTGGGTGTGTGACAATTCTCCATGTGGCATCCTTTCCCAGGCAGCTCCAGGGGCCTTATCTAATGGAAGCCATTTTTTCCTGATGAAAACACTGAAGCCACCACTTTTGATTCTTCTGGTTATAATGAGAAAAGAAAACGGCTCTCCGCCTTAATTCCTGTTGGAGAGAGCCTTATCGACCCTGCCTTCAGAGTCCTCCACCCCAGGAGGCCAGTGTCAGTTAGAGCTGTGAGCAGAGAGGTACTCACCTGCAACCCTAACCTGGCTTCACTGACTGCAGATTTAAAGGAGAACTTACTGTTGGCGCTCTCCTTCCTTGGCCAGGTCCCTCAATAACCTCCCTGCATCCATCAAAGGGAATTAAGAACATTTGTCCTAGGCACAGCGCTTGGGCGGAAGTTCATGCAAGCCTTTGCAACTAAGGTGTGACTCCTCGGAGCTTGAGGCTGAGAGCTCTCTTGGGTGGCTGGTGTGACACATGGAGGTGTGGAACCGCAGGCAGTTGAGAAGATCTAGGCCCAACCTAGGAGATGGGTGGGCACAGTGAGAAAACACAGAAGTTGAGATTCCTCTTTTTTTTTTTTTTGACAGAGAGAGAGAGAGAGATCACAAGCAGGCAGAGAAAGAGGGGGAAGCAGGCTCCCCACTGAGCAGAGAGGCAGAGAGCCTGATGCGGGGCTCAATCCCAGGACCCTGGGATCATGACCTGAGCTGAAAGCAGAGGCTTTAACCCACTGAGCCACCCAGGTGCCCAAAATTCCTCTATTTTTTACCCAGGACTCCTGTTTGTAGCTTCCTGTATCTATTAGAGGGGCAAATGCTGGGGGTGCCTTGCCGAGAAGATCCGCTGAGCATGAAGACTTTGCATGTAAGTCAAGGAAGGGAGAGGGCTGTGAAGATGCCTTCTGTCAGAACCTAGGCTTGGCTTCTATGAATTTCAAAGCAAAAGTTCACCGTCAGTATCTTCCTCTTCTCCTTCCTGTCTCCTTACTGCATCCCAGCCATGTCACCCAGGATTCCTAGGCTGGCTTGGATGCCAGGGACCTCTTCATGCATTGTCCCCTCATTTGTCATTCAGACATGTATTGAGCACTATAATCCAAGCATTCTAGCCAATCACTAGATATGTGGAGCTGAATAAGAAGCAACCCATGTTATTGAGAGTCCAGAGTCTTCTCTAGACTAGTGTATCGGGCTATAAATCCTAGAATAAAGATAATAGACATGCTGTGGGACCACATGTAAGAAGAACCAAAGTTTGCACATCCAAGAAAGGGAGCCTAAGGTTGGGCAGTAAAGAGTCCAGATGGGTCTTTTCAAAAGAGATGACATTTTAGTCAGGGAAGAAATGGACCTGGGAGACAGCATGAGCAAAAGTCTGGGGTTAGGAGTGTACAAGGCACTCTGGGAAGAAAGAAGGCAGCTAGGGAGGTTAAAGCACTGTGCACCTGAGGCCAGGAGGAGGGCCAGAGTAGCCAGGGGGAAGCCTAATGGGAAGGTCTGAGGGTTTTGAAGGCCATCTGAAGAAGTTTGGGCTTTCTAGGTACTGGTGCATTCCTGAATGCATAGTGCAGAAGACTGGTTTTTGTTTTTTTGTTTTGTGTTTTTGTTTTTTTGTTTTTTTGTTTTAAGAAAGAGCACTGTGATAGTAGGATGGGAAATGAGTGGTAGGAGGAGAAATCTGGTTGAGTTAATAAGAATGATGAGAATGTGGCAGTGGTGAGAGGAGGAGGGAGGGGCTGTTTGGAAAGACAGTTCAGAAAGGATTAATAGCAGGGGACAATCATGACCTGAGTGAGTGTTGAGAGGGATCTAAAGGTAAGGTAATGGGGGTTTCCAGCACTGGCAGTGGTTAGAAAGGTTCATACAGGGCCTGAGACAGGGGCCTGGAGGAAATCACACAGGAACTCGGAGCTCGGATGGAGGGCTGTTGAGCTGCAGGCACCGACGAGGTAGTCTGAAGGGCTGAGGTCCAAAGCTAAGGGGGGGCCAAGGCTGTGGAGATCAGTCAGAGAATCACTGAGTACATCGGTGAGGGATGCATGAAGAGAACAGAGAAAACCAACCAGGGAAAGCCTGTAAGTTTACTTTGGGCAATGCCTTCTATTTCAAAATTACTTCTCTCTCTCTCTCCTATGAATTAAAACTTTCAGTCCTTCCCTGTTATGATCTCAACGTGTTCTTTTTTTTTTTTTT
>CM053609.1:44386589-44437914 GCA_028646535.1 Procyon lotor | reverse complement strand
AGCCCCATGTGGGAATCGATCCCAGGACCCTGAGATCATGATCTGAGCTGAAGGCAGAGGCTTTAACCCACTAAGCCAACCAGGTACCCTCAACACACTCTTAAGAAGAAAGTGGATGTCCATGTTATTTTTAACCAAAGGGTAAATGACCGATTGCTAGCTTGTTGAGGAGAACTTGCCTTTGAGGTCACATCTAAAATGCCATGGATTAGGGTGAATAAAAGTATAGGAAGAAGAAGAATATAATATGCATACTACTTGAGCTAACATCACCACCATGTAATTTTGTCATACCCTTGGGAGGCAGCTGGAACTGATACTATTAGTTGTATTACATAGATGAGTAATCTGAGATTCCATATGTCAATGACAGTCTAAGCTATAGAATAATTTAATGATTGGTCTGAGGTTACATATGGAAAAATTGGGATTTTTAACTCTGTTTTCCCAAATCCTAGTCCTGTGTTTCTCTCCTTTACACAAGTCTGCTTTTCAGAAACAATAGGCAGAAAAGCCAGTGTTCTTGAATGCTGTTGGGAATTAGGAAGGACCTTTCTTATTGTGGAGGAAGAGAGGGGTCAGTGGAAAGTTTGTGATGGCAAAAATGCCCAAGAAACCACATGGGGGGGGGGTATTTATCTAGATTTGCTTTCTCATAGAATTTCAAAGGTGGATACTTAATTGCCCAAAGGCACGCATTTCTATTGTTGGGTTGTAACACCAATGGGCTCCTTAGATCACAATACCCAATTGCCCACTCTGTAGCTTTCTTTCCAAGATCTTATCTGCCTTTCAATTCTCAAATGCACTACAATGTATCTATGCAAATTTTCAACCAAAATAATTCAAATATCAATGCCAAAACAGAAACTAGTACTTTTAGAGTTATGTGTGTTGTAAATATTCCATGGTTTTCAATCCCAGGGTAAGGAGACTAATCTTAATAGTTTTTCATTCTAATGTACTATTATTTACTCAACTTGATTTGAAAAAGAGAAAGAGAAAGACCTTGACCTTTTGCAGTTTTTTAAAAGTGTATTTTATAGTCTGCATAATAAGGCAGTGGTTGTTTCGGCTATATTTTGTCCTGTAATCGATGTTGGAGATAGCTTCACCAGAGACTCGCAATGGGATTTTTATTTGATTTACATTTTTACATTTACAATGTGATTTTCTCTGGCATGTTATTTTTCTTGTAAGTTGCACTAAAACATGATGTAAAATAAGTAGATTACATTGCTAAAGAACAGAAAAAAATTTTAAATGAACTATAATCAGAATAATTAAAATTTTTTTAAAGACTGTCTCAATATACACATTTGATTACATTTAGAAACTGGCAAAGTTAAAAAGGTGTAAAATACTAATAATTCTGAAAAAAAATACTAAATTCTGAAGTGGCTTTATAAAGTGGCAAAACATAATAGCAGAAAATGTACTTCAAAAATGTATATTCATTTCACCATAACTTCGTTGGCATTTATACATTCAACAGATATTTATTAAACACTTAGTAAGTTACAATCACTGAGCTGAGTGCTCAGGATAAAAGTAATCAATCACACAGAAAGTAGTTTTATCCCTCATGCAAATTGTATAACCTAGTAGGTGGGGAGTATGTGTGTGGGGTGGGGGGTGCATGTGTGTGTGTATTCAGGTATGTATGTCTATACATGCTTATACTTACACACATAAATATATATACATATACATGTTACATAATTACACATACAGTCTACTAATTTTCTAATTTAATGGGGAGATACCATTATTATAATTTTAGCTGACATTTGATTTCTAGTGAGCTTGGATATTCTTTCATGATTTTTGCCAGTTGTTTCCTCTTTAAAAATTGGCTATTCATATGTGTTACTCACTTTTGGCTTCGTTCTTTTCTTATCTAATTTGAATGATATATTTATATAATCATGTCATATTTACTGAAAATTTTTCTCAGCTTCATATACATATATATGAAGCTGCTATCTAGATGAACACAGAGAAGTTAATATATAATCAGCCCTATCAATCTTTTCTTTTCTGATCTGTGTTCTTATTTCCAAACTTAGAAAGTTCTCACCCACCACTCCTACTTTGGCTTCTTCTACCAACCTGAATCCAATAAGGAAGAAAGATGGGAAAGATTTAAGTTTTAAGTTTTAAGACCCTGCCTCTATGTAAACTGATTTATATGTATATGCTACTTAATATGTATAATTTCATAGACAATAAAAATGGAATAATAACATACCTACTATCTTATAACCTGGGATTTTTTTTTTACCTTTCTTAAAATAATATTTTCCCATGTCAATAACTATATAGCTACTCATGTTGTTGACTATATATATGTATATTATATATACACACATATTTGTTTCAATTAAAGTTAAGGTTAAGATGGACATTTTCTTTTCTCTTTTTCTTAGATTCTTTTCTTAAAATATACTTTTAAAATTGAATTTGAGGGGTGCCTGGGTGGCTCAGTGGGTTAAAGCCTCTGCCTTCGGCTCCAGTCATGATCTCAGGGTCCAAGGATCAAGCCCCACATGGGGCTCTCTGCTCGGTGAGGAGCCTGCTTCCTCCTCTCTCTCTGCCTGCCTCTCTGCCTACTTGTAATCTCTCTCTCTTTCAAGTAAATAAATGAAATCTTTAAAAAAATTAAATTGAATTTGGGGGTCAAAAAATTTTTTGTTAAGAGGTAAAGATTTAAAGACAGAACTGTGAGAATGTGAGGTCATGGACTCTAAGGTGGAACAAGTTGGCAGGTGTGGCTGAAGCTGAGTAAGAGGACAGTCATGGAGTTCAAGAGACCCAGGCAAAGCAGTGAATGGGCCAGCTAGATGTATGTTGAATTCAACCAAGAGGATTCAATCACTTATTCATTTATGTAAATATGGAAGGACTCACCATGAAGTAGGACTGTTTTAAAGAAATAATATGGACAAAAGTTACTGTTTTCATGGAGCTTATATTTTTATTCTAATGGGAGAAACAGACAATAAACAAATAAATAAGAAAGATTTACCATGTCAGATGGAAGAAGACCTTTGAAAAAAATAACGCACAAAAAAGAGATAGAGAATGCTAAATTGGGAGGCTTGTAACTTAAAAATGGGTGTCAGAGAAGGTCTCACTGAGAAGATGGAAAGTAACTGAAAGCCAAGTAGAAATCTGGGTGAAAGGTGGTTCAGGAAAAGGGAACAGCATTAGCAAAGGCCCTGAGGCAATTTATCTGGTGAATTGGAAAAGTAGCAAAAAGACCAGACAAAGAGAGTTTGGTACCAGTGAAGGAGGTACTTGGAGGATGAGAGTAATAATGAGAGTGGGTGAGGCCAGAAGGAGCGAGCCTCAAAGGAGGATATTTTACATAAAATGGGAAAGCAGTGGTCTGAAAGCAGCCATGACAAAGTGAAAGAATGCTATGATTCCATCTCTATGCTGAAGTTGACAGAGTGTGCAAAAAAGCTAAAAATACAGTAGCATCTTCAGAGGAAAACCGGATTTCACTTAAGGCTAAAAGAAAAAAAGTCTTATGTGACAACATTGAGAATGAAGGAGCATTCCTGAGAAAGAGAGAGAGAGAGAGAAGGGGGGAGGGAGGTAGGGAGAGAAAGGGACCAAGGAAGGGAGGAAGGAAGCCAAGAGGAAAATTTTAAACAGCATTTCATGAAAGAGTGATCAGCTGTAGCAAATAAGGTTGAGAGGTTGAGTAATTCAAGTGTTGAGAATTGTCCATTGGACTTGGCAGGATATAAGTTGCTAGTAGTCTTGACAAAATCGTTTTAGTGGTATGTTAGGACTGAGTCTGAGAAGGTAAGAGGAGGTAAAGACACGCTGACAGCAAGTTAGAACAAGTTCCTTCAGGTGTTCAGCTTTAATGGAGGGCATTTCTAATGATCAGGGAGAGACGGAGAAAGGCAAATTCCAGGGACTATCAGGAATACCTCTTAAGATTGGAGCTGTTGGGGTTTGAAAGACCCCAATAAAAGCATCCCCTTCATTTCTGCCCAAGTTCTGAATCTATGAGAGATAGGAAACAGGCAAATATCAAAATATTACTTCATTACTGACAAAACTGTTGGACTAGGTGGATTTAAGTCAATTAGCCAAGTATGACTGATAATATTTTACAGAGAATTAAACAGACTTACCTGCCCAGATCCTGACAGCCTTGAACAATTGTAGACCTTGCCTACGGGGGAACTTATAATTTTATAGAAAGGAATAAAATGTGGGCTTTCTTTAGGCAGGTGGAGCCCAAGGATGAAAGAGAGAGAAAGAAGAAACTGAGCCCAGCTCCTCTATTCACTAATCAGATCCATTCTCTTCCCTCCCTGAAGGATGAATGATATTTTCTCCCTAACCAGAGATATTCCACTATGTCTGCTTGTTGATAGAAATGACCCCATAGAAAGGGGAAAACTGGCGATTCAGGAGAGAAGAGGAGACCAGACTTCTTGAGTAGGTCATAGGAGATAAGATCCAGTACACAAGCATTTAATGGGAATAAGGAAGCTTATCCCATTTACTGAGAAAGAAGGCAGATGATACATTGGTGTTGGAAGATATGATTTTCTCTTCCCATTGTTCTTATTCCTCATAAACAAATAAAAAGGTTTTTTTATTCTAAATAAATAAATAAATAAGGAGTGAAGTCATCAGTTATGAAAGAGTAAGGGAGAATAAGACTGGAAGAAACAGAAGGTGAGAAATAATCTTCTCAAAAAAGGGGGAAAAGAAATTGACTAGAGACAGGGGCGCCTGGGTGTCTCAGTGGGTTAAAGCCTCTGCCTTCAGCTCAGGTCATGTCTCAGGATCCTGGGATCGAGCCCCGCATCGGGCTCTCTGCTCGGCAGGGAGCCTGCTTCACCCTATCCCTCTGCCTGCCTCTCTGCCTACTTGTGATCTCTCTCTCTCTCAAATAAATAAGTAAAATCTTAAAAAAAAAAAAAAAAAGAAGAAAAGAAATTGACTAGAGACAGGAAGAAGATTGGCTGAATGGTGCAGATTTGCTTCAGCTTTGTAAATTTAGGTTGTAAATTTCAGGTTGTAAATTTAGAGTGACTTTATGCAGCATGGTAATAGATCTTTTCCCCCTGGCCATACTCTGTTCAGATTCAGGAAAAGAGGACACAGAAAGTTTCATTTAACCAGAGCTGTCGTTTTGCCAGGTGCCTCATATAGAGAGAAGGAAAGCATAATTAGGTTGTATGCAAGGGAGTGATGAAGCATGGAAGTTGGTCTAGTTAAAGAGGATAGAAATAAGAAAAGAAGTACAACATAAAGGAAAGAGAGGTATGGACAATTTAATGTTCCCAGTGGGATCGAAGAAATGTATTTAGAGCACCAGGATTAAATGCATTGAAAATCTTGGGAGTGATTGTTGAAGAATTAAATGATTGAAATTAAGATGTGGAGATATTAAGGGTGATGATGAGGTCTAGAGTTTAGCTATGAGAGTAAGTAGCCGAGGTGGATTGGTGGAAGGTATCATTTCAAGTAAAGAGATTGGTTGTTGAATGGATCGTCTACCTAATTATTGAAGTCACCAAGAATGATGACAGCAATAGTGACAGAGAGACTGTAAGCCAAGTTCTAAAATCTTCAGTGAGCTATATGACTGGAAGATCATGGAACGAGATTGCAAGAAGGAAGAGAAGGTAGTTTTGTCTCATGGCATATGCTTCAAAACATTTGGAATTTGAGAGAAGATTGAAAAGAAAACAATGAGAATAAGGAGGGTAGCAATCATGAGTTCTCAGGTCCATAGTATGGGCACTGTGAAGTAAAAATACGTACTACTTTGAGAGGGCTTCAAGCAAAATAGTTGGAATCTACTGTCCTTGACTTTTCTTAAGACCATAAACTAAAAGGCAGAATCAGGTTTTAGATAGATCATTAACTTCAAGAATTTAGTAGGGAGACTGAGGATGTGGAAGATTATGCCCGGGACATAAATGGTAGAGAGCAGAGTGGAAGGATTTAAATCTTTAGGAGAGGCAGACCCTTATATATGGAGGCATGTCTGTGTGTTCTTTGATGACCTAGGTTCCTGGACTTCTGAGGTAAATGAATCACACTGGCATTAGTCCCAATGGTTTCTTAGGGAAATGTGGGTCACCTATTGCATTACAGCTTTTGTCTTGGTTGTGATAGGAGAGAAGTGGGCAATGTCTGATGATGAGAGTGGCGGTCTCCCCATGGGCCCATACACGTCTGAAAAGTTCCTTAACTCCAGCTGAGGGGAGTATTAAAATTTGTTGAGCTACCCGCTTTGTTCATTTCTTTCCAGAATTTTCTTTGGTATTCTGGTATGTTTATTCTATTGCATGTAATGTAATATTATATTGCGATTTTCCCAAAATCTGTCTGGTTTTTTGATGTTAATTCTTAAGGCTGATTTGGAGCTTAGTAGAAAAATATCAGAATCCTCCTCTTCCTTCCACGAAAAATTAACTCTCTCCCTCTTCTGAATTTCTCAAAACACTTTACTTGAATCTCTCTTATAACATTTTATCATAATTATTTTTATGAATGTCTCATTTCTCATTTATACAATGTTCTATTATACTCTAGTGCCCAACACCGTACCTTGCATATAATGACTCTTAAATAAATATATGTGGGTAAGTGAATTTAAGAAAGCAATGAACAAAGGCACCTGGGTGACTCAGTTGGTTATGTGTCCAACTCTTGATTTTGGCTCAGGTCATGATCTCAGGGTCCCGGGTTGAGCCCCACGTGGGTTCTGTGCTTAGTGGGCAGTCTGCTTGAGATCCTCTCCCTCTCCTTTTGTCCCCTCCCCCAACTTACACGTGCATGCACGTGTGTGCTCTCTCTCTCTAATAAACACATGAATTTAAAAAAAAAAAAAAGAAATGAACAAGCTGGGAATCAGAAAGCCTCCATTAGAGAATCATTCTGTCTCTCACTATGTACGTAACCTTGAGCAAATTATTTAACTTCTCAAATTTGCATCTGTAGGGTGAGAATAATAATGTTCCTAACTACCTATGGGCTCCCTAAGATGCAAGAAGGGTGAGAACTAGATGCAGTATTTGAAAATGCTTTGAGAACTGACTCTAAACAAGCTATTTCAAAACTGACATTTAAAAATATATTATCATTCATTACAAGACAATTTGATAATTTGCAGGAAGCACTCCATTATATGTCTATTTTTTGGCTCAGACAATAATTAGGCTTTCTCATTCTGCTACAGTGAGCAGAGAAGTGCTACTGAAGGAGGCAGCCATGAACAGACTGTAGCTTTCAACTCCAAAAACAACAAAAATTTTCTGTGGCTTTATACCATACCTGAAATCCCAACACTTCCTAATTTATTCCCTGGAGTTAAACATTGTCTTTATTCTTTGAATTCTGTTTTGAAGAAAACAGAGGAATAACACAGTACATGTGGCTTAGATTTGAATCCTAGTTTTGCATTTGAGTGGCTCTATGACTTTCACAGACTTTCTTAATTTGTAAAATAGATATAATGATAATATCTTCCTCCTAAGGTCATCCCAAGGACAAAATAAGATTATGTACAGGTATGTATGCAAACATTTCAGTACGGTATCTGGCCAATACCAATTTGTCAATAAATTTTAGGTATTTTTAAGTTATCAAAGAATCTCTAATAACATAGTGATGATGGTAGATGAAATAAAAAACAAAGATGTAGTACAGAGAATCAACAAATCCAAAGATTTTTCTTGGGGAAAGATTAATAAAATAACCAAACCTATGGGGACATTGATCAAGAAAAAATAGAGGAAGAACACATAATAAGTGCTAGAAATTAAAGAGGGATATAGCTGCAGCTACAACATAGATTAAAATTTAATAAGAGAATATTGTTAATACTTAATGCCAATAAATTTGAAAACTTAGACAAAATAGATACATTTCTAGAAAAAAAGTTATAAATTACCAAACTTGAGAAGAAACAGAAAGTTAGAACATTCCTTTAACTATTAAAGAAATTGAATCAGTTATTTCAAATCTTCTCATAACAGGTCCAGATAATTTTATAAGTTAGTTATACCAAGTTTTGGGGAATAGATGATACCTGTCTTATTCAACCTAGAGAACAGAGAAAGAGGTAATACTCCCCAACTCATTTTGCATGGTAGCTATAATATGACATCAAAACCAACAGGAGGAAGATGAGAAAATAAAATTGCAGAATAATCTCATTAATAAACACAGAATCAGTAATCTTACCTGAACCAAAGAGTAGGAAATCAAGTCTCTCAAAACAGAAAAATGTGTACAAAGTACACATTTGTGCTGTGCATATGTTCATGCATAGGTAAAGGATTGGAACAGTATGTCTATTCATATAATTTAACAAATTAATATATTTAAAGAAGAAAAATCATATGCTCATCTTAATAGATGCAGATAAAGCAGTGGATAAAATTTGACAACCTTAGCAAAACAGGAATTAAAGGAATCTTCCTTAACTTGATACAGTGTGTCTAATAGAAACATATAGCAAGCATTGTGGTAATGGCAAAAAAATTAAAATATTTCATGTAAATTTAGAAATAAAGTGAAGGTACCTACTATTACTACTTTTAATCAAGAATGTACTAGAAAAAAAAAAAAGAATGTACTAGAGATCTAGCTGGAATGGTAGGCAAGAGAAAAGAAGATGTAATTGCATAGAAAGGAAGTGTATTAGTCTGCTCAGACAGCTATAACAAAATATCATGAATTGGGTGGCTTACACAATAGACCAAAATATCATGAATTGGGTGGCTTACACAACTGGCCAATTCAGTTCCTGGTGAGGTCTCACTTCCTTGCCAAAAGCCACCTTCCTGCTGTGCCCTCATATGGCTGAGAAAGAGAGCAAGCTCTCTGGTCTCTCCTTCTAATGGTACTAATGGTACCATGAGGTACCTTTACCTCATGACCCCATCTAAACCCAATTACCTCCCACAGACCCCATCTGTAAAAAATATCACACTGGGAATTAAGGCTTCAACACATGAATTGGGACCATTATTCTGTCTGTCACACTTAAGAATGGGGAAAGACTTTGTGGCAAGATTTCAAAAAGTCAAACCATAAGGAAAAAGAGGATTGATTTGATTGCATCAAAATAAAGAACTTCCAGGAGAAATTGAAAAAGACACAAAGAAATGGAAACATATTCCATGCTCATGGATTGAAAGAAGTAATATTTTTAAAATGTCCATAACAGCCACAGGGATCTACAGATTTAATGCAATCTCTATCAAAATTCCAGTGGCATTTTTCATAAAAATAGAATCAACAATCCTAAAACCTTTATGGAACCACCAAAGACCCCAAATAGTCATGTTAAGTATATACATAATCTGTGACACAACATTTTTACCTCTGAGTGAATAGCACCCCTAAAGAAATTCACTTGCACACAGCTGCATGAGGTTGTTCATGGAACTATTGTTTGTGTGTACATAAGAAGGGCAAATGGAGTTGATGCTAATCTGGGTGCCCATAACGTGGGGAATAAATAGGGAAAATAAGGCAACTTCATGCATTGGCGTTCTATGCAGCAGTTTGTAAGAACTGTCTAGATATGCCTATAAGCACTTTAATGCAGCTGAAAAATAAGACTAAGAAGAAAAAGGTAATAAATGCTATTATATGCAATAACATTTACAGAAACTAGAATACATGCAAAAGCATATGCTCTAAAAACATATACATCCAAAAAATCCACAACAAATAAATTAGAATGTTTGCCTATAATGGGGGAAATGGGCAAGTGAGGGAGGGAGAAAGCAGGGAGGGAGGAAGCAAGGGAGGGACAGAGGAATGAAGGAAGGATGTTCAAGGATTCAAATACTCAATATTGTAATATATACACTTTCTCCAAATTGAGTTATATATTCTATAAAATTCTAATAGAAGTTCCTACAGGGTTTCTAGTGAAACATGACAAGTTGATTCTAAAATTTATGTTGAAGAACAAAAGGTCAAGAATAGTCACTCTACTCCTAGGTTAGAATAATAAGGCAAGGAGATGCCAAAAATCAAGACTTACTGCAAAGCTTTAATAGTAAGAACATGACCCTGGCACCTATAACAAACAGAGCCATGGAATATAATAGAGAACCCAGAGCGGAATATAACATAAAACCCCATGGATACGGAAACCTGAATTATGACAGAGGTAAGAGGGAGGCTACATAGACTATTTACCTAGTTTTTAGTAAAGTGGTGAGGCTCTTGGTTATCGATGTTTTAAAAACTGGATTCCTTCCTAAGCCACATATAAAAACCAATTACAAACGTATCAGAGGCTTATGTTGGAAAAAAAAAAAACTTGAAAAATTTTAGGAAACAAAAATAGGGTATCTTTATGATCTTGATGTGAGGCATGATTCCTCAAACAAGGTGAAAAAGGTAACTACAACCAAAATATTGGTAATTTTGACTGCATTAAAGTTAAAAACATTTGTTTTTCAAAGGCTTTATAAGGAAAGAAAAAGAAAACAATTATCCCATGTAAAACCAACAAAATGTTAGTACCTGGAGTATAGTTTTTGTTGTTGTTTCTGTTTTTTTAAGTATTCTGTATCAATAAGAACAACAACAAAAAAAAAAATCCCAGGGGAAAATTAGCCAAAAGACATCATTTCATAAAAGGGAGTATGAATAGCCAATAAACATATGGAAAAGTGTTCGGGCTCATTAGTATTCAAAGAAGCACAAATTAAAATCCTAACAATGTACTATTTCATACGTATCAGATTGGCACATGTTCTAAAGTCTGGCAGCTCCAAATGTTGGTGAGGATGTGGGACAGCCTGATCTTTCATATATTGCTAGTGGGAATGTACATTTGGACAACCCCTTTAGAAAGCAATTTGCTGTTAGGCAGTAAAATTGGTTGTGGGCGTACCCCATGACATTGACCCTTCACACATATTGTGTGTCCTAGAGAAACTTTCATGTGTGTATACCAGGTAAGAGAATGTTCCCAGAAGCACTGCTCATGTCAGCAAAGAAACCAGACAGAACAGGATGTTCCTAAATGGTAGAATGGGTTTTCTATTGGGAGGCAGTCATAACATAAAATACTCTACATGTTCAACCACATTCATAATACACGCTACACAGATTGGCATGAATGAATCTCAAAAGATTATTTTCTTTAAGGATTTTATCTATTTATTTGAGAGAGAGAGCTCAAGTGAGAGAGCAGAAGCCGAAGGAGCAACAGAGGGCGAGGGAGAAGCAGGCTCCCCACTGAGCAGGGAGCCCGCTGTACGACTCAATCCCAGGACCCCGGGATCATGACCTGAGCCGAAGGTAGACGCTTAATTGACTGAGCCACCCAGGTGCCCCCAAAATATTATTGAGTGGAAAATGCAAAGTGCAGATAACCACATTATTTATGTAAATTCTTAAAACATATAAATGTAACAATGCTTATTCAGGGATTCTTGTATGTGTAGCAAAAGTACAACAAAATGAGAGAGAATTAGACTGCATAACAATTCAACTGGGACATGTCAAGGGTATAGAGAGATTTCTACTTTTGTTGTTGAAAGTACAGAGAAATTTCTACTTTTTTCTTTTATTTCTCAAGCTGCATACTTGTCCATGGGTATTGACTTCTTTGCTATGTATTATATACATACATAGACACACGGAATGTATATATAAATATATGTTCATTCATGTATTTATATCCATTATAATCACTGTCCAGTATGTATGTCCTATTTCACAGTAAAACCACAAAGAAAGAAAGAAAAAGGCGAAGGTTCCAGCTAGCATATAAAATGTTTCCAACATAAGCTATGACAGTTGATGATCAAGTTCTATTTCTTCCCCAAGCCTGGAAGTCACCTTATCTTGCAGCTTTGTGTAAAGTAATTCCAAAAAGCCTGTGGCTGGGAACATACACACTTGTATGGGTCCACAAAGACACACATACATACACAGGGTGCAGCCACAATTGTCACAACCATCTTTTCCCTTCTCTAGCTCCCCAGCTGAGACTAGCAAATTAGCAGGCCTCCATCAAGGATGGAAGGACAAAGACAGCCAAAATGCTGGACCATCTAGATTTCCTTCTAGACCTGGAGAGGAGGGCTTGGGTTCTGGGAGGGGAAACTTGGCAGAGCCTGGGGGGTTTTCATGTAGGAGGGAGCCGTTTGAAGAGCCCTGGGGAATGCTGGCCTGTGGGGAAGGCATGTGTGGGGTTGACCTTCTGACCAGTATCAGGCGTATCAAATGCACTCAATCCTGAGATTCCTTTTTCCCTTTGACGTTGCTAAAAATGGCATCGGCTGCAAACAGTATGTGACTGTGTATGGTAATTTGGGTAAAGCTTGTCAAGTGTAACATTTTGCTGGAAACATAGTATGGTCTGGGATCAAAATATTATTTTTAAGATGAAATGGAGTAGCATTCTGGCAAGCCTGCGCAACCTCAGAAGACTACCCAGCCCATTCAAAACATTTCTTTCTCCCAGGGTACCTCTCCAAACCCTGGCAGGGGTGAGGCAGGCCTTTCCAGTAGCTTGCCATGCTGGAGGTAAAAACACGTCACTCATTCAGTGGAGAGAGTCCCAGGAGACTCCCTCTTAGTCAGTCCTAAAGCAGAGTCCAGTGAAATTCACAAGAACTGGGTAGGTTTTTAGTGTGATCACAGCTTGTGAAGTCACCATATTCTTTCTATAACTTTCTTCCTGTGAATTGAGACCACATGGCGGGACAAGTTACATTTCAAACTTTTACAAAAACACAGTTTTTGACATGCTTTGTCTGCCTTTGATTCATAGTAAGTCTACCTCTGCTAACAAATACACTTAATTTGAACTGTTTCAAATTATAGAAAGTAGAAAGCCCAAGAGTACTGGCGACCAGATGTAATAAATTTGTATTAACTCTAAGAACGGAGAAGCTTTTAAAGAAAGAAGAGCTCCTTGGGTTTTCTCCTAATCATTCGGGTATGTCACCAGATGTAATAAAATCATACCACACCGTGTTTTATTTTGTTGCAATGAATGCTGACCTTGAGGGACATGCCATGATGGGCCTAAGTAATGGAATTAGCTTGAGTAGAGTCCATATTTAATGCCAGCCTGGTAAATGGTTAGCATGGCTTGAATCTCAAGTTGTCTTAATGGTCCAGTCTGTTTGGGCTGCTATTACCAAATACCGTAGACTGAGTAGCTTAGAAGCCACATAAATCAGTTTCTTATAGTTCTAAAGGCTGGAAGTCCAAGATCACGGTGCCAGCACGGTTATGCAAAGGCCCTCTTCTGGGCGGCAGACTTCTCATTTGTTGTATGCATTCTCACGTGGTGGAAGAGAGGCAAGCCAGCTTTCTGGAGACTCTTTTATGAGAATGCTAGTCCCACACACGAGGGCTCCACTCTGACACAATCCCTCCCGGGATGCCCCACCTTCTGACACCGTCGCCTTGGGCATTAGGGCTCCAACATGAACTTTAGAGGGACACAAACACTCAGACCATGGCCCTCGGGTTACTCCCTGCATGCGTGGTACAAATTTGGGAGTATTTGAAAAGTAAGGAAAAGGGGAAAGAAAAGGTAGCGGGGGGAAAAATACCAACATTCATATGCTGTATGTATGTACTACTGATGTATGACCGTAAAAGGGGAGGAAGGAGAAAGAAGAGAAGGAAGAGAGAGAGAAGGAAAGAGAAGACTAAGGCAAAGTGAAAAAAGGAGAGAATGAGGAGGAAAAAAAGCAGCTGAAAGAAACAGGACAGGAAGAAAAGGAGGTGAGACACCTATTTACCACCGAGAAGTGAGCAAGTTCCCGCGAGGCTCCCAGCGACACCACCTCTTCCCCTTGGTAGATGCAGCAAATCAAAAGTTTCACTGCCAAGTGTTTTTACTTTTTTTTTCCCCCTAAGAGAAAGTGCTCTATTTGATTACCAAGTAATTCGAGCTCAGGGCCTGGCTTACTCATCTAATTACTGACTAGTTCCCAGCAAGTGAGACGAAGGTGCTCTGTATCCAGAGCCCAGATGCTCCTGCTCCACCGTCTGACCTGTTCAGCGATGCTCAGACTGACACGAAGTAGATGGCTCACAATCGAGGTCTTAACAGGCCAAAACAGATCTTAATCTGGAAGGTGTGTTTTTTTTTTCCCCACTGAGCTTTGTTTATTTAACTTAAACACATGCACATTTACATACACACACACACACACACACAGAGGCCCTGAAATTAAGGCTTTTTAAGTAATTAAGCTGAGGCATGTTGTACATCATTGTGCCTTTCCGTAGCCCGATGGCTACACCAGCGTGTTCAGGCCCATGGTGACGTCCCCTCAATGATCCCTATATCAGGACCATCCCTCCACATAATTGCTGGCTAGTTGACTTTGGTGCCCCATCTTTTCTTGTGTTGGCAGCCTTGAAAGACAATGTCACTCTTTCTTCTGGTTCTGAGAACACTCAGGGAGTTTGTTATTTATTTGTTTGTTTGTTTGTTTGTTTGTTTGTTTGTTTAAAGAAGAGCTCATTTCAAAAGCACACAGTGAAGGGGGGCTGGGCTGTACCAGCTAAATCCTACTTTTGTATCTCATGAGCTTTATTGAGGATGTGCATACTCAGAAAGGAAAATTGAGAGACACTCACTCTGCTTCGTTATTTCATATCCTGTCACTGCCCAGTTTGAACTTCTGGAACATTCCTCCTAATTTTAAAGTTTTGCCATCCCCATAGGGATGCAACCTTAGCAATGTCACCAAAATGAAACGGCGGGAGATAGATGATGTCCTTTACAAATGATATTGGAAAAGAGAAAAAAATTCATAGTTCCATGGCTAAAAATCTAACATTTGCTTAGTATTAAATTACTTATTTTTAGTTATTAGGGCATTATTAGGGTGTTATTGAGAGGAGATCACACAGGGTTACATGCAGAGGATAGCTTTATGCCTTTCATACTTACATGGTGCCCGTCACTATACTACACAGCTTTACACAGTATCTCTTTTAGTCTTCACCACAAACCCCAAAGGCAAAGATCATTACTCCCATTTTACAGATGAATAACCTGAAGCCTAAAAGTTGAAGTGACTTGCCAAGGTCATTGGCTAATAAGTGGAAGAGCAGGGATATAAACCCGGGCTGATGAACTCCAAACCAAGGACTTCTCTCCTCTGCCTAACCCATGTCCTGGATTAGACCATCTGGGTTCAAATCCTGGCTCAGCTCTAGGGTATATACATGCGTTACTGATATAGGACCACGAGCTGGTCACTAAACCTCTTTGTCATAAAATGCAAATAATAATAGGAGCATAGAGTTGTGAGAATTACGTGAAATGATACAACTCAAGTGGTTAGAACAGTGAACTTAACCGTGTGTATGATAAGCTCCCATAACGTAGCTGTTATTAAAAATGTAATTAATTGAGATAATCACCCTTTGTTGTACGGTATTTGTTCCTTTATCCTGGTTCTAACAGATCTATTGTACATGTGCCTTTTATTGAAAGCTTACTCAAATCTGTTTTGGAAGCAAAATGTGTATATTACAAATGTGTGAACTAATTTCAAATTTTGTTCCACCAAAGGGCCCGTTGCAGAAATCTTTCCCTATCCCCTTCCAGTGGACCTGAGCAGGAACTGTCCATCTACACAAGGACACCCTCTGGTGGCCCTGAGACAGTGCCCTCACTACATCCTATCACCAGGAAGACAGGCAACAGATGATTACTGAAAATAAGATTTTAGTTGGAGACCATTCGGGAATGGTTCTATTTTCACATATGGACATAGCCTGACTGAAACTGGGGAGATCTTCTCTTTTTGGTTTCTTTTCAAGGTCTTGAGAGGGGCTCTGAAAAACATCTCAGGCCATCTGGCCTATTTTTTCATAATTGTGACTCCTAAAAGTAAATGTGGTCCGAGAAGATATTTGGAATAAAAGAAACCAACAAAACTCTTACAACTTCACGTGGTTTTTCTGAGCCTCGATCACTTACTCATTCATTGTTTTTCCTTTATTATCCTTATCAGTGATTCCGAAGCATCTGTTATGTACAAAGAAGGGTGATGGTGGGGGAAATTCAAAGATGAGCATCTTGTTAGGGACCATTTATTGAATCTCTGTCTATTTAGCACTAGTTTAAGCAAAATAAGCAATTTATGGGAACCTGTAAATGAAACAGCAAGGGGGAGATCCTAGCCTTAAGCGGGGCTTGATCTGGGGCCTCAAGTGATGTCATCAGGATCCTTCTCTCTGCCTCTCAGCTCTGCTTCCCTCTGCGATGGCCCCAGACTCTGCCGGCCTCCAGTTTACCCCCTCACAGCTGCCAGCCTACACCAGGGTGGGCACACCTCTTTGCCAATTACTCCGGCAGTTTCAGGATTCAGTCTGATACAAGGTGTTTGCCTGACTAGGATCTTACACCCATCTCTGATTGGTGGGACCTGGAGCATCTGTCTTCCCTCAGAGTATGGAATAAGAGTCACCTGAAGCTCATAGATTGAGATGGAGAAGGATGGCACCCAGAGGAAAAACAAGATACTGTAACTGAAAAAAGGGAAATGCAAGAAAAAAACCCAATAGCTGTCCATTATAATTAGGTGGCAGAGAAAGCTCTCCAAATCCATTCTCCTCCAATTTTTAGTGGGGCTCAAGGCCCCATTGAATAAAGAAACTAGTTCCAACTTCCCTTGAAGCAAGGTTGGGGATAGGGCTAAGTTATGGGGTGTTAGCCAAAGGGTAGGTGGAAGTTTCCAGGTATCTTCCTTAAAAAACAGTAGGTGCTTGCCCTCTGCACCTTTCATCCTCATCCCTCTTCCTTTACTGTCTGGCTATGTTCTGGGCCAGAGACAGATGGCCATACCCCAAGGCCAACTAGAAGAAGCCAAAAATGCTACGGCCAAAATTGAAGCAGAGAGTGAGTCCAATGTTCTTTCCACAAAGGCATTTTATCAAGGTCTGTACACAAAACTTTACTCAGCAAAAGACATAAGACAAGTGTACAGGGAGACATCAGAGTGAAATCTGAGGGGTCACAGCTCAGCATGGACTTTGTGAACTTTGGGGAAAGAAGCTGCCCTACCTACTAAGTGTAATTGTGGGCAAGTAAATCAACCTTTCTAAGCACCCATTTCCACATCCATAAAGTGAATAATGATACTGCAAAGATTGAATGAAACAAGCAATGTGAAGTGCGGCACAGTCTCTGGCACAAAATGTACAGCTGCCTTTCACCTTCATCTCCTCCTCCTCCTCCTCCAGGATATATGTGATACGTACCAGAAGGAAAAGCACTCAGTGTTTTAGAGAGAGAGAAGTTAGTTGGAGCTCTAAGAATAATGATATTTCTGGTTTTTAGATAATCAAATTATTTTTCTAAGGATAAATATTTCTAGGGATATATTTCTCCCTAAGTAAATTTCTAAAGATGAAGTTTTCTAGGGATAATATTTCTAGGGAGTTGGGCCTAGAAATCTGCATTTAAAACAGGATCTTTGTTGATTCTTCTTCAGATGAACCATGGACCACATTTTGAGAGACACTTGGTTAGGAGATAACTTTGGAGGAATAGGTAGAAAGAGGGAAGTAAGGACAGAGAAGGAGAGAAAAAATACAGGCAGAAGCTGACTGCTGGAATGCCCTAAAGGCTGAGCTACAAAATTTGAACTTAATAGTTCATGGAGCCATTTCATGTTTTTAAATAGGGTTTTTAATCCAACCTTTGATTTAGGAAAGATAATCTGGTAACTGTACGTTGCAAGGTTTGAAGGAAGAAAACTGAATTATGTAGATCATAAATGGCTGTTGCAAGGCTAGTAACAGAAGCAACCAAAAGAAATTGGAAAGTTTTTAAGAATGCTGTTTGGAAAGTGAATGATGATAAACTTAGACTCGAATGCGTTCCACTTACGATGCCATCGGGACGTTTAAGCCGGTGAAAAGGTATATCTACAGTCGTTAAAGGAGAAGTCCATAAAATCTATGTCATCCCCCAAGTTTGAGAGATTTTCCCTCTTAAAATAATCATCATGATATCAACAATCCTGGCAGCAACAGCAACAATAATAATTGGGGCAAAAAGTGACCGTACTTATTTCTACTTAGCACATTCAACTACACTGGAGTCATACGGTTGGTCTGAACTTGAACTGTCATCACTCAGTTAGCATGTACGTGAGCTGCCTTCAAGCAGTTGAAGAGCAGAGCAAAGTGGAATGTGCGTAACCCAATCCCACCAGTGGAGCCAACCCACAGAGCGCATACAGTTGCCTCTAGCTGAGACCACATGCCCGAGCCTGTAACTCAATAATCTTGTCAAAGTAATTGGCCACAGGTGGTCCACACAGCTGGGTGAACAGCTGAGCCCGTTCACTATTTTTGAGGCTGTCTTAACGAGTTGCTTAAAGTTGGGTGTGTATGATCTCTCTACTCCCGTGGTTCTCACCTAGGAGCAATTTTGCCCCTCAGGGAACATATGGCAATAGCTGAAGACATTTTTTATTACCGTGAGTAGAGGAGGCATTGCTACTGACATTTACAGGGCAGAGGCTGGGGATGCTGCTAAACGTCTTATAATGCACAGGACAGTCCCCACATAACAAATAATTACTCAGCCCAAAATGTCAATAGAGACAAAGTGGAGAAACCGTGCTCCAGTAAAACACAGACATGGGCTCTTTGTCTTCTTGTAATTTATTTTGTTTAGCAGAACGCAATGGCTGTGTGTTGATCAGGGACCAGAATGAAGAAGACCAACGCAGCCCTGAACTTGGAAAAGGTATTAATGGTCCTGAATTTGGCAATTAAAAAATATATTTAAGCTCAGCTCTGTGTGTGTGCATGTGTGTGAGAGAGAGAAGAGAAAACATCGTGAAAAATAATTTGCAAGCAGAGACAGCATCCAAATCTGAACAAAGAAAATCATTTAATGCTAAGCCTCAACAGCACATGCACAGCAATGCTGGGAGAGTGAATAAGTGGGATAAATCCAATCCCATAACCTCCAATAAAATGCACACGAATTGTGAGCAAAATGCAGAATCCCCCCTTCTCCTCAACAATAAGGAACAACAAAAAACAACTATGCAAATTCAGTCCTTCACAACAATTCCTCCTGTAATTTTCTACAGATTAGCAGTGATCGCAGGAGTAATAAGAATACTAAAAGGGCAGAGAAGAAATGGCCTTCCCAGAAACAGTCAGCATTGGCAGCTCTTTGCCTCCAAGGTGGGCACTGGGAATTTCCTGATGGGTAGCAAATTATCTGCCCAGTGGCTGGTCCTGGAGAAGCCAAGCAGGTAGGGTTCAGCAGGAAACAGAATGATAATAGGAACAGTGTACGCTATAGTACAACTCCTGTTCTAATCTAACCCCCGGGAAGCCTGTAGGTAGGAAAGCTCTGGAACTACGGTTTTAGAAAGAACTGAAGAGAGCCGCCTGGGTGGCTCAGTCGTTGAGCGTCTGCCTTCGGCTCAGGTCATGATCCCGGGATCCTGGGATGGAGCCCCGCATCAGGCTCCCTGCTCGGCAGGAAGCCTGCTTCTCCCGCTTCCATCCCCTCTGCTTGTGTTCCCTCTCTCGCTGTGTTTCTCTCTGTCAAATAAATAAAATCTTTAAAAAAAAAAAAAAAAGAAAGAAAGAACTGAAGAATAAGCAAGTCTGGAAGCAACGTGATGGGATTATGAAGAAAAAATTTTCCTTCCCACTTTACATTGTCCTCTCCCCACCAATCTTACCCCTTAATGCCGCGTCAAGAAAATAACCCTGGTCTCCTTGAAAGCTGGCTAGAATATCCTGAGAAAAAACTATAGAAGCTATCACCTCTAAAATCTGTCACCTTAGGATTGATTACTACAGGTGAGGAAATTTTAAGAAATTCAGGCGGAGGTTTAGTGGCTTAAAATAGCACAAAATTATTTTCTTGCTGTTCTGGAGGTGAGAAGTCCAGCACGGGTCCCTCTGAGCTAAAATCAAGGTGTCAGCAGAACTGCATTCCCTCTAGAGGATCTAAGGTTGAAGCCATTTCCTTTTTCAGGTTCTACACCTGCATTCTTTGGCTAATGCCCCATAGTACCTTCAAGACTAGTCGTGACCACTTGAGTTGATTCTCAGGTGACATCTCTTTGACATTGACTCCTTTGCCTCCTTCTTTCATTTTTTAAGAATCTTTGTAATTACACTGAGCCCACACAAATAATCCAATATAATATTCTTTTTTTTTTTAAGCTAACTCTTTGTTTTAGGATTTTATTTATTAATCTGACAGAGAGAGACACAGCGAGAGAGGGAACACAAGCAGAGGGAGTGGGAGAGGAGAAGCAGGCTTCCCGCTGAGCTTGGAGCCCGAGGCAGGGCTCGATCCCAGGACCCTGGGACCATGACCTGAGCCGAAGGCAGATGCTTAATGACTGAGCCACCCAGGTGTCCCCCAATATAACATTCTTATTTTAAGGTCAGCTGATCAGTAACATAAATTCCATTGGCAGACCTAAATCCCCCACCTTGTTGTGTGTGTGTGTGTGTGTATATAGTATACATACATGTATGTGTGTATGTATATGTATATATACATATGTATATATGTGTATATACACATATATACACTTTATTTATATTTATTTATATATTTTTTTCTGGGGATTTTTTTCCATAGATGTCTCAGGAAGGCCATTATCGTACTTACCACAGCTTCCCTGTTTGACTTCCCCTTTGCAATTTTGGGTTGGCACCTGATTGAGGGCATGCACAGTACCAGGAACTGTCTATAAATAAATATGTGCTAAATGATTGAATTAAGCAGTGGGTGAGGAAGTGAAGTGTTAACATTCGGCTTCCTGATCTAACTTTATAAATCCTAGAAATACATGTAATTACCAGGGCCTCTGAATTCACACCCACACAACTGACAATAGCCCTCCAGAGACCCTGTGCTCCATGCTGTGGACAGCTGAGCCGTGTTTCCGGCTTCATTTCTGGCTCTGGTGGCCTCAGCCTCTTGGCCTCTCCCGGATTTTAGGATTTTAGGAGTCTCCGACTTGAATGGGCAAGATCGCTTTCCCATCTTCCCCACATATTCAAGACACTCGATTATGTGAATCTTGTCCTTTCCCAGCTCTACCTTTTGCATTGTTTTAATCACCTTGATTCAGGATGTTTCTTTAAAAAAAAAAAATCCCATGTATTTATTCTAACTAATTAATCGCTCTCCCATTCATTCCAGTGTTTGGACTTAGGAGTAGTGACTTGAATGAGGCTGGTAGGTCACTGTAGAGTTTTTATTTACTAGACTCCTCTGCAGAGTATTGAGCTATTCTAGATTCAGATTTATTTTCCTATTAGATTGTGTGAAATTCTGACAGCTGCAAAAATAATTATGAGGCTAAAATAGAACATAAATACACGTGTAGAGCAAAAACATTTTATCCTTCCTCAATTAAAAGAAATGATTTGCCCTTTCCTTAGAGTCTATTCAAGACATATTTAACTCTCTGTTCTCTGTGGGGGACAATTTGATCAATGGAGATTTTGCTGAAGGTGTGCACTCCCAAACTGGCTCTCCATCACTAGTCACTTATGTCCAAAACTACCTCATTTAGGTAACCAGTTTATGATTGTTAATTTTTAATATTAGCCTCATCGAAATACATACCCCAAATACTGTACTTATTCATCTAATTCTGTCATTCAACCCCTTTCTTCTGATATGTTTGCTCTAAAACAGAGGGAATTATGTAAACATCTGGTTACAAGCCATGACAGTCATTAATCTTAATACGTTTGGCACCCCCGCTCATTAAAGAATTGAAGTTGGCCCAAAGTTACCCAACAATCACTGACAAAGTTAATTGGAAGTTACATATTCCCACAGCCTCCTTTCTCAGTCTCCATGGAGCGAGCTTACCAGTATCTACCTCCTAACAGTGACAGTAACTGTAGGTAGTACAAGCTACCACTGGTTTGGCTTAAGCCCTTTCTGCAGATCAAGCTGTCTGTGATACCTTGAGTACATTTTCACTTAATTCCCTCTACTCACAGGAGGTATGGGTTATTGTCCCATTTTACAGGTAAGAGACAGCTTAGAGACAGTACGTAATTTGCTGTCATACACTGAAAAGTGACAGAGCTAGACACTGAATTTTGTAGAGCTGAGTGATGCCAAAACCCAGAATCTTGACCTTCTATCTCACTCTTAGAGATAAGTTTACTATAATTAAAATAGGACGTGAATAAGGATTATAATTGGAATTATTTTTCACAATGGAATGGGAAAATATATTTGTGGAATAAAAATTTTCAACATTATTTTAGAATGTTCCTTAGATAATTTCTTGCTTTGTGGTATTAGCCGTTTTGCTACTAGAATGGCTAGTTAGCACATGCTCCATGTGTTTTGCCTTCCTCTTGGACTTTCCAACTCAATGTCCCCACTTCACAGTGTTTTTCTGGGCTGGTTAAACCTGACTGCCGTTATAGGGGCATGGGGGCTCCCCTATACTTTTTTCAATGGTCCTCATCTATCAGTGATGGCAGTTTCCAGTTCTGGCTCTCTACTCTCTGGTCTGCCTGGGTATTCCTTCCTGGGTCCCTGCTCCCTGGGTATTCCCTGCTTCTTGTGAACCTATACTCCATCCCCGGGCCCTTTTGCCACTCCATTTTCTCCTACATTTTCTTTTCATTCGTCTACTTGCTTCCCGTCTTTCACGGCCAAGTCTCCATTTGCCATTACCTCTGTTACTCTGTTGTCTTAATTCAGCAAGCATCCATCAAGGCCCTATTGTATTTGTAATTCTATGTTCCACCTGCTGTGCTCCAATCTTTCTTCCCTTTTTTTTCTTCTCTTTTTCTCACTTTTCTGTGGTTGCACCATTCTTTCTTTAATCAGGCCCCAGTAAGTAGAAAGTAAGGGTGAAGAGCCAGCTCACGTATGTGTATATGTGTGGGGAGCAGGAATTGTGGTTCATGGCTGCTTAGACATTCACGTGGCTTATGGGTCACCCAAGGGCCCTCTTCATCCCTCTACTCTTCTTCCTTCAAGTCCATAGTACAGTTTTCAGAAGAGGGTCTGGGATTATCCCACTAATACTCAGCTTAAGCCAGGAAACCAACCCACTGTAATGTTCTCCTGGACAACATCATCACCTAGAATCAAACAGGTTAATATTGATAGGAAATCTAATGCGAGGAGTAACTTTTTTCTCACAAATAAGAAAATGCACAGTCTCTCATAAGGTAGAACAAATTTTATATAACTCTGTGCAGATCTTTCACAAACTTCAATAATACCTGCCTATACCTTGTTCGGGGATTCTATTATTTCATAGAAGAATTGCATTTTTAAAATTGCTCTTTTTAAAAGATTTTTATTTATTTTTAATTCCAGTATAATTAGCCTTCATTGTTATATTAGTTTCAGATGTAGAATATAATGATTCAACAGTTCTATACACTATGCAGTGCTCATCACGACAAGTGTACTCTTAATCCCTTTTATCTGTTTCACCCATCCCCCCACCCATCTTTCCTCTGGCAGCCACCAGTTTGTTCTCCATAAAAAATATTGCTCTTTCATAAAAATATAATGGCTCTAAAATGAGCTGCTCTATCCATCCATTCATTTATCCAACAGATATTTATTATGCTCCTTTTATGGACAAGACAAGGTGTTAGGAGTTATTGATAACACAGAAACATCTGCCCCCTACATCACTATTTTTCTTAGAAACATTCCTGCTTATAAAACCCACAGAGAGGTAGATCTAAGTGTTTACCCAGTATTACTGTAGGTATTCCATGTGTTACTGGCTGGTCCTTCCTTCTTCACGTTTACCCTTTCATTCAGAGTAATCTAAGTGGCCAGCTATTACTTGAGAGTGACTCTACTCCCATAAAGTGACTTCTTCCCTAGAGCAAATTATGGCTTAGGAGAGAGAGGATAGTAATATCTGTTCCTTTTCTCAGGGCCTTAGATTATGGCTCTGCTATTTCTTGTAGGAGCAGCAACTAATACAAAGCTTCCTTGGCACCTCACAAAGCTGGCCCGTAAAAGAAATGAAGGATGGCTCAGCCTTTGAGGGTGTTCTCCAAGATAAGGGCAGGCATCGTTTCAGAAAAGTCAAAAAGGTGCTAACAATGTAGGAAGAAGAGGCCTTTGTAAGACTGAATGAAGGTGGACTAGGATGGAAAACGCTACTGCAAAAATCATCTGAAAAGCTTTCCTTCTCTGCTGAGTGGCCCACTCAGAGAACACTTGTGCTTGTAACAAACCACAGGAAGGACCTACTGACCACGGGTCATAGGCTTAGCTCCCCTCTGCCCCATGGGCCAAGACTTCTGGGAAAAGAGAAGAAGTTCTTCTCAAATCTTCAGCTTCTTCACTGGCAGCTACCGTTGCTCAGTAATTCTGAGCCAAAACAACCCCCCTTCATCCCCAGCTCAAGCACAGTTCCTGTCTGACCCCTCCATCTGCACTCATCTTTCTTTTTTCCAGAACTGTTTCAGCCCTCATAGTTCACCACTCACTAATACACAGCTAAAAATGGCCTTATCCGTCATCTCAAATCCTTTTTGGGAATAAGTCAAGGTATTGTTTCATGTTGTCTGTAGTTTCATATGTGCTAATCTTCTTTCTTCAGATTAGTAACTCTTGGAGGGTAGAACAAATACCTTACAAATCTCAAAAGCTGCTGGGGATCTTATTTCCTAAATTAAAATTTAGCTCATTATGGGTCTACAAGTAGTAGTTCCTGTATGAGAACAATCGGATGCAATATTCTTTTTTTTTTCCAGATAGAATATTCTAAATTTGAGATGTCTCTGAACATCTACATGGTCACTATTGTCATGTTTCCTGGGGTTGTAGACTCACACTGAAGCCAGCACACTGCTGGGGCCAGCAATGGTCTACTGGGGGATGCAAACCATCTAAAAAATATCTTTCAGGGAACTTCTAGTTTCCAGTTCCACATGAAGAGAGCTTAGCAGTCACCATTCCGTCCTAACAACAAATAACAACCCTTCTTAAATCTGTAAGAGAGGAGGACACAGGACAGAGCACTGCCCAAGGCTGGAGAGATAGGTGAACACAGGAGTCACAACTTATCAGGGCAGAGACTCAGGAGTAGAGACTGCTTGGGGAAGCTGTACCAGGTTAGAAAAATCTGAAATGTAATTGATGAATTGCTGGAGTTAGACTGTAGATAAGCCTGAAAGTTAAACATTTGAAAGAGACCTAGTCTTCTGTGAGTTTTACTTCCAGAAGCCTAATCAGATTCTCACAGTAAATTACAGAGGAAATTCCCCTTCTGCTTCTGGCAGGGGTAGGAGAAAAGAAACTATTTTGAAATACGACAGAGCACGCTGTTCTTCTTAACAAGGTCTGCTCTCAGGAGAAACTAACTAGAACCTAACCTGCTGGGATATTATCAGAGCTTAACTCATCTGGGGGAAGAAAAATACCCAACTCTGTCTCACTCTAGCCTTTCATGTGGGAGAAGGGGAGTAATCAACTGTGGTCTACCCTACCCATCTTGTCACACCTAAAGGGGAGAGAAAAAAAAAAAAAACAACAACCCTGAGAAACGGTTGTGATATTCACAGTCCAAGGGCTCATTAAAAAAATTATGCCTGATCATAGGACTACAGACCACTTCCTCTCTCCCCACACCTGACAGCCATATTACTAAATGTCCTTTTACCTGGCACATCATGCCTGAATATTAAGACAAAGTTATAAGGCTGTTAAAAGGGGGGAAAAAAAACAACACAATTTGAAGAGACACAGCAAACACTGGAACCAAACATGGCAAGAAAGTTGGATTTATAAGACTGGAAATTTATTTATTTAAAGATTTTATTTATTTATTTGACAGTTAGAGAGATCACAAGTAGGCAGAGAGGCAGGCGGAGAGAGAGGGAAGCAGGCTCCCCACTGAGCAGAGAGCCCGATGCGGGGCTCAATCCCAGGACCCTGAGATCATGACCTGAGCCGAAGGCAGAGGCTTTAACCCACGGAGCCACCCAGGCACCCCAAGATTGGAAATTTAAAACAACTATGATTAACATGCTAAGGGCTTTAATGGATAAAGTAGACAGTGCGCAAGAACAGATAGGTAATGTAAGTGGAGAGATAAGAATTCTAGGAAAGAACCAAAAAGAAATGCTAGAAATCAAAAACAGTGTAACAGAAATGAAGAATACCTTTGATGGGCTTGTTAGTAAAATAGACATGGCTGAGGAAAGAATCTCTGAACTCAAGGATATATCAATAGAAATCTCCAAAACTGAAAAGCAAAGAGAAAGAAGACTGAAGAAAACCAAAACAAAACAGAATAGTTCTGGAAGCTGAAAAGTCCAAAATCAAGGTACCAGCACCGTCACCTTCTGATAAAAATGCTCTTCCTATTTCATAGCTAATGCCTTCTCACTGTGTCCCCACATGGTGGAAAGAGAAGGGTATCTGTGTGGGTTTCACTTACAAGAATACTAATCCTATTCATGAAGATTCCACCCTCATGACCTAAGCACCATCCAAAGCTCCCACCTCCAATGTCAACATCTTTGGGGGTTATGGTTTCAACATGAATTGGGAAGGGACACAGACATTCAGATCATAGAAGAGATTAAACAGAAAAGAAAGAGGGAGGACACTAATGACTAATAACAGAAATGAAAGAGGCATCACTACAGATTTTGTGGACATTAAAGGGATAATAAAGGAATACTAAGAACAACTCTACGCCCACAAAATTTGATAACAAATTTGACAACCTCAATGAAATATGCCAACTCTTTGAAAGATGATCTGCCAAAATTCACACAAGAAGAGAAAGACCATTTGAGTAGTTTTTACATCTATTAAGAAACTAAATAAATAGTGAATAACCTTCCAGAATAAAAAGCACCAGGACAAATGGGTTCACAGGTAAATTTAACCAAAATTTAAGAAATAAATTATACTCATTTTTTTGTAATCTCTTTCAGAAGCTAGAAGCAGACGGAATACTGCCTAACTCATTCTATGAGGCCAGACTTACCCTAATACCAAAGCAGACAAAGACATTACATAAAAAGAAAACCACAGACCAGTGAACGATGTAAAAATCCTCAACAAAATATTAGCAAATTGAAGCCACAGTGTATAAAAATAATTACAGTACACAGCCAAGTGGGATTTAGCCCAGGTATGCAAGACTGATTCAATGGTCAAAAATCAATTAATGTAATTCATCATATCAACAAGCTCTAAAAGAAAAATCACATGATAGTATCAATTGATGCAAAAAGAAAAAAGCCTTTGACAAAATCCAACACCAATTGATGATAAAAACTCCCAATAAACTAGGAATAGTTTATTTCTATGACATGACAAAGAGTATCTATAAAAAACCTACAGCCTACAACATATTTATTGGTAAGAAAGCGAAAGCTTTCCTGGTAAGATCAGGAATGAGGCCAGGAGGTCTTCTCTCACCACTCCTTTTCAACATCATACTGAAAATTCTTGCTAATGCAATAAGACAAAAAGAGAAAATAAAATTATACAGATTGCAAAGAAAGAAATAAAACTTTCATTGTTCACAGAAGACATGATTGTAGAAAACTCAAATATTTGACAAAAATCTCTTGAAGCTAAAAAGCAATTATGGCAAGCATAACATGGTTAATATGTAAAAGTCACTTATTTTCCTACATACCACAATGATTAAGTAAAATTCAAAATTCAAAACATTATGCCATTTATATTAGCACCTCAAAAATTAAGTACTTAGGTGTAACTCTAACAAAATATATACAAGATCTATATGAGGGAAGCTATAAAACTCTGAGTAAATGGAGAGATATTGCATGTTCATTATTAGGAAGACTCAATATTGTCAAGTTGTCAGTTCTTCCCAACCTGATCTACAGATTCAGTGAAATACCAATTAAAATTTTAGCGAGTTATTCTGTGGATATTGACAAACTGATGCTAAAGTTTATGTGAGGAAGCAAAAACTCATCATAGCCAAAATGAAGTTGAAGAACAAAGTTGGAGGACTGACACTACTCGACTTTTAGTCTTACTAAAAAGCAAGAGTAATCAAGACAGTGTGGAATTGGTAAAGGAATAGACAAATAGATCAACAGAGCAATAGAAACTTGAGAAATAAACTACATAAATATAGTCAATTGATCTTTCACAAAACAACAAAGGCAACACAAAAGAGACAAGACGGTTTTTTCAACAAATGATAGGGGAACAACTGGTCATCCACATGCCAAAAAAAAAAAATTAGACACAGAATTAACTCTTCACAAAAATTAACACAAATGGTCATAGGCCTAAATATAAAATGCAAAACTACAAAACTCCTAGAAGATAATAACATAGGAGGAAAACCTAAATGACCTTGGATATGGCAATGACTTTTTAGATATAACACCAATGGCACTATCCAACAGGAAAAATGGTAAGCTGGACTTCATTAATCTACTCTGCAAAAGATACTGCCAAGAAAGTGAAGAAATAAATACAGAGTATGAGAAAATGTTTGCAAAAGACATATCTGATAAAGGACGGTTGTCCAAGATCTACAGAGAACTTTTAAAACTCAACAATAAGAAAATAAGCAACCCAATTTAAAAATGGGCCAAACACTTTAACAGATAAATCATCAAAGGAGAGATACACATAATGTTTCACATCATATGGTTTCAGGAAAATGCAAATTAAAACAACAGTGAGATATCACTACACACCTATTAGAATGGCCAAATGCTAGTGAAGATGTGGAGCAACAGGAGCTCTCCTTCATTGCTGGTGAGAACGTAAAATGGTACAGCTACTTCGGAAGACAGTTTCATGGTTTCTTACAAAACTATGTATATTTTTGTTATACCATCTTGGTATTTACCTAAAGGAGTTGAAAATTTATGTCCATACAAAAACCTACAAACAAATGTTTATAGCAACTTTATTCATAATTGCCAAACTTGGAAGTAACCACGATATCCTTTGGCAGGTGAATGGGTAAACCAGTACATCTAAACAATGGAGTATCGTTCAACACTAGAAAGAAATGAGCTATCAAGCCATGAAAGGACATCAAGCAACTTAAGTGCATATTACTAAGTGAAAGAGACCAATCTGAAAATTACACCACACTCTGGAAAAAGTAGAACTATGCAGTCAGTTAAAAGATCAGCGGTTGGTGGGGAGGGGGAGGGATGAATAGGCAGAACACAAATGATACTTAGGGCAGTGAAACTACTCTGTAGGATACCATAATGATGAATACATGTCATTATAGATTTGTCCAAACCCATAAAATCCACAACACCAAGAGTGAAACCAAAGGTAAACTATGGACTTTGGGTGTTAATGGTGTGTCCATGTAGATTAGTCAGTTGTAACAAACATACTACTTTGGTGAGGGATGTTAATAACGGGAGACGACGCATGTGTAGGAGCAGGTGTATAAGGGAAATCTACCTTCCTTTAATTTTGCTGTGAATCTGAGACTGCTTTGAAAAAAAAAAAAAGAAAGACTTTTAAATAAGTAAACAGAAGGGGGAAAAACACCTTCCAGGAGCATTGGTTTTATTCCATAGCAAATAATCAAAACATTATTGATTTATGAACACAGACATATTTTTAAAAAGTAGACTATTCACACTATTTCCTGAGCTAGAGCTGGATTTGGTTGAAATTTGGTATTTGTTGAAGGCCTCTCAGGCTCCACAAACACCCTCCCCCCATGCCCGCACCAAGATTTTCCTCCAATCAACACTCCTCTACCAGATAATTCTTCTGTTCATGTTGAAGAAGCTCTACTCTTCCATTCCTCTGACAGGAGGGTAGAGAGTAAAGGTTTGATGAGTATTGGTTGACAAATTGACTCATTGTTTTTCAAATTTCAGAGCAGCTACAGGCAGTCAGAAGTCAAATCTTTCAGGTGGAGCACTAATGGCTTTTCTGGCATCAGAGAGTCCTACCTAGAGAAATGTTCTACTTGGCTACCTCACGATGCTTCCCTCGTCAGTGAGATGGTTTTAAGAATGAGGACATGATTCAGGGAAAGGGGAAATCTTGGAGGGTTGGAACAGGAGGAATGTCAAAGCACGTTATGATTAAAAAAAAAAAAAAAAAAGCAAAGGCAGAGCACAGCTCAGAGAGACTAGCCTCCAAACAATCAGACACACTTAAGCAAAGGAACAAGCAAGTCCTGTTTTCCCTCCAAACTCAAATCTTCAAGAAACAAGCAGTTGGTTTTTATTTTCTTTGGGCTTTGTTTTTGTTTTTGCTTTTGTGCCTCAGAAAGGACCAGAAAAATACAGTGGCTCAGGTGAAACCTTCATGTCAGTGGGAAAGACAAAACCCAAATTAACCATCTTGGCAGTGTTCCCCTCAGCGACTCCCGACCACAGAGCAGGCACCCTCTCTTGTTTCAAGAAATTCCAGCCAAACACAGAATCACTTAGCCAAATTTGCCAAATGGAACTTGAGTTAACACAGCTTTTTTTTTTTTTTTAAAAAAACCTCATTATTCAAAAATTTGCAAGTTACCACAACTTCCTCCCTAAAATTGGGTCCCGTGACTTGCATTAATCGGGGCTTTATTTCAGTTGTGGTATGAAGGGACTTGTTGACAGCTGCTATTTGTGCAACATTGCCCTGAGCTCCCTACATTGTCCCGAAGTAGGATTACAATGTCTTGGGAAAGACATTTCCCATCCAGGGAATAGCCCATCCAGGTTCTTCACGTTCGCAGACAAGGATGCCCAGTGGACCTGGGTTCTCAGAGCTGGCATCCTGGGTGTGTTGGTCCTCCTGATCCCTACGGAATTCACCCAGGTTGTCAATTTGCCTGGCCCAAATTGGTCCTTTACGGAATAGTACTGCCCAGCCTTGATCTCAGAGAGTAGTGGCAGCAGACTCTGAAGAGGGAGTGCAGCCTAAGAAACACAGGTTGGGATGGGGGTGGGCAGAGGAAGACAATAGCCAATCCAGTCTGTGCTCTGCTTGCACCCCCAGGCATCGGAACAGTTATGCCCTGGGAAGATCTTAGGGATCGCCTAGTCCTTGACTCTCCTCATACAGAAGTAAAAGCTGAGTCCCAAAGAGGTTGAATGACATACTAAAGGTTGGACAACAAGGTACTTGTTGGGGGTAGGGGTAGAATTAACTACACTTTTGCTTTTGGAGGGAAATGCTCTCAATATGCCAGACACTATTCTAGATGTTTTGCATAATTTATCTTTTTCAACTTAACAAAACTGTATGCTAAGGAATCTCATAGTTTTTATTTCTTTAAACATTTTTGAAAAAGATTTTCTTTATTTGCGAGAGAGAGAGAGACAGTGAGAGAGAGCAAAAGCAGAGGAGGAAAGGGAGAAGCAGGCTTCCTGTTGAGCAGGGAGCCTGATGCAGGACTGGATCCCAGGACCCTGAGATCATGACCTGAGCTGAAGGCAGAGGCTTAACTGACTAGAGTCATCCAGGTGCCCCAATCTCATCATTTTTATGGTCCTGTTTTATGAAAAAGGATACAGGTGCTGAGAGGTAAGTTAAATTCGAATCCACATCTGTCTACAAAGCCCCTGCTTTTTCCCTATGCACCAGAAGCCCACCACCAAGTCAACAGCATCTATGACATCTTCCCCAGAAAGGAACACAAGGGCAGAGAACTGGGCTCCTGCTGCTGTGTGGATAGCGGTGAAGGGGAGGCAGGATGCTTTTCCTAGGGTTGCAAGTTGCACCTGAGAATATGTTAATGGGTCAAAACAATATAAATTGATGCTCAAGTTTCCACCATAGTGACCAGAACCATCATGTGTTAAATAGTAACTTTCTCAACCTTGTTGGAATGTAAAGACATACTCTGAGCTCCTGATAACCAAATATTTTTATGTGCCTACTGGAGATGTTCTAGAAAGGCAGATACAAATTCAGTAGACCTGCAGGGAGTTCAGAGATTCTGTGTTTCTACAAGCTCCCAGATGTTGCTGATGCTGCCAGCCCGTGGACCACACTTGGAGTAGCAAGACTTTGGGCCAAATCCAATTCATGATTAGGGGACTCACTCTAAATTGGAAGTGCTGATTAAGCTGGAGCACTTTTTTTGTTTTGCTTTTAATGGGGCCCACCCCATACAGGTTCTAGTCTTCTGTTTGGAAGTTTCTCTAGCTTCCAGTGCCATAAGCAAGGGCCCACAGCTGATATTCCATCTTCTTCTGTTAAACTTCTCCATGTGAACTCTGCAAAAACATTAACTTCCAAAGCTCAACAAGTAAATTCCATTCCAATGGTTTTGAGTGTAAGTGTGCCAGCTGGTGGCAGTCCTTCTTTTCTTTCTAGCAAGCAAACCAAAGTTCCATGATTAAAGTCTCTGGATGAGCAGTGCATCCCCTTCTAGAAGCTTCCTTCTTCTCCTACAGGATGAGGGTTTTTCAACCCCACCTTCTCAATGAACCCTTCAGATGAACATTCCACAGCAAACACCAGTTCTCCTTTTAATTTGTGTCTTCTTTCCACATTTGACCTGTAAGATCCTTTCATTGACTCATCTTTTCTTGTCATTCATCTTATCTTCCCAACCAAATCCCAAGCTCTTTGAGGGCAGAGGCTCTAATATTGCTTTGCATCTTCCCTCAATGCCTAGCCTAGTGTTTTACTCAAATAATGGGCTAAATATGTATCTCTTAATTCCCTGACAGTTTTTTTCCCTATTATGTGAGAATAGAAGTTCCCATTGGGCCTGCAAAGGGTGTCTGTTAGGATCAGAGGAAGGAATCTTCAATTATTACTGGATCGATAAATCAACATCTTACCTACGCTAGAGATGGGATTGCATAAACTCACAGCAGAATTCCTATCAATAGTATGCAAGGACTATGTGAGGTGATGCGTGTGAAAGCATTTGATAAAGTATAAAGCCCTCTGCAAAGGCAAGGTATTGACCTGTTATTATTTAGGGCCATATGTTTCTACCAGAAATGAACAAGCATGGATCACCAAGAAATGATAGACAGGCTTTGACTATACCTCAAACCCACTCCATCTGAAAAGGACTTTTTTTTTTCATTCATTCACTCATCCCCGAATTATAAGTCAGTAAACTAAGACTCTCTCCTGAGCCAGGAAATGGAGGAAAGAGGAAAATGTAGGGTTGGATGTGCAAACTGAATACTCCTATCACATGGCAAGTCCCATTTCCTGAAGTGCAAGGGTCATCAGGTGCAATGTAATATGGTCGGGGGAGCTATTTCATGGACTGAGTGAGCCAGTGAGAATGGATGTCCTCACAGCAGGACCTCATAATAGCATCCATGTGTGCGTCTGAATGTACACAGACATTCCACATGCCCAATGCTTTTGCCTTATTGACTAAGTTTATTTCTCTCTCTCTCTCTGCCTGCTTGACATTCTTCGCCTGCCCCTACTTCCCTTCTCACTACAGTTTCCTCATTATCAATGACTTGGAGTGATCCAGGGCCCTGTATCCAATCACCCTTCTGGAATAAAAGCTGCTTCTCCCACCTTTCCGCCTTCTGAAGACCCATATCCCAGATATATCCTGTTTGGTTCCATCTGGCTGTTACACGTGCCCCCAGATTTATCACTGCTACCTTAACCTTGACATGACTTAAATGGATGCCCTGTGTCCTCCCAGGCCTTCTCCACTCCCAGCGTTCCCTCACCCAGAGGATGGCACCACCAGCCACTCAGAAGACTGAGCATGACAAGACAGGACAGAGTTGATGGCCCTTCAGAGTAGCATCTGTTAAATGACAATCGGACATTCTGGAGGAGTCCATCAGAGCCACCTGGGGGAAAAGTGCAGGAAGGCCCCTTGTGGTGGCGCTCCCCACTCCCTACTGTCCTGAGTACTTCAGCTCTGGCCTCACACCTTCAAGCCGCAGTTCGGCAGACCCACTCTCTTAGGGGGACCAACTCAGCCCAGTTTACCCAGGACTTCCTTCATTTTTATTACTGAAAATCTGGTATCCTGAGAAACCCCACAGTTGCAGGCAGATCTGGATGGTTGGTCACTCTGAGTCTTCTCAGAAGGCAGTTTGGAGAGCATCTGAGCTTACGTGCCATGTTAGCTTCCTAGTGCTCCTAGAGCAAATACCACCAACTGAATGACTGAAAACAACCCAAAACTATTCTCACGGTTCTGGAGGCTGTACATCCAAGACCAAGATGTCGCCAGCACGGTTGATTCCTTCCGGGGGCAGTGAGGAGAACTGTCCAGACCTCTGTCCTAGCTTCCGGTGGTTTGCTGGCAGTCTTTGGTGCTCTTTGGTTTACAGAGACATCACTCTGATCTCTGCCTTCACCTTCATGTGGCATTGTCCCCGTGCATGGATCTGTGTCCAAATTTCCCCTTTGTGAAAGGACTCCAGTTATATTGGGTTAGGGGCTCAACACGCTCCAGTTTGACCTCATCTTACCTTAATTAATTACATCTGCAATGATCCTATTTCCAAATAAGCTCACATTTCAAGGGAAGCACTGGGATTTAGGACTTTTATATGCAAATGGGGGGCAGTGCATAATTCAACCCATAACACTCGATGTTGGTTACTGGGCACCTCTGCCTCCCAGCCCTACTTCATCCATGTCATATAGCACATGGAGGTTAGGTACCATTGACTCTAGTCAGAAATATCCCTGAAGGAAACTGGTCAATATGATTTTCACCATTTCGTTTCATTTTCTGTGTTGTTTTACCAACTTTTCTAGATTGGCTCCCAGGCAGCTGACAAATCAGGCCCCAGGCTTTGCCTGGGAGTCTCCTAGATTCTTCCACTTACTCCTGCCATTCTTTAATTTTTATCTCTTAAATATCTCTCAAGATAGTTTCTACTCTTAGTGTCTCTACTCCAACTCTCATCACATCTAGCATTGGTCATAAGAGTCCAACTTATTTTTCTCTGTTTCTGGTCCAGTGGTCCCCCTGCTAGCTTCCCTGCACCCTGCTGCTAGAAGCATCCTTCTACAAAGTACAAACAAGGCACTCCCACACATAAAGCCTGCACTGGCTTCCCAGAGTTCAAATGCCTTGATACCTGCGCTCTGTGTGCCCTGACTCCTGCCTGCCTTCTCAGACTCACTCAACCCGACCCTGCCCAGCAACACTCAAGTTTGCAGTTTGCCAGGGTCACATTCTTGTCTCCCGTTCCTGCCTTTTGTAGGCACTCTTTCCTCTGCCTTCAATGCCCCTTCTCCTGGTGGGAACCGATGTATGTTCCCACTTATCCTTTAAACTCAACTGAGATATCCCTTCTTCTGGGAAACTTTCCCTGATCCTGCAGAATGATTTATGCTATTCCTATAGAATTTCCCATGGCATGACACAAATCAATATATTTCTCATTTATCTCTTCCTCTTGGCCAGAGGACAGGAAGTTCATGAACTATCAAAATGTGTAGCAAAATTGCACTTTGTACTCCCTCTCCCGGCATTATTAGGTGTGTACCTCAAAACAACATATTTAACCTTTTTAAGCCGGGGGGGGGGTGGTTCTACTGAAATGTGTAGGTAATGAAAGTACCCACTGGTGATGTTGTTAGTATGAAATGAGGAAACCAAGGTAGAAAGCTTAGCACAGTGCCTGGCACGTGACATCAATTCTCAAAAACCACTGTCATCGTTTTTGTTGTTGATTTCAGAAACACCATGACCCCAGATGAAAAATGTGTGCTCGAGGTTTGCACTGCCTGGGAGTGAAATGTGGGTCCCATTACTTATTAGCCATGTGTCCTCCCGTGTGGGTCTCTATTTCTTCATCGAAGATGCAGATAATAGCAGTTACCTCATAGATACTCAAGGACAAGACCTACTATTTTTGAAGCATTTGGAACGGAACTTGGCACATATTAACTGCTCAATAAATACAGGTCTCTAATATGATGGGCTTTCATCTGATTCCCTAAGGGTGGCATGACTGCAGAAAAGATTGGGAATCCACGCTCTCGCCTGTGAACTCCTTGAGGGAGCGATCTTATAGTAATCTCTCTATTCTAATTATACAGCACAGCACTGAGCATGCAACGGATGCTTGATAATTTTTATAATGAATGGATGAATTGTGAATTGAGCAAAACACCAAGTTAAATAACGTTACTTTTCAAGAGGTCACAGCTGAGCAACTTCATCCCTTGAGAACACTGCTGGGAATCAGGAAATGGGGAAAGTAGATGCTCCAAGACGGCGCATAAAAGCTCATACTCTCTATTCAGAGCAATCGTAACATATTAGAGCTGGACCAGACCTTAGCAATGATCTATTATAGCTTCCTTACTCTGGAGGTGAAGAAAGTAAGCTGACTCTCAGAACCGATTTCCTCTCCCTTTAGATATAATTCCAAGAAACTTCATTTTCTGGCTTCCTGGCCAAGGCACATAAAGGAGAGCAAATTTGGAGAGGAGAAGAGAGAACTAGAACTATGTATGCCCATGATAAGTACTGGGAAGTGAGAGCTTCGCTGAAGACAGGAAAACTATACAAAAAGCAGATGCAAAAACAGAAAAATCACTAGAGCCCGCAACAATGGTGGGAGGGCGTGGGGGGGGCCGGTGAGTTTGCTTCCCCCTCAACAGACCCCATGGCCCTGACACTGAGCCAGCCCCAACCACGGAACAGACTGCACGATGCTTCACAAAAGCAAGGTTTGCAAGAAATTGAACGTTTTTAGTTCACAATCATTTCTACTGAGGGCCCCCAAAAGCAGATTAGGAATTCAAACCTCGAGCTTTCATAGCACCCCTCCACTCTGAGGTTATGTCATTCTGAGGTTATGTCAAATGCCCCAAGAAATGTCAATAATGTCAAAACATCGCTGAAGTGGCCCCTGAGTCACCTGCACACACAGGTGAGATCTCTGTTGCTGTCAGCACACCTGTCCCCACCCCAGCCTTGGGTCACTGCTTCTTCTGATCTACTCTTGGAGAATAAAGACCTTCCTACAAAGCTGTGCCTGGCCCTTTTCTCAGGATGCACCACTCAAGCATTCCTTTCTGGGCTCAGATGTCTGCGCTTTGTCTCCAGCCATGCCCTTTCTTCTCCCTTCTCCCCCTTTCTCTCCTTCTCTCTGCCTCTTCTCTGTTCTTCTCCCTCTACTCCCTCTGCTCGGGGTGCATTTATTCTCAGTCTGGGGATTATCCTTCTCCTCTCATGTTTCTATGCCCCAAACCCTCTTTCTTTCATCCCTTCTGCAAATGCTCTATGTTGTTCTAAGAGCCTGGGCCTTTGGAGCACAAGAGTCAAAAGGATGTGTAGGCTACTTCTGCCTTTACCCTGTTACATTCCTTTTCTGAGACAGTAAACCAAAGAAGGCTGACCCTCCTTGGATGGAGGAAAGGAAAAAAGATAAATGCAGAGAAGAACAAACATAGTGAATATCTCAAAATCGTACCCTACCTTATATGCAATATATTCCAGAAACACTGTTGGCCAAATGGGATTCAAAAGAGAATTAATTTTCAGTCATCCAGAAAATTCATAGCTGCATAATACCTCATTCTCTTATATTCTAAGTAAATAAATACCATGTTACTGTATGTTCATACTAGTATTAAGCAGCATTTCCCAAAACTTTTTGCACGGAATGCCTAAAGCTCTAATTTTCGGCCATATAGAGAAGACTTCTGTAGTCATAGGAATTTTTTAAATGCCATCCTATTTAGAGATTTAGGAACCATTTTCACGTGTTAAAGACTGAGAATCTAAACTTGATCTTGCATTAGCTGGCTGTGGAAACCTGAGTTGATTGATCTCCTGTGGAACAAGTATTATGTGGAACACCTTGGGGAAAGATCTGACTGATATTTGTGCTGATGACCACTTCAAGATGAAGAAAGGCCGAAGTTTTCCATGTGCATGTGCTGAGGACAGAAATAGGATTGGACAAGCCAGCACTTCCAAGGAGGGGACAGATGAGCAACAACCCAGGAGCAGGAAGCCCTAATTTTCGCCCTCAACGTGAAGGGTTCCATAGCCTAAGGCCGCACCTGCCAAAGCTACCTGGCCCACTGTTTAGTGGGTGACACAGGAGCTACTGAGGAACAGAGAATGGGCCTGGGCTCCATGCTGCCCTTTCTCCACCCAGGATGATAGCTATTTGGATCTTCAAAGCCATTAGAGCACACACACTTTTGGATGCTCAAGACATCAGAAAAGAAAATTATTTCGGATGTTGGCATCTCTGGCCTTCTTTCCAAACAGAACAAGCAATTATTTGGATTACCTCATTTTTCCTTTGTGCAGGGACGACAAAACTCAAACTAGACAAGAAATGATAGAATTGTACTCCGAAAAGATGAAACTATGTAATAAGAGGTCAAGAAAGGTGCTGAAATACTCTGGCTGCGAAAACAGTGAGCTCATCAGAAAGCCATAGGCACAGGCTCAGGAACTGGGGACTCACATTCCATACATCGTCAAGTAGTTTCTGTTTGAGAGAGATTATTTGGATGACTCATAAGTGTTATCACTTTGCTAGGCACGAAGGAATCATAGAGTGTAAAATTCAATTTATTATTGTTGTTATTACTATTACTATTATTAGGGGAGCCTTGTGGATATTGGAACATGTTTAGACCAGTCATTATGGGAAGTGCCCAGGGAAATCAATAAGAGATTGACCTCGCCCCTATGTGAACGGCAGCCAGGGTGGTCCCGTGTCTTTTTCTAGCAAGTAGAGAACAGAGGCAGAGAGCAGAGAAAGTGGGAATTCACCCCAGGGGGGGTGGGGGTGGGAGCAAAGCAATGTGACAAAACACAGAATGAAGACAACGAAACTCTAGAAAAGTGAAGAAAACAGCACTAAAGTTGCCAAATAGAGTCCTAGCCAAGCAAGGAGTCCAGAGAAGCTAGGCAGGGACTAATGGGCCAATTATGGGCCCGGAGAATAACCCTTATCAATTTATTAAGGCTAGAGTTAATGGCTTCCAAGCTGTAGTAGAGTCATTCTCTACTGGAAGTGTCTATTAGATTTGGCAGTGAGAACCAGAGGCTGTTTGGCCTAGAGTAAGTGTAAGATACTCTTCTTAGTAAAGGAATGGATCTAGAAATACGACATAATTCTTCCAGACTTCCTCCCTTCCGTGCTCTGTTCCCTCCTTCTCAACACCATCCCAGGCACCCAAATACCCACAGCAAGTGAAGACAATTCAGGGGAGCAGAAGACACAGAAATGCTGAAGGACAAGTTCAGTGCCTGAGGGAGTGGAAAGAGGGCCAGTCAGGAAAGCTCCGTTGGGAAGGAGGGGACATCAAGTTGGAGATCTCACTGTCATCTGAGTTCCATTTGACTGTCTTTTTAATGTCACTTTCTTACCAAAAAAAAATAGTATTTCTTTACCATTTTATTTTGCATTCCTTTGATTGCTAGTAAAATTGAATGTTTAATTCATCTGTGAATTGTCTTCATATTTTTTTTTTACCAATTTTCCAATGGAGATCTTAGAGTTTTTTATACTGATTTGGAAAAGTTCTTTATACATTTACCATATCGGTCCCTGCCATATTTATTGCAAGTTCCCCCGATTTGACATTTACTATTTAATAGTGTTTATAGTTTATTCTAACTAACAGAATTCTTAAATTATTATGTAGTCAAACCTACTTTTTTCCTTCATATTTTTTCCATTGCTTTAGAGAGGCTTTTCTGGCCTGGAATAAGTAAACACTTATCCAAATTCTTGTATTTTGAGGATTTGGGGTTCTTTGTTTTTACATTTAAGTATTATGTTAGACTAGAAATTATTTTGTCTTATGGAGTTACTAAAGGATGATTACATTATTTTCCAAATATCTAAATAATTTTGAATAATCTTTTTTTTTTTTTTTTGTCTTATCTATAAGACAGTGCTTTTTTACCTAAAGACTTTAGGAGTTAAGTTATCTTAACACTCAAAAAATCCTAACATGCAATCAGGTTCTGTGATTAGTGATGAATGAGATTTCATTTTTTTTGAAGGGGATAGGTGGATATAAGTAGGGAAGATTTCTCAGCATCTCTCAGATCATCCCAAGCAAGCTCTAAATAAGCTTCGTTGGGTTTGACACTCACTCTATCATTCTTGCATTTAAGATCAAACATCATAAATATTTTTCCCCTCCAGCTCCTCTTACTTGGTCCCCTACCCCTCCCCAAACTTGCATTCTTGACCCATTAAGGATTGAAGGAACTGGTGACCAAATCTGGATGCTACTCTTGGGCCCCAGACTTGCCTTGCCTCCATCTCTTTGCCCAATCCTTTACCCTTTCTTTGTTCCCTTGATTCCAGCCCCTGATGTCCTGCCTTCACCCAGAAGGAAGAGGTTCATTCGTTAGTATTTGTCTTTCTAGGAACAGTCTCTGAGGCTCAGATGAATGAGCAGAGGAAAGAACAGCTGAGCCCATGGGTCAGGTAGCCAGGCTGTGGCTGCAAGATGACCTCATCAGGGCAGAATGGCCACTGTGGTCTTGTGGCTGCCAGCAGAGAACAAAGCAGAAGAGAAAGCTGGCTTCTCCCCAGTCATTTTCCTGGGTGGCAGCTATGATTTCTGAGAGCTGAACACATGTCAGACATCAACGATCAGAAGTACCTATTTAAACCCTTGCCATTCTTCGTGATATAACTTAGTGATGTAGAAAGCTTGAGGGTTGGAGAGAGGGGAGAAAGAATAGCCTGAAGCCAGTGTTGGACCCCTGAAGCTAAGATCATCATTTGGTACCCAGAAGGGAGCCCATGTGTGTAGGGGCTCAGCTGCCTCTCTGAGCTGGGGGAGGTACTACCCTACCTCTCCCACATAGCGAGGGACCAGCGAACCATGACTGGTTGGCTAGAGTTGCCATCCAGCCAAGAGTCCTGGATTCCCCAAAGAAGAATGAAAGACAGAGCCAAGACCACCGGCCAGAGTTCTGAGGATGGAGGCAAGGTGTGTGTGATAAATGCATCACAGACGTTGACTCCCTGCAGGGGAGCACCTCTTCCAGCCCACACCCAGCTGTTCACCTAAGCCCTCAGCTGCACTTCACTTCCCAGCTTCAGTGTGTACACCTCCTCGGGGAGATGCCACACTCCCACCTGGGAGGGGAACAGGAGTGGAATGAGGACTAGTAGACCTAAGTAATACTCTTCCTTCCCTCTTTTCTTACGTGGCAGCTTGGAAGCAGGACTGAAGCTGAGGACATGTTTCCATGGCAACGGGGCCAGCACAACAGGAGGGGCAGGTTCCAGGGAGGGGTCAGCTCTGGGGGAGTTTGGGAGGGAATCAGAGCGACCTCCATTGCTCCTACCAATTTTCTAAAGCTAAGCCGTTGGAAGCCCCAGTTAACATTTTAACTGAATGGCCTTCTATATTCACCAAGATCATCCTGAAAACCTGTAGAATTGGCTCATCAAGTCAAAGCAACTTTTTACATTTACTTGTGTAAGACTCCGTACAATATCCAAAAACATGTAAGATCCAAACTGTAGATCCAAACTTTAACTTTTGAACCAAGACATCAAGTCTTAAAGTGTTGAATGCAAGCTCTAAACGACAATGGCAGGTAACAATAGGAAAGCAGTAACACAAGGAAATGACTGTCAATGGACAGTAGAAACAATAACTTACTGAGGGATTCAGAATGTGGAAGTATGAAACTTGGAAGACTGTACAAAGTAGACAGGATTTGAGGTGGGCTCAGGAGGGGTAGGACCTTCTAGAAAGAATGGAAGAGAAGGATCAGTCCAGAAGAAAGACAAAGCATGGAGCAGAAAGCAGAATGCCTGCTCAGGGAACAGCTAGTTAATTTCTCTGGCTGAAGTCAAGGGTTCAGGTGAGGCCCAAGTGAGTTTATTGCAATAGCTCCAGTGTCAGAGGATAGACATAAGATGATACAGATCTGATAGCAAGAAAGGGTATGAGCATGGGAATTAGAGTGGAGATGATTGGGGCCAACAGGGAGAAGCAGGCACTGGGTCCTCAAGGGGAGGGAGGGAGGACCAAAGCAACCGAGGCAGTGAGCCTAGAAGATAAATTTACCCCATTTTGTAGCCATGCTGCAGACCACCCCTGGGGCTGAGAACAACAACACATTCATTCCAGAGCAAGCTGATTGGCATGTAGGAAGGAATTGCTTCTGACTATCCTTGGAGCCTCATTGGTGCTTAGTGAATCCTAAATACTGCTTTTGATAATGTTGCAAACACAAAGCATGTGACTCATCTCCAAAGAAACACAAAAAATATCCTGATGGATAATAAGATCATATGTGCACATGAGTATTACATATGTGCCTAAGCTGTCCTAACTTCCATATGCATGTGTATATGTAATAGTGAGCTCCAACAGCAACTTAAGCCCATTATTTCTTGGCTAAGTACCCTTCTACCTTTTTGTCAGAAGCCATTTCGAGCATCTTTAAATGCATGAATCCACAGGATCCTACAAAAGACGAACCATTTTCTTCGTTCCTGTTAAGACTGTGGTATGCCTGCTTTGTCTCCTCACCAAAGGTGGAAGAAATCTCAAGTTGAATCCTGTCCCAATTTCCTGGCTCTGGCCCACAGCAATCTATTTGGATATTCAAGGGTGTGGAGTTCTTCCCAATCTCTTAGACGTTGTTAGAAATGCAGAACCTTATACTCCGCCCCTGACCAACTGAATCAGAATTTGTCACTTGAGACTCTGGGAGATTTGTGTGCATGGTACTATTTGAGAAGCATTTTCTCTGGCAGACAGGAACTTTATTTTGTATTTCACTTATATTTGCGTGTATTTGTCATTACATGGAACCATGGCAGCTATGAAGTAGATTGAACATAGTCTTATTGAATTTAGTTGATGTGGTCCTCAATGGCCAACTGCTCTTACAAAGGAGAAGATATCCTAAGCATTTTATATGATTCAAACCACCACCTAGGGAGACTCGCAAGACTTTTTCTTTCTCATTTTACAAATAAGGAAATAGAAGCCCAGAAGGGCTTCATAATTTCTTAAGTTCAAACAACTGAAATTTAGAAAATACTTAGAAAAATTTTTTTTAATTTAGAAAAAGGAATTGCAAAGAAAATTGAGTTAGGTTACAATTAAAGACAGATGGTGACGAGCAAAAAAAAAAAAAAAAAGAAGAAAGGAAAATCTGAAAATGAATAGAAAACATTAACATTTAAGAAAAATCTTACTCTGGTTTATCTGTTAATCTTAATTTCAAACTTTTGATCTCTTTTGCATGCTTCTCAGGTTCAAAAGAATGCTAAAGAGGTAGTGCAGAATTTAAAAAATAGTATTTTCGAGTAAATACTCTCATGAGCCCTGGACTACACATGCAGACATTGATTGAATCCATGGTAGTACTAAATTATCTTTGGTCAAGTATCGACTAGAAAGATTTATAATGTGAGTTGGTGTTTCTAACAGCCTTATCCCAAAATAACCTTACCTAAAAAGTGAAGCATTCTTTACTCAAGGTATCTTTAAAGAAGGAAAAGAAAAATGTAAAATTTTTCTTATTTTGGTTTTCTCCAGGTTGAATGCAGACTATTTTCAAACCAAGAATATCTATTTGTTTTTTTTAACCCACTTTTTAAAAACACAGCACTGGAAATGCTGGTGGTATGTATTGGATAAAAATACAGTAAATTTCCCTGAAAGGTTGATAATAACTTTTTAGGGAAAAGAAACAAATATAATACTCAATTGCATTCTTTTAGACCCATGACAAATAGCTAGAGACACAATAAAAAAGATTCTATTACGACTGAAACCATTAAATGCATATTTATTTAATTCAAGACATAAATGATTTAATTATTCAAATAAAATTTAAAACTCCTAATGGGAGAAATAAAAGATGAGAGGAATAATTGGAGAGATATATATTGCTTCTTATTGGAAAAACCAAATACAGTAGTAATGACAATAATTCCTAAGCAAATATTTATAGATTTTATGCAAAACCAAGATCCCAAATGAATACATTATAGACTCTGACAAACTCAGAGAGTAATTCATTTAGAAGAATAAGTTATCAAGAATATTGAAGTGTTCTCTTAACCAGATAATTATAATGGCTTGCTATACCAGATTTAAAATATGGTTTATAGCAACCATTATCAAAACAACTAGTTATTGGGTTAAATATAAGAAAAGTTGATCAGTGGTTTGGAATAGTGATTCTAAACTAAGTACTTAATATCCTAAGCAACAGCCATGTTATACCTATGACTTATATTATAGTTATTGTAAACCAAGACTTCAAATCTTTTATCACATTTTTTATTTTACCCAAGTTATTCCCATTCTTTGTTTTATTAAAGACAGCTTTCAAAGTAAGGTAAAAAATCACGATTCTTGTATAAATATAAACTGAACATGTGTTAAATGTTTTATTTAAATAATTATCTAGTGAGGGAACCAAGCTCAGAGGAGAATCCAAAGAATACATTTATAGACTGGGAATATTAAAATGAATTTGTAAATGGAGACAAGACTCACCAATCCAGTCAATTGAAATTCCACCAGACAAAACTTATCTGCAAGTCTATAGACAAGAATTATTTTGCACAGCTATAGCTTATCTATAATTTACATAATTGTAAAATAGCTCAAAGGCAATGAAAGGTGAAAAATCTCCAAAGAATCAGATAATCCAGAAGACTGCACCGTAAACAATGCATATTTTGTCACTGAAGCTCACATTTTTTTTTCTCTACAATTTGCACAGTTTTCTTTTTTGTATCCAACCCAAGAATTTAACATTGGTGCTTATTAGATCCCACACTGATAGATTCAGTCTATCGTAGTCTCCATCCCTCCCAGCTTTATGCGTATGTGGACTCGATCAGGGTGTTATCACTGCCAACATCCAAACCATTGTCGTTTTGAAAGCAAGCTGAACAGGAAAGAAACTCAAAGCATAAGTGTATATCAACCACCAAGATGAAAAATCTTTCTTTCAATTGAAAAAACAGAGGTGATCATTGGAGATAAGATAGGTGGAGAGAAGCATCATCCTTTCAAACTACAAAATGAGAAAACAGAGAGAACACAAAGAAGCAGGATGAGTAAATGACAAAAGAATTGTTTCATTTATGTAATAAAGTGATTTTTTTTTTTTTTTAATCACTGGGTGCCAGGCACTGTGCTGGGTGTCAAGGGCGCTACAAACGAAAGATAAAGCCTTGAGCTCAGAGAATTTTATAGTCTCAGGTTAAATGGGACAAATAGACATTAAACAATCTCTTTGTCGGAATCATACCGGTAAGTGATGTACCTAATGTAGTTAAGTGATGTCAGGAAGAACTTTCAGGCTGTTAAGCAAGGGTGGAGAGGGTAGATAAGAACATGTTACTCATCCTCATTCATTTCAACCTTGTAACTCTGAGGTTTCTTTCTTTTAGTTTCTCTGTCTTTGGGGGGATGTAAGGATGTGCGAAGTGCAGACAAAAAGAAAGAGTTGTGGGTTGAGAGAGAACTGCTACCCAAATGCAAAATGAAAATGGCCAGTGCCTTGCTGGATTTTCTCCTTTCACAACAAGCAAGTGGTACCAATCCTGTGTTTCCCTTAGGTGGGAGGTACCATGAGAAGACAAAGCCTTAGCTGTTAGATTCTAATGTAGCCAATTGTATAAAACACTGTTACTACGAGCCCTACACTAGGATACAAAATAGTCTTGTTACACTGCTATGGGAATTTACTTATCCCATCCAAACAGAGCTATCTATGTATATGTATATTATGAATGGCAAAAATATTAGCACAATTTTTTTTAAGATTTTATTTATTTGACAGAGAGAAACACAGCGAGAGAGGGAACACAAGCATAGGGAATGGTAGCAGGAGAAGCAGGCTTCCTGCCGAGCAGGGAGCCCAATGCGGGGCTCCATCCCAGGACCCTGGGATCATGACCTGAGGCAAAGGCAAACGCTTAATGACTGAGCCACCCAGGCGCCCCTATATTAGCACAATTTTATAAAGAAATTAAAATTGGACTCACACACTTGCCACACAAATGACAAAGATTAATATACAGGACATTTAAATAATCTCTAAAATTAGTAATCCCATAAAAATTGGACAGTTCATAGAAGAAGAAACACTTATGGCCAATAACCACGTGAAAATATGCTCAACCTCATCGAAAGGGAAATTTTAAAATAAAACCGCAACTATTTTGCTCCCAGCAGATGGCAAAAATGCAGAAGTCTGGCAACAGCAAAAGTTGGAGAGAATGTAGAGCAATCAGAATTCCTCTCCGCTGCTGGCAGAGTGTAAGCCACTCCGGTAGGAAAACGACTTGTCATTACCTAATCAAATGGAAGATGTGCATTTCCTACTACATAACTATGCAGATCTTGGGAGACTCCTGCACGTGTGTTCCAGCAAACATGGACAAGCATGTTCATATCAGCATTTTTGGAATTGTCATATCTAGAAAGAGCCTAGGGGCGCCTGGGTGGCTCAGTCGTTAAGCGTCTGCCTTCGGCCCAGGTCAGATCCCAGCGTCCTGGGATCGAGCCCCGCATCGGGCTCTCTGCTCTACAGGAAGCCTGCTTCTCCCGCTACCATTCCCTCTGCTTGTGTTCCCTCTCTCGCTGTGTTTCTCTCTGTCAAATAAATAAAGTCTTTAAAAAAAAAAAATTTAGAAAGAGCCTAAATGTCTACTAACAAGAGTCTGGACAAATAAATAGTGGTATTCTTAAAATGAAATACTGCACAGCAATAAAAAAAAAAAAAAAACAAAAGCAAAAAAACCCCCAGAATTCTCGAAGCACAAAAATGACAGAGAAAAAGTTCTAAGGAGAATATATGAATGTATACATATATGTGTATACACACACACATATGTACACACAGTATTATCTTCCAATTGTACAAAGTTTAAAGCTAAACTATGAGGGATACAGATGTGGTAAAAATTCAAGACAGTGGTTAGCGCTAGAAGACAGGCAGAGGAATAAGATCAGAATGAACACACAGGAGCGTGAGATGTATTTTGTAAACTTATTGGTGAATGCATCGGTGCTCATTTCATTATTACTCTTTAAACTTTACATAAAACTTTACACATCAGTTATACATATATATATATACACATTATCTTATATATGTTATGTTTAATAAAAATAAATGTGGATATATATTTATATATAAAATATTTATCAGTGCAGTTACCTGCTTAGAGGTCAGCCTTCCAACAATGTGCAGTTTATTTGTTTGTGGTTGTTTTTAATGTGTTTCTCTCACTGTAGGTATTTTGGTTGCTAGTTTCCTATTTCATACATATGCAAAGCCGAAATTCTCCAGATCTATTTTACTCCAATACGAAAATGTTTCTGCAAAATAATTGCTATAAAATGCCTTCTCTTCTGCACTGCTGAGGTAGGAAGGTGTTCTAAATCAACTTAAATTTTGGATGAAAAGAAAATAATTTCTAACACGAGTGCTATCTGGAAAGCTCTTCCTGCACACTCTGAAGTTCTTTATGGTGATTTCTTGTGTCACACTATCAAATACACCACCTGGCTGCGGCAGCTGTGGATAAAACCTATCCACTTGCGTTCTCACGGGGCTCGTGCAGTTTAATATTTTAATTCCTGCTCCCAATGGATGTCACCGGGAGAAGATGTGTCCGTGGGTCCGGAGTGTCTCCCTGGGTTATTGTTGCGCTCTGCTCTCCCTGTTATCTCCCTCCCACCTGAACGCTCCTCTTCCAGCCTGACCCAGCCAGGCTGCCCACCTCACGGTATTCACTGTTCTGTCATAGTCTCCATCTGGAAATTTTAAGACACATTCATTCCCTGACTTCCCAAACAATCAGTGTCTCGGCTTGCGTGCTAAACAACAAAGCGACAGGCAAATTTTTCAAGATTTTTTTTTTTTTTTTACTTTTACATCACTTATTTCCATGCCTCTCGATGCACCACCCTTAGCGAGAAGGCACATCGGGCTGTCGGTCATTGTCAGATTCTCAATTTGAATTACCAAGCCTCACCTATGTTACAACACTGTTTCCACATCCTTTGCACGGGGCTGAACAGCCCCTGCCTAAGGGATTGCCTCCCGTTTACCCCAGTTGTATCCCATCTGATCCCCATTATTATAGGAAACACAAAGATAGGTCACTGGGGATTACGAAGTATATGTGTTCCTAGGAGTCATGAGAGATTTCCCAGCACGTCATCAGGCACACATGTCTCCCGCCCCATGTCTCTCTGCCCTGTATGGGACATAATGGAAGAATTGATCACTCTTGCAAATTGATATCAAATGTATGCAAGGCCAAGTTTCTCACATTAAAACATAGGATATGTTCAAAAAGTTCATTTTTAGGTCAGTTGCTGAAATGCAATACCCATTTTCTTCTAAAAACAGTTTTTATAGTGTTGGAACTGAACACAGATTTGGCCACAATACCCTCTCTAACCCACAGAGTATCAGAAATAGCAAGCTACTGTAATGAAAACAAGTCGAACACAACATTGTTTCAAAACTGACAATAAAACATGCAACAGCCACAAATATATCCTTTTTATTTATTTGAATTCTGGGGCTCGAGGAAAGGTCGGTTCATCTAGGAGAGACAAAGGGGCAGCTGAAAACTGTGAACATTCTGAAGGGGAGTTCAGGCAACTTTCCAAGATTTGGGGATTCCATGAGGCTGATTTTGGAGTGGGAGTAGTAGAAGAATCGTCATCACTCAAGCTTTCCATTTCAATGTGTTTGTCTTTTCCTTGATACAGACCTATCACTTGTAGAACTCAAGTTATTTGTAGGTTCAGAATGAAATAATAGGGTAGGTAAAAGGTTGAGATCGAGACAAGAGGGGTTTCCCAGAAGAAACAAAAGATAGGATGCATTGATGAAAAATCCACACATTTTTACTTTGCAACTACTATCCGCCCCACTTTATACTAGGTCTTAGGGATATGAAGATGAATGAGACAGTGGTTACTCTCACGACACCGACCTGTGGGGGCAGGAAGGGCAGCGGGAGTGGAACAAAATGAGGCCAAGAGCTGGGAGAAAGACACGTCAACATATACATTACACTATAATGTGCTGAAAGCTGAATTAAAGGCAGAGCATGGCGCTGTCTGGGGGAGTCTGGAAATGCTTCCCCCAAATGACAGCTAATCCTCAAAAATGACCAGGAATTTTTCAGAGGGAACAAAACGTACAAAACCACAGGCATGAAATCATTTTGGAAATGATGCAAGGTTCAGAGCAAATGCAGAGAAGGAAGGTAGGAAACAGGGAAACTAATCCTACATCCTTGAATGCCAAATGAGGGGCTAAATCCACTCTGTGGGTAACCTGGGGACCACAGCTTCCTTTGTAATAGTATGTCAGTATGTTGCAACAACAAAGAAAATTAACTAAGGTGGAACTAATTGATCTTTGCATGACTTAAAAGAGAGAAATCGGCCCTGGGAAATCATGGTCCCCTTTGTGGAGACAGAAAGGAGGGAATGGTCAAAAGGCAACAGATCAGGGTTTGTTTCTCTGGCACAGGGCAGCAATGTAGACAGTTCGGTGACTTTCAAGTGACGTTGGGAAAGGGACCGACCTTGGGGTCTTCGGGAAACAGAGCGCACAAGTATGAGGTATGGGATGTTTGCAAGTATGCACCTCAGTCTCTTACAATGTGATTTCATTTTCCTTTCGAACATACACTGAGTTTTATTTTTTCACGTCAGTGACTGCTGATGAAATGGAAATCATGTACCAACAGGTCATCTGCAAGTCGTGGGTCATATGAAAATGGGGAATTCATGTTTAATCATTGACAGTAGCTAATGAACAATCACTCACTTGTTCGAACCTTCCTTCGGCATGTCTGCAATGTGGTTCCTAGAATCATACTTTCTGTTTCTTCCTTCCCGCCCACAACTTTCACCAATAAAAGGGTGCTTTGGTAGCTGGAAACCTCTCCAGTGAAGAATGCTCGCTTAGAATAAATTTGTAGCATTTCAATGGTTCCACTTCTCTGTGACGCTGCTTTCTGGCTTTCCACAGATCTAAAATTTTAGAATGTGTGCCAAGACTAAGAATGTAACTAGTTAAACAAGAAGATGAGAACATAAAAACATTACAATTTAAAAAGTTAAAAATTTAAAAAAAAAAATCCTCCCGTGTAATCGGGAACAATATAATTCTCAGAATACTAAACTCTGTTATCTGATTCCACTGTCCCTGGAGGAGCCGGGCTGGGGTGGCCTGATCCCCCCTACTGTAGGCATTGCAGCCTTCTTAGCGCCTCAGGAAATGAAACTGGCCCGGAATCGGGCTGTGTATACAGAAGGAAGGCACTGCCACCTACAGGTTATAAAATCAGGGACATAATAAATTAACAATTTGCAGAAAAAAATTATTTTATTAATGTAACATTTTCATAGTCTCAAAACCCTCAGAGTTGGTGGGTTTATCCTCTTGCCTTGGGGCAGATATGTTCCTAAATATTCAAGAACTTGCACTGAGATTAGAGAGGCTCAACTCTCAGACAGTTAAAATCTAAGCAAAGTCAGACTGGACTTGGCCCAGAGTGATTAGTGAAGGCATGACAGGCAAATGCCTTCTAACACACTCTTTAAACTCAAAAGTCTCTGGGACTTAATGTCCTCATTTGAAAATGAAGATAATGGATTAGATCAGTGATTCTCAAAGTGTGGTCCCTGGACCAGTGTCATCAGCATCACCTGGGAAATGTGCAAGTGTCCCTGGACCCAGAACACTCCAGTTCTGTGGGTCCAGTTCCAGACCCACAGAACTGGATACTCTGTGGGTAGGACCCAGCAATCGGTGATTTAACAAGAACCCCAAGTAATCATGGGAGAATCGCTGGATTAGATGATCTAGAAATATCCATTGTGCAATTTCATACCTCTAGAGTGGTATCACTTGCAGTCAGCCACCAGTCTACGGAGGAGCTGTCTCCCTGGGAAGAACGACCTTGAGGAAGGAGAGGGGGGAACAGCTGAAGCTTCAGGAGCAAATTTACCACTCTACGGAATGGCCACGTGGCCACTGATGGATCACCTCAATGGTCAACTGTTTAAAAGCTCTTGTTCCAGACACTTCTCCATGTCTGGAGACATGGCTAACAGAGACAATGGCTAACAGACACATGAAAAAAATGCTCATCCTCTTTAGCCATCAGGGAGATTCAAATCAAAACCACACTGAGATACCACCTTACACCAGTCAGAATGGCCAAAATCAACAGGACAGTAAACAACAAATGTTGGAGAGGGTGTGGAGAAAGTGGCACCCTCTTACACTGTTGGTGGGATTGCCAGCTGGTGCAGCCACTTTGGAAAACAGTGAGGAGATTCCTCAAGAAATTAAAAATAGAGCTTCCCTATGACCCTGCCATC